>BMAU01020473.1:0-1223897 GCA_019973935.1 Trichonephila clavipes
TAACATCGCTAGAATGATGCAGAATATTTTCCCCGGATAAAGGAACAAAATCATTCGTGAAAGGCTCTAACATTATAGAAAATCTAAGAAAAAACTGGCTCAATGTAAAATAACTTCAAGCAGATAAAATTTTAAAAAAAACATTTTCTTGCAAAGAAAATAAAAAATCATGTGAGGTTAGAAACATTTTGCTGGAGTTCCTTTTCTGTGAAATGACATTTTTATGCTCATAGAAATCCAATGAATCATAACAAAAGAAAGAATTATAAAAAAAAATGCATGCAAAAATATATACAAATATGGAAATGACAAACAGTTTTAACTCCACAGTAATTATATAGTAAAAATAGATTCTAGATTATATATATATATACGTTAAAAATATCCAATTAAAATAATTCATTCATTCAATATTCAAAAATATAAAATATTTTCAAACCAATAAAATTAAAAAGAAACATTTACTTGCAAAGAAAATAGGAAAAGTAAAGTATTTGAGGCATATTATTGCATAAAAAATGCATATGACAAGAACAGTTTAGACACCATAATAATTATATAGCAAATATAGGGCGTTAAAAATGTATATACATTAGAGTAAATACACTTACCTATAAATAATCAGAAAAAAATCTTTTCATGGAATATATCATTAATGAGGCAACGTATTGATTAGTTTCAAATTTTGAATCATTTGTGACAATATTATTTAAATTATTAATTACATTATTTTTATTTATATGCATTAAAATTCAATATTATGCTATGGTAAAATATCTAAAAAAATCAAACAAAAAAATTTTGAAATTTAAAAAAAATAACATTTACATACTTTGAATGCTAAAATCTTTATGAAAATAATTTAAACGAATAATGTAAATAAATAATTTTTCTTCAAATAATAGTTATATGAACAATTAAACATGTTCATAAAATGTATGTAGTATAAAAAAATTACAAGGATATACATGCACAATGAATAGCATACGAATCGATAATTGAATATTTAAATAAATAAAACAGAAAAATATAAAAAGCAAACATTAATTTAATTGGCCTTGAATTTCTTCATTTTTCGGTTTTCCTTCATGGTTAAAATATCTTCACTGCGCTTTTTTGAATAATTATTTAAGCATATATTCCCAAATGTAACGAATACTTTTTAAAAATATGAAAATGCAGGGGAATGTTACAATTTACACAAGGTGAATGAAACGAATGGAAGACATTCCACAACTCATGTAGTTCCAGAAACGCTTCAGTTATGCTTGTAAAGCAGTGTTTTTCTCAAACTGTGGGGCGCGCCCCCTGGGGGGCGCGTTAAACGTACAAGGGGGGCGTGAGCGTATCGAAAATAAAAGATTTAAAAAAAATTATTTACTGGAATGAAGTAAAACAAAATACTTTCTGACATAATAAAAAAAATACACATTTACACTGATATAATTTATATATCTGCCATATTACGTCATAAAAAATAAAAGCTTCTACTTCAAAACCTCATTTTAGCTATCTTTGATACTGTAGCCAAATAAAAAACCTTTTATTTGATTTGCTGTAATCCCATGATGAGAGATTTTTTTATTACGTTTTCTTTTCATACCAAAATGAGAAAAAACAAAACCCAGACTCATAATCAAAAAAAAAAATTTTGGAAGATAAAAAATTCTTCACTGTTATATTATTGTCATCAGCTGTAGGCAGCAGAATGTATTTGCCACGGTTTGACCTTCGAACTTACTTGTACGGTTAGTTACGTCCCTGCTCTTATGCCTTTGTTTTTTCATTTAGGGGAGTTGTAAATAAACTATTTCTGCTGCGATTTATTCCTTGTAAAATATTTTTATGATTTTTGGAATAGCACAGAGAGCACTTTGAAGGATTACTAGGCCAAGATTTATTTCTATGAGTTATTCCCAAACATATAAAGCATAATAAAAAAAGCGTTTTACATAAATTTTTTTAACATCCATATTGTAATAAATACACTTTTAATCCGGAGCTGTCACGAAATCGGTAATTCTGGCAAAACTGTTCAATTGTTACCAATGGCTCTGACACTATTCTTCTGTTTGATAGTCTTAACGTGTGAACTAAAATATATTTGTCACATATCTCCCTCTTTTTTGGGAGTGACAAACGTTTCTTTACAATCTTAAGGTACTTGTTTTGACTGAGTTCCCGGTGTGATAATTTTTTTTGCGAAATATTTTCTGTGTCCTTGAAAGTAGGTGAGTATATTTTCTCTTAATTAAATTATTCACTGGAATTACGATTTTTATTGTGTACTATAAAATAATTATAAAAAAAGGATTGGGGTGACTCAATAAACTCACTCGACCATTAGCATCGAGTGCGTGCCTGCTCCAGGGTTAAAACATGTTGAAGTCTTTTCACTGTAAATATTAAAAATAATACAATTATTTTTCATCGGAATGTTATATTATTGTTCATTATTCAACATCAATTCACAAATGCTAATTCTGTGAGGCTTAAAAATTACAGTTCGATTAAAAACTAATTATAATTTGAGCAATGATTTTAAAAAATCATTTTACATTTTTGTAAACATTGTTGCGCACTTGGCTTTACTCTCCTTAAAATTGAGCGATTATATCAATAATGTTTTATTTTCTTATAAATGAACTCGTGCAAAGAGCGGGTACTTCAGCCGGTATACTTTTAATGTATCACTGCTGCACAGAGTATTTTATAACTAATTAATTAATGCTAAATTAAGAACAAGTTTAATAAGTATTAGCGACTTCCATGGGCTTGTCTTTCAGAGCAAATTTTTCAAAGGAATGCTTATGATTAGAAATTGACCCACTGAGTTATTTCTAAAAAAAAGGCTGATATCTATATTTTGTCTTCTAAGCAGCTACTGCATTTTGCAATATGTTCCAATTTAAAAATTCGAGAAAGGAAAAATAACATAATAAATATCCTATTACTTAATTTTTTTTTTTGCTAAAAAGCAACATATACAAAACTTAATACTTATGTCATGAATTTGTACGGTTTATAATTAAAATTATTGCTTTAACGTAAAAAAGTGCATTATTATTGCATTCAGCACATTATTAATGTATAAGGGGGGCGCGATAAAAATTGTGATTGAAAAGGGGGGTGCCAGTATTGAAAGTTTGAGAAGCACTGTTGTAAAGCAAGATAATTGGCAATCAACTTTAAGAAACTTAGATTCGAATGTTTTCGATATTAACAAAGTAAAAATGAAATATTGCGTTGAAATGACTTTCATAACAATATCTGTAGGCATTTTTAAACCTCCTCTATCCAGAAGTCTCAAATATTTTGTCCCTTTGATATTTTCCGAGTCGAAAGTAATCTGCTTATCTAAAACAAATGCATGCTTACAATCGGAGCATTCAAATTTTATATTATGCACATGTAATATATATACATTAAAGCTTGATACTCTTTGATTGAAATATCATCTGATTTATTTCTAATGTTTAATATTTCGTTGAAATCTGTAATATTTACTTTAACATGAAATATCTCACCTGAATGATTTGAAATTAAAATTTTTAGTGAGATAGTACCAAATTTATCTGAGTGCAAAGTTAACACACTTTTAATGCGCAACTTTTTTTCAGCTTGCAAAACTTCCTGAACAGTGACATGATAATTTGCTACGGACATTTGTCTGTATTGCCCAAATCTGGATTCTAAACTATCAGTTTGGAAGTTTCCAGTTAAAACATATATGAAATTCTGCTCCCTCAGAAGATACGTAACTAGTTCTGGGATGCTATTTACCATATGCCTCAAAGAAAAAAATGTTTCCTCGCTTAAACAATCTTCTCGTTTATTTTGTTTTAAATTTTTCCAGCAGTCGAGGCACTGAACAAATTTTGAAAAAAAAAGCGGATCTAGCATCATCCATGAAAAAGGAACACTGTTTTTCACACACAATTTAAGGTTTTGACCCTTAGTTGGATTTTTACTTTTCATTATTTGCCAGAAATCTAAAATATGTTTGATGAATATTGCAGTGTCCCTAAACATTTCTGGGTAGCCTAATTTATCTTTTAATATACCAGATGTATGGCCCGGCGTTGCACGGGCTTTCTCTACTTTTATAAGAAAATGCTTCAGCAAGATATACTTTTTCAAAATTTCTTTGTGTTAAAGAGACTATTGCAGTTTTAAGAAATAGTGCATATTTTTCAGAATCAAAAATTGCTAACTCGTATGTGCATCGATAAAATAAACTTTAAACATAACAAATAAAATTGATATAAGTGTCAATTTATTATATTATTTTTAACATTTAAAACTACCATTTTTTTAAGTTAATCTGTGTGGAACCATTAGCCTGTGAATTAAATATTATATTTAAAGCACAGTTTCCAGAGTGAAGGGCGAGGACCCTGTTCCACAGATCACTCCACAGTATGCAAAATAAGTTTTTTCATAAAAAAATTGTTTTAACAGTTGATTATGTAAACACTTATACTGCCATACCAACATAGTAAAAACATTACAACAAACACACACATCAACAATCAACATTAATGTTGACAGCCAATATTAAACGCGAATTAATTGGTACAGCGATGAAACAAAAATAACATTAAAACAAGCACGCATCAACAATCAACATTAATCATGAAAGCCAAAATCAAACGTGAATCAATGTTGAAAGCCAATATCAAACGCGAAGTAACTGGTACAGTGATGAAACCGAAAACATTAAAACAAACATCTAAACAAATAAACATTCAAATCAAACAATCAATAATTAACAATTGAATATCAAACGCGGATGAAATTGAAAAGCAATGAAGCAAAATTAACATTAAAACAAACACGCATCAACATTAATTATGAAAGCCAAAATCACACAAATGCGAATTAATGTTGAAAGTCAATATCAAAAGCAAATTAAATTGAACAGCAATGAAACAAATTTGCTGCCTCAAAACTTTCAGCATTACAATTTAAAATATGCTTTTACCACGATTGAATAGCCATACCATAATGAGGAACAGAATTAATGGAACATATTTCTTCAAAGACATTTACTGTATTAAGAATATTTAACAATTCGCTGAAATATGTTAACCTAAGAGGATTATTAAGAATTTTTCCAACAGAAGGTATATTTAATTCACGATTATTATTAAATATAATAATAGGGAGATATGTATTTATTTTCAGGGATTTTAAAATAGAACAATTTTCGTAATTAATAAAAAAAATATTATGTTACTTTCACAATCATGTTTTAGAACATTATTTTTAGATAAGAAATCAGATATGGGGATTTTCTCGCATTAGCAGATTTTCTTTAAAGCATTCAAAACTGGTAATTTCGTCTTTCTTAATGAAATTAATAAGGAGTTGTGTTCGTGTCTAATTGTTTCATTTTTTCCTTTCGTTGAATTGTCACCGAGCGTTCTTTAATTTTTTTCATTCAAGTAGGATGGACAACCAGGGAAAATGCAAGGATATGCATTCTCTGATCATTTTGGATACACTCTAGGTATTTCTATAACAGTACCAGTATTGTCTGTAATTTTATCTTTTCTCACAATGAAAGATTCAGGGAAATGTTTAATGCACACTACACTATTGTTAGTATTTTTAAAATCCCTAGGAATTTTCTTTTTCCAAGTTTGTAACAACTGTTCATGTATGGGAAACGAAACACAGAAATGTACGGCTGCCCCGTTTTATTAGAGGAAAAATTTGGTACACAACAGTAACGAGGCATTATTATGAAATGTGTGCAGTTTTAGGTTAAGTTATTAATAATTTTTTCAGTTAATTAAGGTATGTGACAGAATAAACAAAACACTAATTTTACACTTAAATACTAATTTCTCTTTTAAAACAAAATATATTTTTTTACAAATAATCAAGGATGTTGGCATATATGCGTCAGTTTATTATGTCGTGTTCTCAAGACTCAAAAGAAAAAATTCAATGACAAGACTAAAATTACACAGTAATATAAATATCGTACCTTTTTCTTTATGGTTAATAAAAAAATCCCGAGTAATCCTTTTCCCAAAAAATCCAGTCAATTTATCCTGAGTAATGAATATAAATACACGCGGGAAAATCTATCAACTACTTCAGCATACAAGATGGAAGTGTGAATGTAATCGTATTCTCCCGCTAAATTAGTCCCTCCTTTGATCACGTGACTACTTTCAGGACATTGCAGTGTCAGAGCTTAGTCTTTCTAGAAAGCTTTGCTACTACCCCACCTGCCACTCACGCCTGCACACTGTCGAAGATTACAGTGGTGCTATGCTCGATCAGGTTCAAATCATGCTGACTGGGGACATACAGTGTTTAGCGACGAATCCTACTTCCAGCTGCCTCCTGACGATCATTGAAGACGTGTCTAGAGACACCCACGGCAGCGTACTAATCCTGATTTCCCTATTGCACGCCACACGGGCCCTCAACCAGGAGTTATGGTCTAGGGTGTCATTTCTTTTAACAACCGGACTCCTTTGGTCGTCATTAGAGGCAACTTGCAGCGCAGCGGTACGTCGGTGACACTCTGAGAAATGCTTTGCTACCGTTCCTTTTGCAATACCCTGAACTTATTTTTCAGCAAGATAATGACAGACCACATACAACACGTGTTGCTATGAACTATCTTACAGCATGCCAAAAACTTCCTTAGCGAGCCAGAATGCTAGATCTCTCTCCAATCGAGCATGTCTAGAATATATGATGGGAAGACGACTGCGTCTACCAGAGAATGCCGATGAACTGGCCCAACAATTGGAGGAAATTTGAAAAGAAATACCGTAGGTGACCATCAGGGTGCTTTATCACTCTATGCCCCGTCGTGTAGCAGCTTGCATCCCAGCTAGAGTTTGGTCATCACCTTACTGAGGTCGTTACTTTATAACTATGTAACTCTGAAATTTCAATCATTTTCTATTCAGTACATAATCTTTCGACCCACCATTTTTTGTCTCTATCGGACAACTCGTTCTTGTGGTGCGTCGTTTGTTTTTTTAATAGAGCGTACTTTTTACATAAAATTGCTTTCAAACTCTCTACACTTAATTGTGCTTTTTCTGATGTCCACACTTAATTTGTAGTGGAAAAAAGCATTCAGCCGCAATATTAGTACATGGTAAGGACAGCGTGCATTCCACAAATTTTAGTGCGTTATAGTATGGAACAGAGTTTGTTTCAAAATGATGAAATATTTCTAACCATTTATTCTCTATTGTGATTTTTGCTGAGGTCCAAGATCTAAGCTTTTCCTTATCAATTGTTTTTTTTTAATAATGATGCCTCATTAAAAAATAGTTTTCGGAAATATTACTATATGGAAAATTTTGAGTAACATGATCGAATGATTTTCGTATGTCATTCTAATTAAGTTCTTGTTTTAAAGTAACCCA
Source organism: Trichonephila clavipes (assembly GCA_019973935.1). Taxonomy (NCBI): domain Eukaryota; kingdom Metazoa; phylum Arthropoda; class Arachnida; order Araneae; family Nephilidae; genus Trichonephila; species Trichonephila clavipes. Next base: position 7,407 of record BMAU01020473.1, read on the forward strand.
ATGAAAATGTCCAATATTATTGTAGTGTACGATTCACTCTTCCAAAAATCTATGCAGTTGTCATTATAAAATTAACAAAAATAATATCAAACTTATTGGTCTTTGTCAAATCAATACTGTGCACTTTTTGGTGCCACTTTTGGTGCACTTTTTGGTTTCCACATTTTAACTCAGCGTTTCTCAAACTGTGGGGCGTGTCCCCTTAGGGGGGCGTGATAACTTTACGAGGGGGCCGCGAGCATATTGAAAAGTGGTAAACAAAAGATTATTTTTTTTTATAAAAATATTTTTTTTTACTGAAAAAAACAAACAAAAACATTCTGACATTATAAAAAAATAAAATACACATTCACACTGATATAATACACTTATAAATGTATCAGGTGCTACAGAATGTATTTTATAATTAATTTAACAATACTAAGTTAAGAATAAGTTTAATAATTACCAGTGACCCCATGGGATTTTCATATATAACTTTGTAAATAAATGTTAACACTTATCTTAATGATTTGTTCTGTTTATAATTAATTCCTTAATTGCTGATTAAATTGTATGCAATTCGCTCCCCAAAGCTACCGTTTACGTAAGCACGTGTATGTGATGTATTGGAGGAGGGGAGAGAAAAAGAACAAAAATAAGTAAATCCTTCGCAAACACTGTCAAAACCTTTTATAGCATTCAAAAGCCTTCGGAATACTTTTATGGATAACAATGCACGGAAAAGATCGTACTTAAGAAAGACGTATATATACGTCCAAGGCAATTAACGTTTTGGTTGAGCGAGACATTTATATATACTCCAGTGACACTTCAGAGGTTAAAGTCTTATTGTAGCTTTAGCGTCAAAGTATAGTATTATTAAATTCAATACATTGTTATTGTATGAAGGGGGGTGAGGAAAATTATGGTTGAATCTTGAGTTGCAAGTATTGAAAGTTTGAGAAGAACTGTTTTAACTAGTTTACCTACTAAACTTTAGTATAAAAAGACTGCTATATGACTAAGCATTGTACGGTGAACTGAGGTCGCTTAAAAAAGTATGCTAAATGCATCATCCCCACAATACTATCAAATAAAATTACCTCAAAGTTATTCTTTTTGCACATAGCAGATAATGGTTTCACAATGATGGTATCTTGGCAAAATAGTCACAGGATCACCAAAAATAATATATTCCCTTCACGCTTTCACGTCGTTCCCTAGCTTGTGCATTCTTTCCAAAAATAGGGACTTTTTTTAAGCGCCACGGGACGTGGGACAAATTCTTAAAACGCTGGACGTCTGGTCACCTGAAATTAAGTGCATAATTTTTTAATGCAAGTTTCATTGATGGTTATATAGAGTGAATAAATTCTGATTGAACTTAGCCAGATTCTTATACTAAATGAAACACAATCAAAATACTTTTATAAAACAATATCCCGTTTGTGGTTCACTCTAGACGTTGGACTGAACAAACTAAGTTAAATATATACTAGGTAGGATTCAAAGTTCCTGGACTGAGTCTATAACTTAAAAAATATTATTAATTGAATTTCTGAAACACACATCCACCTCCGAAATAAGACCCTTGGGCAACAACATACTTTTTGTTGTGATTCAAACCCGAGGCTCATCAAACACGAGCAACTACTCAACTCTCGCTGGAGGGTTAACTGTAACCATTGGTTTGTATATAAGAAGTGTTCTTAATAAAAAAATATTGATTACGTGGCGATTTGCTAAAAGTGTTTGCTTCTCTTTGACTTTTAACTTAAAGAACCACATTTGATTTTAAATTAAACATACTTTTTACATTTTCTGGCGCCCCCGGTCTCTTTTTAAGCATGACTGTTGAAAGTTTGAGAGTGAAGCAGCGATCACTACGATCGAGTTTTACTATGTGCTGCACTTCTATTGAAGATGCGTTGAAAAGGGATACTTCATTACCCGATTTGTATGCCTTGCAAAGACAAATAATGGACAAGTTTGCAAGGCTGGATACCGTCCAGGAGCATATTTTGGAACTGCTTCTTGGCGATGAAACATTGAGTGATGAATATGAAGATGACTTCAACAAAGCGGAAAAATACCGCGATAAAATGAATCAGTTATCTGCGGAGCTGGAGTATGCTGTTAATAAAAGTTAATAAAAGTTCCAAGGAAGCATTCCCTTTACAATGTTATTATTAAGAGTATAGATGGCAGTTTTTCTAGTCAAATTAAAGTTTTTTCTGAAAATAAAATATGTGGATACTTACCTAAAGTAAAGGATTTGCAGGTTCTATCTGAAATTAAAGAAAAGGGTATCATAGTGCCTGATTTATGCAATTCTGTAAATGAAATATATATGCTTTTAGGAGCTGATGGAATTAGTGTAATTTTGTCGGGTAGATCAATAAAATTAAGGTCGGGTCTGATGGCTATTGGTACTATGTTAGGGTTCACTTTAATGGGTAAATCGAGCCAAGAAGTTAATGATAATACTGAGGTTTCCGTACCGTCCCTTCGGGAGAAGCAATTAAGAATGTTTTTAAATCAACTGAATGTTAAAGAATTATGGGACCTTGAAACTATATAGGAATCAGAGATCCAGTGGAAAATATTAAAAGAGAGATACAGCATTCAGATATGATTGAAACATTTCAGAAGGACATAAAGATACTTCCAAGTGGCAGTTATGAAGTGGCGTTACCTTTTAAGATAGAGGGTCAACTAAGGGATAATAGAGGCTTAACTCTGAAAAGGCTTAAGAGGACATGTAAAATGGTGGGGGAGAAAAATTCTTTGAAAGAATATGCTAGTATTTTTGATGAATGGGAAGTATTAAAAATTATAGAAAAAGTAATTGAAACCGAGATTGAAACTGATGCTTATTATCTTTCCCATAGAGCCGTGTTTAAGATTTCTGAAACAACAAAAATAAGACCTGTTTTTGATGCTACTGCTAGAGAAGGAAATAATCCTTCACTTAATGATTGTTTGCTTAAAGGTCCTAATTTAATAGAGTTAATTCCGGATATTTTTGATAGATTTCGTATGTATCCTATTGGTTTATCGGCTGACATTGAAAAGGCTTCTTACAAATAAGTTTCACGCCTGAACATATGAATTTTTTAAGGTTTTTTTATCCGCATGAAAACAATGAAATAGTTTATCGTCATTGTCGTTTGGTGTTTGGAGTGTGTTCAAGCCCATTTTTGTTAGCTGCTTCTATCAATCACCTACTAGATAATACTCCCTCAAAATATATGGATATCGTATCTAAGCTTCGCCATTCTTTTTATGTTGATAATTGTGTTACCGGAGTATCAGATACGTAAGAGATTGGGTCATTTGTCAATAAGGTTCGAAAAATTATGTCTAATGGATGCTTTAATTTGAGGGGATGGGAAAGCAATGTCAAAGAAGAATCTATTTCGAGATGTGAGGGAGATACCAAGGTATTGGGTTTAACTTGGAATTTGGATAGAGATACTCTAAGATGTACGGTTAATAATGCAATTTTAGAAAAACTGACAGAAATGACAAAAAGAACAATTCTATCGGCTGTTCAGGGAATATTTGATCCTTTAGGGATTTTAACGGCTGCTACTGTATTACCCAAAATGTGGTAGCAAGAAACATGGGAAGTGAAACTAGCTTGGGAAAGTCCCCTACCACTTGGATTGTGCAATAAATTTGATAAATGGTTTAAAGAAATTTTGCTCTTTCAAAATCTAGAAATCCCCAGATATTGTGAAATGAATTCATATTCAGACCTTCATGTTTTTGTGGATGCATCCAAAGAGGCTGAAGCTGCCTGCATCTTTGTTAGGACTAAATTAGTATCAGGAATTAAATTACATTTACTTAGAGCTAAGGCAAGAGTAGCACCTACTAAAAGTGAATCAATGCCTCGGTTAGAGCTACTAGCTTGTTGTGGGGGAGCCAGATTAGCTAATTCTATTAGAAACTCGTTTGATATACCTGATTTAAAAATAACATATTGGTCAGATTCTAAGGTAGCCCTTCATTGGATAAAAAATAATGGGGAATGGTCGATTTTTGTTTCGAACCGAATTAAGGAAATAGCTAGAATTTCTTCTCCAGAAAACTGGAGGCATGTCCCAGGGCGAATGAATCCCACTGATGTTCTATCTCGCGGATGCTCTCCACGACATCTTTTAGAAAGTAAATGGTCCAGAGTGGGTCCTTGGGGGTCCAGAGTGGCTTCTGGGGGATGCTGTAACTTGGCCAACAAATGAGTTACAATGTGAGACTAAAGTTCTTGATTGTGAGAGAAGAAAAATTAAGCTGTGTAATCTTAATGTTACAGATAAGAGAGAAACGTGGCATTCAATAAAATTCTCTAATTATCACTCTATTATTCGGATGACGGCTTGGGTTCTGAGAGTTTTGAGTAACTGTCGTAGACAATCGAAAAATAGAAATTTAGAGGAACTTTCAACATCCGAAATTGAAAAGGCTAAAAATACCTTAATATTCACTGTACAAAAAGAATATTTTCCCGAAAATAACAATATCCCACATATAAAAACATTTGTAGACAATGAGGGCTTAATTCGGGTTAAAACTAGAATCACAGAGCTAAAGGATGATTTTAATTTTTTGCCTCCTATTCTACTTCCGAATGATTGCATTTTAACTCGGAGATTAATAGAATATTACCATAGGAAAAACTGCTATGCAGGGACGCAAATGCTTGTCTTGATCCTTAGAGAAAAATTTTGGATTTTGAGGGCAAAGAGGACAATCAGAAATATCATTCAAAGTTGTGTAAAATGTAAAAAATACAACACGGGACCAGTTAAAAGTGAATCTGTATCTTTACCGGCTGATAGGGTAAGGGATGCTGGTGTGTTTGAAGTGATAGGTATTGATCTTGCCGGACCTCTCTTCCTCAAAAATAGTGAAAAAGTGTGGGTTGTTCTCCACACATGTGCAGTGTATCGTGCAGTGCATTTGGAGCTGGTTACAGCATTGTCAACCAACAATTTTTTGTTGAGTTTACGTCGCTTCATAGCCAGAAAGGGGAGGCCTTCTGTCGTGTACACTGATAATGGAACTAATTTATATAAGGGGTGCTGTCCGGGAATTCAAAAACCTGGACTGGATAAAGATTGAACGGGAAACAGAGATTCAACGCATAAAATGGAAGTTTAATCCTCCCACTGCAGCTTGGTGGGAGAGGCTCATAAAAGTGCTTAATTGTTATCTTAAAACGCACGTTAGGGAATGCAGTCTTGACGTATGAAGAGCTTCTTACCGTTTTTTGTGACTGCGAATCAATTGTCAACAGTCGTCCTTTGACATATGTGTCTGAGGACTCGGACGATCTAATACCTTTGACACCTGCAATGTTCATGAAGAGCAATGCATCCCTGGATGTGACTGATTTAGATCTGAGTGATTTTGCGAGATTTCAAAAAAGGGTCAAATTTCGAGCGAGGCTTTTGAAAGATCTAAGAGGGAGGTTTCGTAAAAAATATCTAGGGTTATTAGTGCAAAAGGCTCATAAGACGACTCGAGCTCTTAAGGTAGGTGAGATAGTTCTCATCGAAAATCCCAACAAAAAGAGACTTTACTGGCTTTTAGGCAAAGTTATTGAGCTGATTCCTGGAAGGGACGGAAAAGTACGCACCCTAAAGCTGAGATGCAGTAATTCCGAGATCATCCGTCCTATCCAAAGAGTTTTTCCTTTGGAAATTCAGTCTGCTGAAATGGGAGAATCTAATGATGTTCCATTGAATGCTGAAGCACTTAAAATTCCTTCCGCTGGCGTTGATGTCTCAGAAAGTGCCATACCTGTGAATGCGCCTCCTAATATACCTAATGTGTCGAGATATGGACGTACTATCCAGAGACCCAGGAGACTAAACGTTTTCAATGTCACTACTGTTTTTGAGTCTGAGTAGACTCAAAAAGGGGGAGGATGTTGTGTTTCAAACACGAGCAACTACTCAACTTTCACTGGAGGGTTAACTGTAACCATTGGCTTGTAGTATATAAGAAGTGTTCTTAATAAAAAATATTGATTACGTGGCGATTTGCTAAAAGTGTTTGCTTCTCTTTGACTTTTAACTTAAAAGAACAGGGACATCATATACTATGAAATAATCGATTTTTCAATTTTAGTTCTAAAAAATAGTGCTTATTTTTCTGAATCTAAAAATGTATAATACTTATATGTTTGTTGATAAAATAGCCCTAAAATATGAAAAATAAAAATGTAAACAAATGCCCACGCCCCTTTTGACACGCCCCTTTGAACTTTAAATATGTAGTTTCCCCTGTGTTTTATCTATATTAACTTTTGATTGTTTTTTTCGTTTGAATGTTAACCCCGCTACTTTTTAGCCACGCTTATGCGTGAGCTATTGTTCCAAGCTGTGTGACAAAATTTCTTACTTTAAATTTCGGTTTATGGCAATGTTTTGAACCGAGTTCGTCTATTCCGAAGTTTCTTGTGGCATACAACTACTTAATTTTACATTAATTTTCGTAAAAAATATTTATTTTTTACTTATAATTAATAATATTCATAAGATTTTAAAAGTATCTTAACTTTTTTTAAACGAGTAATTATGCCAAGAATAAAAAAATTTGGCAGAAGGAAGTACACTAGCAATCAACATAAAAAGTCTAAATCCACTGAAGAATTGCTTTTGAATTCCGTGGAAAGTGCTTCTAGGAGAAAAATTAAAATACTGGGGGATTTACTAAAAGAACAAGATTCTCAAAATGTAAATATAATCGTTGAACTGGATTTATTATCTTCCCTTATGAAAAATCTCTTATGTTGTAAATATTGCTGTTCTTCAGAGAAAATTGAGCTGAGAGAAGATTTAAAAAGTCGAAGAGGTTTAGCTGTGAGTTTGGAAATAACTTGTCACAACTGTGGAGAATCGACGAGTACAATGTCATCAAAAATATCAAATAAATGTTATGATGTTAACCTAAAATTGACATATGGAATGAGAGCTATTGGAAAAGGTGGAGCTGCTGCTCGAATATTCTGTGGGCTCATGAATTTGCCTCCACCACCTGCAAAGTTTGAACGCCATAATTCTTTGTTTTTAAATGTTTTAAAAACAATTAGTGAAGACTCCATGAATGCAGCTGTTCACGAAGTTCACATAGCGAATGATAATTCAAATATAGCTGTGGCTGTGGATGGCACACGGCATAAAAGAGGCTATTCTTCATTGAATGGAGTTGTATGTGCTACGTCTGTTGAGAACGGAAAGGTTATCGACTTTGAAGCTCTCACAAAATATTGTTCTTCATGTAAGGGTAAAAAAACCATGTGAAAATTGTGCTATAATTTACGAAGGATTCAGTGGGGGAATGGAATGTCGGGGGTATTAAGTATATTTCAGCGATCTGAAACATCACGAAAAGCATGTTATACGCAGTATCTTGGTGATGGGGACTCAAAAGGATTTCTTACTATAAAAGAAGCAAAAGTATATGGCGACACAGAAGTTGAAAAATTAGAATGTGTTGGCCATGTGCAAAAGCGTATGGGCACAAGGCTGAGAAACATTCTAAAAATGAGCAAAGGCATTAAGCTATCAGATGGGAAAAATATTTCGGGACGTGGACGGCTAACGCTTGAAGAAGTGGACTCAATCCAACATTATTATGGGTTAGCAATCCGTAAAAATTTGTCATCTGTGGAGGACATGAAAAGAGCCATATGGGCTATTTATTTTCATAAACTAAGTACTGAGGATAATCCTCAACACGCTTTGTGTCCTCTTGGTGAGGATAGCTGGTGCGGTTATAACCGTAGCATTGTTACGGGGGAATTTTATATTCACAAGCATTCTTTACCTGAGTCAATTTTATTGAAAGTGAAAAAAGTGTTTCGGGATCTCACAGAGAAGGACTTATTGAAAAAGTGCCTTCATGGAAGAACACAAAATTCCAATGAAAGTTTTAACAAATGTATTTGGGAGCGAATTCCTAAAACAGTTTTTGTTGGCATTGAAACTTTGAAATTTGGAGTTATGGATGCTGTAATTTGTTTTAACGATGGATATGTAAGTAGGATAAAAGTTTTGAAGCTCTGGGCATTAAACCAGGATACAACACGGAACGTGCCTTACTTATAATTGATACCAAACGAATTTTAGAGGCTGAACGTATAGTAAATAAAGTGTCATTGGAAGCCAGAAATAAAAGAAGGTCTTTAAAAAGGAAAATGGATAAACAGAATTTAGATGAAGAAAATGAATACCAAGCAGGGAAATATTAATCAAATCTATAATGTAAGGAGAAATTTTTTTGTTAAGTTTTATTATTTTTCTCGAATGTTTAATATTTTTAAATTTAGGTACACTTTAAAAAACTATTGTAGCATATTGTTTGAAACCTTTTATATATCTAAACAGGATACATGTGCATACAGTGAAACAAAATATCTTTTAGTATGTGTCTAATTTTTTGAAAATTGATTTTATATGTAAAAAAAGAAAATTAAGATTTTCATAATTTTAAGGTTTTATGATTATTTTTAAGTAACTATGCAATTAATTAGTTAAAAAACAGATTCATTATGTTTAATATGTTACTTTATATATATGTGTGAATTGTTTTGTATATTCAAAGAATATTTTTGTAAGAAATGGTACCTATACATGAAAATATGTATTACAAGATCTCGAAAATTATGTTCATGTTAACTAAAACAAAGGGAAAAAAACATATGAATTTAAAATTACTTTTGTAACTCTAGAAAATGGTTAAGGATTATTATTAGTCATATAAAAATAGGCAAGGAAATACTAATTAAGTGTATAATATGTGAAAATATTGTTTTTAGTTTTTTCACTTTTTCTCAAAAGCATATTTTTTTGCATTTAGGTACATTTAAAAAAAAAACTATTGCACTATATGATTCCTGATTTTTATACTTCTATACAAGATGCCTATGCATATAGTGAACCTAATTTTTCTATTAAAATAGTGCCTATTTTTTAAAAATTGTTTTATGCATAAAAAACAGAAAAAAATAAAAAAAAATTCAAATTTCAAAGTTCCATAATTTTTTTTAAAGAAACTATAATAAAATTTTACTAAAAAAAAGGGTTTCACTGTATTTTATGTATTGTTTTATATTTGTGTAAAAAATATTTTGCATAAAAAAAGGATACTTTTTTAAAAAATGGTACCTATAAACATAAGTATATATTACGAGTTCTCAAAAATTATGTATTACTTAAATTAAGTAGTAAAAAAAAACTTTTGGAGTAAAAAGTTATTTTTGTAGTTCTACAGAATAATTAAGTTAATCTTTATTATAGACATAAAAAAATCTAAGCTTTATTGGAAATTTTAAATGATATATGTCTCATAAACAAAGGGTCTTAATTTTGGCATTTTACTCTTTCGAGCATGTCCTGGTTCCCTTAAAGAGAACCACATTTGATTTTAAATTAAACATACTTTTTACACTTTCGCCATCGCTGGTAAACGTCATAGAAATATTTCTGTGATCCATTTTTAGCCATGTCCCTTAATTCAGCCTGCGATACACTTTAAATTTCATCTGCTTGTTGAAATCGATGACTCTGTAAGCGTCATGCCAATTCAGAAAATAGGCTGAAGTCGCAGGGGGTGAGATCAGGGGAGTAAGGGGAATGAGGCAAAACAGTTTCTTTCTTTTTCGCAAGAAAGTCAGCGAACACAAAATTAGATATTCATTTCCTACACAATAAACGCCATTTCTTTGAATCGCAGTTACGAAATGCATTCACCTGCAAAATAAGACCCCATGACGAGCCACCGACTACGTGATTTCTGACAAACTACTTTTAGAAAAGGGAGTGAACGCAGTAACGCAGAAACATTATTGTATTCACTCCACTGGAAGAAATTTTTACGTTATAGGCTCAGTCCAGGAACTTTTGAATCCTACCTCATATTAAGGCTGTCTTTACCAAATGTACGGTGGCCGCGGTAGCCAAGTGGTCAAGGTATTGGATCATGGCTGGCGTGTCATGAGTTCGAGCCCAGTACTACTGAAGACCCACCGTGTAGGGGAGCTATGCACGTTAAAAAGGTCGAGAGCTCAAACGTCCTCCCGTTGGTGCGGTGTGGTGTGATAGTTAGGAGAGGGAGGGTACCAGCTCAGGTGTCGTCCTCGTTATTTGAACATGGTTCAAAATTACGAGCTCAGCCGCCAAAAGCCCTCGTGTAGCTGAACAATGCGACGTTAATCTTCACTCACTCACCAAATGTACGAAAGGCTGATTAAAACGTGGATCATAATTTCCAACAGACAATTTTCATAAAAATTAGCAACTTTGCTAGTTCCGTACATCTGTTTATGATGCAGTGTTTTTAAAATTTCAAAATATTCCCCCAAATAATTCATTTTTGATTTTAGCATGTAAAAGGATTTCTCCTTACTATTATATTATGATATAGAGAAAAAAAAGCATGCACCAAATTTTATACCAAAAAACAACGGTCAACTCAAATAAAAACTGTAGCAGTACGTAAAATAGACGCTCTCTACAGAATAGTGAAACCAAAATATATTAATAATGCTGAAGAAATCATAGATAAAATTCAAAATCCAATGCATTTCCATTCTAATATTTATATTTAAATAAGCGGATTGAATATAGATTGGCCTTTCTGGATTGATAAATTAAGTAGTTATTTTATTAATATCACACGCTAAAGTACATAAGGGCTGTTGGCGACGGATTTCGTAATTTTGAAACAAAACTGCATTGAAAAAATTGATAGTAAAATTAAAAAAAAAATCTTATGATAAATCATAATAAAGCACATCAAAAGCAAAAATTTAAACAGAGGAAAATAAACAGGTACTTTATTAAAAATGTTAGAAAGAAATAATTAACTTAACATTTCAGCAAAATATTGAAAGATTATTTTTTTATATAAATTCTTTAACTCATATAAGTAAAATATATTTTAACACACATTTGTACCTAAAATATGTAATGCTGCTCAACGTGTTTTTTTCCCAGTTACTCTAAATTGTCTCTCTGCATTAATTAATATTAATGGCCCAATACAAAAAAAATATTACTTATATGTATTTTTTTTTAAAGTTCTTTCGAATAAATCGATCGATAGATTAGCCATTGTAAGTGATACATACATACAAACATATATATATATATATATATATATATATATATATATATATATATATATATATATATATATATATCTTGTTCAAATTTTCAATCGTTATTAATATACTTTCTATTCATCCATTCAAGTTGATATACATTTTTTAAAACTTGTAGAGGATGACACTTGATGTTAATACAGTTTTTTCAAATATTAATTCATTAATTAAATTAAAAATGAATAAATAGTAACAAACAAAAATAATAGTCCAACAGCAAAAATATAAAGGGAAGACGTTCGTTGTGTCCCTGTAGAGCAAGGGATAGCGTGCTAGACTTCTAACCCAAAGGTCATGGGTTCGAATCCCACCTGGGATGGCGTAATTTTTGAGAATGTGATTTGTTTTACTGTACTATTTTATTAGAATAACTAAATTTTTTTATTTAATGAATAAATAGTAACAAACAAAAATTGTCCAACACCTTATATAGAAAGGAAAATGGAAACTTCAAAGGAAAACTGCTTTCTATTTTGTCACTTAATATTGTGATTCCGTCATATGTATGTACATATTTATTTTAATTGTAACTATGCAATAAAATATAACTAAAATAAAAATTTTCTTTGTTGATCTAAGTTGGAATTAACTCAATTTTTTTATATGTTACTTGTTCATAATGATTTTATGAGTCGCAGTGTCTAAAATGATCCAAAAGTACATTATTTGAATTGTTAATACCTTGTTTGAAACCATTTTGATTTCGCAATATCGATTAGGGCTTGGGACCTAGTTCAATCGCATTGTTCGTAGCCCCTTCAGTCTGATCCTTTTGTTCTCGAAAAGAAATTTATTTACTATAACAATAAGAAAAAAAGTTGAATACTTTTTTTAAACCTAAGCCAAATGTCACTAATGTGCCAAATATGGCGTCAGTGAACTATATTCTCAGGTATGGCGCCGACACCCCGGGGGTTGACAATCTTCTGGACATCCGCTGCCGCCGTTGAACCAGGTAATTGTTGGTGGTCACTGAGACTCGGCGTCAAATGGACTCTTCGGTGGTCTCTGATAGTATCTTACGACATTCGCAGTAAATACTCTCCAGTGATGCGATACATTTTATGATGTTTCTTACGAAAGATTGTTCGTTATATGATATTTTTTCACCATTAGCACCATTAAGGAAAAAGGTAAATACGTGAAAAATCAACCATTAAATTGTTATCTTGCTACGAAAGTGAGTGAAAAAAATATAACTATAAAGAGGTCAAGCTGTGGATATCTTTGTATCCTTTAGGAGTTATTCCTGGAACGTTGAGATCCACTCGTGGGAACTAAGTTCACAAAAGAACAAAAAATTCCGTCATAGGGAGCTACTCGTGAATACCTTTGACTTCCAGTAGCGATAAAATTGGAATTTTCGCGAGTCACTTTCTACGAACGTTTTCTTAGCAAGTATTTGTGAAATTTTGGAAACTATACATACTCAGAAATTTTATAAACAAGAATGAAAAAGAGATATTCAAATTAGTTTCTATTTAAAATTTCAACAAAGATTTATTTTTAATATTAAAATATTATTCTATACATTTAAAAATGTATACATAATTATGTAACTCTCTAAATTTTATAATGCTTTCTTTGCAATGTTTGTAATCGACACATTGGAAATGAATGTAATTATAGGTGATTAGGTTGATCATTTAGTCTGTTTCAGAATGAATTGTGATTAATTTACCCTAATTATAAGTTTTTCCCCAGAATTTTAAAATTATTCTGAGCTTATGAAGAAAATGTAGAATTATTATTTATTAATATATAAGAGATATTTGAAAGATGTTCTTCTTCGCGGAGATACTTATATGTAACTAAAAAAACTTAAAGCAACCACTAAGCATCTTTTCAAATAAAAAAAAATTGCCTTCTTACTTGAAAGAAAACTTTTTTCAATTTTGAGAGCAAAAATAATTTTTAAAGACACATAAAAAGAAAAAGTGCATGAGAGGGAACTTTAATCATTTGCTATTCAGTTTTTAATAATGAATTGAAAAAGCTTAAGATCATTTTTTAAATGAATGAATAAAATATTTCAATTAGATTTAGGATAAAAAATATTTAAAAATAAAATCTACGTTTTGATATACACACTTAATACAATTAAATATTTAATACACGAACAAATTCCGATGGTAACTCTCTTTTTCTAAAATGAATTAAAAAGAAGACATTTAATTCCACATGAAAACAAATTAATACTTTGAAGCTATTACTGTAAATAAATTATACTTTTTAAAAAAACTAAAAAAACACGTTTTTATAGCGAATCAAAATAAAAAGTAAAACAAATAATTCTTAATATAGAATGATATGATTAACGAGAAAATATTAATGTCATTGGGGTAAAAGCGTTGGGTGCTCTATATTAATTGTTATAATTTCTTACTAGTTCTACTCCGAAATGCTGAATTAGAGTAAAAGTGTAGTAAAGGGTGTTTTTTAGAGGTATAGAACTTAAAATTGCAATAAAACAACGATGTATTATTCGATTGACATGAATTTTTTTTTATTCGAAAGATAATCTTGTGGCATTACATTTTAAATATGATTTCTGGCATAGGACTGCCACGGCTGGCTCGGATGTAGTCCAATCTGGACGTCCAATTTTCGATGACTTTTTCCAACATTTGTGGCCGTATATCGGTATTAACACGGCGAATGTTGTCTTCCAAATAATCAAGCGTTTGTGGCTTATCCGCATAGACCAATGACTTTACATAGCCCCACAGAAAATAGTCCAGCGGTGTTAAATCACAAGATCTTGGAGGCCAATTCACAGGTTCAAAACGCGAAACTAGGCGGTCACCAAACGTGTCTTTCAATAAATCGATTGTGGCACGAGCTGTGTGACATGTTGCGCCATCTTGTTGGAACCACAGCTCCTGGACATCATGATTGTTCAATTCAGGAATAAAAAAGTTAGTAATCATGGCTCTATACCGATCACCATTGACTGTAACGTTGTGGCCTTCATCGTTTTTGAAGAAGTACGGACCAATGATTCCACCAGCCCATAAAGCGCACCAAACAGTCAGTTTTTCTGGATGTAACGGTGTTTCGACATATACTTGTGGATTAGCTTCACTCCAAATGCTGCAGTTTTGTTTGTTGACGTAGCCATTCAACCAGAAGTGCGCTTCATCGCTAAAGAAAATTCGCTTATGAAAATCGGGAACAACGGCAATCTCGTTTTGGGCCCATTCGACGAATCTACGCGTTGTTTGATGATCGTTTTGATGAATTGCCAAACCAAACTGAGAATAAATCACTTGACAGCTGTTAAATCGGTCGCCATCTTGGAAAGTAATGCCAACTTAAACTTCTATACCTGGAAAAAAAACACTCTTTACAAAACACCCCAAGCTTTTACCCCAATGACATTAATTTTCTCGTTAATCATTTTATTCTTGTATTAAAAGAATTTTTTTTTTAACTTTTCAGTTCGATTTACTATAAAAGCAAGTTTTTTAGTTCTTTTTAAGGTATCCGACTTCGTTCAGAACCGTGATTTTGCAAAAGTGCATAAATGGATAATTTTCATGATATTTAGTGTCACTTAGATTAGAATATATGCATAAAATTGTTTTAAGGACATTTTGACTAAACAAATTTATTTGAATACAATATTTTAGCAAAAAATTAACTTAGAATAATCTTTTTTCCAAATGTTCTCCTTTTGTGAAAAATGCTTCTATTATAATAATATTTTGCCTGTATATAGCTCAAACCTCTCTACAGAGGTTCAACTAGAATTTTTGAAATATATAACTTAGAAGTGGGTTTATTCATATTTTACGACAACAAAGGGGAGCAATTTTAAGAAAAAAACGCCAATAATTATTTCAATTGGTGGTAACTCTGAAAATAATGTGAACTTTTCAAAAATTCTAGTTGAGCCTCTGTAAAGAGGTTTAGGTTTGAGCTATATACAGGCAAATATTATTATAATAGAACCATTTTTCACAAAAGGAGAACATTTGAAAAAAGGATTATTCTAAGTTAATTTTTTGTCAAAATGTCTTTAAAACAATTTATGCATATATTCTAATCTAAGTGACACTAAATATCAAGAAAATTATCCATTTATGCGCTTTTGCAAAATCACGGTTCCGAACGTAGTTGGATACCTTAAACTATAATTTATTTTTTATTTTTGTGTTCGATCTACAATAAAAGAATGTTTTTTTAGTTTGTAAAACTATCATTTATTCTTTGCTGAATTTATGTTTGAGTTTCATATTTGGAGCCGGAATTACCTGGCTGCTAAAATTAGTCTTGCTCTTCAACGGATATTAATTAATTGGTTTGAAGGGTATTTATTCTATCCGTTTGCAGGATCTCGGATGAGTCCCATATCTTTATATTTCAAAGATTCCGTCTCTATAGATACAGGTCAAACTATTAAAAGTGTGTTAAGAAAAAATATTAAATGTCAATAGTATTATCACCTTTTAAACGTATTGCTGTAATGTTAATTCGTATCATCACTTCTAATTCACTTCTAATCACATCTATATTGCTTTATAAAAATAAAAAAATATTTAGCAGTTAGAACATAAATTATTTTTTTTTACATGCATGAGTCTTTTTTTTATTTCCATTTTCAGAAAAACTAGATTATATTTTGGCAAGAAATTGCTGACGCATCCACCCTACCCTTTCTCACATGAAGAACACTTTTTTGCTATATTTGTATTAACCACAAGCCTATTTACGGTTTTAGGGTTGCATCTTATTCTTTTAGTCACTAAATCTGGAATTAGTGGTCACGCTGGAAACGGCATATGGGATTAATCGCCAAATCTGAAAATTGTTTATGTAATAAGTCACCAAATCTGGAATTGGTATACGAAATTAGTCGCCAAATCTGAAAATGTTTTATGTAATAAGTCACCAAATATGCAGGTGATATACGGAATTAGACGCCAAATCTATAAATCGTATTCCTAATTGTCCTGATGAGGATAATGGAACAAAATTAGGAAATTATTTTATTGTCATCATTCCTTGTCAAGTGTGCAAAATTTCGAATTAATCTGACCTTTTAAGGATGGTAAAAATCGAGTTCAAAAATTCCGTTACACACAAGTGAAACTTATAAAAGCGTGTTAAAAAATGGGACCCTCACTTCATATATAGCTCAACTCTACAATTTGTAGCATAAAAAAGTGAAGTATCAAGTGAAGATAATGGGTGGAATATTTTTCAATCAAACTGTGTCGTAAATCACCATCGAGGTTAGTTTTATTTTTTGAAAACTGATGCGAAGCGGGCCCATTTTGTTTGCAATTGAGCAGGCAGATTAACTCAAGGCAAATTTTCTTAAAGTTATTACAAATGAGCACATGCTTATTAATTCATATGAGGCACGTGATCGTTGACCTATGTTCCATGCTCTAGAGCAGTGGTCTGCAAGCTGTGTTCCACGGAGCCCTGGGGTTCCACGAGTCACAGTAAAAAAATCAAGAAGCAATAAATATGTATGTTAAATGTGGATTCCTGGTCTCGGTGAAGTTCGCATAGTTATAAGTATCTAAAGCTCTCATCACCCCCTCCCCATTCATTAAAACTGAAAATTTTATTTATATACTTATACTAACTTTATTATGTGTAACACTTTTTAAACCCCTTTATTATAACATATTAAAAGAAAACTAAAATACTTTATGTTTATTTTTATACTTCCTACTAGAATGTGCATATTCTATTGTTTACTATTTCGGGTTCCACGGGATAATTTTATACTCGTTAGTTAGTACAAAATCTCGCAAAACTAAATAGTTTTCTAATGAAAAATGCACCTTATTGCATTTGTAGAGAAAATACTTATTATAAAGGAGAGGAAACACACACACACACACAACTTATCAACAGATTCGATGTTAAAATCTAAATTTAAACAAGAACAGCTTATAAATTTTAGGTTGCAAATTTATGGAAATTCTCTCACACAGCTATATATATATATATATATATATATATATATATATATATATATATATATATATATATATATATATATATATGTATATATATATATAAAGATTTTATTGCTATTCAGAACATTGTGTTTAAGAGAAATATATTTCTCAACTTAGGTGGCTACAAAAACAAAGTATAAAAAAAATTTAACTCAGAATATGTAATGTGATTGCATTTAATCTCAATAGACCTAGACTTCGACAGTTTGTGTAAAAAGTACTAGGATATATCCCAGTTACTAAATATAATACATGGATAGGTGACACTTGAATCAAAAATTAATATTATTAATAAATAAACTATATTAAAAAAATTTGATTCGGATTTTTTAATAATAAATGCAATAGTTTTTTTAATTGCCTTTACATAAAGTGACTATAATATGTTGATCTACTTTATTATATTGAAACATATTCTTCGAAGTACGTGTATGGAAGTACGTACGTTCCACGAATGCACTTTCAAGTTCTAGGGGTTCCGTGAGTTGAAAAAATTTGAAGACCACTGGGGTAGATCGCTGTTATATGGGGGAAAATTATTATTAAGTGGAAACTACCTATACGGAAACGATGCTCTACAGCAGCGATACGCAATCTGCGACCCGCGGGCCGCATGTGGCCCACCGAGCCTTTTTAAGTGGACCGATCATGACCCATTGTTCTGAGAAATTCTTGTATTTAAGACAATGTATTAAAAATTAGGTGGGAAATTCTTTAACAAGAAATCAAACATATGAATTTTGCTTTTTTGCTGTAGATGTCGTACGACTGCGAATTGATATTCTTTTTCTATTTGTAACGGTTATGGTTAGTGATAACAAACAACAGGAGAGTAGTGACAATTTTATGGGTGGAATGAATTTTTAACAATCTTTCATACCTTGCAAGCGAAAAATATTCAAATGATTTCGAGGTTGACTGTTTTGTAGTGAAAAACAAACACGGATCAGTACTTGTTCGATTTGTCACGAAAGGGCTGTATTTAAAAATACCAGTAAACAGGAATCATTTAATAACATTTTCCCTCCAAGATCTCTTTCAAGAGATGTAAAAAGGCTTTATTATATAAATATTCCTTGCAACAGAAACAAAGTGTTTTGTCAGTGGTAATGTCACAGCAGTAACAAAGATATCTTATGAAGTTTGTTGTATTATTGATAATTATATGAAATCGTTGCAAAAATTGGGAAGGAGCATTTCTTAAATCTTTTTAATTTAGTGTTAGTGACAAAAATTAAAAAAATATAAGAAATAATATTTTAAAAAAAGCAACACAGAAGTCGTAATATTTTGATCAATTTTCCACATTTTAAGTTTCCAATATTATCTATTTTTTGGGCTTAAAGCCTCCCCCCTTGTTTAACCTCATGTCGTGGCCCGCGTGAAATAGCTAACATATGTTTGCGGCCCGCTTGAAATGGCTGACATATGTATGCGGCCCGCTTGAAATGGCTGACATATGTATGCGGCCCAGCAGAAAAAAGGGTTGAGTACCCCTGCTCTATGGTATGGAGATTAGGAGAAAGAAGATTAAAAAATAATTTCAAAATATTGGTAGAAGGGGGTTGAATTTTCAAAAAAAAATGGAAGACTTAATTTTAGTTAGATGATTTTAGAATCAAAGTAAAGTTATTTGTCTTCAATATAAATAACTTATGGCGATTATAATTGATAAATGAATATTGAGTGGTATGAATAATATAATCTGCATTGGGACCTTTCATAACCTTAACTCTTTCCCCGCCCCGTCGAATCAGTCCGATCGAAACTTTTTTCGCATTCTTTATCGTGCACTGCCATTTCGACATTAAGATGTTTTTCGAAAAATCAATGTAATAGAAGCTGTTAAACGCACCTAATATTTTTCTTGTAACTATTTAACACATGTCCTTTTCTGTGCACTGCTATCCATAAAATTATTCCGATGGCTTTGGAATGTAATAAAAGAAACTTGACAGTGTTAGCGAAGGATTTACTCATTTCAGAGGATATGCCTATTTATTCCTGCCACCCCCCCTCACATCACACACGCGTGTATACGTGGAAACGGCGACATTGTGGAGCGAATCGCGTAATTTTTTATCGGCAGTAAAGTGATTAACTATCAAGATAAGTGTTATAGATAATTTTTGTATATTTTAAGTATGACAAGCCCTTGGGTCGCTGGTATTTATTGAACTTGTTCTTGACTTAGTACTGTTAAATTCATCATAAAACACATTGTGTGTGCAGTACTGATACATTTATAAGTGTATCAGTGTAAATGTCTATTTTATTTTTTATTATGTCAGAATGTGCTTTGTTTACTTACATACTTTCAGTAAATTAATAATTTTTTAAAATAATCTTTTGTTTTCGACTTTTCAATGTGCTCGCGATCCCCTCGTAGAGTTATCACGCGCTCCCAGTTTGTGAAACGCATGTTTAACCCTAATCACCCCTGTAGGGAATGTGATTCTGCCAACACACCTCAAAGGTATTTCAGTATCTTTGAGACTTGTTGATTGATGCTCTACTCTCCATTTCTTATCAGCAGCTTTCAAGCGTGACTTTCACTCCCTCAGTTTCCCTATCGGATTGAAGAAAGGAATGATTGATCATGTAGGCACAATGCATCATTATAGTAAGAACATTCTAAGAATTACAGATACTTTTACAATTTCACACTTTTGAAAACAAAAAATGTTATCTACAGAGTCAGTGACTATTGGATGATAGTTAGTACTTAACTGTACTCATACTTTGCCTTAAGATGCGATTACCATTCATACTTTTAATCGTAATTATTCCAGTCGAAAAAATTTTCTATTTATTATTCAGGTGGCATTTTTAAGAAAAGGTCAAATAACAAATTCAACCCCAAAATAAAAATATTATTGTAACACAACTGAATATTGGATATTTACAGTAAAACCTGTTTTTGTGCGGTAGATAGGGACCGCACAAAAAAAATATTCGAAAATATTTCTTAAATACTACATATAAAACAAACAACTTTGCCGACGTGCTACAGAAATTTTTTTTATGGGATGGAGAGGGACCGTGTATATAAAAAAAGCCACACTTGGAAAATACATCAATCATTTACCAAATTTATGAGAAAGTACTTTCAAACAAAATAAATAATTAAATTACACATGGAAACATTTTTACAAGCTTTTACTTAACTTGCAGTGTAATTTGCTCGGGTGGAATCTTGCAACTCAAATTTGAAGCTGATGTCTTCAATCGATTAAGCTGAAATTTTGTATACACATTTAGTTTTGAGGACAATGCATGTTTTGACCATTTATATTCCGATATTGCAATTAGTTAAAAAGATATTAATTAAAAACCTTAAAACGCATAACTGTTTTACCCCTGTTGACTTTTTATCTCGCCTAGCGGCTTTTCGGATTGAGCTTAAAGGAGTACCGAATATTTTTAACATTTTTCAAAAAAAAAAAACCCATCTAATTCTTTCTATCAAACTCAGACAAAAAATAATTACAGAGTTGGAAAGATAATTTATTTCGGCATGATACGGTATAATGCTTTTTACAAAATAATATTTCCAATTTTTTACGATTTTTTTCTAAAATGAGTAACAATTGATGCGTTTTCATGAAAATGATTTCTAAATCGTTCCTTATGATTTTTTTTCGCGTTAATGAATCTGTACTCGACACTAAAAATATCATGATTTTCTCTTTTTGAATCAGTCATTTAAAAAATAAAATGCCGAAACCTTTTTTTTCTTACGGTTTTTCAAAAAATATTCAAATTTTTAACTAAACATTTAATAACTTCATCATTTATAAAATAATCGCATGAAACTTAATTTCCTTTTGTAGAATACTATTATCCAAATTCTATACAAAAATTGAAAAAAATGGTTTAAAATTGCGGATTTGAAATTTGTTTCCTCTTTAATATAGTATTAAAGCAAAAAAAAAAAGAGTATTAATATTTTGATTAATTTGCTTTGGTTTTACAGTGTTTACCCACCCCCCTCCCCATTATCCTCTTGTTGCGGCCTGAGTGAAATATCTATCATACGTATGTGCCCCGGCGGGAAAAAAGGTTAATAATAAAAGGTTAATGGCAATAAAAGTAATTAAATATATAAATATTGTAATAATTAAATATATAACTATTGTAATAAGTAATTAAATATATAAGTATTATAATAAGTAATTAAATATATAAGTATTTTATAATAAGTAATTAAATATATAAGTATTATAATAAGTAATTAAATATATGTTTTATAATAAGTAAATATATAAGTATTATAATAAGTAATTAAACATGTAAGTATTAAATATATATAAATATTAGTCAAAACATAAAAAATTCTCTAGAGGGGCGGCATATTAGGTCTTCGCACGAGGTCGGCCGACACCCTAGGATCGGCCCTGGGTGTACGTTACTACGCCACTGAATTGAAGCCTGTATATTGATTAGAAGGCCAGGTCAGCGTTTGTAAACAATCTTTCTGGGGCCTAAAGACACTGGACCGGTACCTAGTATCATGGTCTGGAGCGAGCAATTTTCTTTGAATGCAGGAACTTTCTCGAGTTTAATTCATACACCCTGACTGCAAATTTGTGCGTCAGTCTGGGGATTCAAACTGTTGCACTGCCATTTATAAGCATCATTCAAGGGGCGTTTTCCAACCTTCATACCTTGGTGCAACGCAATATGCTCTATAGAGTGTAAATGTGTTGGCTTGTTATATCACCAAATATTTCTGTAATCAAGCGTTAATGAAACATTTTTGATTGGCAACGACAGCGGCATCCACAATCGGAACTAAGCTACCTTATGTGGACCGACCAAGAGCGATAGGCATGCAATTTCATCCCATAAACGGTAATCCGATATTTGTATGACTCATTGTTCGCATGCTTGCATTTAAAATTCTGGCGGTTATAACGGTTTTTAATGTACCATCATTTTACATATGAAATGGCTCTTTTCGGGCCTTCATTAACCTGTGATCTTAAAAGTTTAATCAATTAATCATTTTCCCTAGACATCATGGTCTTTCTCACACACACGACAGCCAAACGCAAACACACTGCTTCCAGCCCCCTTACACACCTTTATACTATTTTTTAAATACTACTTTTTAAATTTTTTGTCAATTACTTTAAATCTTTATTTGTATATTTTTAAAATTAAAAAAGGGCAAATAACCATTGTGAAAGTAACTAACCATATTCTGAATGACAGGAGATGAAGATCTAGGCATGAGATCAGGAGCTCCAGCCCCATCGATTCAACACCTCTACAATAACTTTTTCTTGGCGTTGGTTCCCTCCCCCATCAGTATAAAATGCCTCCGAGAGTAACTAAGGACAGCTTTGATCTAAAAATGAGCTTGTTTGACTAGAATAGTATTTGTTTGTTCGAAATAAAATTTGTGCAAAAAAAAAAGGATGTGAAAAATTTGTAGAGATTACTACAATACAAATATATGGAAGAAAGATGGTTAGTGTTGCCCAACTCAAATATGTAGAAATCATCGGGGTTACAATATCGGCTCAGGATTCTTTTGTTGCACGTTGGATTTATAACAAATTCCATCAAGCTCGGGGCCCCCACTGGTACTGGAGGCCTTTGGAGGCCGCCAGGTCCGCCAGCCGCTTAATCCGCCTCTGTACAGGGGCCCCAACATGTGTAACTACATTACCTCTAACAGATCTTTCTTTTCTAAAACAGAGCCCCGAAAGAGTTTTGATACAGGCCCCACTCGGAACTAGCTACGCCAGTATTTTACTAGTAAATGAAAATAGCGTCTTGAAGTGTATATATTCGCACGTACATTCATAGAAAACATTACAGTGACACTAAGGCTGTTGAAATTCATATATCGCATAAAAAAAAGATAGCACAAAAAAAATCGCATAAAAAAAGACCGAGCAGAAACAGATTCTACATTACTTGTTTCGTTTGCTTTCTTTATGTTACTTCTTTCCATACGCAACAAACAAATTATTTGAAATATTATGTGTTTCACAACCTCAATCTTATATCACCATCACCAAAGAATAAATTTAAAAAACAAACAGATTAGGTATGTTTATGTTTATAATGTGTAACACACACACACATGTATATGTGTATAATGTATTACGCAACAATTATGATCTTAATAAAGTTATAAATTCCTACAAATTTTTAAAATTCTTACAGCATTAGTTTTAAAACATAATTTTTTTAAAAAAATTTAATTTTAAAAAATCTACTTAAGTAAGTTTAAGGATTACCTCAAGAAGGACCTGCAAGCAATAGTTTGGCTAATCTGTATTTACATTATTATGAAAACGATTATGTTATTAACAATGACGTTTATATTTTTAGATGTATAGGTGATTTAATTTTTTAAGTAAAAATAATAAATATATTTACACCCAATCTTAATATTTATCATAAATATTTGAACTTTATCAAAACTAGCAATAGTCCTCTCAGAAAAGATTACTCATAAATGTATTGTTGTGTATTACGGATAACAAATTACAAATAAATTACATACCCTTAATATCTTTGATAAAAGAGGTGCTTTTAATTTTAATATTTTTCTGGTACCTTTACCAAATACAAATATTTCGATTTTTATATATAAAAATATTATTATTGACTAATTATATCTCGTTATAATACACGCATAAATATATATTTCGAAGGAGTATATTATCATTTCTAAAACTTTGCCTTTGTTTCTCTGTGACTGATTTTGAAGTAGAGAAAAAAGGGCACAATATAAATTAGGTTTCCATTTTTTTTTCTAATCTGCAATATATATTTTTTTTTCTATCTTGCAAGACAAAGAAATTATTTTTCGGTATTCAAGTTGTTTTTGAAGCTTAAGCAAAACAAAAATATAATAATGGGCCTTTTTTATTCATATATAAATTTTTAGTACATTGAGCCTAAAGTAAATTGTGTGTCTCAATTTTTTCCCAGTGCCCCTTTTTACTTTTCTTTATTAGTTTGAATTTCATTTAGAATTTAGCCCGATGTCTTATAATTTATTGCATTAACTTTTATTACTATTTTGAAAACATTAAATAACATGTTTCTCTACAAATGATTGTTCAGTAATTCATCAAAATTAACAACAACCAAGAAAGAAAGGGAAAAAACTTTGTGTGTGTGTATGAGAAAAGACATTATTGAGCAAATCGTTTGGTGTGAAGTGTATGAAAATTTTATCATAAATATAAATAAACTGTAATTTCTACCATAAAATAATCAAATGCTTGATTTCTTTAACTTTGCCTCCATTTTCCCCCAAATGGCCTTAAAAATGTATATGTTCGTATTAAATTTATATTGGGTATGCACAATAGTCTATGTAAAATATTGAAAGGAGAAAAAGTAAGTATGACTATACGGATTTCCTCTTTCAGATTAAATGAATTGTTTCTTAGTTACTGTTATATATAATTTCTACTATAAAAAAAGTGAACCTCTGAGATGGAAAAAATAGTTTTTTCATCACGCATTAATTTTTTTGCTATGTCTTATTTTTAGAAATTTTTTTTTACTTCACAGTATTTTTAAATATGTTCTCTATTAAAGATCAACTTCTCTCCGATAAAACGAAATGGAATCCACTTATGACCTCTTAAAAGCTAACCGCTTCAACAAACATCAAACTAAGATATTTAGGACAGTAATGTGCATCTGGACTGAAATCTAGAGATCTCTGGAACGCTTATGAACCTATTATAATCATTCTGAAATGTTTTTTAATGTTATTTGAGATATATTATAAAATATCAAAGGAAATTCTAAATATCTCAGATCTCTTTTGAAAAAACTTCTATACTAATCGGTATATTCTAATGAAAATCTTCTTCTCAAACTTTCAATGTTTGCGACCCAACATTCAATCATTAGTTGCATTGCACCACCCTCCGTACAATAACGATGTATTAAATTCAATAATACGATACTTTGACGCTAAACCTACAATTCAACTTTAATCTCTTATTCCCCCGACGTATATAAACGCCTCACTCAGCTAGTGTGTTAATTGTCCCATTCGTATATATACGTCTTTCTAAAGTACTATCTTTTCTGAGAACTGCTATCCATAAAATTATTCTGAAGGTTTTGGAAAACAATAAAATGACCTTGCTAAGGATCTTTTTTATTTCAAAGATATTATTTATTCCCTTTTTCTACCCCCTTCAATACTCCACATACGCTTACCTACGAGCTAAACGGGGGCATTGGGGTACGAATCGCGTAATTTTTAATTTTCAATCGCCGTTTAAGGGATTAATTATAAACCATGCAGATTATCAAGATAAGTGTTAATGTTGGCATATAATTTTATGTATGAAAAATCCATGGGGGATCACTGGTAATTATTAAACTTGTCCTAAACTTAGTATTGTTAAATTAATTATAAAATAGATTGTGCAGTACTGATACATTTATAAGTGTATTATAATGTAAATGAGTATTTTATTTTTAATTATTTCAGAATGTATCTGCTTGTTTACTTTCAGAAATTTAATGATTTTTTTTAAAAAAAATCATTTGTGTGTGTGCTTTTGACTTTTTAACATGCTCGCCCCCCCTTCATAGGGTTATCATGCCCTCTAGGGGGTGCGCATCACAGTTTGAGAAACACTGTCTTAAATCAATCTTTGGATATTCTAACTTATTCATCGTTCATCGGTTTTGTTTTTGGAATTTTGAAAACAAACTTGTCGACACAATATTTATGAAAAAGTACAAAAAAAAATTTATTACGTGTGTTTGGGTACATAGTGAATATTGCATAACATACTCTTCCCCATTTGATCTTCTTAAATCAAAACTCAATAGTTTCAAATGTAACAATATGTAAATTTTCTTATTATTGAAAACAAACTTCTCAATGATGGTCTTATGAAAAAAAAATAGAAAAAAAATTGTCTTTTCGTTACACTTTTGGAGATACATAATCAATTATTTCATAATCTTCTTCTTTCGGCCTGCCTAAATCATCAGGACCTGGTAATGGCGGCAATTTTCCTTCGTTATACTGGAAGTATTCTTGGAGCTTCTTTGGAGCCCTGTTTTCACCTTTAGGATGGGCATTGTTCAGTACTGGAACATCTACTTCCGGGTCAAGACCCCTTGGGTAGTGGTTGCCAGGGATGAGGGCCCTGCCCTTTACTGGAGGAGGCTGGCAAAGTCTGTTCTGGCAGAAATAGTCTGTTCGGCCATCGTTGTGACACCAAGTGCCCTCAGGAAAGAAAGTGTCAATTCCTCTGTCGTTGAACTCTTGGCGTGGAGTGTACCATGTACCAGTCTTCATTTTGCAGTAAACGGCACAAGACTGCCACTGTCGCTCTGTGAATTAATATTATTAGTAGATATGGTTATATAAACATGCCTATCAAAGTAAAAAGAAAATTAATATTTTAATTTTCAAAATAAAAGCTCCTATCACGGCTATCTTCCCCCAGAAAACCTCCCAGCAAACAGTATCAAAACTCAGAGCCGGTTTATCCATTGGGTGCTTTGAGTAGAAGCCCAGGGAACCGGGAGGGCCTAGATAAACTGTACTCAACCAGATTTTCTGGTTATAAATTTTGATCCACCAGTGTAAAGGAGGCCTGTTGATCTTCTGCGCCCAGGGCCCGAAATGAGCTTAAAGCGGCACTGCCCAAACTTGGAATATCAATTTAGATAGGAAAAGATAGTATTAATCTTAGTTTGTGGGATTATAATATATTACTCATAATTATCTAAATGTGTTTTAAAGATTTAGAAACATTTAATAAATTTGTGACTTTTTTACTTCCTAAGTAGTTACAATCACATTATAGAAGTTGGAATACGGTACAAAATGGAAAAAGTAAAAAATTATACAGTAAGACCCCGCTTAACACTGGGTATACGTTCTATCAAAGTTGAGCGTAACATGAAACAGCGTTAAACGAGGTGATCTTATCATGTAAATAATGGGGTTAGGGGAAGATGGGTAGAAAATTTGTCAGGTATTTTATCATTAAATTTATTAATTATTTTTTTATAACAATGAAACAAAATTTATTTCTTACAAATATAGAAACATGATTAACGAATATACATATAAAAATAAATAAAATTCTAAGTCAGTATGTTTACATTTCAGATCATTGTCTCTTCTGTATTTCCAATTTTCTGCCTTTTTATAGAGAAGGTAGATTGGCTTAAATGCATATTGCGTTCAATTTCGTCGTTAATCCACATAGAAAGTCATTTTTCCATTTCCTCTCTGGTATTATTTCTAGAACGGGGTAATTCTAGTTGCTGAGCTTTTTGTAGTTGCAGTTGCCAATGACAGTATTTTTTCTTTACGTTTAAGAATGGTCCTTATTGTTGAAATTGCCAAATTTAATGCAGCACCAATTTGAGATTCACGTTCACTAATATCTATTCTTATAACCACTTGCATTCTAGTTTCTAGTGAAATGATTTTCTTGTTGCTTTATGTTCGTGATTTTTATTATCAGTCACGATAAAAACTAAAAATCATAATATTTGTACCCTGGAAAATTTTATGTTACATAAATTTATATTTACAATAACGTCAACAAATGTTTGAAACGATAAAAATACGTTCGTATAACACCGCAAGAAAGAAGAAACACAGATAAACTGCTTCGGATATCGGAAAGCATAACGCTGCGTACAATTTTGGAGAGAATCCCTCAATTCAAATAAAAGAGCGTTAACTGAAACAGCGTTAAGCGAGGACTTACTGTACTATAGTAAGATGTGATACTTTTTACAATATGATTATAAAAATAGAATATAGTTTTAATATTAGTTTTTACTGTCTGAAAATACGAGGGGGACAGAACTGAATCTCATTTTAAAATTGAGGGAAAGCAGACTTGGATAAGTAAATTACATGAAGTTATTTTTAAAAGTTATTTTAAGGTACAACTCTCTGTCATAAAATGTCGTTCCGCCGAATCCGCTTGCGTACGATGGCACGCAAAGGGATTCGTGTCGTGTCTCACTAATAGAGGGCGCTACTGGCTTTTTAAGTCTAAAGGACAAGCTAAAAAAACTGTTTGCCGAGTCTCAGATATTAAATTTTAAAAAAAACATTAAAAATTACCCAAAATAATCATTTTTCCAAAATTAATTAAACAGAAGGTAATCGTAGGTAATTAGTGATCTGTGTGAGATTGTTGACAATTTGAATTATGTGTAGAGACGTGAGAAGTGAAAAATATTTAAATAAATGAATAGAAGTGGCTAAAATTATAGAAAAAATTAAACATTGTAATAAAATTAAATCTCTGGTCACGTAAACACAATTTAATGCATAAATGCTATATAAATCAAAGTAAAAGGAATAAATTAATCGGTCTAAAAACTAAAATTTTAAGACATGCTTGTTGCTTTTTTCGAAATATAAAAGATAAAATATCAAATAAAAGAAAACATCGTTAATTGTAAATGTTGCTCTAAGAAAAGGTAACTAGTAAATAAGTAGTAAATTGAAGAAAGTACCCCTTAAATAAATTACAAAATGAAAATCTTTAAAATAAAATATAAAAATAATTAGTCTAAAAGTTGTTTCTACTAGCTTGATACGCTCTAAAAAGTATGAAATAAAATAATTGTATGATATCTTGATCGCAACACTCACAAAATTGCAGTTTTTCTTTATACCTCTATATTATGTTTTAGAATTAACATAAATATAAAGAATTTTTTTTCTAATGGGCTGTATATTAGCAACTAAACCTTTGCACAAACGTAAAGTCCAGAAATGTAAGAGCAATTTCAGTGGTGGCTCTCGCTACCGAATTTGGATGCTTCAATTAATTTAATTCAGGCTCTCGTCGGATATTAAACATTACATTGACTTAATTTTGCCAAGAGTACCAGAACCAAAATGATACTCAAGGGTTCTTTTACATGCCCCATAACCATACGACATGCACATCTACGATTTTCTCATCCAAAAAACTTTTCAACTCTAGCCGAGATAACGCCCGCAATCTTGGGCATTCGAAGCAGGCACGCTACTTCTAAACCACCAAAAAGATATTAAGAGCAACTGCAGTTTTTTGAGTGTTGCGGTGAAGAAGCCATATAATTATTCTATTTTCTTTTTAGAGCGAATCAAGCTAATAGAAATAGCCTTTATACATTAATTTTTTTAAATATCTTATTTATTTCGATTATTTTTAATCGAAAATCTATGTAACTCATGTCATACAAGAAAATAAATTATTAACCAGTTAAAATATTTTGTTCTTTAAAAAGTACGAAAATAACTATTAATAAAATTTAAACTGTTCCATTTCCAATAAGCAAGATCATTTTCGTGAATTGAATAGATTTTATTTTACAAGTACATCTTTTCTTGACATAATAGTTATTTCTATTGTAGTATTTAATTTTTGAAGGTAGTAATCCTCTAATTTTAATTATTCCTCATAAAATTAATTTCATTAGTTAAATTGAACAAATTGAAGAAAAATAAAACAAGATCAACAATTGAAATAAAAAAAATAAAATTTACTTACTTTCGTTATATTTTACTTGCACACCAACAGGGGTAATATCTGGTACGTATTTCGAAAAGAATTCACATCTCTGTTTCGCATAATCCACTGGCTCAACATACTTTTTACACAACTAATGAAAAAAATAGAACTAAGAATCAAATAAATGTTCTAGAATCCTAATGAGATTCTCTCCTGTGCTTATTACATTTTTGAATGATTTCATCAATGAATTAGTCATGTTCTATTTTAAAATAATGTTGATCATGTATATATTTCTCATTAGTCACTTGCCTAAGAAATGCCTTTTAAAATTCTGTAAATTTTGCTTTAAAAGAGTACAAGAGTTACAAAATCAAATCATTTTATAAACATTAAGTACGTAAAAAAATACTAAGTACTTTCAAAAGATTTAATTTTATTTACAACATGATAAATTTTCAATTTCTTACTTTACGGACACAAACACGATTTAATTGGCAAAATTTAGTCAAAAATTAAAATAAAGTTTTTATATCCTAAATTATTCATTATATTATTTTCTACAATCCAATCTAAAAATTGAAAGCCCTAAGTTGAAAAAAATTCAGAGTAACTTTTACGTTCATTTTTAATCACATATTAATGGGAAATAAAAACTTTAAACGGAGTTATCTCAGAAAGAAAAAATAACATTTATCTTCATATAAAATGCTAAGGCATTTTTTCTGTTGTGTGTGTGCCAAATGCTTTGAAACTTTTTTATATATATTGCTAATAATACATGTAACAGAAGTATGCATTTTTGAATCAAAGCAATATTTATTTTTAAAAAATTAGTTAAATTTAGAATTAACACATTCTTCAATGAATTTTCAATAAGCATTCAGAAAAAAAAAGTATTTTATGAGTATCAATCATGTTGGTAGAAAACTCTGCGGCCGTAGTAGCCTCGTGGTCAAGATCACGGACCCCCACAGGCATGTCATGAGTTCGAGCCTAGTACCGCTGAAGACCCGCCATGCAGAGGCAACCGATGCACGTTAAATATGTTGAGACTCAAACGCAGGGACGCCTTAAGGCATGGACCAACTGGGCCCGGGCCAAGGACCTCAACCTTGGTAGAGGTCTCGTTTCCTTCTTGACTCTGTCTTAAATCCGTCCTCTGTATCTGTCCGGATAATTTTAATGGGCAAGCATTATTCCCGTATATATTCTCCGAAAAACAGGGAATTTCAAATTGCCTGTCAACTGACAAAAGTGGTAAGACTGTACAATTATGTGATGACCATTGTCCATGCCTAGGCCTAGTCCTAATACCATAAACAATCATTAACTCATTTAGTCGAAATATGGCCATCGGCCGATCCAGTTTGGGCCTAGGTTTTTGAGATTGTGAGTCCTGCACTTTTATTTGTTTCATTTGACAATATCTCAGATAAGGCCTACTTTTACTTAGGGGCCAGAGCCTCAAGAAAATCTTCATTTCTGAAGGCCCAGTGCCTCAAAAAGAGACGTCCCTGCTCAAACGTCCTCTTGATGTTGTCGTGTAGAAGTTAGAAGAGGGCCTTCCATCTCAGATGTCCTCGTCACTTGACATTAGTTAAAAATTACGAGGTCCGTCGCCAATGGTCCTCGTGTCACGTAAATATGGCTCAAACTCTAGCTAGCAGAAAACCCGTACCAACTTTTGTTATACGTAGCTTGACGCATTTGTAAATCAAATTTCATGTGCGTACATCTGTTATTGTACAAGGAGTAGTGTTTTAAAATCGCTTTATAAATTTTAAAACTTTTCTTTGAAAAACTAAATGGTTAGTCTTTTGTAGTATTTTCAGCACAAAAGCTGTTTTACGTAATCCATATACAATGGTTGCAAGAAAAAAGACTGCAAGAAACATTAAATCAGATTATTTTATAAATTGTACCATATACTCTTGAAGGCATGCGATTGTTTTATGCGCATTTTAAAGTACTGATATCTAATCACAAAGTTATATGTATATATATATATATATATATATATATATATATATATATATATATATATATATATATATATATATATATATATATATATATATATATATGTGGGAGTCGAATAAATCTTCGAATAAAAATCAGACTCTTCAGAAGGCGGGATTTTAGATTGGCGAGGTGGCTTGTCTAGGGGTAAGTATTTAAGGGTGAGTGATGAATTAAATGAATCTAAGTCATTTAAACACAAATACTTCATTTAAGTAAAAAAGAGAATTTATTTAAAGTTAAAGGAAAATATTTACAAAAGGGGATAATTACAAAGAGAAAGACATGTAGGAATTAGGTTAATTAAAAGTTGAGTTATACCTTTAGAAGACGGGGAAATAAACCTTTCTCATTATTGGACGTTAGGACTGGTGGTGCCGCGCTGGGCGCGGAAATGCGGTAAAGACGCGACGTGTTGAACAAGCAGTGGTTAGTTGGCCTCTGCAGAAAAATTATTCAAGCCGGAGCTACGAAAGCTCACTAGATGGCACTGCTTCGGAATGCAGTAATAAATAAAATTGAGATTTATGGTCCTCTGAAAAGAATATGACTCAACCTTTTAACAAAATGTTTCAAAGGGAAAATCCTACACACACATACACACACACACACACACATATATATATATATATATTTATATATGTATTATATGAATATATATATATTTCATTAAAAATAATTTCTACATTGCATACTTACTTTTGAATCATCACAGAAATGGATTCGTAAATTGTCACCTTCACAGTATTTTTCAGTATTTTTAGGCCTGCGTTAAAAAAATTAAGAAAGCGTCATTGTAAATGAAAAGCACTTTTAAATTTTTCTTAAATAAACAAAAAAAACTATTTTAAATTGCTTTAGGGAATTCGGGAATTTCTCAAAAAAAGGATTCAGGTATTCATAATTTTTATTAAAAATACACATATCGTCGGCCCAATTATCAGAATGCATAACTCCATCTGGGGTGCTAAATTGATATCGGAGTGTTACGCGCCAAATTGTTCTTCAAGTTTGCCAAGATGAGAGATAACATTACAATATGGTTACCTTGATATTTGTATCGTGTGGTCATGTGTATCGTCATGTGTATCGTTTGGCGCAAATAAGGAATCCTGCCAAACAACGCTTGGCACGTAGCACTCGAATATCAAATTAGTTTCCTTTGTAGAGTTTTGCATTCTGATAATTAGGCCGAGGATTTATATATATATACTGAAAGTGAAAGGCTTAATTTTAATGAAACAAAGTAATAATAAAAAAGCTACATCCTAACGAGTTCTGAAATAAATTATTATAATTTGATTTTAGCCTTTTTTGTAACAAAAATAACAACAATGAAGTACATTTAGTTGACTTTTAATACATTTTTATTAATAAGTACATTTTATACATATGCTCTACAAGATATTTATAGTAGCCTAAAATGAAGATGTTTATGATTTCCCTCACAAATCTTATAACTATATTCATTTCATTTTTACCACGCATCCGTATTAAGTGGTTATTTCTTTTTGTGATTTATTCATTATTTGTTATTAGATTTTTCTGAAGTCTGATTGATCATATCACTGGTACTTTTATTATTATTATTATTATTCCTTAAAGAAAAATCTCTTTTAATTTTTAGTTACTTATAAATTTTTTTAAGATTTATTCCTCATAAACTAGTGTTTCTATAAGGAACATCGATAATACGTACAATCACTTTTAAAAATTATTTATTTAAACTGATAAATATATATATATATATATATATATATATATATATATATATATATATATATATATATATATATATATATATATATATATATATAAAAGAAATATGTATTATTTATCAAAAACAAGAAATAATAGATAAAGAACATAACAAGAAATTACGTAATAAAAATATGAAAGCTGAACATGAAGAACAAAATTATAGAGAAATAAAAGAACTACAAAAAAGAAGAACCTAGCGAGTCAGAAAGCAATTTCGGACTTAGGACCGAATAAGTGGGGTTAAACTAGTTTGAAGGCGCCAACCTTCCCCCTTTGCAACTCGGTAGGAAAACCAAATAAAATAAACAAAGCTTCAGAGAAAGTATAACTCAGAGAGCATGATAAAACCAATCACTACTATTATGTAACAAACTCTCCCAAACTCTTAATGCAGAAAAATCACAAAATAATTATGTAAGAAAAGTAGAAAAATACTAGAACAATTACATAAGAAAAGTATCTTTCAAAAAATAATTTAACAAAATTTCTTTACTCACAAAGCTTTTACGAAGAGAAACAAGCATCTTGCCATTAATGAAAGTCAATTATTCACCAAGTATATATATATATGATAGTGAAAATAAATTTTTTGCAACATTTCAGTCATTTATTAGAATACTCTCATTTCATATATTGAATTTTTTATCATAATACGTCGCAGCAGTATTTAAATGTATCCATTGTTCAATTTCCTTCAACGAGTCTTATATTTCCTTTAAATACTTATTACTTCCACAAAATGTGCAATAGACTTAATTCTAACAAAGCTTTTACAGACGTGCTGAATGGATAGTTCAGTCACATCTCATGTATTAAAAACACATGAAATAAAAATTGGCACACCAAACTTACTTTGGATTGTTACAGTATCGCTTATCTGCAATGACCGCTCTCGATTTTTTAACACATCCAGATTTGCATTTTCCTTTGTCCCAATCTGACCAACCACCTTTCACGACTTTTATTTTCTCTGATCCCCAGGAAATACATTCCCCATTTCGGCACCACTGAAATTTTTTAAGCATACATATAGAGAATTATGTTCGAATACCATTCAAACGATGTAATGATAAGTATATCAAATAACGATAGCCACATTTTACCGAAAGTTTGAATTAATTAACAGTATTTAGAGATCTTATATTTTTTTGTATATTTAAGAGGCAACTGATTTCCTTGTTACTATGCAGATTTTGAAAAATCCATTTTTTACTGTGAGGAGATTTAATTTAATTCCAAAAGAAAAAATATATTCTTCTAAAGAAGAAAAATGTTTCGTAAGGGAAAAATTCGTTTTTAGCTTTTATTTTTGGGGATAAAATTGCACAGCATTTACAATTTGCATGTCGGTAAGCATAATTGCTTCAAAAATTTAAATAATAATTAAATGCAGTAACATATATTTCAAATAATAATGTTATTTTCTTGTCATGAAACTGTTTGAAATTCAGGATAGCTTTCAATCACATCAAAATAACCATGAGCAACAAAACAGAATTCTAAGTGAATAATGACGCCATCTATTGATAAAAATGTAAACTATTTATACTACAGTGACGCACACCTCGTCATATAACAAATCCATACAAATTTATCTTATGAAAGTTCAAAAACTGTATAACATCTTAACAGTGGCGTAACGTACACCCCCACCCCTGCACTGCGGGGGGCCCAGAACTCTAGGGGCCCCAAAGCCTGAGCGGCTACTGCTCAAAATTTGATTTTGCAGGGGGGCCCGAAAATTCTCCGTTACGCCATTGCATCTTAAAAAATATTAATTCACTTAAAAATACACCGAAACTAAAGTTATCAGGAAATATTACCCACATACCTTTCTATCAAATATTTTGTGTTTATAAAAAATTGTTTATCCACTTTTTTATCATTATACCTGCTTATAAAGACCTATTAATATTGTAATTCCTAATAATTTACACAAACCTACATAATAATAGCTAAAAACTAACTTATAAAGAATTATATTTTATAAAAAAGAAAAATTATACACAATTATACAAAAGAAATATCTAAAGCCGTTATTAATCCTTTTTGCTTCACATTAATAACTGTTTTTTCAGATTAAAAAAAAAACCATTTTCCCTTTATTTGTTCTAATTATTTTGGATGCTAGTTTGGTATTACAGGACACGCGCCAAGTTGTTTATATTCGCCAAGGTGGGCGATAGCATTACAATATAGTTACATTGATATTTTTATCGTCTGGCGATGTTGTTGCTACGGGAATAATGTATATATGAATTAATTTTTATTGGTTTTTTCCCCTCAGTAACCCTATTAATTTCAGACGATTTTAATTCAATTTCTTTAAAAATTTAATCATTTGCAT
Source organism: Trichonephila clavipes (assembly GCA_019973935.1). NCBI lineage: Eukaryota > Metazoa > Arthropoda > Arachnida > Araneae > Nephilidae > Trichonephila > Trichonephila clavipes. The sequence continues at coordinate 43,164 of BMAU01020473.1, forward strand.
TTATTGCATTTGAATTAATAAAATTGTATGTGTGCTTCATTCGTCCCTTATAATAAATCGTCACTTATAATAAATGTTTTTTATTATATTTATTTATAAATATTATTACATACCATGTTATTTATTTGTAATTATTATTATGCTATGTATTTATGATTATTATTGTGCTATGTATTTATTTTTTTATTTTGTTATTTATTTCTAATTATTATTATTATGTTACTTATTTATAATTATTATATGATATGAGTATTCTTTTGCATAATTTTTATTGTATTACAATACGGGGATTATTCTTTTTTTATAATTACTATTAAATTATATGATACTGCATAATATTATATTATTAGTACATGTACATTTTTATTATATTATATTGATATTGATATTCATTATTTATTGATTGATCTTGGTTATTCTCAATCCCTTTCTATATTCTTCATTTAAAATATATTTCAACGTTTTTCAAAACAATTCTTTAAAATTAACTTCCTGACGATTTGAAACCACTAGGGCGCCATCTTGGATTCCATTCCAGCGACAACAAAGAGGTGCTTGGCGCCCTGCCCCGTGATATCAAACTAATTCCTTATTTTCTACTAAATTTAAAAGAATTAAACTAAAACTTTACTAAATTACAAAACTCATACCTTTTTGCTTCCGCAGTAAGTTCCTTCTAGAGCAGGACCAGCCGCATAATAACCTATTCGTTTAGGCGTCTTACATAATGTTTCCTGGCACACCATCTACAAGTAATACACATGCAACGAAACTTTTGAAAAACTCTACAATTCTATATTATAAAAATCATTTGAAAATTAATTAATTTAGAAAATATTTTTACCTATTTTTTTAAATGAGACAACATATGATGCATTTATAATTAAAGTAAAAGGCTCTACAATATTTATAAATCAGGTATTTAGTATATTCCATCGACCAATTTCGTCAAATCAAAAGACGTCACCAAAGGCCGTGATATGTCGCCCATCCGGCATAGTGATTAGTGACGCTGAATGCAGTGTCGCAGGGTCTGGGTTCGAATCCCGGGTAAGGCATGGATGTTTGTTCTGTAATCCTTCTCTTCTTTGTGATGTGTGCTTCACGCTTACTTCTATGTACGCCCCCGTGTGATACCTTGTGGTGCACGGGTTATTAATGATCTCAATAAAAGCATTAAAAAAATGCCTTGATACAAAGTCAATAGTGAAAACCGTTCCCCCGCACGTTCAAAAGCAGTAACACAAACGAGAACAGTATTTGGCGACATTTTTCGAATTGGCACTGTCTTTTAGCATGACGAAACTGGGCGGCTGTGTAATACGTAAGTACCATAAACAATTAATTAATTTATATTCGAGTAATTTGTAATCACTGGAAATGCGAAAAAATCATGAAGTCGTGTAATTATGCATATTTTATTTCATGAATCCAATCACCCTACATTAAAAAAAAGTGTGATAATTGTGTTAATTGTGAATTGTGTCAGCCCATGCGTGCTATGTTCAAAAATGGATACATTTTCTTCCAAATCATATATCCAGGGAGGCGACGAGAAGCAGATATCCACGCAGAACAAATCTGTAGATAATAAATAGGGGGCTATCACTAACTTTCCATAACCATTTAAATAAAAAAATATATATATTTAAAAGTTCTGGAATAAAAAAGCAATGTTAGATGCAAAATATAATAAGGTTACCTGTATGCAATAAAATGGAACAGTGCATTGATTTTATAAAAAATATATTGCAAGAAAATTCTAAAATATAAATATGTCTCCTGGGAAAATTTTTTATTGAATAAATCCAGATTTCTTGAATAGTTCATTTTAGCAAAAGTGAAACAGAATTTTTGCTAATGAAAATGTTTAGATATACATTTTTTTGCTGCAGTGATATCAACTATAAAAACTTTCCGTTTATTAATTTTTTTTTCCAAATAGTGAAGAATCTTTAAAAAGATCAATATTTCGTGTCACTTATCCGATTTATCCATGTAACTTACGGGGAAATAAATTGCTAAATTTATTTTGTAAAAAATGATATAATACAATTATTAAGACAATTGTTGCTTAAAATAATAGTTTATTTTACAACAAATTAATTTTATATTGTTTTTAATGACCCTTCAGACTTCTCAACAACATGTACTCTATATGTTCCTTCAAACAACCTTTTTCATCTTGTAATGAAAATACACTCATGTCCATAAATTGAGGATAATTCAGAATCACACAGAAATAGAACTCTAAAATAAAAATTTCACCTGTAGAATTATCACATACACCTTGAGGAAGAATCTGCAAATTACAGGAAACCACCAGATGGCGCGGATAGTACGTCAAAATGACGAGAGTGTAAGAGAGGGGTATATAAGGAGTGGTGGCAAAGAAGTAAAATTGTTCACAAGCGCTTTAAAAAACTTTCAGTGCAATAACCGCATAGTTATGGCACAAAGGAAGCATTTGGAGGATTTTTTACGTGGTAGAATTATTGGACGACTGGAATGGGGACGTACCCAGCTGGAAGTATCCGAGGAACTTGGAATCGCCCAGAGTGTCATCTCCAGGCTTTGGCAACGATTCCAAGATGATGGGAATGTGAGTAGATGTTACAGCACAGTTCGCCCCCAATTTACAACGCCGAAGGAGGACCGGTATATATATATATATATATATATATATATATATATATATATATATATATATATATATATATATATATATATATATTTGGCAGTTGCTGCCAAATGAAACAGACGGTGCACAGCATCCGATCTGTCTCGTCAGCTCTCTTCAACTACCAGTACGACAGTTTCAAGGCAGACCGTGTACAGACGATTAGGGCACATTGACCTATATGCTCGTAGGCCTGTCAGATGTGTTCTACTAACCGCAACTCACTGTCTCCTGCAATTAACCTGGAGTAGAGAGCCTGCATTGTGAACACCACAACAGTGGTCTTGTGTGATGTTTCCCGACGAGTCCAGGTTTAGTTTACAGTCTGATTCTCGCCGGACTTTAATAGGGAGAGTGCCAGGTATCCGTTACCGTTAAGAGAACATCATTGAACGACACCGTTACGGTGGTGCAGGATGGCTCGTTTGGGGAGGAATTATTCTTGGTTCCAGAACTGACCTGCATGTTCAGAGTGTGACGATGACAGACCACATCTATCGGGATGTCATTCTGAAACAACATGTACGCTTGTTTCGGGGCCCCATGGGTGCTGAATTTCTGTTTATGGATGACAATGTCCGTCCTCACCGTGCAAACATTGTAGACGAGTGCCTTCAATCGGAGGATATCACCCGTATGGATTGGCCAGCATACTCACTGGACTTGAATCCAATAGAGCATGTGTGAGATATGCTTGGCCGACGAATTGCAGCCCATCAACCCCCTCCCACCTGTCTACCGGAACTTCGGAGGGCATTGCTTGATGAGTGGTGTAATATTCCCCAAGATCAGATTGATAATTTGATACTCAGCATGCCTAGGCGTTGTAAGGTCTGTATTGCATCATCCGGGATACATACTCCGTATCAACCATCATACTAATCATGTTATTCTGTTTTTTGTAAATAGGTTCTTTTTTGAAATTTGCTCCAGGGAGTAAAAATCGCAATTTTTATTAATTATGTCAAACATATAGCATCTTTTTTGCTCTTTACCTTTTGTTTAATAAATAGACTTTACAAATAAATCAAATTTGTTTTGCTTCTGTCTCTTTGCCTGAACTTCATTATCCTTAATTTATGGACATGAGTGTAATAATAATAAAAAGAACGTTGAACAAAATAAATGAATTAACTGCTATCAATGTCGAAACGATACATCTGTGCTTATCGGCCTAGAAGTGAAATAGCTGTGAATATCTTCGTTATAGTTTCAAAAGTGCAAGAGAGAGCAATAGTAAATTAGCGCGGGGTCCAATTCGCTTATGAAGCTCAGAAAGTATTCATCTAACTCAATGGTTCCTAAAGTGGTCCCTACGGATCCCCAGTATTATTCAGGGGGTCTATGAAAAATAAAAATTGATTTGGTGGTCCTTGAACATCGTCAGGGATCCGTGTAAAGTTTAATATAAAATTTAAAAAAATTTGATCCATTTTTATTTTTATGGAAACTGAAACAAATAACAAAAACGTCAAACCCTTTCACGCGTGGACTAACTCAGATCGCAAACACAGATGAATCCATATTTATACCGGAGTTTTTTATTGAAATAACTACAAAAGAGGGACTTAAACTAATGTTTTAACAAGGATAACACAAATTCTGGTTGCAAAAATTTATCCCAATTTTATATTCTGCATTATGGGTTATTGTACAGTAGTTGGTGGCTACTTTTCCGTCTTCTTATTTGGTAGAACGAAGATTCAGAGTCGTTATAAACCTCATCTAAAAAAATGGAAACCGACTAAAAATTAGAGCTCGTGAGGATTTGCGGTTGCTACTCACAAACACTGAGATTAACATAAATACACTCATAACATCTCATGAAGCTCATCCAAATCCTTAATTTTTTTTCTTATTTTAAACAGAAGATAATATTGATAAATAGTTCTTCTCTACAAAATGTTTCTTTTTTAATTTCTTATTTTTTTTACATATAATGCATTTATGTACCTTTTTCACTTGGGGGTTCTTGGGGAAGTTTTGACTTTAAAAAAAAAAGAGTCCGTGAGGAAATTTTGACTATAAAAAGGGGTCTGTGGGTTAAAAAAGTTTAGGAGCCACTGAGATCTATCTGATTAAAGACTTCATTAAACATGAAGATAATTAGGCGAGATATCTACTCAAGACCAAAATGATCTTAAGCTTAGTATTCCATCTTAAATAAAACTGAATTGATATATTTTCTTAAAATGTATTTACAATTAAAAACCTCTTGTATAACCTCCACCACGAGACTCACAGGTTCTTCCTGTAGCCTTTTTAGTGTTTAACTAATATATTATATATTTAAATATAACCAATAATTATTTAAGTAAATCGAAACATACACAATGATTATGCAACTACTTACTGAAAATACAGTTTCATTGAAAACGGTTGCATCTTCATCCCTCAAAAATATCTTGCACTGGTCATGGGCATCCCATTCTTGTCCAGGTGTTTCTTTAAATTTGGAATGATCTCTGTCTTTGGTGGGAGTTCCTTGTGGCTCATCGAATAGACATTTTTTACTGAAAACGGAATACAATGGGATTAAATCGATTATTTTTCAAGAAGAAAAGTATAGATTGTTATAGGATATTTGATTTCTCAACTAGAAACCTACCAGCGTGAAGAAATATTTATATTTCGTGCTAAAAATTGTGGACTTGAGTTTCATTTATTCAACCTTATTAGTTTAAATTCGATGATTTCAAAGTTTGGGACTGCTCAAAAACTGTTATTTTAGGGTAAAATTTCGAAACATTTCTGTTTTCATTAAAAAGCCAATGCATTTAAGAATATGCTTTGTTTTATATTTGTTTAATTCCTACTATTTGCTCACACTCTCTATATATTTATTTATTTGTTTATTTATCTTGGTGGAATTTTCAATTGTTAATAAAATACATTTTAAAGCGCTCGATTGAGCTGAAATTTTATATACATGATTATTTTGGATGACAATACAATAATTTAAAAATAATTAATAAAAATTAATTGATTAAAACTAATTAATTAAAGAATTACAAATACAGCCACATTGGCATCCTTTTTGGCGACTTGTGTCAAAACTTGAAATGGTTTTTTTCTCACGTTTTAAAGCATTCAGTTGAACCGAAATTTTATATACACGATTGTTTCGGATGACAATACGATACTTTAATGATAATTAATAAAATTAATTACCACTTAATGTTGTGATTCTGTCATATGTATATACATATTCATATTAATTATCAATATTTAATAAAAAGTAGCTAAAATAAAATTTTTCTTTGTTGATCTAAGTAAGAATTGACTTAATTTTTTTTATATTACTTGTGTTTCGTATTTAAGATTATGTTTTGTTGCAGAATAATTAGCAAACCTGAAATGGAGTTCTCAAAATCGGAAGTAGGCGTTTAAAGATAAAAAATGTAATCAATGGGAGAATACAGCCACAAAGCTTGAATATGTAGGTCACATAAAAGGAAGTTAAAAAAGAATACAAAAAATCTCGGAGACAAAGGGGAATTAACTTATGAATTTGTTATAATAAACTAAACAGAACTATTACGGCATTGCTATCCGTAGCAATATTGAATGCATGAAAAGATGCCATCTACTACTACAGCTCCTTCCCTCTCTCACTGCTGCTCTAGAAATCAAAACTTCTTACATAGGCAGCGTTCAACAAGAAAAGACGGCTAGTGTACATTTAAGCAGGCTTTATGTGGCAGGAAAAATATTTGAAGAGATCCCTGAGCTTTTTTAATTTTGCCATTAAAACGATAATACAAACTTACTAAGCATTGTGTGACAAAGCGTTTCTAAAAAAAGAAAAGAAAAAAAAGTCCACATGAGACAGAAAACTGAATAATAATGAAAGTTTCAACAAATGTTTGAGGATTATTTTACCAAAAGAAGAAAAGTTGCTCATTTTTGAAAGAAAATTTTTAGGAAAATCTTTGGACCTATTGAAAAGTACAAAGAGTGGAGAATTATTTACTATCATGAAATTTACTGGAAATATAGTGGGACTGACATTGTTATAACTATAAAAGCATCCCATGTTAGGTTGATAGGCCGTCTGTACAGATATGACGATGTTTTTCCTACCAAAAAAGTAACCTGTTCGAGAATTGAAGGGAACTGACGTAGAGGGCGACCACCTACACAATGGTTAAAAGATATTGAAAATGACCTCAATTAATGAGAATCAATCAATGGAAGACCATCGTGACTGATAGGGCCAACTGGAGAAGGATCAGCGAGTCAGCCTTGGCCTGCAAAAGGCTTTTGAGTTTATGAAGAAGATTTTACCAAAAGAGACACTTTTGTCCATCAGAAGACTTTTTTCGGAGTACATATTGCAGTTGTAATTCTTAAATGAGGACATTTAGAATTAATTATTGTCTGTTTATAATTATTTAGGAATACAGATTGATCTGATAACGCTGCACAATTAAATGGCAATTGAAAAGAATGAATTTGAAATCAAAACACCAACCGTTTTATACTACAGAACTCTCCAGGAAAAAAAGCCGCATGTCATTTATTTTAACCGTATAAATATTATTTAAATCTATTTATTAGAATTTTGAGTCATGATTGCAATTTTTCGCTAAAATTTCATTAATAATTGCCAATATTAAAAAATGCATCACAATCTTGTAGAAACTGTATGAGATCATAATTTTATGTTCCGTTTTAATGAAAAAATATATTTAATTAAAAATTTGTACATTAAAAATGTACTCAGAAGATAGTCATGTACCTTAAATCTGAAACTTCCATCTCTGTATCCAATTATTTAAATCAGAGGAAAAGGGATTGAAATCATTTCCATAAGAAAACCACAAAAAACCATTAATTTCGAGGAAATAAGAGTATCACTGTATATTACGAATAATTAAAAAGACTTACATGTTCTCTCGTGGCGAGTTTAAAAGTTGGTACAGAGGTACCCAAATTTATGAGTCCTTCTAACCGTGATTCAAAATTACGAGTTTGGTCGTCAAGATGCATGGCTGAACTCCAAAAGAATATTCACTGAAATCTATACTAATATTAAACAAATAAAACGGACAATAAATAAATGGCTAATAAGTTTTCTATTTTTGAATGTGACTGGATGAACATTTTGGATGACAGGATGTTTTTAATTAGTCGAGGAATGGCCAGTATAGGCCATTTCCCTACGAGCAGCCCAATATAAACCAGCCTTTGCAGTAAAATTGGCAGAAGAAAAAGAACTTGTGTTGGTCATGGAAACACAAACTGTCAGGTGAACAAAATTCATATCCTCTTCACAAAGACGCAGATGAACGTCTGTAACAGAGGACCAATTCGATGTAGGTGTTGCTGAAGAAAGTCATTACTGGTCAAAGTTTTAAAAACAGCAGAAAAAACCTATCTAGGAAGACCCATTGGTACTGGACTATGGAGCAGGGTCTCCTAGTTCTTTCCCCTAGCATCATTCACTTGAATTCTGCGAATGTATTTTGCCACGGATCCGGAAATATTTGAAAAGGACGGTCTGCATGACAAGCTACCAGAAGGCTGGGGAAGATTGCAGCCATGTTTGGCCAGAGAGTCCGCCTTTTCATTACCTGGGATGCCGCAATAGCTAGGAATCCATAGAAAGATAATAAGTCGGGGATGAATTGCTTTTTAATTGGATGAAGTAAAAAGTAATTGATCCTCGATAAGAATGAAAACTTAAACCAATGCATGTTTAAAATGTGTTAGAATCAATGTTTTTATCCAATGGATTTCAACCGTTCGATTTTTTTTCACTCACAGCATTCCATCTTCTAAAGATGACGCTACAATGGACGTTCTTAAAAAGTAATAATGCTTTGGTAATTTTCATTGTAGAAACAATTGAATACATGGACTGTTTGCAGCAATCAAAATTGGCTATGATTTTTAAAAAAAGGCATAAATCTATTATAACAAATGTAAATGTGTATTGTTTTCTTTCATGCATAAAAATTTAACCGTTTGCTTTAAAAAATTGTTTTTACGAAACTTCCATAAGAAACGGTATTATTTGAACAAAAAAAAACGTTTTATATTTCAGATGTAATCGATACGGTTTCACTTTTAGCCCAAGGGCGTAGCAACCACCGTAGCAACCGTAGCAATGATACGGGGCCTCCAAGCTAAAGGGGCAGCAAAAACAACAAAACAATCGCAAAATGTTAACGGCTGCCAAAAAGCCCCCAAGGAATTTTAATACAAGGCCCACTCAGAACTAGCTACGCCAGTGGTTTAGCTCGTTTAAATCGATTTTGAAGATGTGTTGATACAACACGAGAGCACATTCTTCTACTGATACCATATCCAGAGACGTCTTAAAATTTCTTGAGGCCCTTGTCCCCTGCACAAAAGTTGGCTCTGAGCACTTACAGAAATGTAGGTCACACATATGACCTTTAAAAGTAAACAATACATCGCATGCGTTGTCAAATACTCGTAAAAATAATAAACCGAAACAGATAAATGTGCATGACTTACAATCGAACAAATCGACTGACTGAATGAATAATGATGGTGTGTGTTGGTAGACCTCAATCTATTCGTGAAAAACTGTCACTACATGTAGTAAGTTGACATATTGTCCGAAATTCCCAGTTTTTTGGAGAATACAACCGGAAAAACTTTTGAGCGTTGAAATTATTCGAATCATGATCTTATTACGGCTGAGTCAAGAATCAGATGAAACCCCCATTGTCACCGAGGCCCTGGGTCCGGATCCAGTTAGCTCACGCCTTAAGAAGTCCCTGATCATATCCCTAAATTAATCATTGAAGACTAGTGTTTCATATAACAGGGAAACATTAAGTTATTATCAAACTTATCTATTCATAGCCCAAAGAATCGGGAAAAACTCACTCAGACTTTTCCAGAACTTCAGAACTGCATTTGGACCAAGTTGTTTCTCCCTTAGTTCCTCTGCTTGGAGACATAACATGGCCATTAGAGGGGCATTTATTATTGGGAGGACCATCGTGGAACATTCCTAAGCTGGAATAAATTTCAAATGCATTTGGTAAAATAAATTAGCTGAATGATATTAATAAAGAAATATCAATACATAGAAGTTATACCTTGCTGTTACTTAATTTGATTTATTACTTACTTGTGTCCAATCTCATGAGCAGCGATATAAGTTGACAATAAGCCAGCTGATGGATAAGGTCGACCATCATCGCTAGTTGTTCCAAATTCAGTGATCACGCATGCGTGTTGCTTCAAGCAAACTCCTCCAACTGGAGCTAAGCCTAATTGTGGAATTTCATTTTAAATATTTAAAAGACTGAATATTTGATACTGTAAAAGTTTTATAAATTAAGTATTTTTATTTTTTGTATTATTTAAAATTTTAAAAATTTTTAATAAAAACATATCAATTAAATGTGCAATTACTGGTAATAATAAAGAAGTACATTATATTTATGAATTAAAAGATCGTATCTGCAATTTTTAAACCTTATTAATGTGTTTTTATACTTAAAACGATAGACTTATCTGTGGAATCTGATTTTTAATTTTAATCATCTGCACGAAATCATTATCAAATTGTTCTATTTACATAAATAATAATTAAAAAATAAAGAGCTTTTCTAATGGCAAGTTGATAAAGAGAATTACATATATATTTACATTAAATATTCTCTCATTTGCGTACAATTGAGCCAATTATGTATTGGCTCTCTTATTTTTATAATATGGAAAGCCTTTATTGGTACTTACGTTTTTTCCATCGACCAATTTCGTCAGATCAAAAGACGTCACCAAATGCCGTGATATACAGCCATTAGTGGAAATCTTTCCCGTACACGTTCGAACACAGTAATAATAACGTTGACAGCATTTGGCAACTTTTCCTGAATTGCTGATGTCTTATTTCTTAGCGATATTGTTTGAAGTTATGTTACGTAAGTTCCTTTCCCCCTTTTTTTTTATCTATGTATCTTTTTTTATCATTTTAGTTAAACAGAAATTATATACTAAAAAAATTTTTACCCATAGTTATTCCGTTCTTCTTTCCTTTTTCCATAGCGTAAAAATTCAACCTAAAATACATGCATTACGAATTAATATTTTATTATCTTCATATTTGTTCAGAAGGTTTTAGAACCCTCAACCTTATTGTTTTAAAAATCTCTTACTAACCCTGATATATACAAGGCGAGATCCCAATGATTAGGATCTGAGTCTGAATCGGGATTCTTTTTCGCCTGGTAAGAGCAAAAAGAATCTAAAAGCTTGTCTCTGTCACCTTCCGCATGAGGCAAATCAGACTGGAGGAAATAAAAAAATTTAATTTTTTATACAATAAAAAATCCTATAATTAGCAACAGTATAAAAATTACATTGATTTTTAAAATCAAATCTATATCGCATCAACATTGATATTTATAAAGATAAAAATGGATATTTGATCACTATGAAAATTGGCAAGTGTATGTATTTTTTTGTGGAGAAGGTTTTTGTGCTATCCTCTTTGTTTCAGCTCCCCACCAGGTGGCGCTACAGAATATCAACTTCTACACAGTTCAGTTAATAGCCAAGTTGCCAACACAGTCTTCAAAAATTATGCCAACTTGGCTCTATCACCAACATTTCGCTATTTTTTCATTGAATCGCCATTGTAATGTAAGGAACGGCGTTGCTTGCGAATATTACAATTTTAACATAAAATAAATACAACAGAAAGTAATATTAACGTATTACACATCCAGATGTAAATTATTTACCCTATTTTAAGCATTCGCTACACAAAATGTGAAACAATGTTTTACTTTTGCTGAGCAGAGATCAGCTTAGGTAGGTGTTTTCAAAGATCGATAAACAAAAGAGTTACAGAATGTTATAAATTTTTTTAAAAAAATCCTTTTTGTCAGCTATTTGATCTACAGACTTAAAATTTAACAAATATGGGTTTTTTTTTGTTCAACTGAGATATGCAAAAGGACTCTTTTCTTTTTCTTTTTAATTGACAATTCATGTAAAATTAACTCATTAAAAAACTTCGTTATCCTTCAATCTGCATTGTTTAATTTCTCAATTCACCCGTGCGAAGAACAGGTATACCAGCTAGTATTTTACATATGGGAAATTTTGAGGGAATTTATACAGAATAAAATAATTTTAGTGAAAACTATTTTCTTAGATTATGACTATTGAAAATAAATTGTAAGAGAGATATGATTACGTATACATAGCTTTTAATTCCAAGAACTAATGGTGCAATTCTGTGTATAGACGTGCCATCAAATAATTTTGCCTTGTGATTATTGGGAAAATAATAAAACTATGTACTAACAGCTCAAAACTCTATTTCGAAGAAATACATTTTGCACCTAATATTTTAAGAAAACGTGTAATTCAAATTAAAGTAACATTAGTGTGAGTTCTGTTGCTGCTGATTAGATGAAAAATAACTTATATTAGGATTGTAAGATGTTACTTTTAGAAAAATGCATGCTTGATTGCAATCATCTGTCAAACAGTTTCTAAGCGAGTTTTTAATGCTATTTTCATCTCTGAAAATAATGACTCGCAGGCATAGGTAGATGAAAATATAGTTAAAATAGACAACCCAGCTTCTTCAAACAGTTAAATGTGTCTGGAATCGAATTCCATGTTTCCGAAAAATCATTATTAGCATTTTTACTTATATTGCTTGTTAAAATCTTTCTGTTTCAATCAATTCCAACTTTCTCCTTTTTTTTTCAAACGAATTTTTGAATCCATATTAAAATAGACTGGAAATTAATCAGTTGCATTTTAAAATTTTCAATTTCCAACCAATCGAAATGGGACTTCAGTTTATTAAATGAAATCATATCAGGGTACGTAAAAAAACTTGAACGTTTCCGATAATTCTTTTGAATTGAGAAAATCTCGCTGAAAACTGCGACCGATTACTCGCGTTTGTACGTAATACTTCACACTGAACTTTTTTAATTTGAATTAAAATGCAAACCGTTTTGATCAGTGCCGTGCCCAAAATATTGTGTCGCGTGTCATGAATGGTCATCCCTGTCTTAGAATAATTTTATCGTATGACTTAAATCGTGTGAGTACCTTAATTGATTTCATATGTGATTAAAATATTAAGGTATCCGACTACCCTAAAACCATGATTTTTTTCAAAAATTGGCAAATTTTTTTATGACTTTATTTTATAGACCATTTTATTAACTTAATAACAATACCAAGTACTTTATTTTCTCTCCACTAGAACAAAAACTGAAAGCGTTTTAGTAAAAGCAAATGCCATAACTTTACACAAGATGTCAAACTTTAAAATGCGTTTTACTCGAAATGTGTTTTTTTCGAAAGACTCAAACGGGGACCACGATTGCTCAAAAAGTTTTGAAAATAATTAGCTGAAATTTTTTGCTTATGTTCTGCATAACAGTAGAAGTGTTTTGATCTTCGGAATTATCAATAACTATTTAATTTCAAAATTTGCAGTCCCTTATGTGAATAAAGTCAATGTTTTTTTAAGCAATTTCGTATAATCACTCAGATAAAGTGCTCTAGTTTTTGTAAAAATTAAAATATCTCTTGTCGTGAAGGTCACTTCAAACAGGAATAACAAAATAACACATCAGAATTGAAAAATTGAGAATTTGTTCGTAAAATCTTTGTAGAGAGCGGGCCCCGTTTATGTAATTTTTCGTACATTTTTACTAGTTTTTTCCCATTTTACTAGTAATAATTTTTTTTTTCTTTTACCAATTTTAGGATTTTTTCCTTAAAATATACTAAATAAATATAAAAATCCCCAAAAGATCTCCATATCTCCTTTTCTTCAAAAAAAAGTTGTCGCAAGTAGTCGGATACCTTAATATATGACTATCGTTTTCTATATTTTATATTCCTATTGAATAAATTCTTATATTTCGTGTCGTAAGACATTTTCCAGTAGGGTTTGCAATCCCGTGTTAAATTTTCAATCCCGGGATTAGATTGAACTATTTATGAAAATTACTTATACATTAGCGTAGTTGAAATTACTTGATAAAACTCAAAACATAGTTTAAAAAATGGTTTAATTTCATTTTACTGAAACAAATCAAAACATAACTTGTTTCTTCTTCATTTCTTGGGCTTCTGTAAATAAGATTTTAAAAAACACAGCTCGCGTCTAAGCGTTTCATAGTTTAAACGGCTTCTTACTTTTGTTGCAAATTGCCCTGCCAAAGAAAATGATTGTTCAGACACTACACTAGTAGGCTTTATCGTCATTACGTATGAGTATGTTCTTTCCAGGTAGTCACCACATCTCCCTCCATTTTCAAAAAGAGACATTTCTTTTTGAATTTTTGAAAACAGTGTCTCAAATCTTATAAGCTACATTGGTGCATATCCCTCTTTAATAACTTTATTTAGTTCTGCTACACTTAATGGTTTTTGTATACAAGTTAATACGTACATATTTCATTAAAAATATAAATTTTTAGAAAATTTTAATGAGAAAAAAATTTTAAAGTATAATTTAGTTAAATATTAAATTCCCACATTAGTTATTTTAATCCCAGGATTTTAGGTCCCCGTGATCCCGGGGCTGCAAACCCTGTTTTTAGTACTGTTGTATTGCTTAGTTACTAATGTCACCCGATTGACGACGTAAGATCGAGACCCACGAAATTCATCGTGGCCAGGGGGCTAGATTACGTCTGTCGTTTTGACCGTAGCTTTGACCACCATGCAGGGGACAGTACGTATTGGTTCCGTTCCACTTCCATTTTGAAAAATACCCGAGGATCAACCGCCTATCTTTCACTACCACCAACTTCTCGAGAGGACTTCAGGCTCGCTGAATATTTAGATTGTTACCATGCTGCGTAAGCATTATCCATTTACAAGCATCTATACCAGGGGTTGCCAACCTGTGGCACGGTGGAGTTGTAACAGTGGCACGCGAAGGCTTACCAAAAATTTATAAAAATTGTGAAAAGATAATATATATATATGTATATATATATATATATATATATATATATATATATATATATATATATATATATATATATATATATATATATATATATATAACCATCTTTTACAATTTTATGTAAGTGGGTTTTCTCAGACAAAAGCCTCAAAATTTAAATAAAATATATTTGTGAATAAATGTTTTCTGCTATGAACACAATAAATAAATATCACTCAAAACTTGCTGATGGGCAACTATGATAGCCCAATTTTGTTAGCATCTGTAAGAGCTAATCCTAATATAGATGACGGTAAAAAAAAGTAGTAATTCAAAAGCTACATTATATAAGTAGATACTAAGCGTTTCGTAATTATTTTGAACTAAATGATTCAAGTTACTCATTTTTATTTTATACCTAACTTAATTGATAGATCTTGTAAAAAGTTTACTAACAATAAAACCTAAGTTTATTCTTTTGTTTTATTCATTACATTATTTGAAATTTCGACTACATAGACTTGCATTAAAAAATGTGCCATTTACTTAAAAATTCCTTAAGCTTATAAGCAACATTTTCTCACTTTCCCATGTTTGTTTTCTGGAAAAGTTGGAAGTGGCATGCATAATTATTATTATTTTATCAAATAGTGGCACTCTCCCACAAAGGATTGGACAACCCTGATCTATACTTTCACTGGGATTTGATCCCAGACTCTTGGCACAGCAGCCAGTACTCCATGCGTAAGAGTTTTACCTCAAAATATATTTATTTCAATATTATTATTATTAAAAGAGTTTTAAATTTTATGTATAATTTTATGGTGGGCAAGATAAAAAGAGAGATATTTAGTAAAGTTTTAAATGTAATATTTATGCTTCATATAAAACAGTATTCCATGCATTATTAGAATATTGAATAATACTTACAGGTTGTTTTTTCATTACTTCTAGTCGAACAATACTTATCTGTATTTTTTTCTTGAGAGATGGTTGTTGATAAAGAGCTTGCATCTATAAACGAACAGTAAAAAATGTTTTTAGTACGTATTCATTCCCTTATATCAAATGTAACAATAGTATTTAAGTTGATTTATTCTTAATTTAATTTACAGATAATGAAAAAAATTTTAGGAATCATTAGCCAAAAACAAGGCTAGGTTGGATTGTTGAGTTAATTTTTTAAAAGTAATTCTGACAGAAAAAAAAGAGTTTGATTATAGATTCGAAAATAGTATGTAATTGTTAAAACAGTAATTTTTTTAATCACTATATTATATTAATCATAACATTGAGTATTTAGGAATTTTGATGAATTCTAAATATTTTAAAACAAAATTAGTTATAACATTAATAAAAAAACGAAACACTTCAGAAGACATTTTTTTAAGTAAAGCTTTCAATTACGTAAATTTTTCAAAATATTTTATAAAATAAGAGTTTTTTTATGATAGAGTAATGTAAAATGAAAAGGTATGTAAAATAAGAGCTTTTTAACGATACAAAGAAAAATGGTTCATTATTCCAAAAAAATTTGTAGCTAAAAAAAATCATACATGTATTGTACAATGACACAAACCTGATTTACAAAGCCGAGAATTAGATCGACTAATTGGTCCTCAGATTTAACATGGGGTTGGAACATTTCATAACCTTTCTGGTCGAAGAAAACTGCCAATTCCAAGTACAACTGTTTTCCTTTGGCATACTCTTCTTGTCTCTTGGACACTTTCTCTTTTTGTGTATTTTCTTCTTTCGGAGAAGTATCCGAGATCGTATTCAAGTCATCAAAGTCCAAATATCTCACAATATCATCATCGTCCAATTCGTACTCGGAACGAGGAGATGGTACATATTGCTCGTCTTCCCATCTCTCTGATAATAAAATGAGAAAAAAAGATATCTTTTCATTATTAAACGTTTATTTTAAATGTATTATACACACAAGCAGTAATATAATAGCAGAATCTAATCCAGGGGTTGGGAACCTTTTAGCTACGCTGGGCCAAACCAATCAACTTACATGTTTCAGAGAGCTACGTAATAGGAAATATTTGAAACAATTCGATTTTCGTGGTAATGTATGCAGAGTTAGGGAATAGAGGTCAAAAATATAAGGATATTTATAGTTATAAACTGAACCAAACTCACACAGTGGCGCAACAGCTCATGAGGGCCAAGGCCTACTGTGCCCAACTCAGTTTACGAGGCCTTGGGTGTTGAGTTACATGAGAAAATGTTCCGGTCAGGGAGCCAGTCTGACGCGAAACCCTCATTGTTTAATTTCCAATCAAGCTTGGTACTCATTTCATCGACCCATTGAAGGGATGATAGGCTGAGTCAACCTTGTCGAGCCCGGGATTTGAACTCCGGACCTGTGACATGGAAGCACGTGTAAGAGGTGTAATTTTTGACTTTCAATTTGACATATAATTCTAAATGTTCAGTTGTTAAAAACTTCTTTGTAGACTCAAAATATATTTCATATGACAAAAAATTTCTTCTTATATTTGTGTAGAAACAAAAGCGATAAAGTAGAACATATTTAATTTTCTTTCAACAATTAAATCACCAGGGCAATGGCATACAACAATTTTAAAAAGTTGTCGATTTATTAATAGAGTTTTCTTTCGGATCTTTTCATGATTCCGTGAATTTTGTTTTCTGAAATCCTGGAAAATTTTTTACATGGCGCAGCAATTCAATGCTAAGAATGAATCACATTTAAACAGAGAAGTTTTTTTTTCTCAAATTATGGGAACTACACGTAAGTAGACTCAGCAGAATCGTTTTATGAAAAGGATTTGAAAATAAGGAACAACCTTTAAATAAAAATGCACGAGGCACAGAGAAAAAATAGAGCGATTTAACTTCATTTCAATATTTTGCAGAGCGCCACTGAGAATTGCTCCAAGTGCCATAGGTTGCTGACGCCTGGTCTAGACCACCCCCTGGCCCTCTGTCTTTTTTTAATTGCCTAATTACTGCTACATGATATGTTTTTGGATGCATTACACAATTGTATTAACATTAAACCACCTCGTTGGGGACTTTATAATGTCCTAGCATCAAGCTTTCGTTTATACCAAAAAACATTTTAATAGTCCTTAACCCTTTATCTACCGCATTATGATTTTTACTGCAGTTCTTTTTCATGCAATATTTTTTTTTTGAATCACTGCATTGAAAATTAAGGGATATACATTAACAAAATACTCAACTTTGGGATATTTAATCCATTAGAGCTAATGAATTAATTAACGATCTTCAACTGTAAAATTAATTATGTACACTGTTCACTTAAAAAAAATAGTCAATTCATTTTCTAAGGTCTTCATTAACATACAAAAAAAAATCAGACTCTTACCTTTTGACATTAACTATTGTTTCGGAACAAAAACGATAATCTTCGCAATTCGATGAAAACGCCTTCAGCAGGAAACGCAATTTCTGCTATAAAACTATTCGCCCTTCCCGCTAAAGAGTTCTCATCATAGAACCCGTGCTGCCATGTATATTGGAAGAGTGTATTTCAAAGAATATTCCTGCTAAGTATCGTCAGAGTATTCATAAAAATGGTTATTCTATGTAATTTTAAAGTGAGTGATACTTATAAGTACCGTCGGTAGATAAAGGGTTAAACCCATTCGTGGGCCTTAGGAAGATTACTTCCCAAGTACATGATCTTACAAAATACGCCTGTGGGAAGCGAAAAACCCATTATAATATATTAGTCTTGCTATTATGATGATAGGAAGACTAATTCCCGCTTCAAGTTTGTGCTACTTGTGTTATCCAGCGATTATAACATCTGTAAATGGGACACAAAAAGATGGTACTAAAGAGGAAGTACCTTGTCCAAAAGCTGTCACTGAAAATAACGATGTCATGGAAGGGGTTTATCGCTTCGATCATAGAAAAGAAAGATACCAAATAAGAAAATCTGTAAAATGGTGGTATCCTATATTTTATTTTCTTATTGACCTTGCCATCATAAATAGTTTCCTATTGTGGAAAGTGAACAAAGAAAACGGAAGTTTAGACCAGCTAACATTCCGTATGGTATTAGTTCGTCAGCTAATAGACCGATATTCTTTAAGAAAAAGGAAAGGACGTCCTGCTAGTTTCCAAGCAAAGAAGTGTTTTGTTCCGGATAATGTACGCTTAGCCACTGTGGGAAAGTATTTGCCAAATGTGGTTTCCAATTATAGACGATGTAGGAAATGTAGCAGAAAGGAACAAGAAAAGAGGACCCGCTAACGTGTGTGCAGAATGTGTTTGTAACGTGTGTGCAGATTAAGTTTAATTTTCTTTATGACGGTGAATGGTTCATTGGGAAGTATTCTTTCCACCCCTAAAATTTAAATGTAAACGTAAAATTCGGCAAAATAAAAGATATTTCCTAAAATACTATTGTATAACTGTTAATAAATCATAAAAAAAACTGCGAGAAATTCAGAAGAGAAATAAATGACCCACGAAAGGCTTAAAAAGAGCAGGACTTGAGTTTCTAAAATTGAAACAAATTTATCTTTTACGCTTTCATAACCCTCTTTCCTCCGCCTAGAAGTCGATTTTCTCAAAACCCATTCTTAGCGGATTTCTGTTCAATTATAAAAAACATGCTGGCCGAATTACAAATCTGTAGATCTAACAGCTCAAAAAAAGAAAATTTTTTAAACTGTAATGATTTCGTATTCTCTTTAGTCATCGATTTCCGCGAAACACATTCTTAGCGGATCTCTAACAAAAGAGACTCGTGTGTCAAATTTGAAGCCTGTCGGTCTTATAGTTCCGGAGATCTCATAATCAGTAAGTGAATCACTTTTCTCCTAGAAACAGAGAGAGAGAGACAAGATCATCTAATTACTGTATAGTAATGTTTACATATTTTCCGAAATACTATACGATTTTTTTAACATTTCCAAATTGCGCCAGATAATTCAAACACACACAAAATCCCGACTTACTATGTGTAAATAAACTAGAACCACTTTCAGAGATAACTTATGCATTATATTGCGAATTCTACTGACATTTTTCTAACTACCAGTATACGGAATAAAATTGAAACTATTTGGAACTATGTCAAATGTTTTGATATCCATGGGATAGAAATGATGTATTATAATCGGTTAAAAAACTGATATAATTCGACTCTATTTTCTGTCTTTGAAAAAAATTCCTCTTCTTACATTTGTAAAAATAGCATGCAATCAATATCAATATGTTAAAAACATCTGGATTGATTTCTTTATTTATTTCCCTAAATTCAATTCAATTGTTTTTAATAATTCCTTTCTTCAAATTAAAAAATCCTTTTTACATTCAATATATTTGTAAAACTTCTGAAAAATCGAAGTGAAAAATATATTTCTTTTAAAAGCTCAAATGATATTTAATTTTTCATCCTTTTTTTCCATACGGTGGGAAATAATAAAACAATTTACATATATAAAAGATTACAGTGATAAAATATTTTTAAACAATGTGCTATGAGAATAACAACTCTTTTAATTGCTAAATTTTTTTTTAAATCTGAATTCAAATGCTCTTTTATTTATTTATTTTATTTTCTTCGCCCAATCGGTATAGTGGTTAGCGATGCTGACTGTGGTACCGTAGGGACTGGGTTCGAATCCCGGAGAAGACATGGATGTTTGTAAATGTATAGAGCCTTTGCGGCATGGGGGTACTCTAAATAGCCGTCGAACCGCAAATCCTCTTGTGTGGTTGGTGGAAGGGGTAGAGAGGTGGAAGGCCCCTCTTTAATTGGCCCCTGTCGAAATTGGGGAGGAAACGAGCCAAATCGCACTGTCACCTGTATGGTGCTCAAAGCTACGGCTAACGACAGGCGTCACTTAGCCCTTTGCCATGATGAATTTCGTGGACCTTGATCTAGCCTTTGCCGATAAGGTGGCATCAGTAACAACATTTTTTTCAAAGCAATTGTTTTGCTCTTTTTAATTATTACATGTATTACTTACCATCTGGTACCGAGAGTCTTTTTTCTCTTGGGGATTTAGAAACAAGATGAAGCACTGCTTCTTCTGGAGACGATGATCTTTTATCTGGCAGCAAATTTATTCCCAAGATTTCTGCGAGATCATGATCAATGGGTTGAATTTGGACACTCCCATCTGGCAACATCAGCATTCCGGACTGAAAGTAAATTTAGTTTTGCATTCAGTACCAAAACCGTGGATGTTTTTATACAGTTAACTAACTACTCAAGACAATGCTTCTCAAACTTTCAATATTTGTGACCTAATATTCAACCATAATTTTCATCGCGCCCCCTCCGTACAATAACAATGTATTAAATTCAATAATACTGTACTTTAACGCAAAAGCTACAATACGAGTTTAGCCTCTTAAGAGTCACTGCCGTATATAAAAGTCTCGCTCAACCAAAGCGTTAATTCCCCGGACGTATATATACGTCTTTCCAAAGTGCGATCTTTTCTGCGCACTGCTATTCATAAAATTATTCCGAAGGCTTTGAAATGCAATAAAAGGACCTTGACTGTGTTTGTGAA
The DNA here is from genome assembly GCA_019973935.1 of Trichonephila clavipes. Classification (NCBI taxonomy): domain Eukaryota; kingdom Metazoa; phylum Arthropoda; class Arachnida; order Araneae; family Nephilidae; genus Trichonephila; species Trichonephila clavipes. The sequence continues at coordinate 64,306 of BMAU01020473.1, forward strand.
GGATTTACTTATTTCAGAGGATTTGCTTATTTTTATTCCTTCCCCCTTCCCCCAATACATCACATACGCACGCCTATATGAGAAACGGTGGCATCGGGGAGCGAATCGTGTAACTTTTATTCGGCAGTTAAGGGATTAGTTATAAACCGCACAAATTATCAAGATAAGTGTTAATTTTTGTTTATAATTATATATATGACAAGCCCATGGGGTCAATCGTAATTATTAGACTTGTTCTTAACTTAATATTGCAAAATTAATTATAAAATACATCTGCAGTACTGATATATTTATAACAGCTTTTTCATCAGTGTAAATGTGCATTTATTTCTTATATCAGAATGTATTCTGCTTGTTTACTTTCAGTAAATTTATTATTTTTAAAAATAATCCTTTGTTTTTGACTTTTCAATATGCTCGCCCCGCCCGAAGAGTTATCCCTGCCCCCTAGGGGTCGTGCCCCACAATATAAGAAACGCTGGCATAAGATTTTAATTTTTTCTTATTTTAAAAAGAAGTTTTTAAAATTCTTAACTTACCAATCCTTTGGGGGCACTTGCATCACAAGCACTCAAGGCTGCTGCAAAACTTCCATTAGATCCAAGGTAGTGACATAATGGATAGTAGCTTGTATCCAGTTCTTGGTCAGGGATTCCATCGCCTTCGATTCTAATGGCTCTGAATGAAGGTGCAAGTAAGTGATTGTTTTTTCGAAGCTGCATATGTACAGTGTGTCCAAAAACTGATTCTGTCACAATGAATAAATCCTGTGCTTGATCTCTTGGAGCTCTATGAGACATTTGATGATCGTAGGGAGGAGACTTCTGCTCAGGATCTGATTTCTTCATTCTTATCTTGACTAGTTTATACTCTGGGACTGCATAATGATGAAATAAAATTTAGAAGTGCATTTGCATTCGTACAAAAAAAAGAAGTAGTCTTACATATAAATATATGTATAATAATAATAATTCCAATTAGTTTAATCCATAATAACTTTCTAATTACCGATGGTCCATTCTTTCACGACCCACGTTTAAATAATAACTAGCTACCTGCCTAACTGGAATCTTTTGAACTACATCTATTCATCCAAGCAAAAGATGTGGTGTGAACTTTCATTTCCCACTTGATATAAATATCAAGATTTCTGGAAATTCAACCATCTTGTTCTTTGTTCTTCATAATGTAATCGGCTGAAGCTGGCGTGTGTGTATTTTTGTGTTTTTCTGTTTTCTATGTTTCTGTCCATATATATTTTCGTATCTCTACACGTAATAAACAGGATTAACATTGAACCCCTGGCTGTCCAGTCATTACAACATCAAACAACAAATAAATAATGATCAAATTAATCTTACTACACCACTCGCCAAGATTACGACATATATATATAAATAAAATAAAGTAATAACTATACTAATATTTATGAAAAAAAGATGAATTTAAATTCAACATTATACAAGTGCTTGATTGGAAAAGTAATATACATTATTCAGAAATGTTATTATTAATCAATATTCAGAAATGTTATCATTAATTACATACAATATAACAAATGTCTTGTTTAGAAAAATTCAGAAAAAAACGAAAAATTATTGAAAAAAAATCCTATTAAATACTGCTTAACACAAAAATACCCAGTTAATTTTAATTAATAGTTATTTGTATAAAGAAACTCTGAATTGTAAGGATTGAATTCTTTTTGAAGATTAATAGTATATTATTATAGATTATATCATGAATTTTCAATTTTCTAAGTTAGGGATACTTATAGCTACCTACATATTCAAATTACAATTAAAATTATTTACTCAGTTTTATTTTAATCTTAGTAATATTTTATAGAAATTTAGAAACATATTCCTAGAGTTTCTCATATAACTGTGGCATTTATCTTAATACACATATTATATAACAATTTTTGAACTAATAATTGTGCACTTTTTACTACGTGCTACAATTCAGCCAATATTACTATGGATTGAATTTGTATTTTGGTCCAAAATCTGGCAATAACGTTTACTGTACACAGATTCTACGCAGGCTAAGCATTTATGAATGCAATTTTAGGTACCTTTTTCTTGTAATGGATTTAGAAATTCTATCGCTCATTTTCAATAGGATTTTGCTTAGCATTATAAACAAAAAGAGAGAAAGTTGGCAAGTCACAAAATTGATTAAAAACCACTTTCATATAAATTATTTTATGTATAAGAGCTGTCCTGAATCAGAAATGTTTATACTGCAGTATCCATATTTTTTAAACTCCAATATCTGTTGTTGTTTCTTTTGAGCTTCATTTATGTTTTGTATTCCATTGGTTTCTGTCTCTCTAGTTATTATTTTGATTAATTTATATTTTTGTCAAAGATTTAGGAAGTTAAGTTAAACACTCTAAAAATGTATTCCAAATTTTTAAAAATTAAAACTTATCATGATTTGAATAAGTCCAAAATCGAATCGGAATTTTTTTTATAAATATATAAATGATTACAACATGGTCTTGAATTTGAAACACATTTGATAAAAGAAATTTTGAACCAAATTTACAAAAACAGAAGCATGTACCATGGTATAAATAAAAACAGCGAGTATTTAGAAAAAAATGCAATATAATAAGAATAAGTTAGTGAGTTATGCACATGTTTCATAAAAATTTTACAAAAGTCATAAAAAAAATTATGGCAATTATTTTTAGGTATTCTATACGATAGAAATATCAGTAAAAAAACGACAAAACATTTCAACTTTTTATAGGACAGCTTTGTGAGTTAACAAATTTCAAAATAGTTTTTATAGTATACAATTTGTTAAACATTTAAATCCAACTATTGAATTCGATAACCTACACGCATCGAACCAAGTTTAGTCGACAGGGATGAAATAGGGTATTCTTATAAAAAGGTACAGACTTACTTTAAAAAGGAGCAGAATTACAAAAGAATATAAATAACGATCTTACTGACAATTAGTTTCATGTCTATTACATTTTTACCTTGGAGGACAGGAACAGGTGAGTAATTTTTTTCCGAGCAATTATGTTACTGCCCTGTCCCAGGGAAAGATTTTCTTCAAGGAAATTTCGTTCCATTTAATTTGAATTATCCGATCACTTTATATGTTATCCAAAGATCACTTACGTCCAGTTATGAGCCTTCACGTAGAGTTTCTGTTATGTGTTATATTTCTAATTCATTGTTCTTTAGTGTTTTTGTTGGATTTTCATAAAATAAAAATCTATGGCTTAGGAACAGTAAAAATTAATAAGTTGATCTCTAGCAGCATTATATTAGGACAATAGACAGTATTTTGATATTTAAATCGGCACTAATTTGTGTTACTATCGATATTGTTAATATTTAAATCATTGAATTAGGTTCATGGTTGGTCAAAAAATATGTTACGTATTTGTTAGCAACTTGCAATTTAATATCAACTCTAGGTAAATGGTCTTAAGCATATGTTTTAATCTTTCATTGTTAATTTTTCCAGCATGTGTGTAATCCAATAATTAAGAAGCTGTTCTTCAAGCACGTATTTCAGGAAGGAGTGCAGAGAAGAAAATTTCATGTATTTGCCACAAAGTTATGTATTATTTTGGCAAAATGAATCTACAATTATATTTAATTCTACAGTTAATTGTGGTGTATCTTTTTTGTTAATATAGTTGCTATTTTGATATGTGTTACTTTTAATTTTGCTCAAAAAATGAAGTTCATACTCGTTGTGTTGGTCGGAAGCTGTATGAAAGATAGAGATTATATTCAAAACAGACCTAAAGTAAATCTTAACAATTCTGGATTGAGTTGGATACTCATTTCTTTCCCCTGCTCTTAAGGGTTGCTCAGGCTGAAAAATATTTTATCATATCATATATATTAATTTTATACGTATTATATAAAATTAAAGAATGTAACGGGTTCATCCATGAACCTTCAACTAATCCTCTTGAGGTAAAATTCTATTGAAAACTTTCTCCCGAAGAAGACATTATTTACGCAAATGAGTGGTTCTATTAGGTAAGCGAAGTTAGTCGACGGATAGTCCCTGGATGGTCGATTATTGATAATTGGAGAATAAGTAATAAAATTAAGACCGCAGGTCAAACAAATAAGAGATTTACGGTGAATTATAGCATAAAAGTCCAGAGAGCTCCAAGAGTAAGTGGAGTAAATTATACTTATAGATTAAGTAACCTATAAGTATAGACTTAAGATCCGTGCGATTGCTTTTCTTATTAGTTACTTAGTGCATTTCCTATTTTTAGTTGTGTGGTTTAAGTCAAAGGGATAATCAATTTGAATTTAAAACTTGTTATGGCTGATCTTTACTCGAGCCCCCAAACACCAACAACCGCTATTCGGTTGTCACAAGAAGAATTTTAAATTGAACGGCATGGAAAAATTCAAATATACCAACCTCATCGACTTTTATGAGGAATACTGAATCGATAATTGTCAGATATTACTATTTATTATTAATAATTATATATGTAAGTAAAAATTATAAAAATTCAATTGTAAAGTTTTTATCGCACTTTTTATGTACTCATATATAATATCTTCAATTAATGATATTTTTAAAAAATAATATATCGGGGGCTTTAAGAAATACATAGAGCTTTTTTGAAATAAGTAATATAAAAAACATTAAGTCTATTCCTACTTAGGTCAACAATGACAAATTGTATTTTAGTTACTTTTCAATAAAGTTTTAATTTAGTTACTTTAAATAATTACAATTAATATAAATATGTGTACACATTTAGCAGAATCACAATATTAAGTGTCAAAATAGAAAGCTATTTTCCATTTTTCTTTCTATTTATGGTGTTGGACTATTATTTTTGTTTGTTACTATTTATTCATTAATTAAATAGAATTATTACAATAAAATAGTATAGTAAAAATAAATCACATTCGCAGAAATTAGTCCATCCCAGGTGGGATTAGGTCCAACACGTTACCTATTGCGCTACGTGGACACAACGAGCGATTTTCTTTTTTATATATGGTGTTAGACTATACTTTTTGTTTGTTACTAATTATTTATTAATTAATGAATTAATACTTGAAAAAACTGTATTAACATCCACTACAAGTTTTAAAAAATGTATTTGTACTTGAATGGATGAATAGAAAGTATTTTACTAATGATTGAAAATTCGAACAAGATATATATATGTATATAGGGAGAGTGTAAACTTATAGAGTAGGAATGGAATAAAAATACGAAAAATTTTTTAATTATTTACCTTCATTGTAGTCATGAACTGAAAAATACTTCTTCAATTGATCTTTGTTCAAACGCTTGTGAAAATCAAATGACTGAGGCTGTAAAAATTTTTTAAAAGATACTCAATTTTTGTTAATTTTCTTTTGGATGGAGAGAAGTATTAAAATAAAACAAAATTGATATACTTACAAAACATGACGCTACGATGAGATGAACCATCAAAAATGAAATTATATGCTTGATGTTTGCCATCATGGAAAGCTCAAATAAAATATCTGTAATTATACATTAGAATATTGATACAATATTTCAACATAACAAGAAAAAGTACTTCGCTATGCGTAGTGTAATACTGATTAAAACTAATTTATAGTAGGCACACAAATACCTTTTTATTTTCATTTTAAATTTTAAGTATCTATTAAAAACATAATATCTATTCTTCTTTAAGATCTCTAAAATATGGAATGCATTTAATCATAGAAAATTTAATATTTTTCACACACTCATAGATTTCTCATACTTATGCTTATATATATATATTTATGCTTATAAATATTATCGATTATTCTGTATGTTTCACTACGTACCTAATTATATATATTTGATGCCAAAATAAGTTTAATTTTACTTTGATTAGTAAATAATGCACACTATTGATTTTAAATACTTACTATAACGGATTTAACGTAATTTTTTTTTACATTTATCACGTTTATAACTTTTATTTAAATTTCATAATTGTTTAATAATAGTTTCTGCTTAAGAGTTATTTCAATAAATTTAAATTATTTTAATCAATATTTATTTAGAATAGTTTGATCGAATAATGGGCATTTGAGTTTTTCTTCTTATATTTAATTTAATAAAACCGGTAAATAAATTAGGAATAGGTTAAGAGTGTCATTCTTTTCAACCGATTTAATAAGTTTTTATAATGCTCATTGGAAGAGAGAGAGAGATTTCGGGAAATCCCCACGTATTCGCTGTCCACAGTAAATTAATGTATTTGATACAGCTATTTGCCGATTAATAATTTAACAAGAAGGAACACGTTTGATCCAAAACCGGAACACCTCCACCTCCATGCTGAAGCATGGAGGTGGAGGTGTTCTTGCGTGGTGGCGCAAATCGGCTTCAGGATTAGGTAATTTGCTATTTTTTGATGATATTGAGAGTCATGAGTGCTATTTCAATATTTTTAGAGAAATTTTAAATTATCCGCCCAAAATTTGGGTATTGGAGGCGACTTTATTTTTTAACGTAATAATGACGCCAAACGCATTGCTCTTAATATAGGCCACTGGTGTCTCTATAAGAGCCCCCAAATTCTGAAAACATCTTCTCAGTCCCTTTATTTAGCTCAGTAGAACATATTTGGTGAGAATTCGGTTTTCAAAAAAATAAAACATGACATAAATACATAATGTGAAGTAAAAATAATAATCACAGAAGCATGAAAGAAAATCGATGCAGAAATTACAAAAAACTGATTCAATCTATACCAAGAAGTTTAAAAATGGTTGAGGGTACTAAAAGATATCCTACTTAGTACTAAATTAAGAAAGAAATACAATATTTAAAGTTATGTTGAGATTTTTGTTAAATGTACGAAGACTTTTGTGGCGTAATTTTTTAGTAGCTTAATGGTTATTAATTTTTCAAAATAACAGTTATACTATTTTTAAAAAGTTGATTATGTCATTCCATTAAGAACAAGTTGCAGATATCTTACAAAAATCACAATTCCAATGTATTAATCTTTACTATATATAGTCGAAAACATTCAATTTTATTGGAAATAGCAAGTGGACGAACACTTTTGTGATTCACTATATATGAAATTATTTCATGTTACTGCTATTATTCACTTAACTATTTGGAAAAAGTTTGAGAACTTGTTTAATTCCCTTTATTAAATGTGTAAAATATATTTCAAAAATCTAACAAATAATTTAATGTTTTTAAATTCATATTACATTTGATTTTAGGAATGTTTTATTATTCTTGTCCACAAAAATAGATATTCCTCACAAAAAGTAACGATATTATTTGTGAAAAGAAGAAATATTTGCCTCGATAAGTCAAGAGACAAAGTGAAGTTAAAATCTCTACTTTGTCCGATTTTATTTTCTCAACACGACTCTCAAGTGACAATTTCGTGTGTAATGCTCTCTGAGTTTTGAATATCATATTTCATTAAAGATTGGGGCTTTTAAAAAACTATGCATTTTAACAATCACTTAACAAGAAATTATCTGTGTTTATTTTAAATTATCTGAATGTAAAAAATAAAAAATAAGTAACAAACTTAAAAATTGCCTTTTTCTTAAAAAAAAATTATTTAAATAAATGCATGCAAATTTAACTTAACTGATATAAGTTTTCTTACAAAATTAAATACATATTTAATAGCCGAGAAACATATATGCAATAAGTATACTATATATACTATATTACTTATGTAAAAGGTTCCAAATCTAAAACCCATTCCAAAATCTGCTTCGGAGAAAAATATCTCCTACTATGAAATAAGTTAATGATTTTATCGCCATTTTATTGCAATGCACAAAATATCAAAAATATATTTTTTAAAAACTTCTATCCCTTTTAAATGAAAAAAAAGTCAAGGAAATTATCTTAAATTACAATTAAGTATCATCAAATACTTACCAAATCTCTTTAAAAAGAGACAGAATCACAATCTTGAAAATATTACCCACACATAGGCCCAGTCGTGTCCCTGTCTATGAAATGATTATGGCCGGTAACAAATGTGCATGAAGCAGGTGAGGTGGTAAATATCTCTCCATTTGACGCCTCTTAAATATATACTGGCTTCTTTTGTGAACAGAGGCGCGGCCTTGTAGGAGAAGGCCCATGCGGGCCGAATCTATTCGTCTTTGTGTTGAGTCGGAACTCTTTTCCCCTCCTCTCATTATCACCACCATATTTTGAGTTCTTTGACTATTAAGAAAAATTTTGAAGGCCGTAGACAGTGGTGTAAGTCATGGAAAATAAATATTTACTTCTGAGGATTATATACTGCTGAGGTCCCGTCCAGTTTCATTTCTGATTGAAAATTATTTGCCTTTTATAGTCGTAGAGCAGTGCTTCTCAAACTTTCTATACTTGCGACCCAATTTTCAATCATAATTTTCATCGTAACCCCCTCCATACAATAACATGTATTGAATCCAATAATAATATACTTTGACGTTAAACTATAATACGACTTTAATTATAAACCGTACAAATTATCAAGATAAGTATTAAATGTTGCATATAATTTTATGACATTCCCATAGAGTCAATGGCAATTATTAAACTTGTTCTTAACTTAGCACTGTTAAATTAATTATGAAACACATTGTGCAGTACTGATACATTTATAAGTGTATTATATCAGTGTAAATCTGTATTTTATGATGTCAGAATGTATTTTGTTTTGCTTCCTTTCAGTAAATTATTAATTTTTCTTAAAAAAATAATCTTTTGTTTTCGACTCTTCGATAAACTCGCGCCCCCCTTTTAGGGTTATCACACCCCCTAGGGGGCGCGCCCCACAGTTTGAAAAACAACTGTCGTAGAGTACAATGATTATTATTTTAAGAATCTTTGAAGATACAAATTAAACACTAGCCATTACCTACCCACTTCGCCGGGTATTTCAGGATGTTGTATAAATATATGCTACCTTTTCAAGTAATGTATATCTAAGTCTTCGTATTAAGCTTTCAGTTGTGCTTAAAAACATTCTTACATCCCTCGCCCCTCTTGTTTTAAAAAGAAAAAGACTTAAGTTTCCAAAATCGAAGTCCCGTAAAATCCGGCGAATAATGCACACCTATACTTTCAAGCTGCAATTTTTAATTTTTAGGTATATTCGCCGTATAACACGCACCCCTTTTTTTACTAAGGTACCCAAAATGTACGTGCGCAATCCTCCTACGTTTTGAAGTCATTTAATCGAGGTATTGTTCCAAACTTCAGTAAAAAACAATATACTTTTAAAACTACGACCCGTTAAGTTCATAAGAAATGTCAATCCTTTTAAAAAAACAGTATTTCGATGTATATAGAAATCTGATTTTTTTCTATGATGATCTTTTTGTTATTTCTAAAGCTATCATTTTTATACCTGGCGTATAAGGCGCACTCGTAAATTACTATCTTATTTTTTGTGTGAAAAGGGCGCGTTATGCGCCTGATTTTACAGTGCTTGAATCTGTAAAATTGGAAGTCAATGTCCTGCTAAACCCGCTCTTAGTGCATCTCCACTCAGCGAAAGAAACAAGCTTGTCAATTTTCATGTCTGTAGGTCTAGTAGTTTAGAAATATGTGTGGGGGAGTCTTTTATCTATAAAACCCTTACAAATTCCCTTTACCCTGCTGGGAGTCAATTTCTATATAAGCTCGTTCTTAACGGTTCTCCACTCAACAAAGGGAAGGAAGCCTGCCAAATCGCAAATTTGCACGTCTAGTTGTTAAAAAAAATGGAAATGAAAGTTCCCCTTGAAAGTCGATTATCGCAAAATCCGTTCTTAGCAGATCTCTGCTCAACAAAAAACAAAAACATGACTGCCAAATTTGAAGTTTGTATGTTCAATAGTTCTGGACATCTCGTGGGGCTACAGTGGCCTAATGGTCAAGGTATTGGACTCGTGGGTAGCATGTCATGTGCTCAAGACTAGTACCGCTGAAGACCCACCGAGCAGATAAGGTCAATGCACGTTAAATATTTCGAGGTTCAAAAGTCCTTCCGTAGGTGTAATACGGAAGTTTGGGGTTTCAGCTCAGATGTCTTCCTCGTCACTTGACCATGGTTCAAAATTACGAGGTGCGTCGCCAAATGCCTTCGAATAGATGAGCAGTGCGACGTTAATATTCACTCACACGTTCCGGACATCTCGTGATGAGTTAGCAAGTTGTTTTCTTCTATACATCTGTATATAGGGAGAAGCAATATTATATTTTATTCAATTTTATATATTGATGCGTTGTTTATTCAAGTCGTATTTCGAAGTAGCATGATAGCTGTAGGGGACGAATCCCATAATTCGGACTTACTTTTAAGAGACGAAAACTACATCTGAGCCAATTTTACACACCCTTATCTTAAACTTGGACAGATTTAGCATGCCTTAGACGCTGTAAGGGATGGACTTTTAGTGGCACTCGTACTCGAACCCTACGAATCAACCGAAACCAAACAACTATCACTTTCACTTCAAATACAAGCTACGTCAAAACGTAAAGGAGAAATTAACTCTCCAGCAATATGTAGTAAAATAACATTATAATGGGTAACCTTGGCTTTTCAGATGCGAAAGACATCTTATATTTTAGTGCTAACAGTTCTATTTTGTAGCGTTCATAACCAATCAAAACAGGCAAATGCATGTAGATATTTATAAAGGCAACGGCATAGTACTAAAACTTATAGAGATAAACATCAAAACTTCGAGAAGGGATTAGATGACAATGGCACACATGTCGTTATCTTACTCTCATCCACGCCCTGAAAGTTTTTTTTTAATTGGCGTTAATTGGCAACGAAACATTTGCAGACACGACAAGTCCCCAAGTGCGAAAGACATTACATAGTGGCACTATCTAGTGGCGGCTCTCGCTACCAAATTCGGACACTCGAATGCATTTTAATTCAAGCTCTCGTCGAATGCTAAACATTGACGTGATTTAATTTTGCTCAGAGCCCCAGAGTCAAATTGATACTCAATGGATTTTTTACATGTCCCATAATCAAGTGATATGCGTGTCTGCGATTTTCAACTAATTATCCAATATAATTTATTTCTTAATTCTATGATTCAAATTCGATGGACACAATACCGCAATATGTCCGTGTAAAAATATTTTTCTGACAATGTAATTTCATGGAACTGAGGTATAGATTCGAAAATCAAATTTTGAGCTCTATTACCCATATAAAAAATCTGACTTGGTTCAGTTCATCAAAATACAACGAATTAAATGGGCAGGTCACGTTGTCAGAATGGACGAATAACACGCTACTAAAAAAGTCTTCAATGCCCAACCAATTAGCCCACGGAGAAAAGGCAGGCCAAATCTTAGATGGATTGATGGCTTAGATAAAGATCTCCTAGTTTTGAGAACTAAAAATTGGAGAACACTAGCAGAAGAGAAGGCTGACCAGAAAAAGGCTTCATGAGAAGGTTAAGGCACATCCAGGGCTGTCGTTCCACTAAGGAAGGAAGGAGATATAGATTTGTGTCTGGCTAGAACATTTGTACTAATTAGGTGATTTTTTTAAAGCAACTACATAGAATTTTAGTTTGGATAAAAGCAATTGTGGTAGTCCTAATTTTTAAGCCGTTGAATGTCTCTACCATTGAATGTTTCGATAAAATATGTAATCGGAAATTTATTTACTACTTATTGGTGGTTTATTCAGTGCAGCTGGTGGTTAAATCTTTTATTATATTCTATTTTAAACCATCCTCTTAAATATTTAGAATACCCCTCTGGTTTATATTTAGAGTAAGTAGAACAATATGTCACTCATAAGATATTATTTATCAGATATTTCTCCTTAGGATAAAACACAAATGTTTATTATATACTTATGGGTTCAATATAATTTGTAAGTATTTGAGTATTTAATAACAGTTCTGAAAAATATTATGAATATTATGCAGACAAAAAAACTGATACAATATAGGCAAATATTTAGGTTAGATAGACGAAAGTTCAAATGAGGCGAAAAATCGGCTTTATGAAGAAAATTTCAGAGCTCCCTCATAAAGAGTGTTTTTTTAACAGGTATAGAAGTTTAAGTTGGCGTTACTTTCCAAGATGGCGACCGATTTAACAGCTGTCAAGGGATTTATTCTCAGTTTGGTTTGGCAATTCATCAAAACGATCATCAAGCAAGGCGTTGATTCGTCGAATGGGCCCAAAATGAGATGGCCGTTGTTCCCGATTTTCATAAGCGAATTTTGTTTAGCGATGAAGCGCACTTCTGGTTGAATGGCTACGTCAACAAACAAAACGGCCGCATTTGGAGTGAAGCTAATCCACAAGTGTATGTCGAAACACCGTTACATCCAGAAAAACTGACTGTTTGGTGCGATTTATGGGCTGGTGGAATCCTTCTTCAAAAACGATGAAGGCCACAACGTTACAGTCAATGGTGATCGGTATAGAGCCATGATTACTAACTTTTTCATTCCTGAATTGAACAATCATGATGTCCAAGAGCTGTGGTTCCAACAAGACGGCGCAACATGTCACACAGCTCTTGCCACAATCGATTTATTGAAAGAGACGTTTGGTGACCGCCTAATTTCACGTTTTGGACCTGTGAATTGGCCTCCAAGATCTTGTGATTTAACACCGCTAGACTATTTTCTGTGGGGCTATGTAAAGTCATTGGTCTATGCGGATAAGCCACAAACGCTTGACCATTTGGAAGACAACATTCGCCGTGTTATGGCCGATATACGACCACAAATGTTGGAAAAAGTCATCAAAAATTGGACGTCCAGATTGGACTACATCCGAGCCAGTCGTGGCAGTCCTATGCCAGAAATCATATTTAAAATGTAATGCCACAAGATTATCTTTCGAATAAAAAAAATTTCATGTCAATCGAATAATACATCGTTGTTTTATTGCAATTTAAATTTCTATACCTCTAAAAAAACACCCTTATATAATTCAATTTCAATGAAAAAAGTCAAACTGATGAAAAATTTGAAGTATCGTCAAACATTTAGCGGTAGAAGTCAAAACGAACTAGGTTTTTGTATACATACACTGAATTCTAAAGGTTAAAACACAACATTGTTTTGGTACTCACTATTAAAATACTAAAAATTAAGATAAAAAGTATGGTTGATAGAGTAATGATAAGTAAAACTTTAATCAAACCTCATGAAATAATTCTAACTATCATTATTTCTTATAAAAAAAATTCGGATGCTAATATAACAGTTGGAAGAAATTGCGAATAATACACCTCTGTAATTTGTGAAAAAATTATTATGCTTAATGCTTTTCTGTTGTTGGTATTACGACATATTTTTGGCAATATCTTGGAGGTCTTCGCTTACCCGGTTCTTCAAGACAGAGAGTAATCATATGAAAGAAAATGGAATTGCTATAAGTTGATGCTGCTAGATGTCTTAACGTCTCTCGTAATGTGTTTAAAAAACTCTAGGATCCATTTTGAATTAAAGAATTCGGCATTAAAAACACTAATTCCACATTTCGCAAGTTTTACCGTCCCTCTGCGTAATTCCCTTCCCCCTAATTATTTCAGATTAAAAGAAGAACTTGATTGCTCCTTAATTCATTTCAGATTATCTTGCAGAAGCAAGGACGACAATATTCGCTAAAGAATTGACGACTTCCCAACCTCCATATAAGACGATCTTTCATGCGTGTCCCTTTTAATTAAAGTCGCAAAATGCCTGCTTTCATTTGGCAAGAGTGCTTGCTATCTGGACCCTTCTTCAATGGTTTTCTGTACGAGTCTGTATGTAGACGAGAGTTGGATTTTTTGGAGAGTGAATCAAGTCGAGGACTTATCTAAAGATACTGACAATGCTGAAACGTCTTATAACATTGTTAAAAGACATGCTTAGCTCCAGGGACGTCGTATGACTTCTTGAGGCCCTGGGCCACTATATAAATGTAGACTCTACCTATGATGCTCAAAAGTAGACAGAACATAGCATACGATATCAAATACTCGTACAAACAATAACCGGAAACAAATACTATATTGTTCGAATTAATTGGGACAAATAGAAAAGAGTGACTTTTTCTAAGACCGTAGCTTTTTATCATTACATACCTTAAATAGACTAAAAAATCTGTATATTAGTACGAAGCATGTCTTTCATTAGCAGAAATGACCTCTTCAACACGTTTTGGCATTGACTCCACGAGAGTAGTAAACATGTTTTTGATTTCATCATCATAGAAACACACTAGTATAGCCCTTTTTTCATTTGCTCTGTTATCATTCAATTCATCTTAGTGAAATGATTATTGAGAATACGGCATAAGTTTGAATAGGATTTAAGTCTGGGGAATTTCCAGACCAATCGAGCACTTTTATTTTATTTTCCCGCATAAAAGTATGCACCAATTCCGAATTGTGACAAAGGGCCAAGTCATTTTGAAATGTTCTATCAAATGTTTTCATGACAAGAACAATCCTACAGCCTGATATTTCTGTATAACTGACAGAATTCATCATGCCCTTAAGAGAAACTAAGCTTCCAGTGCCATTTTCTGTGAAAAAGTCCCCCAAATATCTGTTTAAAAAAGGTGTTTTACAGTCTATTGGATATGATTTGGTAGCAAAGTTTCAACTTCACTTCATATAATTACGCTTGATTTGTAACCTTGCACAAATAAATCCTTCATCGCTGAAAATCACCTTCTTCCAGTCGCTAACAGTCCATGCACGGTATTTTTTGGCCTATGCTAAATATCCTTTCATCATTTTCTTAGAAATAGTTTTTTCTCAGTCTTGTTGCCTTAAGGCCACCTTTCAGAAGCCTTTTCTGTACAGTTGAACAGAAAAGGAACATCATTACCCAGTAAATCACTTCAAAGGTCTGCGCTCGTCTTTCTTCGATTTATTTTGCTATTTATTATTAAAATTTTATCAATTCTCTTGAAGTAGTTTTCCGCTTTCGCCGCCTTTTTCTTTTCTTTTTGGGGATGACGATTCAAAATCCTGAAATGTTCTTAAAATTCTTGAAAAACTTAATTTGATCACATCACAACTGCCGTAGTTATATCTCTGACACTCATAGAAATGTGTTTATTAAGAGCAATTTATTTTAGATTTTAGAACGGATCCTCGAACTAATATCTATCTATGGACAAATAAAAGTAACACGCATTATACAGAACGCAAAATTGAAATTACCAGCTGCCCCACTGAAAGGCTCACAATTGAGCTCCTGATACACTAAAACGAATAAATTATAGTCAAAGTCACACACTACCTAAAGGCAGATATAACGGGTTTGAGATGGTTCGGGACTTCACTAGTAATCACATACCAACTCAAACAAGAAAAACATGTTTGTCCAAATTAATTCTAACAGTGTAGTAAATGTGCATGACTTACACAAATCGGCTCGACCGACTGCCGCTGCTCCAATGAATGAGTAATGATGGTGTATGGTAGTACGCCTAGACCTATACATGAAATACGGTCATCACATGTAGGCAGTTGACATATTGTCTGAAATTCCCAGTTTTTAGGAGAATATAACCAGAAAAAACATTTGATAGTTGAAATTATTCAGGCTTAATCGACAACGAGACGAGGCCTTGGGTCCGGACCCAATTGGCCCATGCTTTAAGACGTCCTTACTTAGGTCTTGCTTTGAGCAGGATTATTCCCAGTCTAAGTGGTCCCTATTTTTTTTATATTGACTTACGTTAAAGAACTCCGTAGAAGTTCTCTAGAACTCTAACTGATACTGAATATAGAAAGGATAATGTTACTAATTTTGTGTAAATAGTGTAAATAATTTGTATTAGGGTGTTTAATGCATTTATATTACTCTATTTTATGCTTATTTCATGTTAAAATTGTACTACTCACAAGCAATGCCACCCCTTACATTATAATGGCGATTAAATGAGAACTTGGCGAAATCTTGGTGGTAGAGCCAAGTTGCCATCATTTTTGGCGATCAAGGTGACGATCAATTTGGAGGCTTTAGCGACCCTTTTGGCGTCATTGGCGACCATGTTGGCGAGTTCGGAACCCTCTGGATTCTTCTAGAATGTAGTGGATCTCTCCATTTACGTCACGGTCGATGACAAGAGAGTTTATATTTCTGGAAGTTTCTGCCGCGCCTATAAATCGGAGTGCCAGCCGCAACCTATCAGTCTTGATTAAACCAGTGAGTAGTGAGGATTTTTTTGACTAGCGATTAGCTCGGCTGTGCTTGTGAATAATCTTTACTTAAGTATATATTAAACACTGATTATATTGTGTTTGATTGCTATTGAAGGTGTGAAGACCTTCGGATATTTACCTTGTGAATATTGCCGCTGAATTCTGTATTTACAGGATTGGATTTTTGATAATAAATTCGCATCGCTATTAAAGAACTGTTTATTTTCTTTGTGATTGTTTTGCACAAAATCATTGAACCATGATCTACGTAACAATATTCTTACCCCATGTCATATATACAATACTGCCATGGATAATGAATCCATCCAAGTAGATCATAATATTTGACATCAACAAACTAAGCTTCTTGATGAATATTTTGAGAATCTAAAATTGGAGAGAATTAAATGACAAGAGCTGGAACTCTGGACTTTAACCATATAAATCAGTGGTTCTTAAACTTTCGATCCCCACGGCCCCCTGTACGTATCAGCGTGTCATCGCGGACCCATAAGATTTTTAACATCCCTCCCCGACTTAATATTCTTGATCAAAATAAAGGTTCTAGAATAGTTTTTTCATTGAGGATAATTTACTGCTCTAATCTAGTGTGACAAATCTTTCAATTTTTCCATGAGGACTTTCAGAGTCTGTAAAAGAAAGAAATCTTAACATTACATGAGAGACTCTGAGGACCACAGTTTAAGAACTGCTGCTATAAAGCATAGCCCTACCTCACCAAATGTCTGCTTTGTGTCCTCTGAGGTAAGTAAATGAGATGAAAGAGGCGTTTTTTCACGTATGGCGTTGCTTTCCTTTTCTATATCCGGAAACTAAGTTAATATTACGGAAAGTCGATGCTGCCAATGCATTCAAACTATGGGAAAACATCCCTTATCGAAACCATTTATTTGTTTTATTATTTATTTATTTGCTTCCACAAAAATCTAAAATTTGTTTTTCATTGAATACAATTTTTTTTGTCAAAATGGAATTTCCAAACGATATGTTATGCTCAAATTGTGTATAATTCAATAAGTAATTGTATAAGGTCCAAGTCTCTTTAATGTGTATGTGTGCTCATGTAAAAAAAAAATTTTCAGTAAATTTTCTTAATATGTACCATTAAAAAGTAGCTCACGCTCATAAGATCGTTTTTTGAAAAAAAATTAAAGAAAAAAAACTCTTAATTACTAATTCTCGTGTTTTTTTTTGTACCAGAGAATGAAAAATTTTCAGTTACACTTTAAAAAAATATTTTTACTTGCATGTGTGTGTGATTCTTTTTTGAAAAAAAGGGGCTGTTACGCATTTAATGTAATACTTTGAAAAATGAAAATTTTTTTTCTACTAAATATTCATTCAAGATCAATTTTCTTCCCTTTTCCTCTTAATTGACGTTAATCTTTCTTTTGAAACTGCAGTCAAAAACCTTTCTTCTGCCGCAGTAGCAAAACAAATGAGATTGTCTGAGAGCTTTTTAAATTTTTCCGAAAGATATTTAAAAACTTGTTTGAAAAAAAACAAGTTAATGGAACTTTAAATAAGAAAGAACATTAGAAAATTATGATAAACCTTCAGGATGACTAAATAAAGAAATTTGTATCATACATCAAAGTAGAATATTTTTAAAGAATTTTCAAGTTTTAGTCTGGCCTTGTGCAATAGTGTCATATAATATAGTTAATGAAATTTTAATATAAATTTCTACTGAATGTAATACCATTACTCTCCTATCCGTAAATAATGTCAATCTGTGCCTTGTGTTAGTCACTAAAATCGATTAAATTAATTGGTAATTATTTTGCAATTTGTTAAATAAGGCGTATTAATTTTTATAATGAAATAATTTTCTTAATTACGCTTAGTATTCCTACCGTAGAATCTGTCAATGATACATTTAACGTATGATTTGAAAAACACACACATAAAAAGTAATGAATTCTACTCTTTCGTTTGGAAGGACATGCAACAAAAAACTTACATAAAGCAAATAAATAATAAATTAATATTCATATTTTTAATTTTTATGAAAGATTTTCATTATTTTCAACTTTAAGGTATCCGACTACGTTCGGAACCGTGATTTTAAAAAAAGTGCATAAATGGATAATTTTCATATTTAGTGTCACTTAGATTAGACTACATGTATAAAATTGCTTTAAGGACATTTTTACAAAAAAAACTTATTTAAATACAATATTTTCGCAAAAAATTAACTTAGAATAATATTTTTTTTAAAATGTTCTCCTTTTGTGAAAAAGGCTTCTATTATAATAATATTTTTACTATGATTTTTGAAAAATTCACATTATTTTCAGAGTTACCACCAATTGAAATAATTATCGGCGTTTTTTTTCTTAAAGTTTCCCCCCTCTGTTGCCGTAAAACATGGATAAACCCACTTCTAAGTTATACGTTTCAAAAATTCTAGTTGAGCCTCTGAATGGAGGTCTGAGCTATATACAGGCAAAATATTATTATAATAGACGCTTTTTTCACAAAAGGAGAACATTTTGAAAAAAAATTATTCCAAGTTAATTTTTTGCCAAAATATTGTATTTAAATAATTTTTTTGTCAAAATATCCTTAAAACAATTGTATAAATGTATTCCAATCTAAGTGACACTGAATATTATGAAAATTATCCATTTATGCGCTTTTGCAAAATCACGGCTCCGAACGTAGTCGGATACCTTAAAATAAATTTAATATTGACGCTAACAGAGAAAGTATGAGGAATATAACCGAAGAAAGAATTCAGCGTCATTTTTATTTCTGATTACTTCGATGCTTCATAATACTATTGCAAAGCTGATAACTTAGTCGAAAAGTCATCGAGACGTAAATTTATTCTTTTCCTGCATAAATTTAAGAAAATAATAATTCACAGTTTTTAAATTAACAAGTTTTATTTTAGTGTTCGATAAATTAAAACTCTGATTTCGTCAATTTTATAAAAAACAAAAACTAACACGAAACTATGAAGAGTTGAATCACAATACTTATTA
The DNA here is from genome assembly GCA_019973935.1 of Trichonephila clavipes. Lineage (NCBI taxonomy): Eukaryota > Metazoa > Arthropoda > Arachnida > Araneae > Nephilidae > Trichonephila > Trichonephila clavipes. Next base: position 83,473 of record BMAU01020473.1, read on the forward strand.
ATTTAAATTTATTTGTAGTATCATATATATATATGTCTGTGTGTGTGTGTGTGTGTTAGGAATTTGATTTATAAAAAAAAATCATACACATATAACAAGTAATATCTATAAAAAAAAATATTAAGAAACAGCTCAAACTATTCTACAGTTAAAAGGTTAATTTTTCGAAATGTCGTTTTAAATTTTAAAAAATATGAATGAGATATGTGAAATACATAAATGTGCGTATAATGAGAAAAATCGAAAGTGTTTAAATTGTAATGAGTAAATGCAGTTACTTTTATTACTTTTTAGGCAAATGATAAAAAAAAAAGGAAATGCGAGTCTGCATGATCAACTAACTCTAAAGGTACGCTGTTAAACTACGCAGTACTAAGATCGGACTTAAGCCATTATTCCTCTCACGTCAAAATTGACGCCGAATGTTTATTTGACGTAGAAAAATTACCTAGGTTGTCGACCGTATAGCCAATTTTTCATGTCTAAGGTTTATATACCTGTGATCATGAAAAGTAAATTAATAAGGTAATTATATTCTTATATGTACATAGGTTAAGGTCGAAGAAAATTATAATAAGAAATCAATTATCTGTCATAACACTTAGATATTGTGAAAACAATGTAAATATGTAAAATTCCGGAAATATAAATTCCGTCCAATTTGTCACCGAGTCTTTGTTGAAATAATTTCTTATTATAAAAGTAAAACCTCATTTGAATATCTTGATAAAAAAATTTTTGAAAATAAATAAATACATGTAAATTTATATTAATAAAATGAAACGCTTGCGGGGGGATGCGTGAGTAGACGGCATTAAGACAGTAACGTTCAAAGTAAAAATTGCACGGTTTTTCACAAAACTTTCAAACCGGTCGTAAGACATATGAAAGTTCGATAGATTTGTGTAACTGTAGTCCGTAATAAAGTAAATAAAAAATAAGCATTTCAAGTTTTTTTTTCTTTGTTTGTTATTTTTTTACGAAGATAATTACATCAAATTGTGTGCATAATAGTTACTGCTGCTATGCTTGAATTCCTCAAAAATATGATTGTCAGTGCTCTGTTATGGATTAAAACAAAAGAGCGAATTAAATAGGTACGCTTATATTTATTATTTATTTTTTTATTTCTAATAAGCATTAAGATTATGAAATCAAGTTGCTGAAGTATATCTCTATTTTTTATTCTAAGTAAATATGGTTTTCGAAAAATACAAATGGTTGAGCAAACAAAACAAATTTTTGCATCAGAAATTACCTAAAAAACATCAGTAATTTTCTCTGAGCCGTCTTTGGGCTGCGGGAATCCAGAGGTCAAGATATCGAATCATGGTAGGCATGTCATGTGTTCGAGCCCAGTACCACTAAAGACCCGCCGTGTAGGGCAGCGATGCACGTTAAATCTGTCGAGAGCTGAAATATCCTCCCGTTGGTGTGGTGTGGTAGTTAGGAGAGGGGGATGCCAGCTCAGGTGTCGTCCACGTCACTTGACGGTGGTTCAAAATTACGTGGCCCGTCGCCAAAAGCCCTCGTGTAGCTGAACAGTGTGACGTTAATATTCACTCACTCACTCACTCACTTCGCCGTCTTAGTCATAGATGTTACTCATTCAGCCCCACCCAGGAGGCACAGGTTAGTTAAGGATTTCAAGCCCAGGTCATGACTGCATGGCATATCATCTTAATAAAATAGGCATTCTTCCATCAGCATTTGCCAAATTTGTAATTCAGACATCATGAATGCAGAGTATTTTCTTATATGCCCAGAACTAGATAAAGAGTTTCATAAACGTGGTGAGACAAGCAAACTACACTGGATGTCAGACCTTTCATGAACTCCTTGTAAAGACTACATCTCTTAGGTTCCTTTTCCTATTACTTAAATTTTTAACTTTTTTTCTTTTGTTCCTATGTTAATTTTTCATATTTCTTACTTTAAATGTTTGTTCTTTGTTGTAATTTATCATTGTTCTTGTGTGATACTTGAGCTGCTTTATATGTTGGATTGATCCTTCCAGTAAAGCCATATGTAACAACACCATCAGTAGTTTTCAATAGTATATAATACGATGAATTTTTATCTTAACAGATTCGTAAACGTTAAACATTTGGTTTTTGCTTTTGTACAGAACATGCGTAGTATAATGTCTTGTGTTTTGATGAGTTTCTCTCTAAAGATGCCATAAAATGCTCGTTTATCTATTGGATGCTTGGGGTGGGCGCCCAGGGACTCGGATAAGCTGGACTAAACCAAATTTTCTGGTTATAAATTTCGGTCCTCCTGTGCCAAAAGTGCATGTAGATCTTCTGTGGCCAGGGCTCGAAATGAGCTTAAATTAGCCCTGATGCCAAAGCATAAAAGCAAAAAAAAGCTACCATCTCATAAAACAGAATTAAGTTTTCAGAGAAGGCTACGGCCAACGACAGGCGTACGTCTAGCCACTTGCCATGATGAATTTCGTGGATCTAGATCTGACACAGTCCAACAAGTTTTCAGGTTAACTGTGATTCCCCGAAAAAGATTTTTCAATCACAACCTCAGACGTACGAAATTTAGAACACTGAAATTCTGAATGACGATAATGTGCAGATCTAAGCGACTGTTTCGAACTTCGATTTAGATATTTATAAATTCAAATACTAAAGCAATTTTTTTGCTTAGATGGACTGCAATGAATAGTAGAAAGGTTACAATTCTTGCATTAAATTGAAAATGTTTAAGAAAACAGAAATATAAGTTAATTAGCCGCTTTTTAAGTTGCTCCATCCAGAAATTATTCGATCCATAGAATTCGGTATTCATATCACATATGAAGTCCATATTTGGTGCTCTTTTAAGAAAAGTTGAAAAACATCCGTTAATAAAATTTATACCGATTGTACAGAAGTTGTCATTTTTTTTTCTGTCATTGATAAAAACATGTGATCCTATAAGCACAGCTATGGTCCTCATTACATTTTTTAATGTCACGATATATATTCGGAGATAGTTATGTAGTATTTGTTTGTTCCTTAAAGCAGAAGTATTATTATTAAAATCAACCGTTATTGTTTTAATTTTATTCTTTTCTCAAATAAAAGACATACAGATGCTTTCCTGGTTATCATTCACCCCTGAGCTTTTACCAATTGAACACGTCTGAGATGGTACAGGACAACTGCACTCTTTTCCATCGCCACGTTCAGAAGACTAACTGTGACAAATAGTTGACAAGGAACGGATAAGATATTAATAATGCTACGTTGATCAGGATTCGAAGATTTTATGCAAATCAGCCACTAGGAACAAGATAGTTATTCAGAAGCGATGGAAATTTATTGTCAAAAAACAATCCTTAAAATACAGGATATACAGAGAAATTCGCAGAATAAATCTCAAAAGGTCTTCACACCTTCAACAGTATTCAGACACAACAATCAGTGTCTAAAATGCATGTACATAAAAGATTATTCACAAGCACTCACTCGTTCTATTCAACAGCCGAAGTAATCACTAACCGCTGGTCGACTCTTCAACTGTCAAAGACTACTAATCACTAATCAAAGCAATACTGACTCAGTTTCGGCAAACGTTTCTCTATTTAGAGGCCTCACGGATCCTTCGAGAAAAATCCACTTGCTTCAAAGATCGTGATTTTAGGTTATTTCTCCACAAATTTTCAGAAGAATCCATAGGGTCACGAACTCGCCAAAATGGTCGCCAAGTTTCCATCGAATCGTCATTATAATGTAAGGAATGGCGTTGCTTGCAAACATTACAATTTTAACACAAAATAAATGCAACATAGAGTTATACAAACGTATTACACATCCAGATATAAATCATTTACACTATTTTACAGAAAATGATAACAGTATTCTTACTGACTTTATAAATAGTCATGCTGTTTCGTGTAGCACCATCCACCCTGTTCTAACAACGTAATCAAATGACGTTGTTCTCGCTTTCTGTCATGAATATCATAGCAAAATAAACGTCCTTTATTGTTTGTGGATGATTCTTTGTTTGCCAAGTTTCTTTACTTTCTGGCTACTGCATTTTCAGTGTCACGTAGTGTACATTATATTTATGCAAAGACGCTATTAGATTGTAACTATAGAAGTTTTTCTTAAAAATGTCATTTTTTTGTGCGTGTGTGTGTGAAGAAATTATATGCATGGTGTATATATTTTTTGGTGTACATATTTTGTACGAATTTTTTTACAATGTTAATGTTACTGAAAATCGGGTGTGGCTCAGAATCGAAGGCAAAATAATTCGTTCAATGGGGAAAATTGAACATGATAGTGACAGCTGGAGAAATTATGAGTTCCTCAATGTATTTAAAAGTTTATAATACTGGTAAAATAAATAAATTATTCATTTCTTTTTAGATCTCGTTTTAAATTTTTTTTCATTTGTTAGTATAGGATATCTTGATAAGAGGTCTCAGGGGTGTTAAATTTCTCTAGAGGGCTGAAAATATAAACAATTTTCAAAGAAGTATAATTCATTTGAATTTAAATTAAATAATTCGAATCTTTTACACATTATTTATAAAGGAATCGGGCTTCAGAAAAGTATAAAATATTTAAAATATAATCATAATTTAAAAAAATTATAAGCATATGAAAATTCTGTAATAAATATTAAGTAATTTTGCGTTGCGCACTCTATATTCTAAAATAGTAGCCTCGGATGTATAAAACTTTATATAATTATATAAAATTTATCATACTCTTTAAATCCTACATCATTTAAGAATAATATAATTTTTGTATTTCAAAATATTGGAAAAATATTAAAAAATTTTTAAAAAATTTTAAAAATGTGTATTTTTTTATTTTTTTAAAAATATAATTTATTATTCTCTTAATATAATATTACTACAGCGTAATAAGAATACATTTGACTTTATAAATCAAGTTATGGCTAGTAATTAAATCTACTATTTTAGAAAATAGCAAGCGCAACGTAAAACTTAATAAATATTTATTATAGAAAAGTTTCTTATTTTCATATGCTTATAATTTTTAAAATTATGATTATATTTTAAACATTTTATACTTCTCTAAAGCCCCATTCCTTTATAAGTAATATGTAAAAGATTTGAGTTATTTAATTTAAATTTAAAAGAATTATACGTGTTTGAAAATTGTTTATATTTTCAGCCCTCTAGAGAAATTTAACACCCCTTAGACCCCATAAACCATTTTACACTATTTTTCATTTTTTACAAAAACGTATCAAGAGTTTAGGGTCTGGCTTAGAATCAATGGCGGCTTAGATTCAAATAAATACGGTATTAAGGTTATAATGGTTATTAAGTTTCAACTCCGTAAAAAAGAGATGAAACAATCATCAATTTCCATGAAAAGAAAAATATGTTCGGATACGTAAAGAATTATCATTTAAGAGTACTCAGACGATGCAAGAAAGAGAAATGGCATCTAAAATCCTGTAAAAAAAGTTACGCAGTGGGTTTCTGACTTGGAAATCACATTTGAGTGTTAGTTATTTGTGATAAGATCGTGTTATGCCTCGAATAAGAAAAAGACACTTCAATAGTGATAGAATCGAGGCCCACATCGAAATTGTAGCTTATGAAGAGCAATATGTGGGAGACTTCCAAATATTTTGCGATTACGATCCATGTCATTTTACCATGTTTTTATAAACTCGCTTTCTTATCTGTCCGGGTGGAATTTTGTAATTGATTTTAAATTAACTTCCCAATGAGCTGGAGACTTGAAATTTGGACCATAACTCAGAAGTGGATGACAATGCATGTAAATGTGAAAAAAGAAATTCTAGTCTCGAACCTGGGCCCCCGAAGAGGCGGGCAGAGATTTCGATATGGGGCCCATAACTCCGGAATTTAACCGAATTTACACGAATAAAGATCACCAGTCGATAGCACGGGTCAAGTTGCATCTATGTATTTAATTTTGTGGCTCAGGGATCAAAGAGGGGCCCCAGGTCACCGACACCCACCAAAAAATTTCCGCAAAACAAGCAGTTGGACTTCGCTCAAACTTATTTGAGCGATATGCTAATCGCCCAAGACAACGAACAGCGCTATGAATTTCTAAATATGTGTCTACTTGAATTTGCAGTAATTTTGAACCATTTTATGCAAAGAAAGTGGGAGACGGTGAAGAAAGTATTGATGCAGAAAAGGAAGAACAACTAACAAGACAAAGACTCATAAATCTAGCAAACAACATTAAAATGGTCATTAGAAATGCTCCAGTTGTACTAGTGCTATTTTTTGAAATGCTCTCTGACGGACGCAGAAAATTATTTTTATAGTCTGCTCGAACAATATGTACCATTTTTCTTTGAAGAGGAATTAACTGATGAGCATTATAATGCAGGTGAGGTTTTCTTTGCTCGAAAACAGCAATTGAGACAAATGCATAGCTTGAAACACATCGTGCAAGAGATGAACAATTTTAGATTGCTTTTAATCAGGCACATGCTGTCGATCTTCTTGAAAACTCAGACGAAATTGACGAGGCAGAACTTGAAGATGAAGTTACTGAATAGGCAATGACAAATGAGCAATTTCATTGGATGGCTTGAGAATAGTGGAGCTCGATTTCTCGAAACTAATAGGCAAGACACCGTGCAATGAAGGAAATGGAACGTATGCGATAATTAAGACCTCAAGCATCATAAATAGAATCCTATATTTAAAATTTTGACAAACGGATTTGACATTGATTGTTTTTAATACTTGAATGTAATTTTTATAAAAAATTATTTTTACTTGATTCATTATTTTATTTCTAAAATAATAATTGAATTAGGTGTACTATTGGTAAGTAGATGACATTTTTCTATTTTAGATGTAACCAGAAGAAAAAAAAGACTGAGATAAATCTGAAATTTATCTCATATCTCTGTAATTACGTCACTAAAGTATTTAAAATCAATTCCAAAATTTCAATCACATAACCCTAAAAAGTAGAAAATAATAATGAAATAATTTTTTTTAATGTACCATGTTTTTATAACGGACTAAAAAGTATAAAATAATTTCTCAAATCTTTATGAAGGATAAAACCACATACACAGATTTCTTTTTCTAAATTATTCTGAAAATTCATACTTGGCAACTTTTGATTGTTATTAAAATACCTGTAACAGGGGCGTAGCTACCACCATATCAATGATACAGGGCCCCAACATGTACAACGGCAGTCCCACTAGCTATCCCATATCTAAAAAAAGGGTCCCGAAGGAATTTTGATACAAGTCCCCCTCAGAGCTATCTGCGCCAGTGACTTGTAAGGTTGAAAACGAAAAACATGGGGCATATGCAATACATAACTATAAAGGGTATAGAAGCTATTAATAAAAGAACTTAATTATTGCTTTACATTATTTGTGGTGCAATGTATCAATTATCTGATGCATGCGCCCCATGTTTTTCGTTTCCAACCTTACAAGTATTTTAATAGCTACCAAAATTTGCCAAGTAAGAATCTTCAGGATAATTAAGAAAAAGTTAGAAATCTGTATATGGCTTCATCCTTCATAAGGATTAAAGAAATTATTTTATACTTTTTAGTCCGTTATAAAAACATGGTACATTAAAAAAATTTTATTTTATTATTATTAGCATTGTCTTGAAATCACAACATCTGTAAAGAACAATTTCAATTCTAAAATTCTGCGAGCTGCATCTACCCGATGCTGGGCGTTGGAGGAAGAAATTCAGTCTCGAGCCAGTCAATTAAAGTAACTTAGTTTATTCAGAACTACCGAGTGAGAGTGAGCACAGTGGATGACAGTTTATTTTTGGGAACCTGGACTGATAAACAGTCCTCAATCCCATATCATGATGTCTTTGATGCAGGACTTGACTTCGTTGGTTTTCACAGTCTGCGGAGTGACATGTCGGCGATTGGCTGTGGCGATGGAATCCGGGAGGAGGGGCTTAGAGATGACTACTTGGAGTTAAAGTTTTATGCGGTGCTGAGAGCTTAGGACTGCTCTCTCAGTAAGTTGGGGGTAGAAGTGAATTTAGCCTCAGGCTGGCTGCCCATGGGGGTAAAAGATATAAATATATACTTGTCCAGTGGGGTGTAGAGATTAAATAAATATTGAAAGAAAAATAATAAAAAATTTTAAAAAATTTACTAGGGTGCAATAATTAAAAAATTATTGCAGGGATAAAAAAGCTAAGGCGGATTGTAAGAATCCAGAAGGATTCTTCTTGGCCTTTTGGTATTATCGTTACAGTTGTAATCGTTTAGATTTAACATATTTACATTATTAGTATTTGGCAAATTATCGAAAAAATTTATAGCTAATTTTTGAATATGAGCTTTAAAACTAGTGATTTTAAGAGCTTTATTTATGCGATCATTTTTCATGTAGCGACAGGCATTTACAATCATTCTAATATATGAATTCTGCAGAGTATTTAAAATATTAATATTGGTTTTAGCAGCATAACCCCATACTGGACAGGCATAAGCGAGTATTGGACGCATAACGGCTGTATAAAGAAGCACTTTGTTATCTCTACTTAAATGTGAGGAGTTCCGGGAAATTAGGGGGAAAAGTTTGAACATTATTTTTCGGAACTTATCGCGAACGTGTAAAATGTGTTGTTTCCAAGTTAAGTGTGAGTCAAAAATAACGCCAAGATACTTGGTATTCTGAGACCAGGGAATTTGTTTATTGAACATTAATAGAGGGGGACGAATGGTGCGTTTTTTGATAAAGATGACTGCACAAGATTTTTCTACATTGATACTAATTTTCCATCTGTCGTAATAATTTTCTAGCAGCTTGAGGTGTTTGTTAATGGCAAAGGTAACAGTCTTTAAGTTTTTGTACGTGGCATTAATGGCCGTATCATCCGCATAGAGACTAATATTTGTTAGTGAGTAGCTGGGAATGTCATTTATATAGAGATTGAACAACAGGCCCCCGAGCAATGAACCCTGAGGACACCCTGCAGAGATGGAATGAGAGTTAGATAATGATTCATTTACTCTGATTCGAAAGGATCTGTTAGTGAGATACGAGTGGATGAGGTGAATGAGGGGAGAAGGAATATCGTAAGTAATTAGTTTGAAAGTGAGTCCTAAAATCCAAACACGGTCGAAGGCTTTCTGGATATCCAGAAAAACCACTCCCGTGCTCTTCTTTTTTTGGAAACCTTCCGAAATACTTTCTGTTAGTCTGAGAAGAGGACGAAGAGTAGATAGTTTATTTGTAAATCCATATTGATTAGGGTTAATTAGGCTGTTATCATTAATGAATTTTTTAAGTCTATTAAGAATGATGTATTCAGTTAATTTACTTAGAGTTGAAAGGAGAGAAATAGGTCTATATGAATTAGGAAGATTTTTATTTTTACCAGGTTTAATAATAGGGAAAATGATAGCTTCTTTCCAGTTACTAGGAAAGTGATGAAATTTAAGAATTTTATTGACAAGAATAGTTAGTATGAGGATTCGTTTGATAGGAAAATTTTTTAGCATTTTATTTGTGATAGTATCTTTACCGGGGGCCTTTTTAGGGCTAGTATTTTTAATGAAGTTAATAATTTCATCAAGCATGACAGGTTCAATTTGAGTGGAAGGGGGGAAGAGAGAAAGTTATTCACAGCAGAGGTGACAACCTCGTCATCTTGATCGTAGTTGTCCTGCATGCGGTTATTTTCAATGAAGTTATTTTTAATCGTATTAGCAAGGAGGTTAGCCTTCTGCGGATCAGTGACGGCCATACCAGTAGCACAGTTCAACGTAGGTATTTGAGATCTTTTATTTTTTAAGAACCGCTGAGCCTCCCAGAGGCTATTGTCAGTTGTATTTAGAGCTTCTAGTCTAGCGTTCCAAGTATCATTACTATATATTTTAAGTTCTTTTTTGAGGTTGGCTTGAGCTCTATTGTATAAAGTTTTATAAAAAGGATTTAAAGTCTGCTGATAGCGTTTACGTAGGTTGTTTTTATGCTTAATAAGTTGATTAATGTGATTTGGAGTGTAGTTTCGGTGAGCGTTCACTATTGGCTGGGAGGCGTGGCTATGGGTAGCGACGACCGCTTCGGTGAACTCTGTAATTTTAGTTTCAAGATCATTGGTATTATTAATACTATTCGGATAGTAGTTAAATAGAGAGAAGTTTTTATTTAAATTAATTCTAAAATCCTTCCAGTTGGTGGTAATCGCTCTGGGATTTGAGGATTCCATTTTAAATTTAAAATCAAAATTTAGGATGGTCAAATGGTCAGAATAGAGGTCATTAATAGATTTAATAGTATAAGGGTAGTAAAAGTTTTTAATTAAGGCAAAGTCTATTGTGTTAGCTGAGTTATGGCCAAATCTTGTGGGAGAGTCAGGAAAAGCTATGTGCAGATTTAAGATATTGGCAAAGTTAAAAAGATGCTTGTCTCTGTTTGAGTTTACATTGCAATTCCAAGCGCTATGAGTAGCATTGAAATCGCCGAAGACGACACAATGACTACTCGTTTGGAGAAAATATTCTAAATCTATTGTAAATAAGTTATCGTCAGAGGAGGGGGGAATGTAAACAGAGACAATAGAAACGGGGTCATGGTCTTGGGGAGTTAGAATAATGTTAGTCGCTTCAATAGCTTGCAGAGGTGGGGTGGGGAGACAATGATGTTTAAGAGACTTTTTGATAAGAATAAGAGTTCCGCCGGCGGCCGCTGCGTTAGTGATCCTGTCATTTCTGTAGCAAGTGTAATTAGCTATTGTAAAAGTGTGCGAAGGTCTCAGATGAGTTTCCTGTATGAGAAAGATATCGGGAGAGTGCTTCTCTATAAAAATTCGTAGCTCTACTCTACGTCTAAGCAGTCCGTTTTGCGTTCCAAGAACACAAATTGAGACCAATGGGGGACTTAACCATTATTATTGTTACAAGAGGCCTCTAATAAGGCGTACTTTTGATTTAGGTTATTGTTTGCTCTTTGCACTTGGTTAAAATTATTCATGAAATTAGGATTTGAAGTAGCTATGGCTTGGGTAAATTGAGATAGTTGGCACAAACATTGCATAGTCATTTGTAGGGTCGCTTGCAAGTTAAAATTATTATTATTAAAAATATTTCCGTTAAAGTTATATCCGTTAAAGTTATTATTAGACTTGTTATTAAAATTTGGAGTAGATCTGTTATTTGCAGAGGGATTTCTATTGGCCTCAATTTGAGCAGAATTCACAGGTCCTTTTGACGCCATCTGTTTATTTTGGGAGTTAGAGTTAGTTGAAATTTTATTTGGGTTTGCGGCTTGAGCATAGGATACATTAGGTCTTAAAATGCTATTATATATATTTGTATAAGAATTACGATTATTCAGGGCAGTGCCCTTAGGGGGCTTTGGGAAACAGGGGCAATCTCTCCAGTTTGCCATATGGCCGTACATTTCGCAGTTTATACAGTAGGCGGTTTCTAGTCTTTCGGTTATTGGGCATTCACGGGTAATGTGTCCCTCACCGCATTTTAGGCAGCGGGGGTTTAGATGGCAGGTATCAGAATTATGATGGAAGTGGTTACATGTGTAGCATTGCGTGACACCTTTTCCGTTGTAACCTTCCACACGAATGCTAAGGTAACTTAGGGTTTTTAAGTGAAAAATTTTTAAATTCTCAATATCTCTTGGGAGAGTCACCAGAAATACCGGGATAGGTTGTTTACTACGGCGGCCTATTAGCTGATTTACTTTTTCAGGGGTAAAGCCTAGTTCTTCTAAGTCGGCTTGAATTTCTTCGACCTTGAAGTTGCGGGGCAGTCCTTTCAGTACAACCTTGATGGGGCGCTCGTTTTTGGGCTTAATTTTATAAAATTGGAATTTGGTTTTTTCAGCAAAGGATAAAAGTTCGTGAAATTGTTCTAAATTATCGGTATAAAGTTTAATAAATTCTCCGGTTGTACGTGATCTTATTTTAGGGAACTTTTCATTAATAATTTTCATTTGACTTCTGACAGTTTTGGTGATTTTAAGCATGACTGGAGGGGGAAGCGTACTTACGGGGTTTTGATTGTCGGACCGATGAGGGTTTGGGAGTAACAACGGGAATAGCGTTTTGAGAACCTGTGATTTCTTCGATATTGCTATCACTAGGTAAGGAGAATTTATTTGGGGAGATAGAAATGCTATCATTAGGAATCCTTACAATTTGCCTTTTAGTTGTCTTCCTTAGAGGGGGATATTCAAATTCCGAATCTTCTTTTCTTTTATTGGAGGTTCTATTACTAATAAGGTTTAATACTCTTTTAGTAGGAGTTACATCTGGGGAGTTTTTAGGCGCAATAGTTTTCAATTCTGAATCATGATGAGGGCAGCCAGGGGAAACACAAGGAGGAAATGAGGCTAAATCACTTATCGCCAAGTTGATGGTCTCTTCAATTTCTTGAAGCTCCGAGACAGCACGCTTGTAGAAGGGCTCATCCGGGTGGTGATCGGGCATGTCTTGAAGTTCAGCGATACAGGCCAGCTTGAACTTTTTGAAAGTCTCCATCTTTTGCAGCTGGGCTTTGTTTTGTAAGATCTGCTCACATGCCGAAAGAAGTGGAGGAGTGGGAGTTCGTCTGGGTGAGTCGATTATGTCCATATCCGTAGGTTCGTTCCGATTATCCATTTCCAGTCGTTACCAGGTCAAAAAATAGGGGAGAATTAAAGTGTCTGCTCTAGCAGGTTAGCCCTGACAAGGGCTGTAGATAACAGATGCACTATCAATATGGGGAGGGGAAAATAACAAGATACTGCCGAAGCAATATGCCACATGGCGGTCGGTCGTAGTAGCAGAGGGAGAGCGTTTGCAGTTCAACCTCACTGGTCAGCGTCCGAGCTTCAAAGAAGAGAGTGAGCACAGTGGATGACAGTGGATGACAGTCTATTTTTGGGTACCTGGACTGATAAACAGTCCTCAATCCCATAGAGAGAGTGAGCACGTGATTGCTTCACCCTTTTTATATAGAGAACATAATGACGTCACACAACCTCTTCACAGTTACAAAAACGTGGCGCCATGCAGCCACTCATTCACACAAATCATTTTTATTCACAACATCCTACGATTTTAATATCATAGATATATTTCTTGAAAACAATATTCCACTTAGTAGAAAGTATATAGAGTATTTCATCAAAAGAACTGTTCATTGTAGAATGATTATTGCTCTGCAGATTTTGGTGATGGACATTTTTCCTTTTCTTAAAAAAAAAAAATTGATAAATAAATCACCTTACAATTCTCGAAGTCTCATTAAAACTTAAAAATATGGAAGAAAAAAAGAACCATATATATATATATATATATATATATATATATATATATATATATATATATATATATATATATATATATATATATATATATATATATATATATATATATATATATATATATATATATATGTATATATATATATATATATATATATATATATATATATACAATGTTCAATATATATATATATATATATATATATATATATATATATATATATATATATATATATAGAACATTGTAGACCTTTCAGTGCAACGATATAATCTAGCCTTTCCGTTATCTTCCTGATTAGTTTTTGGAAATTTTCACAAAGGATACCAAAACTAGAAAATTCTTCCAAGACAAGAACACTTAACTACGCATCGGAATTTTCTTTAATCACTTGTAATAACAGAATAATTCTACTAATATTTATTTCAACATGAATAGGAGCATTTCTTTCATTTCTACAGTTGAAAATTCTATCCTGCTGAATGCAAATGTAAAATTTTAACTTTCTGATATGTACATTCGTTTTTCGTTCATTTGTTCTTCAATTAATTTTTTTAAGCTTGATCCTAGATTGATGATGATAAATATTAAAAAAAAATGCATTGTACGAGAAATTCAAACTAAGTTCTCTATTTCCAAAAAAAAGAAGTCCCATTTAGTTTTGTTTTTCCAAAAATTGGACAGCCTTGCTTCAGATACATCTCTACTCGACCGGTGTCTGGTTCGGCTGCTAGGCTTTTTGGGGAAGGTTGTTTATATGATTGTCAGTTTTGTATTCATCGCTTTAACTTTTATGATAGTTGATTTAAATGCATTGTCATAAATTAATATGCATTAAAATATCTCTATTACAATTAAATTCCTTTTAAGGAACTGTCTGGAACAAATGTTTAATCTCTAAATCGTGATGGCGTCCCTTTTCTAATTTTAATTAATTCTTTTATACATCCATTCAAGCTCTGAGATGGCTGCTGTCAAATTTGATGGGGTGAGTAAAATGCATGCAGAATTTCATTCGTACAAAGAAATGTAGTGCGAATGACATTCTTAGAAAATTGTTTAAGATTTTGCGATGTACATTTTATTTTAGCAGATTTTCTGATTTGATCTATTTAACTTCTGATTCAAAGGATGCTTTTCTTTCTTAACAACTGTCGGAAATACATATTTCATTTGCTATTAATTCTCTATAAGTGTTATTATTATTTTAAACTTTGGAAAATGTTTATGAAAATTAAGTATGATTGATGAATATTGTATAAAAAAATAACAGAGTACACAAAATATGTTTCTGAGCATCTCGGATGATCAGAATTTGTTTTTAATGTAAATTATATTTTTAGTTTCAATTTATCTCTTAAATATGTAAAAAATAATTGAATATTTTGTATAATTTTTCTTATATCTCAATAAAATTTGTTTCAAAAAGCATTTTTTCCCCCAGTAATATAACAAATATTTTCTTAAGTTATATTTCATTATGCCACTGGCATTTTATTTGATATATTTATTTTTATTTAATTAAAATATCAAAACAGGTAATACTTTTCACTATTACATTATTTAAGTGTATTATCTCGTAATGCATTCTTAAATTAATGAAGTATGAAGGTATTAAATAATTAGTAAGCTTTATATGAACAATGTAAGGATTTATATTTGTTTTTGTGCTATTAATTTTCCATGAATATTTTTTTTTATGTTTATATTAAATTTGGGAATTGTTAGATTAAAGTTCTGAAAAAGATTTTGGTTTTGAACATTAATTCAATGCATTAAACCTTGCGCTTGGAAAACTCTTGAATGGTTTCTCTTCTGTCCAAGTCCCACCAAAGAAGCAATAATAGTATTTTCAAGTATTATTTCATATATTAAAATTTCTTTTTCTCTTACATTGTATAGTATGTTTTGTCTTATGTTATAAATAACATTTTGATGTAATCTCATTTTATGTTTTAATTCTGTGTTCATCTATTGAAAAGCTAAAATCTTATTTACTTATACTTATTGTACTTCCATAGGAAGAATAGTCATATCGTTAAAGTTTATATCTGTGGTACCATAAGCATAGCTAATTAATTCTGAATTTCTCCTAATATATATACAAAGTGTATAATATTGTCAATTTTTCATAGCTATTATTTACTTTTTAAAAACAAGATTATTATTTACTGTGTTTAGTTATTAAACATCTTATATTCATTAAGTTTCTACTTTTTTTCTTCATTTGTTAAATGTCATTGAATTTATTATCCTTAAGAGAGTTAATACCATTGTGTATCTCTGTAAGAGTTATTATTTAAATGTTTGTCAGATAAGCATAATTAAACTGTAAAAGGCATAGTGTAATATTTTTGATTTCTTATAACAAATTTTAGATCAATTTTTAATCATAGTAATCTTCTGTTCAGTTTTTGTGTCATACGTATAAAGAATAAGAAATTATGGTAGAGAGAAAATTGTTTGTATTAATATCTAATTAATAGGAGTTAAAAAAATAATTTTCGCCTTTAAGGTTATGCATTAGTTAAATATGTATTGTGAAATAAAGGCAATTTTTTATTGTTATCATGTACCAATAACAGACTCTTAGAAAAGTATTTTACCTGTGCACTTGATTATAAAGATGCAAAAAAAAAAAAAAAAAAAAAATGGAAATTTGATTATTATTTCACATACAATTCAGGTGTTTTTGTCAATGCAGTTTCTTCCAGTTATTTCTTAACTAAAAAATGTTTATAATAGGCTCATTAAAGATAAAAAATAATAATTTGGGTCTCTTTTCCCATAGTTGCAAGTGGTAGGACTTGGCCTTAATTATGGGTTCTGAAGATGTGGATGTTCAGTGTCAAACTCAGTCAGCTTCAGCTAGTGTACCTTGTGAATCTGCAGCATCTTATGGCATTGCAACTGTGCCATTTGTAGCTTCAGTTTCAGTTGCCCCTAACCGTTCAAGGACAGGAACTCCTGTTTCAGCAAATGCAGTCATGTTAGCTCAATCAGCAGCATCTCATACCCCTCCCCAAAATGTAGCTGTTCAGCCATCTGTAGCAGCTTCCCCACTGCCTCATGTAAGTATTTTTATTTTATTTTTAGAAATTTTATTTTACGCCTAAGAAAGAATAGGTTTTGTATAATAATTGGAGAAAAGAGCAACAGTGGTGAAACTTGATTTGATTGAAATGATTTGTTTTAAGCTAAGGGATTTACAGATTTTTTTTTCTTTTACTCATAAAAGTATGAAAAAAATCTATCAATAATTATATCAAATTTTAAATTGTTTATGTGTCAATTTAAGTAATTAGCACATAAATAAATTAAAACATTAACAAAGTCTACATCAATGGTGCTCTAATAGTGGCTTGCAGGACACATGCGGCCCACAAAAAGTTTTTTGTGACCTGCCAAGAAAGTCGAAAAATCTGCTTCGAATCAAGATTTCACTCCCATGTGTGATTCAAAGATTTGTCCTGTATTTTTCTCTATTTAAGAAAACAAAATTCCTTTATTAAGAAAACAAAGTAACTGAAAGTGTTTCTACTGAGAGTTCATCTGCAGAGTGTGCAGGACACGGTCACAAAATCTCAGGATTTTTAAAAAAAATGTGCCTAAATTCAATTTGCTGTGTTATCCCATTACTGTTGATATTGATACAGCACATCAGGAGCTGCAACCTCAAAGTATTGATTTGAAGTTGGATCAGACTGCAAAGGAAATATTTAATGCTATGATGGACTTCTATAAATCTTTGTAAAAGTCAATCAAAGTTGAAGAAATTTACTGGGAAGATCTTCTTTATTTTTTAGTGGACATATATTTGTGAATGAAGTTTTTCTTCCATGAAGATCAACAAGAGTAAATATGGATGCAAGTTGGCTGACATAAAACTGCATGTGACAAGAATTTCAATTAGCCATCCCACTCCGGACTTAAAAAAAATAAATAAAAATGGGAGAAAAGTGTGACAGGATACATTTGACTCATTAAACTGATTCTAAAACTAAATGTGCCTGCAGCTATAGATAATAGGAAATTAGCACAGTAAATAAATTGAATAAAATCGTCAATATTTTATTTAACTTATATTTATTATTTTATTATAAATCTAATCATTTTAAAAAGGTGCAATCTTCTAATATCTTCTGCTTACACAGTGTAGCCCGCTAGCCAAAATGAGTTGTCCACCTCTGGTTTACATAGATCTGAATGGTCAACTAGTAAAATATATGTAAAGAAAGGTTTGCTTTAAAAATTCATTCTTCAAAAATGTATTACTTCATGAATTGAAGTACTTGTTTCAGATCAAATGTTATATTGAACCTTATTGGTAATTTGGAGTGTCAGGGAAGTTACCAAGCTTGAACCTAAAATATACCTCATCAAATTACTTGTTAAACCCAGAAAGGTTTGGCTGAAGAGTATATAAATTCCTGTCAGAATTTGCAAAATCAAAATAATTGCCAATTTTGGCAATATGACATCTATGTTATTGTTTATTATCCTGTTTCCATGTCTTATTTCTATGAAATTTCAATTTTTTCATTTATTTTGAATGAAGTTATAATTTTTCTTACATAATTAATGTTTTGAAGTTAAATATGTTAAAAATTTTCAGAGATCAAGAAGTTTATTTTTCTATTTAAATCATATTTTGAAATAAACAATTAAAATGTTTAAATTGAACTAAATTTTACCTGCTTTAGAATGATGAATCATTTGTGGTGAAAATTTTGTTATTTACTGATCATCTAGCAAATGAATTATATTGATTTAATCTAGACTTTTTTTTCCATTGGGAAAAAGATTTTTTAAAAAATGAAGAAAAAGAGTCAACTATAACCTTTACTGTACCTCATCTTACATTTTCTTTGCATTTTACATTTTATGAAATAAATTGTTTTCAAATTTTAGGAAACTGTTTAGTACAGTATGACAAAGGTCTAACTTATAAATGCGTGCACTAACTGATTTCAAATGTACCATGTTAAGCAATGTGTAAATTATATAGAAGAAAAATATTTTTTTTAATTTGTTCATAACCTTCTTTTGTATTCAGTTTTGTAAATATAATATATAATATATAATCTACTAATATTAGATTATTCTAAATATTTGCATAATAAAATCATTCATTTAAATTAGACAATAATTCTGTTAAATAAACTGTCCCTGGAGGACTTTTAAATTATTGAATTAAAACAGTTTTGCATTATTATTAAATGACAATGATATGCTATTAATTGAAATCACTTTGCCAACTTTGTACAGTAAATTTTGGGAAAATAAAATTTTTTAAAAGACTACTGTTTTATGAATATTCTGGGATGTTGGAAAGATAAATTTAAATACATATTGATTTGTTAAGTAGATATAAACAAAACTAAATCAATTAAAAGTAGTTCAGAAAGTTTCCCGTTGTTTATTCAAACAATGAAAAATATTGATTGACTATGATTTTACAATCAATTTTTTATCATTCCCCTCCCCCTTAACATTTTGTTGTACTATTTGTAAAGGAATTTTCCAAAAACAAATGAATTAATCTCAAACTGTATAAGATACCCTACTTTATGAGGATTTTTATAAATCTCAAATTTGTAACAGGTATGCCATGATGTAAAACAGTAGTATATAAAAAGACTTTGTTGCAGGGTTTGTTTCAGTACATCATTTCATAATTTTAATTATATCAACCCAAGCTGTTTTACATTCCAGCAACAAAAGAAAACAAATAGATGTTTTGTATTTTTTTTCTTTCGGTTTCTTATTTAATTTGCAGAAAAAAATTATTCATCATATTTTGATGCTTTTTAAATCTTCCAAAATTTTTTATGTTGAACAAAAAATTATCCATTTAAATTAAATTTTTTAAAAGAAATATTGGAATTGAAATATGCAAATCCCTCATATATATATATTTTAAAATTTCCAAATATATTATACTTAATAATTTATAAAATATTTATTTCCAAAATATATTTTATCATTACATAGAAAAATTGTTACTGTTTTAATATTTTTGTGTTTTGTATATTTTTAAACTTGAAACTGTTTGTGTATGAATTTATAATTTATTTTATAGCACTGTGCTTATCTATAACTTTTTCTTATAAATATTTGAAAAATTTGTATTTGATACATTGGATGAAATATGTAAAACAATTCATTTTGATCTATTCTCCAATGTGTGGAAATTAATCAATTGCTTGGGTTTTTTTTTTAATAAAGAATATCTTTATTTTTACCTGAAGAATTTTTAGTTATTTTTAAAATCGCATGCATTTATTTATATATGTGTATTATGTGTATGGAGAGTTGTTGCACTATTTTAAAAGGAAAACTGACATATTTGATTACATAAATTAAAAATGCAGTATGAATTTGAAGGGATTAATGTAATAAGGCATTATTGTTAAAAAATTTGGTAAAATCCTAGGAGAGCCCACACCCTTGGCGACGAACCGAAAAAAGCGCCAAGCCAGAATAAGATGGCGCCAAGTGAAACCGACAATGGCGACGACAAGTATAGCGGGATAAGGTGGATGCATAATGAAAATATATGTAAACAATACAGAAATTAAACATTTAAGATAAAAAATATAAAAACAGCACTTACTTTCTTACTGCCAATCTTTTCCGAGTGGACGGTACAGCATAACAACAGATTTTAAAAGTCTTGAAGGTCTCATCGCTAAGTGAATGATCGTGTGAGCACCACCATTTTTATTCTGTGAGGTAATGGTCGAACATACATTCGGCGTGGCTGGTACGTTTATTATTGCGTTTTTATTGCCGACCATGTTACATCATGCTGATTATTACATTTAGGACATTCATAACTCGAAGCAAGCAATTCTCCCTTCCTACACCATTCAATCAATTCTTTCTTACCTCTCGCATTCAACAAAGTAAAAAATTCTAAAGTATATTCCCTCACACACGCAGCCAGCCCGGAGACCAACAACAAAATTAAATTCGAAATGCGTGCCCACAAAATACGAAAATGCTAGAAATAGTTAGGGTTGTCATATGTAGTGTTTAAAGTAAGGTTACCAAGATGGCGCAATTATCGCCAACCAAAGTAATTCGCGCCAAGGGTGTGGGCTCTCCTAGGAGTGAACCAAAAATTTATTCAAATATGATTTGGTCATGAAGTTAAAATTAAATGAAGTTTAAATATACGTATTAACAAAATGTAATGTTCAGTTAAAATTTTTAAACATAATTTTTTTTAATATAGTTTTGTTCATGGGTTCATTGTTATAAAATGTATTGTTAATATAGTTCAAGCTAGATAACAAATTTGCTAGGTTTGACTTCAACCTCTTCATTTGTCATGCTTAAATAAGTGGTTTAGTAAGTTTGTTCCTTTTTCTATTGGCTTCTTGTGAGTACCCATCAAAAGTTTCTAACTATTCTGCATCTAGAAGCATTTCTTTGTCTGGATCTCCGAATATTTTTTTGTCAGTTTTTTAAGCATGCAAGTTTTTATAATTTTGTGTGAGAAAATAGATGACGTTAGAATGTCTAAATATGTAATTTTCAGTTCTGTGCATATTAAAATTTTAGAATAACATTTTTTTAATATTAAAATTTATATTTTTGTTGAATGTAAAGTATGCTTTGTTAATATTCAAACATCTATTACTCTATTGCTGGATATTCATATAAATGCTCTATTGCTTTCATTCAAGCATTTTGATATTAAAAATAATAAATATTGCTAACTTTTCTTTATACATTTTGGGATTAAATAATATATATATATATATATATATATACATATAATAAGTTTTATAAATGTATATTGTGGTATAGTATTGTACTAACTATACTTTTTAGAGGAAAAAAATATTGTTAGCAATGTTTAATCTCCCCTTCCCCCTTCTACCAAAATTTTAAAAAGAGTTTTGCTATGGTGTGTCACTTGATGTAATAAAATATATCAAATTACTTGTTAATTCAAAGCCCTGTTACTTCATTAAAATATCTAAAGCTTATAATTCAGTTTCATTAAAGAATATTATTCTTTAAAATGATAATAAACCACAATTAATGACAGATAATTTGTTTTCACATTTCTAAATACATTTTGAGAGAGTTAATTAAATTAAGTCTATTTATTTCTAAGAAAGAAAGAAAATCTGAAAAGTGTTTTAAAAATACATTCTCATTTTTCAAGTTTGAAGTGTGTAAAAGAAAAATTAAACAGTTTATGTATATCTTCGAGTTACTGTAGCTAAAATCCTTTTTGTATTTGATTTAAGTCAAAGATTTACATTGTATTAAGTTAAAATTATTGCTGTAGTTTTGTAAATGTAATGATAAAAAATCTGTTCTATCATTAATTTCATGTATGAAATATTTTACATTTTTAGGTACAAGTTATTCAACAACCATTGCAGAATCAGTATTTGCAGCATTTATATGCCCCTCAACAGCAGCACATGTTTCTCCCTGGCAACTTGACTCTTCAGCCTACTATTCAGAGTATAGGTGCTACTCCAGCAGGCATTAGCCTACAGTTACAAGGGAAAGGCATGGAAAATAAAGCAGCTACTCCAACCATCATTTCTGCAGCTCCCATGCAAACAGTAGGCCATTTAATTTCATTAATAAGTATTCTCTTTCTTGATTGCTAATAAATATTTTGCTTTTTATTTGAAGAATAAAATATCAGCCTAGCTGTCATTTTTATTACTTGCCTATTATATAATATTTGTGAAATCCATTATTTAATGCATATTATACAAGGGGATTCATAATGAAGTGTACAGCTTCAATGCACTATAAATCAAGAACAATGTAATATATTATATGTTACCTATACAGAAATATTTGGGATTTTTTTAAGTGTTGTTTAAGACTGTCACAGATGTGTTCTATGTGTGAACCAGGGGCGTAGCTACCGCCGTATCAGTCGTATCAATGATATGGGGCCCCCAAGCTAAAGGGGCCCCAACATGAGTAACTACAGTCCTATTAACAGGGCTCCCATGTCTAAAAAGGGCCCCCGAAGAAATTTTGATACAGGGCCCCCTCAAAGCTAGCTACGCCAGTGGTGTGAACCCTTAGTCAGTTCTAGCTAGTAATCCATTTCTGCCCAAACATGGGTTAAGATACTTGAATCAAGTCCATTGGAAAAAATCACTAAGTGTTGTCAGGACTTCAAGGTTCACATTGGATGAATGGTATGTTGCAGTCCTTGGTCCATCCAATATATCAGTGAGGGAGTTATTCATTAAGGTAATCTTGCATGTAGGCCAACCAGTGCGATGATACACCATCCAATTGGAGAATGAAGTTGTCCTAAAACTGTAGCATCAACTGAAGAGTTAACACAGCTAAAAAAAAATGGCTCCTGTCACAGTTTGCTCCTAAGAAAATTAAGGGGTGAACCGCATACTGCGGCTATTGCCTGTGTCACTTCTGCCAGGGGTGAGACAAGTGGCGTAACTTAGAACATTTGGGCCCCCCTGCAAAGTTAGGTTTTGCCCCCCCACACACACACGATACGGGGGTGTACGTTACGCCACTGCGTGACACAAACTTTGAGTACATCTACCTTATGGTTTACTGAGGTGGTGGGGTGTGCGTTTGACTGTTACAGCATCAGTGAATCAGAATAAACATAAAGTTTATTCTTCTTTGTGAATCACCCTGTTTAATTATATATGCATTATAAATTAACTTAATTAAATATTGCATCTATGTATATGCTTTTTGATTAGTAAAATGAAAGCACAGAACAATCTGACTGCTATTAAATACTAGTTGATCACGTGAATATTTATTATTGAAGGTAA
This sequence comes from Trichonephila clavipes, assembly GCA_019973935.1. Taxonomy (NCBI): domain Eukaryota; kingdom Metazoa; phylum Arthropoda; class Arachnida; order Araneae; family Nephilidae; genus Trichonephila; species Trichonephila clavipes. The sequence continues at coordinate 106,525 of BMAU01020473.1, forward strand.
AAAAAAAGTGTAATTGAATTTATTTTTCACCTAAAGATTCACTTTCATTTTTTTACCTTTATTCTTCTTCACCATTATTTTTAATAAAGGTATAATCAGATGATAGATGTACACAGGAGAAGGGGGAAGGTCCAATCCCTATCCCTCTTTATAGACCAACAGATTTTTAATTTTTACCATAGAGATTACCCCTCAGTGCCTACTTCTACGTGTTTTTTAGACTAACGTCCACCTCTCTTAAGAGAGAGCTATGTAAGCCATGGAGTCGTGCTAAAATCTATGATAAACTTATTATACATTTATATCAATGAATTGCCTATTTCTTTCTGTTATAAATATTTAACATTAAAAGGTATTTTTCATTTCTTTATGCTGCTGAAATGTGATTTAAGAAGCATTAAATTTATTATTATTAAAATTATTTTTTTTTATTTAAGATGCGTTTTTCCTTTTATGGGATTATTATTGTTTTTTCCAATTATATGTTTAATGTCATCTATAAATATTTCTTTGACTTTTAACCTCATCTATAAATATTTCTATTATTTCTAAACAGTGAGAGAGGGAAAGAAGAGGACAGTGTGTATGTATGTTTCTTTAAATAATATTTTTAGTTTGAGACATTCTATCCTGAAAGTATTCTGTAATTTTAAAATTTGTTATAGAAATCTAATAAATTATTCTTTAAAAAAATTTAATGAAACATCCCTAAAATCTTAAAATTAGAAAACTTTATTTTAATTACTAATTAACTTTGAGAAAGCAAATCGGTATCATATGTCGAGTCAATTAGCAACACAATTGAAAGCAATTGGTTTGCTATGTTTTTTTTTAAATACATATTGAGTGTTCTCATTGATGTACTGGATATTATGTTAGTTGTAATTTTTTTCCATACATTTTAGTAAATTATTAAGTTTTTAGATTTTTTTTTATTTGTTACTAAAGATATTTAGTCTCTATTGTAATCATTAAAATATTTATCTCTTAAATGAATTTTTTTTTCTTTCTTAAGGTTGGAAGTTTTGGTACGCAAAATTTGATACCAGCTAGTAGTCAGATGGCAGCCACTGCAAAGGCTTGTGTTCCTGGGCAGATGCTGGCTGCTTCATCAAAATCAACTGTTATACAGGGGCAATCTGGTTTTATTCCAGTTACATCATCAAATCAAACTGTTGTCATTGGACAGCTTGGTGTTCTATCAAATCCTCAAACTGTTTTACCTCATCAGGCTAAGGCAATTACAGATGGCCAGAAAGGAAAATCATATGTAAATAGTTTTTATTATAAAATATTAATAGTAAAATAAGTATAAATTAAGCAAAATTTGAGAAACTCTTAGCTTCTGTCATTGAATTATGTTATTTTTAATCTTGTTATTCGCAATTATTTAATTATTTTTGAACAATATATAAAAAAAAATTGTTAAAAAAAAAGTTCATAGTCTTAATAGTGTACCCCATTTCATCATATTTTTTACTTTCTTATTTTGAAATAGTGACTTTTCTATATTAAATTATATTTTAACCTTTCTCAAGAAATATTTAACAATTCATTTATCAGAATCACTTAGCAGATTAATATAAGTAGTCAGCATTAAGTGCTCTTATAATTGTTTGACATCGTATTTAGTAAATGTTTGTTATTAGTTCTTATGTATATATGTATAAAGTTCAAGTTTTATTAAGATTCAGTAGCAAGTAATAAATTTAAGTAATGATAGAAGATTTATATTTCTTACTTAACTATAACATTCTAAATTAATAATGCGTATTGGAAATGTTTTTGACTTTTCTATTTGGTTTTATTTTGTTGTTTTATTAAAGTTTAGAGTATTATTTTTTAAAATAAATGACAGATATTTATGAAGGGATTGTATGGTAATTTATCTTGGATCATATTATGATTCAAATTTGCTTCCTTTCTAGCTCATTTCACAACCTGCCACTCTTCATCCTAAATCTCCTATCTTACCATCTCCAAGTGCTTCATGTGCTGGTCAAATGATTGCTACAAGTCAGTTAAAGCAAATACCAGCAGCTTCTCACATCCTTACCACTCAAGCTCCTACTATGATAACTAATCAAGCCCAACTTTTAGGTAATTTATTTGCATTCACTACTTACAATTTAATTTATGTAATTTTATCTAAAATAAAATACAATCTGTATTATACTTATATTATGAAAATAAAACTTTATTTACACTAATAAATTTTATCCTGTGTCTCATTTTAACATAGGAACTGTTTTGTTTTCAACAAACATTGAAAAAATGTTTCGTTTTCCATTATTTCATATTTCACTCATAGATTTCTGTAATGTAACCATATTTATCTTTATATCTTTTAAAAATTAAGTAAAGTTTGGGTAGTTTTTGGATTGTAATTACTTTAGAGGGGTGGACTACATCCATCTCAGATTGGACCTACAATGAGGATTAAGTCAAATTTATGAAATAAAACTCAATTTCAGACATTTATTGTGATCAGTGTAACTCTTCTTGGGAAAACTTTGTTCATTTATTGTTTTTCATGAATAATCTTTTTTTAATTAAAGTAATAAATCAGAAAAAAAGGCTTCAAAGTTTTAAAAAGATACATTATGAAATTATTAATAGCTGAAATATTTAAAAGTGAGCAAATTATTTTAATTTTTCTTCAGATACTGTAAAAATTCAATAAATGAATCTAATTTTTAAAAATTTGTTTTAATTACTTTTTCTATTTCAACCATCAATAAAAAGACAAATGACATTGAAAGAGTCATGAACACCAGTTCTACCCGCCAAAAAATAAAATGGGAACTTGAGACTTTTGTCTCACGTTATTGTGAGAAAGTACCTTACAAATATTTTTTAATTTTCTACAGAATAATATCTAATGTGGAAAATGATGAAATAATTGTAAAATCAAATATGTATACATACACTGTTGGCCATTTAAATGCAAATACCATGAAAGAAAGCAAATGCAAAAAAGATATTTGCTGTACTTTTAACAGTGTAGCATAAAGACAAAATGATTAAATTTGCAAACAATTTGAGGGTTTACAGGGGTTGCAAAATTAGTAGAAACTGCTGCTACCTCTGACAGTTAAACTGGCTCTTACCTGGTTAGGGATGGAGTCAAACTGGGCTACTCATTCCATGCTGCTTCAAGTCGTCAATGCCACATTTCATCAACAGTATTAGCTGGAGAGGGGTAGTGGTCTCTCAGAAATACATGAACAGATGTTTTCAATGGGTGACAGATCTGGAGATCATGCAGAACAGAGCAACAATTGAATACCCTGTGTATCGAGGAAGGTCAAAACATGACATGCAACATGTGGTCATGCATTATCTGGTTGGTAGAGGGTGTTTGGCAGGCCTCAACAATAGGGCAAAACCATTGGATGTAAGATGTCAGAAAGGCCCCAATCTGCATTAAAATTACTGTTGATCCGAACTAGAGGTGTGTGTCATTTACCCAATGGTTACCCAAACCATCTCACCAGATGTAGGGCTATGCCATTATTGAACGTTAGCATACCATGAGTGGTCTTCCCAATGCCATCAAATACTTATATGGACATCAGAATACTGCCCACAGAACTGAGAGCTGCCTGAAAAGACGACATTGTACCACTCCTGTATCCAACTTTGTTGTTTGGCACACCTGAGTCAATGTCTCTTCCTCTATGCGGTATTGTAAATGAAAGCCAAAGTAATGGTCACCACGTTGACAGTCTACGCTGCTGCAAACATGTCCATATCTTGATTAATGATCTGTGATGTGGTTGTAAGATTTTTTAGGGTCAACCTCACAGTATGTCTGCCCTCTCTGGCATTAGTCATGGGAGAACTTGTCATTCAGTATGACCCTCAACACCCCATTGATTCCATATTTGCATGATAATGGTTGGATTTTAACCAGTACAAAGGGTGACATAGGAGAATGATAATCCACACTCTTAATAGACAATGATCCTACCTCTATCAAATTCCGACACTTCCTGGCAAGCATTTCTTCTTCGCATTCGAGGCATAACATAATATTCTGAGCAAACTATGGCCTTACAAAGCCCTTTCTAAATGAGAAATCCTGTACATAGCTTTTCTTTTATGTGGTATTTCAGATGCCATTTATTCTTTCTACATCCTTTAAATGTGCTGAAATACTAATCATTTGCATATCCCAACCTCTTCATCCTTACATGGGATTTTGACCCTCTTCATCCTTACATGGGATTTTGACATTTGTCAGATCTTTTCCTCCTGATGTTGCAATTTTAATGGCCTGCAGTGTATTAAAAAAAATCATTTTCGTTTTTTACCATGTTAAGTGAACATTCTTGCATTATATGAGAAAAGATATTTAATAAATAATATAAGCTGGAGTTCTGCCACCTTTATTTAAAAAAGAAAGTTACAAATAAGGTTTAAAAAGAAGCTATATTTTTCAATTCTTCCAGACATTACATTTCTGCTTCAAAAAATATGTTGTAAATTGGTTAAAATTTATAAAATGGAATTTTTTTAGAAAACTTATTTATTATTCATTTATTTAATACATTTTTAACATTTGCATTTATTGAACATAATTTAGAGAAAAAATTAATTGGAAATAAGTTTTCATTGCATCTTCTGTAATTGCTTCTTTTCTTTTACTATAGTTTAGTAATTAATGAGTGTTAAGTTCTAATTAGTGTAAAATTTTCAGTCGAATATACAGTGTTGTTTTTTTCTGTTTCATTCAACCAAACAGTAAACATGTGACTTCTGTATTTAAATGATTTCTTAAAATTTACAGGATCACTTCAAGCTTTAGGTGTTCCTCCTGGTATTACATGGGCTGCTCCTGGTTCATTGCATTCATCTGCACTGTTTGGACAAAATCCTATTTTCATTCGTAGTCAGCAGTCTGATATGTTCATACAGTCACCTCCACCTCAAGCAACCATTCATGCTGTACCTGTGGCTCCTCAGATACAACAACAGCCTCAGCAGCAGCAACAACAACAACAAACACACCAGGTACAACAGCAACAAGCTCAACAGCAAGTTCAGCAACAGGTACAACAAACTCAGCAACAGCAGTCAGTTCAACAACAACAAGCTCAACAGCAAGTGCAGCAACAAGTTCAACAGCAACAACCAATTCAACAGCAAGTATCACAACAGCATGTGCAGCCACAAACTCAACCTATTATTTTGCCAGCTCCTAGTACTCCTGCACCTTCAAGTTATAAAAGCAAGCCAGTAAGTATACCAAAATATATTGAATTAATTTGAACTCATTTTAAAATATAAACATTGTGAATAATGATTTAAACTTTTTCAGGGTGTTAATTCAAATATGATATCTGGCAAATTATTGGTATTTATTAAATTTTTAAGCATATGTATTTTAATGTTAGGGGGGATAAGAAATTAACTGCTGCAATACTTTTGTTTATTTCTATTAACTTAAAATCTTTTGTTACCAACTCTATTAAAAAGTTTGCTCTCAAAAAAGATTAAAGTTTGTTTGAGTATACAAAGCTAACTTGGCAAACATATTTTTTGATGTATGAGTAAATGTCAAATTTTTCGTACTGACTTTAAAAATGATCAAAACATTAAAATACAATAAATTTCTTATTTTTTATCTACTTAATATATTTATGTGTGCAGTGGTGTAATGAAGAACAGTAGGTCTCCCTGCAAAGTCAAGGTTTGCCTTTAATAGTGAAAGAGTGGGGGTTATGAAATGTATTAATATGCATTGTACTATTCACTACATTATATTCACCAATCAGTAATCATCGCTTTTGGTTATTTATATTGCAAAAAAATTATTTTATTTTGAGTCTAAAATCATCTAACCAAAATTATGTCTTTGTCTATTTTTTGAAAATTCAACCCCTTTATTGGCAGTATTAAATTTCGAAATTGATTTTTTAAAATTATTTTTGTCTTAATCTCTATACCAGAGCCCACATATTGTCATGAGTTTTAAATTCAGAATTTGATTTTCTATTTAACTTTGGAAAAAAATTCTATGCATCATATTATCCATGATTTTTTAAAATTATTTTTGTCTTAATCTCTATACCAGAGCCCACATATTGTCATGAGTTTTAAATTCAGAATTTGATTTTCTATTTAACTTTGGAAAAAAATTCTATGCATCATATTATCCAAAATAATTTCATTGCTTTTTTTTTGATGAGAACATTTATAACCTCGTGCACCACAAAGTATCACACAGAGGCTTACATAGAAGTAAGCGCTAAACACACATCACAATGAAGAGAAGGATTATAACACAAACATCCATGTCTTACCCGGGATTCGAATCCAGACGCTATGGCACCGCAGTCAGGGTCACTAACCACTAGCAACAATTTCATTGAATTGCTCTTAGTTAATCATTCATGTAATCACATCAACAAATTTCCTGGTATTAGTCTTTTTGTGTGTGTCAGCTTTGATTTATATGTCATTTTTCTTGTAAATATTGGTGTGTTGCTCAATGTTGCATAAAATAAAAGGGGATTTTTACAATGAAATTAGAAACAGTGAATGTTTTTTAAAATAGCTAGTCTAATTTACTGTTTTTTTTATTTGTATATTTTTCTTATTTTTTAAAAATAAGAAATAATTTTTATTAAAACAGGCTGCTTTTTAGGGAATTTTACAAGTTCTACTTGAAAATATTTGCAGAAAAAATTTCTCTTATTATATTAAAAAAGTCTTGGGAGTTAATAGGTAAATTCCCATTTTAGTGTCACAAATTGGCTCAATTTTTTTCCGTCGCCAAGGTTGGGTCTTTGGTTTTCGTCTATGGATGAATGAAAAAGTCCAGAAAAATATATTTCTTACAAAATTTTTTATAACCTAAAAAATTTTTAAAATGTTGATCTAAATAGTTTATTGATTTAAATTTTCTCTTATTAAATTATTAACAGAATCTCTTATAATTTCATAATTTTTAATATGTAATGCAGTACTTAACCACACATCTCTTTCATTACATTAAGGACGTTTTTCTTATTTGAAATCTACACTATTAAAATCTGAGGGTAAACAAACGTATCTATGTAGGTAGGAATGCTGCCCAATGATCTCAAGAACCACAAGACGCAGAAACTAGCAGAAGGTATCAAAATTTCGGGAATGATCCGAGGAATCCATTTTGACCATTTATATTCCGATATTCCAATTAGTTAAAAAGATATTAATTAAAAACCTTAAAACGCATGTATTATGCACATGGCGCCATCTACAGAGAATCGGAAAGATCATTTATTTCCAGGTAAAAATTAGGAACTTTTTTTTTCAGAGGTTTTTAATTTATCAGTCTTTATGAAATGAAGTCCGAAATTTTTTTACTTTTAAGGTATTAATCACATTCTGAAATTTGTATAAAAAATATTACAAGTAAAACAAACAAAATATTTTTTTAAAAAATACTTACGTAAAGAAATGTTTAAAACTATTTCAAAATAAATTTGGAAATTACCTTTTTTTTTTAATTTATGGAATGGTTCGCTTTTTTTTTAAAAATAAAAAAACATTCAGGCAGAATTTCTCTCTCTTTTTGAGTAACACATTCTTAACAATTCAAACTAATTACACTGTAAATGGTTTTCATTAACTAATTTTTTTTTAGAAAAAAAGTAAAGTTTTTGTAGTTAAATTAGGACATCGGTTCCTTTTTTTGAATACGAATTATAAGTTGTTCCGCTTAAAATTTCTTTCGCATTAATGAAAAAAATATTTTACACTACGTCTGTAGAACAATATTATACGTAATCTGTACAAAGATTTATAAAATATCTTAAAAATTACGGTTAAAAAAATGTTTTTCAATTTTTTTCTCTTTTGCAATAATTATGTAAACATTACTTTTTTTTACCGTTGCTTTCAATCCATTTATGAAGTTTTAAAGCATTAACTTAAAAATGAAGCCTGAAAAAAAAATATTTTACTTTAACGAATAACGAAATAGCGTATTGAAAAAAATCTACCTTTATTTTAAAGCTCAATTCAATGCTCTTTCCCAGAGTAAGCATAGCTCAGCTGTTTAAAGTGCTGCTTTATAGAACAGTACTTCCCAGGTTCGAATCTGAAGAGGAAGAGACTTTCCATTTTGCATCACGCCACTTTTTTTAAAAAAAATTGTGTGTTTTGTTTTTTTCCCCTTTTTGCGAGAAATATTTAAGCATTATTTTTGTTACATTTTTTGAAGGTTAAAATTAAAATGAGATACCAAAATGTTTTTATCAGATCGTTTTTTTTTTGTTGTTGTTGTTGTTTTCAGTACATGTATATTTACACTATTAAAATCCGAAGGTAAACAAACGTATCTATGTATGAAATATTTTCGGAACTTCATATTACGATCATCAGTGGTTCAGTTAATCAGTGGTAGAATGCTTTTATATCAATTAACGCTCATATCAACACAATTATTAGACTCAATTTAATTCAATAAATCATCGAAGACAAGTATAAGATTAAGTAATAAGTTTAATGGAATATGGAGTGCGTCTGCACTCAGTCACGTACAGAAGATCTCTGGTGTAAACAAAGCATGTTTTTACAAGCAGCGCCTTCTATACTGAGGGGGGCTCTACCATTACTCCCCATACTGTTTTTTTCTAACTTATATATATTTATATGTTTAATCAAACATTCAGAAAAAGCAATAGTTTCAATAGCTATCTGTAAATTTTTCTTTAATTAATTAGTTATAGAAATTTGATTTTAATAAATATATATCTGTTTTTTTTTAAAAGGATTATTTCTATTATTTCATTACTAAAGGAATTCTTTGTTAATTAAAAAGTACATCATCTATTATTTTGGATCAAAATACATTTTAGAGTTATTTTTCAGCTAACTATATATAACGATTGATTGATTCATGAAAATCAGAAATCTATTTTATTATTTTATATTCTTAGAAACTAACTATTATTAAAAAAAATGATGAATGACAATTACATTCTTTATTTTTGTTTCGTACTTTTTGATTACAATCTTTGTTTATTCACATTTATTATGTAATTATTTTTAGTGTCTGGGTGATTAGCAATTAATTACTTGCAATTAAAATATTCAATTGTAGCTGTGGCAACACTTAACATTTTATTTTGGATCTTTTTGAAATTTTGTCTTGCGAAAATACATTTCTTCATTTACATACCACATCTTATAAAAATGTCTTGAATATGAAAAATATTTTATGCACATAATGTGTTAAATTATCTTTGAAAAATGTAATAAAAAAGATAATCTTTATATATTTATTGCATCATTTATAACTACCTTTTAAAAAAAAATTTGACACTTTTATCACTTTCATTTTTCACATTTTACTTTTATTTTGTTATTCTTATCTGTGAGAAGGAGGGGTACATAGAACAATAATTTTATACTAAAAAAAACGTATTCAGGCTGTAGAGAGGGGAGAGAAACCTGTCTTATAAAGCAAAAATAAGTGGAATGGAACAAATTTCGATAAAGGGAAATTTTTGGACACAATTTTAAAAATCACTCACATTGTACACGTACAAACACACACACAGAAATGCTGGTGTCATGAGGAAAAGATAAAGCACGATCAACGCTGGAGTAAGCAGTGGGGGGTGGGGTGAAAGTCATTTTGGAAATTAGTATTAGAAGTTCTGATTTTGTGAAAGAAAGGGAAAATTTATAACAGTAGAGATAGCCTGTGCAATGCCGGAACATGCAGCTAGTTTATTATGATAATTTGACTTGCTTTAAAGCATGTATTTTATGAACTGCCTTATTTTTTATGGAATTTAAATTAAAAATAATTCTATGCTGAAAAATTATAGAACTGAAGGAATATTTTTGTCATAAGACCCCCCCTCCATTTCTGAAAAAGGAAACAAAGAATGATTCTACTTCCAGTAGCTATTATGTTTAATTTTCTCATCCTATTCATAAATATTTTTTTTTCTATAGCCTATACGGCCTGGCAGTTCTGTTGCTACTCAAACAATTGTATCTACATCTGCTGCTACAAGTACAAGTACTGCCATAAGTAAAAGTCAGGTAACTTTTGTTTATTTTTTTAAATTGTTTCTATTTTTCTTCTATAAGGATGTAATTAATAATTATATATTTTACAATTAATCATATTGAAGTATTCTGGTTTTTTTTATCTGAATACAATTAAAATTGCTTTTCATTAAGTATTAATTGTTTGGGAGGAAGCTAATTTAGTATTTGTACCCTTCTCATTTTTGGCGGGAGTTTTAAAATGCACCAAATTAATATTTGGTGATCAGTCTGTTATTGCATTGTAATGATATTCCCCAAACTTGATGAAATTTTATAACTATTTGACAGAAAACCCATTCTGTACCGATATCGAATTAGTTTCTCTAGGTACTTATGTATCATCATTATTGCAACAAAATTTGTACTACACCAATTGTACCATGATATCAAAACAGCAAAAAAAATCTTACATGTTTTATTAAAAAAAATCGAATCAGTCGAATTTTGGTGGAAAATGGCGGGATTCTCTTGACATAAATTTGCCTGCGGTGATATTAATACGTAAGTATCTCCTTTTATATGCAACGTGATTATAATTAAAGTTCCACTTTCAAAATGCTGTAAAAAAACCCTGGTCAGAAGGACTTCAAATTTGAAGAGAATATACTTGGAAAAAGAAGGAAACAGAATGATGGTATAAGAAAAAGTTCCAAAATTTGTCACTAGATTACACTGTAAGGTGCAAGATGACACTCCTCCTAAGTCCTACAAAGTCAGTGCTGGAACTTCTCAAGAGCCATTTTGGAAATGATAGAATCATGAGCTGTCATTTTCAAACAGCCTGGCCTTCAAAACCACCAGTCCTCAATCCTTATGATTTCGGGCTATGAGGAAAATTGTTGTGTACAGTGGCTTGATTGCAAATTTAGCTAACTTGATGGCATGGATATCCACAACACATGCACTGTGACCTTTCATACACTCTGCTCTGTTCATTGGTTTCAACTTGTGGCAGAAAATGGGGAAAAGCATATTGAACATCCATTGTGCTCTAGCAATAATTAACAGGCGTTTTCATTGTTGCTTTTTATGTGATTTTTGACCCAAGGATTATTAAAATCTGATTTTTCCTGTCCTGTATGGGCCTAGCTGTGGTGGATGGGCTTTTCACTAACATTGCCATAACTGTTGAAAGACTGGGAAGCCATTTTTTAATGAAAAAATTGAAATGTTCATGCTTATTGAACAATAGAGTTGGTTTAATGTGTAACTCATACCAAAGCCATCGTGATTCGATTCAAAATGACACTTATGAACAAATCCACTTCTTTTTTTCCGTTTACAGTGCCATCTAGTGATACATTTTGGAATTTTGATCTTATGCCATACCTTTTACCCCTTCAAGAATATTCAGTTCAAATTTGGAGTCATTCTGACAAGTGGTGTTTTTTATTTTCACTAGTGTTTTTCTAGTGTTTTTTTTTTTCCATGAGGGCTTTTTTCCATTTTGAAAGACGGAACTAATATTATAACCATTCTCTATATACATGAAATTATCGCAAAGCAAAAGAGAATGTTAGATTAGTTGTAAATACTACAAATCAGAAGAAGATAAAATTCTGGATATTACTAAAAATGAATAATTTGATGAAAGAGAAAAACATTTATTTTCTCTCATATATATAATTCAGCAAAATTATTTTTAATTTTTAAAAATCGTGAAAATGATTATCAATATCAAATTATTAATCTCTTCAGATTAAATTGTCTTGTAACTGAGACTTTAAATTCTTCAAAAGTTTTCTTGTAGTTACAAGTAGTTCTGAATTAAAGTGAATTTGACATATAATTAGGTTACTAAGAAAGGTTAATGAAGACATAATGTTGATAGATTTTGTGTATATGCTAGTTTTTCTAATTAGCTTTTAATGTTGCAGAGCAAACCAAGATCCCGGTTTCTTCATTGTCGAACTGTATCAATTCCAACAAGTTCATCTCATTCACAGACAGCTACAACACAGACACAAACACAACCACCCCCAAGTCAGAAAGCCGATGCAGCCAACCAGACTAAACCAACTTCAGAACCCAAATTGGCTTCTATTTATAATAAAATATTAGGTGAGATAATGCATTTAATTTTTTTAAAAACGCATAGCAACACATAAAAAGTTTGGTTAATACTGCCTCATCATTATGTTTGTTGTGGTTTATTAGAATCAAACACCGATGTTTGTATTGATAACTCCTCAGAAAAATAGTTTGCCAGCCCATGGCTCCATAATTGATTAGTACTGAAAAGTTCATAAAAAGCTGATCTTATTTATTTATTTATGTTGTTGTTGCACGCCTCCATTGGTCAGCAGTGCTAGACCAGGTCCATGACATCATACACTTTCAAAAAATCCAACACCATCAAGGGATCATCTGCTAAATCCTGCTTGGTGAGCTCTAGGCATTCGAGGATGTGAGCAAGCAAGGCTGGCTCAGAAGAACAGTTCGTGCACGTTTCAAAGCTCTTGCATCCTTGGGAAAATTTTATTGTTTTAAGATGGCCTCTTCAAAAACGGGCTAGAAGAGTTTGATCCTGTCTGGTAAAACCGTAAACCAGAGAGCCTCCAGGACGAGAACACTGATACCAATGGGGCTCATGGGGGTGCTGACGGCTCTGGTACCTCACAAGCACCAGCCTTGGCCAAAGTGTTTGCAATCTCATTTCCCTTTAGATCTACGTGAGAGGGAACCCACTGCAGATGAATTTGATGCGATGTGGAAAGTCATTTTAACTTGGTGAGTATTGACGCTCCAACATATTATCTCTCACACTTTGCCAATTGGACAAATGCTGTATTTTACTTCTACTATCAGACAGTATCCAATTCTCTTTTCCCATTGGAAGAGATGCAAGAGAACCAAGGGCCTCATCAATGGCTATTAGCTCACTGCGAAAAACTGGGCAACCGTCTGGATTTCTCTTCTGGATTCTTAAGTTATGGTCTTGCGATTTGATGTAAATTCCGCTGCCAGATGAATAATAATCATCTCTACTGCCATCCGTATAAACCTGAACGACATCAATTGGTATATCTCCAATTATCTCTAGAGCTAGTTGCTTTAGATAGGCAGGAAGGTCTGCTTGTTTATTCACGTGTACTGGTAATTCTGGATGGAAAAAGACCCTGTCAAGATCGTCCATTGGGTCAAGACATTGTGACAGGTAATGAGGTTCCACAGCACCAACAGTAAGGTTAAAAGAGACCATTTGGCTGAAGGGACTGTTTCTCCTGAGTCTCTGGTTATTACACCAATCTTTGAAGTAAGCTGAAGTACAATTTTGAGAATCCAGACTTCTGAGTTTGTTGTAGTATTTTGTTAGACATGCACGTCTCCTAAGGCTAAGGGGCTGTAGGTCTGCCTCAAAAAGTACTATATTTCTGGGACAAGTATTTCTTAGACCAGTGATGATCCGAGCAGCACTGAGCTGGACCTTTTCAAGTTTCTGAAGATTTGTGATAGAGGCACTGCAGTATATTCAAATGCCATACTCTAAGATGGGCCTGATTAGTGAGATTTTATTTATACTATCATGTAGAAGGCTTCTTCATAGAAGCATCAAATAGATGTAAAATATACCACACATAGACCATAAGACATGCTAAGAGTGTACTATTAATGCTAATATAAGCATTTTATAAAGAAAGAGTGAACAAAAACTGTTTTTCAGTGTTGTGTAAAATGTTTTTTTATATCCAGGTATCCAGAATAAAATGTATTTATTCACTTTTTAATGTGCTTTTTAGATCATTCCTGGGGAATGTGTATAGGTTTGCCGAATACTTAAGAATGTGTATAAAAAGGTTTATATTATATAAATTACAATATCTCCGAGGATTTTTCATTGGCTGAAATAACACTCATATAGAAAATTAAATCTAATATACTAATTATGTGAGTGTGGTAGACATTATTTTAATTCATTTTTAGCTGGAATTCAATATCATGGAATTAGAAAATACATTTCTTTTTTCTACATTTATAAAATTTCTTAAGCTAAGAAAGGACATTATAAAAACGAATTTATTTTTTTTGAAATTGTAATATTTTGAATCTTATCCATAATATCCTGAAAATATACCACGTAAATTGGAGTGTAATAATTGTAGACTATTAGTAGTTTTTTTTTTTTTTTTTTTTTTTTTTGAATAAAATACTGAAATGACTAAGTAATCAATTATTATGGAAGGTGACATATTTTCTGGAATGAGAAGAAATCCAAATTTAGTATAAAGTGGAAGGAAGCATACTGATGCAATTTTGTATTATATGATCAAAATAAATGTATTTTAATGTGACCATGTTGCTAACTTTTCTGTCACAAGGTATCTGAAACATTTTTAAAAATATTAATTTTTCACATTTGAATTATAATTTTCTTTTTTATCAGTGTCTACTTCAGATGAGCATGTTTAGGGTAAAAAGAAAAAAAAACACCTGAACAATTTTCTCGTTAATGTGAAGTTGTCACTAAATTTTTTAAAAAGATTTATTTGTTCCTTGTGTTCTTGCATCAAATTCTGAATATGTTGATCTTGCATGAGGCTTCTAAAGGCTTTTCTTTTTGTTTTTCCATTAAAATTTTCTCAAACTCAAGACTTAAAATACTCAAAATGCAATACTTTCTTATAGAACCATTCAACAAATCAGCTGCAACTGAAACAGCCTTTTCCCCATCTGCATCAGATCCCATTGAAATTGAGGTTGCTCAAGCAGCTGAACCCGAAGAACCTGTATCAACCCCTGATGTTGCTGTAGTCACTCCATCTCCTGCAGTACCACTTATAGATGATTGTATGCAAGTGGATGTAGTGGAAGAGCCTGAACCTGCCCCTTCTCCACCATTACCTGCGCCAGTTCCTATTGAAAAAGTCATTCCAAGTCGAAAAGAAGTTGAAGCAGATAATATAGGCATTGTGATGCCAATGCCAGAAATAACTGTAAAAGAAAAGCAACCTCAAAAGGCTATTGTTAAACCTCATGTTCTTACACATGTGATTGAAGGATTTGTTATTCAAGAAGGTTCAGAACCATTTCCAGTAAGAATTTTTAATTTATGCCTTAGTTAAATTCAAGTGACTGCATGCTATTAAACATTTTATATGTAGATTTTACTTATAAATCATGATGTAATGTGGAAATCTATAGTTTTAGCCTCTTTCTGTATAAAAATTTATTTCTCCAGTCTTCAATTGATTTATTATTTTAAATTTTGTAACATTTAAATTATATATACATATATAAAATTAAATACATTACTTTAGTCATTAATATACTTTGAAAATGAAACAAAGTATTGAGAAAAGTAATTTAATATTCCACATAGAATCTAAATTCTAAAACAAGTTAGTATTTTACTGAAATAAGTTTTAAAGTTAATAGAGAGATAATTGTATCGCTTTATTCATGTAATTTTTGTTGGGATTATGAGAGAATTTTGTGCAATGGAAAAAAGAAAATTTAATCAAACATTATATTATAACCTTATGAGTACAGCTCATCTTAATAAGTTAATATGTTTATCATAATTATGTCAAAAGTGATATGAAGTAAATCATTTTATGCAGTGTTTTAAAAAATGTATTTTAATGTGTATTTTATTACTGACTGAAATGGTACCTAAGAATAACATGAAAATATTTTTTTTTATTTAAATTGAAACAGAAATGCTAATCGATAAAAATCAAGAACATTTATTCTGAAATAAACTATATTTTCTTCCAAAATGTATGATTTTTTTTAACAATTGAATTTTATTTGTTTGGCGTTTTTCAGGTAACTTTACCTTCATATAGTATAACTGCAAAAGAGGAAGTGGTTGAAAAATCCATGGAGCCTTATAGTAGTGCCCAAACTACAGGTATAGATGAATTTTGAATCTGTCTGATGGTTATAATATTAAATTTCTCTGAACAATAATTTCTGAATCTTGGTTCTTTTCTCAGAATTAAGTCAGAAAAATAACAGTCCCTAGGTTTTTAGTGTATACTCATGAAGGAATTAAAGTTTGAAAATCAGAGAATTAGAATTCTTAAGAATATAAGCCATGAAATTTATACAGTTTGGTAGGAAACTTTTTCATTTTTATTTCAGCTTTATAAAAGGAGTAGCAAGCATAGAAGTGTCTGAATATGCTGAAATTGTATTCACTATTATTCATAATTGATAAGAATATAATATATAATTATTTTTCTTTCTTTTTTTAAAAAAAATTGAGTTAGACAAATCATGTATATTTAATCATTCTCTTTTGAAAAAATCTTTTTAAGAATTTGTTTCCTCAAGAGTTTAATCTGGAATTAATTTTGAATCATGTCATTGTATATACTTAATTAATAAATGTTAAATCATATACTAAATTTACTAGATACGCACTCTCCTTTCTGATTAAAATCCAAAGAATAAATTGAAAATTGGTCTGTGTTCCATTTTATGACTGTCAGCAGACTTTAAGGGATCTTTAAGCTATTTAAAATCTATTTTTATCTATTATTCATTTTGCTAATATTCAATTTATTTTTATCTTACATTTTTTTTTCTTTTAATGGGGCTTCGTATTGGTATTTATACCTTTGCAGACCTACTACATTCCCCAGAAGCTGGTATTACTTTTTAGTGTGGCACCATATAGTCGATACCAACTACTGCAAGTAATTTTGACACCCAGTTTCTTCCGCTCTGCTGATGCGAAATTTGTACTTAGGAATTTAATTTTGCCAAGAGCATCCAAGCCAAATGGACACTCAAGGAATTTTTTTCATGCTGCATAATCACTCGACATGGTCACTGTCGATTTTCTGCATCTGGAAAATCCACAGACTTGGGCCGGGGTTGAACCCGTAACCTCAGGTTCAGTAGACCAGCAGCAAACCAACTATGCCACCCTGCCGGTTTTTTTATCTTACATATATAATTACAATATATGAATGCTAAATTGTCAATATTTTAATTTCTAAGCATATATTTATGATAAACGTAAATTTCAAAAAACTAATTAAAATATTTAATTTATTTATTAAATTCTTATTTGTGTTACAGAAATGGCAGTTGTAAAAAAGAAAGAAAAGATACCCAAAATACGAGGTGGACCTGTAGAACTTGCAAAATGTGAATTTTGTGGCAAGCTTGGACCAAAAGCAAAATTCAAGCGTTCCAAGCGTTTTTGCTCTACATCTTGTGCTAAAAGATTCAATGCTGGTCTTACTAAACGTTTTTCTATCATTTTACCAGATCAAGAACTAAAACCAGGTTTATATATTCTTTATTACATCCTTGTTTTAACATTGAAAAAATTATGCTCAAAACATGTATGATTACACATTCTTCTATTAGCATTTAATCAATCCTCTAGAAATTAATGAATTAAGGTCTTGTAATGTGTAAACTTAAAATCTGTGCAAATCAATTTATCTTTATAAATAATCATAAGAACATAAATAATATCGAAGCCTAATGAATTTTTAGGTGTAATGATGATATTTGTAAATAACTATTGCATGGAATGAAATTATTGATATATTAATAAAGTAATATTTTTCATTTGCTGTTCATAAATTTTGGAAATAATACTAAAAAAGTATTAAAAGCCATTGAAAAAATTGTATCCAAATAGGTTTTTTCTTATGAAGTCATTTGTTATATTGGGTTTCATGGGATCAAAGTATCATTTATAGGAGGGTTTAAATTTTTAATTTACATTTGTGAGAATTTATTGATTATTTTTTATAATATTAGCCATGTGAAGCATACTGTACTCCATTTCAATTTTTTTAACTGGAAAGTTGGCTTGTAAATCAATTTTTCAATCATATTTTTCAATTTTTTTATAAACAACCAAATAAGAATGAGTATGTATAAATCCTTTAATTTCCATATAAGAACTTTATTCATGAAGAATATTAATGTACTTAAAAGGATTAACTTACTGTTTGAATCTTCAAAAGGATATTTAGAGTCAAAACTTAATTTAAACTTTAAATATGAAAAATATTTAAGTTTAATAATTTAACTTTTCTATGTTGAATTTTTTAGGTGAAGAAATAAGAAAGCATAAAAAGAAAGGCAGTAGTAAAAAAGGTATGTCAAACCTTTGACTTTGTTAATTTCATCATAATTTTTAATCAAAAAAAGAAAATTTTAACGTTTTTTGTAATAGATTTGTTTTAAAGAATGTGATATTTGAACAAAAACTTTTCAACTTTGTATCTTTTTTTCAATTATCGTATTTACTCGAATCAAAGCTGCACTATTTTTCCAGTGTTAATGCTTCTGAAAATTGGGTGCAGCTTAGAATCAAAGGTAAAACATTTGATGAATGGGGAAAATTGAGTTTCTACCTCTTTCAAAATAAAAAAATGTAACCGTCCATTTTGGCCACTAACATCGGTGACTTATCTCATTCCACAGTTTTTCTAAGCATTGTTGTCTGCTCGTATTTAGGAAGTGTTTTTGTATACACTTTCTTTTAATCACTTAAACATCAAAGATATCAGAGCATCAAGACGAGTTCACTCTGATGCAAGTATGAAAAGGGAGGCAATTTTATCTTTAGAAGAAAAAAACAGATACAGAGCAGCAGCCACTGAAAATCAGACATGGATTAAACAAATATGTATCGATGGCATTAGCAAAATATAATTTTTGCTTACAAATGTTCAACAGACTTTAATAACTATTTTACTTTCTTATATAACACATTCTTTTAAATGCTGCATAACAAATGCATAGAAGACAACACCATGTGTAGGAAAATGATGATGCCAGCACCAATTCCAAAGTCAGATGGGACAATGAGAGTGACGAATCATTTTCAAAACATGGGGAAACCAATTATTAGAATAATTATAAGTTCACATATGTATTTCAAAATTTTTAATACTGGTAAAATAAATTATTAACTTCTTATTATTTCTAATTAAAAATTCTTTTAGAATTTCCTAAGTATGAGATGTATATGCACCTTTTATACAATTTTTAATTTTTTTCTTCTCAAAAACGTGTAGAGGGAACGTACAGGGTGGCTTGGAATGAATGATAACTTTTTTTATGAAAGCATTTGTAGAATTTGGGGTGCGGCTTAGAATTGATAGTGGTTTAAATTCAAATAAATATGGTATTAAATTTTATTAAATGAATTTTAATACCAAAAATAAAATTTTTGCACAACTAATTTTTTATTTTTTTAAAGTGTTATGTATCTGATTTTTGTGTTATCTCATTTTTAAGAAGTGTTGATATCAATTATATTTTCAGCCGGGTTATAGTATATACTAAAACAGCATTCATTTATTAACTTTCAAGATTATTTAAATGGAGTCTTTATTAACAAGTGATGAATTTTCATCAAATTTGATTTTAATTTATCTATAATTTAATAAATGCAGTGAATTGTTAGTGATATTTATTTCATCTTGGAGTCATGAAGTTTTTGTGTTGTAAGATAAATATATTTATTGAAACAAAAAGTTGATCAGATTGCTAAATATTTTAAATAAAACAATTTAAGTAGCATAAATGTTGATAAGCTGTTAACTTCATAAAATTGTACCAAAACAGCATTCATTGATTATCTTTTAATTAATTCTTATTTAATCAAAAATCTTCAATTTCAGGAGGGAAATCTAAAAAGAAGAAGCTTGGGTTGAAATCTAAGAAGAGCTGGAAAAAATCTGAAAGTAAGCTGTATGAAGAAAAAGATTGGGTACGTAAAATTTGTGAATTTTCCTCTAGTAACATAAAAATGTTAATTTCAATTTCTGTGTTTTGAAATGCTTTAGATTCTTTTCAAACTTGCAAGCATTTAATAAGGCAATCTTATTTAATTATTGAGATTTTTTAAAATATAGTATAAAAAGATAAATGTGATTTTAAAAAAAAGATTAGAAAAAGGAAGATAGATTAGAAAAATAAGATTCTGCAATTTGTTTAATCAGATCTTTTGATGAAAATGCATGCTTGTAAAAAAATGTACATTCTGGATATTCTAAACGGTTTATCTTTATGTAATGTTATTTTTTCCTTTTATTTCCATTTTCAGGAAATTTTAAAACAGTTAAAATAAAAACTTTTTAAAGCATTGTTAATATAATATCAGTAAGTTCTTTGTTGTGAACTACAAATTTTAATTTTAAGGACATTATTCTGATTAATTTCCACTTAAATAATTTATAGATTTCATCTGAAATTCTTTTTATTGTTTTTTAACTAAATAAAAATTCTAATATATTGTTAAAAAAATTTCCAAAATTTGTCAACAGCATTCAAAAAGTATTAAATTTTGAATTTTATATGAAGTATCTAAAAAGTTTTACACAAAATTGAAAGGAATATATTGAGATTGAAGACTTATATATGAATATGATGTTAAATATGTTTTTATGCTTACACCTCTTAGAATATTCAAACTTTACAACCTATACAACCCATGCAAGAAGAAATAATTGAAAATAAAGTGGAGATTCCTGAAGAACCAGTTGAGGAAGTGCTTAGCATGGAAGTAGAAGAGAGCTCAACTCCGATGGTTTGCAAAGTAGAAGAAGAGGAAGAGGAGGTAGAAAGTCGTCCGCCCTCTCCAATTGTTATATCTATTGAAGAAGTTCAACCATCACCTGTTTCTCATACTGAGTTTGCTTCTAAATCTCCTTTGAAATGGACAGTTAGTATATTTGTCTTTTATCATGAACAAATATATTAAATTAAAACCTTTATGTAAATATTACTGGAATAGACATTGCTAAATTAAATTGTCTTAAAATAATTTCTTGTTCACTTACACACACATAATATGCCTCAAGTACCTGAAAAAATACACTTAATTAATAATTTATTGCTTCAGATAGGAGTAAGCAGTAAAGTTGTTTATATATCTGAAACTAAGAAATCTCAAAATTGCACTATGTATTGAATTCATTTATATCGAAAAATTGACTGAACAAAGAAAATATTTTTGTAAATTATTCATTATACTTTAGTTTGATTTAATATTTTATATTTAGTTTGATTTTTTGGGGTTTTTTTACATTTTTTTTATGAATAAGATGATAATGTGTGGTCAAGTAATGTTTTCTATTTCCAAATATTTCATAATCATTAAGATATGCCAATGCTTATTTACCTGCTACTTTTCTCGTTTTTATCTTATAAAAATTAAAGTAACTAAATTGATTAACAAGGATAAATTTATTATTAAGAAGACTTAAATTTTTGTGCGCTTATTGATTAATCGCTTTTAACTGCTGTGACTGTGTATGTGTATGCCTTTCTCAGTTGTTGCATTAACTGCTGCTGGCATATGAGTATGTCTTTTCAAATTATAAATCTTTGCTTTGTCCTGGTGTCTGTAAACTACTCTGAAAGCTTTGAAATGCATTTCAATAACCTAGACAGTGTTTGCTTATTTCAGAGAAGGGTTTACTTATCTATGCTTTTCCTTTTCTCTCGATATACCACCTTACTATGTCTGCTTGTGTGAAAAATAGTGGCACTGGGGAGTGAATCACACAACTTTTACTTAGCAGTTAAGGGATTAAATGGACTTCAATGTAATTTAATTTAGCTGTTGATAATTTAAAAATTCAATACAAATTTCCATATTGTAATTTCATTTGTCACAATTGAATGGTTTTTAAATTTTCTCCTTAATGTATGCTTAGTCTAAGTTCTGGATGTATTTTGATATATCCATTCATGATGATCAAATATCTTAATTTGTTTCTTGTATATGTATGTTTCTTATAAGTTTTTGTTGGAATTATTTTTGACATTTTTAAGGTTATGTTTCTTATTTAGATGTGCATTTGAACTAGAGAAACATGTTTATTAAGTCTTGGTGAGCCAAACTTTGTAATGTGGCCTCATATTTCATTTGAGATCACATTACGAAGTATTTTCCTCCGTATGATTAACTAAATACAGAAAGAATTTATTTTATATTGGTAGTAATTAAATTGGCAAATTTTTATTCATTATGGTAAAATATGTGTGGATTTTTAATTAGAAAATAATTTAACAATTTTGAGGACTGTTTTACAAGAGAACAAAATGTTTCGTGCATTATTCCCTCTATTACGTGAATGTTTTTTTACATTAAATAAGAAAAATAGTGAGTTTGTGACAAATCTATACGGAACTTTATCACTAACCTTCTGAGTCGTCTTTTTTAGGGAAATTTAATTCCCTACCTATTTCCAATCACCTCCAAGAAGAGGACAGGATTCCTTGTTATGCAGATTAGTTAAAGTATTTAAGTTAAACGGAATAGTAAAGTTAGAGCTGTAGGAGAGAGAGATTGAAGCAGAAAGTGATAATAGTGAAGTTAAATTTATAATTGAAGATTTCTGGTTGGATAATTTAATCTCAAGAAGACTTGAGATTCAGTGTGGTAAATATTAATTTATATTTGAAGTCTCACTAAAGATTTATATTAGGAGCGAGATTAAAGTTAAATATGTTCAATAAGAACATTATAGAATATAATTCTGGGATCTCTTATCGTGGTAATCTCTGCGTGATCGATATTCTAATTGTTAATTAATTGGATCATTAAATATTTAAGTTAATTTAAAGGAAATAACCTTGTTTAAACCTCATATAGCTATTTCTTTATATATTTGTTATTAAAAGTCTTTGATTCTATTTGGGAAAGATTACCAAATAAAGAAAGTTATTTATAAAAATGGCTGCTGGTTCTTATCTGACTCCTACTTATTCTCGTTCTCAAAGTGAGGTCCAAGGGGACCTTCACAAGTTAACTAGCTTTTCAATGACAAAATCTTAATGTAAGCTCTGGCAAAAAGTTAAAAAAAATACATACATTAATTAACCATTATACTCCTCCCCTTTGCAGGGCATTTGATGATATTGTATAAATATATACTGTGTATATATATATGTATATAAATTATTGATATCTAAGTCTAGTATTAAGCATTCGCTTGTACTGAAAAACATTCTTCTAATCTCCACCTCTGGATTTGAAAAGGACAGGACTTCAGTGATAGAATTATCTTAGATTTCTGTTACCCCTCCTCCAAAGTGAATTTCTGCAAAGCCCTTTTTTTTAGTAGATCTCTACTCAACAAAATAAACATGGTTGCCAAATTTCAAGTTTAAGTGTATTAGTTAAAATAGCAGAATATTTATCTATAATGCCCTTTAACCTCTCGTCATTCCCTTGGGGTGTCTATTTTCACAAAACTCCTTTTGTAGAAGATCCCTACTCTATAAAGGAATGAGCCCAACAAATTTCAAGTCTTTAGGTCTAATAGTTTCAGAGATATTGCACTTTCCTCCTTTATATATATAGATTGATAGTATATATTTCCATGTAAATTAAATATTCACATTTATGTGTTTTTGTTTACAGAATCGCCAAATATTATTTTATTGCTTTCTTTTAGTTTTTGAGATTCTTGTATTTCACTGTAAAAAAATATGTGCACAACTAGTGGATGCCTGTAACTTGTTTTACTGAAGTGAAAGATTTTTTATTGATATATTTATCTGATTATAAAGGTTTCCTTAACAATTACACTTTAACCACTCAAATAATGCAATAATTATAGTTTTTTTTTTTCCTTTTTTTATTTTATCTTTATAAACTGTTTATTTCTTCTTTTTTTTCAGGTAACTGATGTTGTTGACTTTGTACGGGATATGCCTGGTTGTTCAGATTACGCAGATGAATTCAGAGCTCAAGAGATAGATGGACAAGCACTTTTGCTTTTGAAAGAAGATCATTTAATGAGTCTCATGAGCATGAAATTAGGCCCTGCTTTAAAAGTTTGTGCTCGTATTAACTCCATGAGAGATGAAGTCAGCCATTAAGCTTAGGTGCTATGATTTTTGCTATTTTTGATGCTGATGATTCTAATACCATTTGACTTTTAGAAAGCATTTGAGCTTGATACTTTTGGTGAACACAGTTATTCTCCGGTGTAATGATTTGAGAACACTGTATTATATAAAATATTTATAGTGTTGCTAAAATGCGTGAATCTATGGTTATTCTGAAGATGGCACTGCTTCTTCAGTTTTGAAGGTTCATTTTTTTTATTTCAAAATTTTTTCCAAGCATTATGAGTAAACATTGGTTTTCATCTGAAACGGAATATTGAGTAGTATCTTTTAACGTCTAATATAAAGGAATAATACTCTCACTTTTTAAATTATTACCACTCTAAGACTCTTAACTATGGTTTTCATGCATCTGTTTCTCATTGCATCATTTTTTGTTTTTTCATATTTCAAAACATGTTTTTGAAACATTCCTTTTATAATTAGATGTGTTATGTGAAAAGCAATATGGTATTAACAAACAATTTGATTACTTCATTTCTAAATAAATGAAGTAGTTGAATTGAATGTAATTGTAATGGTGTAAAAAAGAGTTATAGGTATTAAATAATAATTTTTTTTCAGCTGTACCAGACTGAAATGTAACTGTTTTCTAATATAATTAATCTTAAAAAGAACCAATGGAAGGAAATATGTCTTTACTTTGAGATATTTTATAATTAAAGGGTATCTCATCATACGCAAAGAAAGTAAACACATATTATTTTCTTCAAACCGGAAGAAAATAACTTTATCTGTGCAAATAACTTCCTTTCTTTTTATTAAAAGTGGAGGGTGAAATTTATCTATATCATAAGAAGTTATTCTTTCCAAAGCTGATCATTTGAATGAGAAAGAAAATGATCAGTTCTTTTGAACTCGGTGAAAATAAATAATCAAAATATAAAGAAAATTAATATTTTTCTGTGTATATGAAAAAAATATACTTATTATAATATACTTAAGTTAAATGACATTTTGAAAATGTTTTAAACTTAGGAATCTTATTAAGTTATATATATATATACCATATATTTCCAAGAATAAGCTGAGAATTTTGTGAACTTTTTGGAGTTAAAATAAAGAGGTCAGCTAATAAATATGAATCTGCTAATCTATAAAAAAAATGAAATTTCTAATTTATTTTTTTTTTTTTTTAGCATTTTCTATTAGTTATGCTCTAGTGATTTTAATCTTAACTTTTTGGCTGTTCCTGAACAAACTTTTATTCTAAAAAAGAAAGAGAAAAACCACATAATCCTTCAAAATCAGTGTCAGAATCTGAGTTTCTAAATATATATATAGTTTGCAAAATTCACAATCACTCATTAGGATGTCTGAATGCATATGAAATATAGACAAGTGAAATACACAACATGAAATATAGGTCAGTGATCAGGAAATACTTTTTTTTTATTTTGGCATCTCACTTAATTCAAAATGTTTTTTCATCCACTCGAATATGTTCACATTTACAGAGAAATGCCTAGCAGCCATACTCTTACTAAAATTTTCAGCAAATACAATCGCCTTGTGCGAATGGCTTATAGACTTTTATGGAGTTACTTACGCCACTTGATCGACAGTAACATCAGATCAAATCTCATGAAATTCATTGCAATAAGGGGCTAAATTTACTCATGTTGTTAGCCATAGCTTTGAGCGCCATACAGGTGACAGTGCAATTTGGCTGTTCCACCCCAATTTAGAGGGGGAACAACCTGGGGGTGGTCAGGGGGCCCACCTCTCTTCCCCTTTCACCAACCTCACAAGAGGACTTGTGCCTCAATAGCTATCTAGAGTACCTCCATGCTTCAATTGCACTATACATTTAGAAACATCCATGCCTGCTCCAAGATTCAAACCCAGGCCCAACAGCACAACAGTCAGGATTACTAACCACTTTACCGGATAGGTGGCCTTTTATGGGGTAGGAGAGCTTTGTGTACATCCCTGCCGGTGTTTGCTTAGTACAAGTTTCTCTTCCCAATCATTTTTCAAACAAACACAAAAATTGGCACAGAAAGTAAGAATAGGACAAATATACAACAAGTGAATGGAAAAATTATGTTAATTTCTGACAGGAGTACCAAAAATAAGGATATTGCCAAAAGTTATTATTTTACTTTACTGATGTTTGATTGGAAAATATTTTACCCACTTGGCAACATTTATGCCCAAAATAAGGATATTTCTGACAGGAGTACCAAAAATAAGGATATTGCCAAAAGTTATTATTTTACTTTACTGATGTTTGATTGGAAAATATTTTACCCACTTGGCAACATTTATGCCCTCATGGTTTTTTTTTTTTTCATTTCGATTAACATGTGGGTTTTGAATTTTGGTAAGCTTCTTGGATTTCTTCTCGGCTTCTACAGGGATCAGCTTATTTTCGGAAATATACAGTAAGTTTATTAAGTGAATTCATCTATATAGTATAAGTTAAATATTGCTTATCTGAAAAAAATGTATACTAATTCAGAATAAAAAAAAATGTTTTTTAATGATGGATAATTGATCAGAAGTTAATTATATATTTATAATGCTCTTTTTTACATTAAATGTTTTCACTTCCTTTTTTTTTATATGTATTTGTGAAGTGTTTGTACCAGTCTTGTTGGGAGTGACTATTTCAAAAACTATGTATATCACCTCTGTTTCATGTTACTCTAAAAGTAGGTAGTAAGCCTGTGAAATTTCCCCTTTAGGAAATACGGATGTAAATGTATGATACATAACTTATCTATCACTTTATATATTTAAAATAATTTGGTTAATTACATTGTAAAGGTCATCTATTTAATTTTTTAAAAATAATTTTGACTAAAAAATTTTATAAGTGAATTTTTGTAAATACTTTTTTTGTTCTTTGAAGTTAGAATCCTTTTTACAATGTAATGTTTTAATTATTTTAATATCATTTTACACTTAATGGTAAATGTCAAAATGGTATTCACTTATGTAATACTGTTCTATATATATTTAATGCTTCATGTATTTATATGAATAAGTATTTTATATACTCGAGTAGATAGTTATAAAAGTAGTGTAAATCTTTTTGTTGTTGAAGCATGATTTTTCATCCAATTACTTAATAACTTTGTAGTACATGAAAAATCATCCAACAAAAAGGGGATTTTACTAAAAAGGCTTCAGCAATTAATACATGTTTTGTAGTTGAACTAGAAAACTTTTGTTCTGTGTAGGCATTTTTATATTTGAAGTTACAAAATGTCCA
Source organism: Trichonephila clavipes (assembly GCA_019973935.1). Lineage (NCBI taxonomy): Eukaryota > Metazoa > Arthropoda > Arachnida > Araneae > Nephilidae > Trichonephila > Trichonephila clavipes. The sequence goes on from BMAU01020473.1 coordinate 133,652, forward strand.
ATTCAATTTGTTCTGTTAGTTGTTTGTATTTGAAATCTAAGTGTTAGATAGCTTTATCAAACTTGCAATGCAAAATTTATTTTGTTATAACTTTTTAGCCATGGATGTTCCAATTGCTTAGTAAATACATATCGTTTCTATTTTATGTTCCAAAGAATTAAATATTTGTGAATTTTTCAATTAATGTGTTATGAGAGAAAAGATCGTCACATGGCTAATAAGAATCAGCAATTATATGTTTAATCAGTATAAAGAATTGTATTATGAAAAAATACATTTTACAAAGTTTCTTTTTCTAGAGCTTTTTTTATTGTTCCCCTGTTCAACTGGATGCTGTAAATATAATTGGATTATTTTCTGTTTCTTATTTATCTAGTCAATGAAATCTTAACTTTTGCTGTGATTTAATTACTTATGCAATTCATAGGAAACTTTTGATACTATTCCATTTTTTTTAAAAAATAGTTGTGTTAACAATCTGTTTAGTATAAGGTTTAATAATGTTAATTTTTAAAAGTTTCATATTTTTACTTCATCTCTGAACCTTTATTACATATTTATATGTTTGCACTTATTAAAAATTGTTATGCATCATATTTTCTCATATAAATGTTTACATTTTAGCATAAATTAAAATGCTTTTTATATTTGCTTAAAATAAATACCTTTTTTATTATGGTATTAAATGAGAAAACTCTTCTCATTTCTTTTTCTGTCTTTGTGTTCTTTCATTGTGCATTTATAATATTTATATTATTTCGTTCCTGTAAATGGTTTTTCAGTGTCTACTGTGCAATATGGGAAAGCTTTTAGGGTCAACTTAGGTATTGTTATTAAGCACTTCCTAAGAACTAGTAGCACTAGTTAATGTCGGTTATGCATGAAATGTTTTAAATTTGCATTTGCCACTTATTAGCTGTGCATGCATATTATCTTTTCACATACAGCATTTATATCTGTTATTTTACAATTGTTTTTGAAATAAATGAAAGAGAGATACAATTTTAAAAATTTGTTCTCATTGAAACGTTGCAGTAGTTTTTGCGGGATGTTTATATTTGCCCACCGATTTGAATATTTTTATTGTATCAATTTTCCTTGAATAGTTAATGCATTAATAATTTGTACTGAATTTCCTACAATAATCATTTTATGCTGAATTTATCTTAAACTATTAAAAATTCAAATTTGCACATTTTTATGTGTAAAATAAAATTCAAAATTTTTATTTATGTTTTGCTTTTAGTAATAACAATTTTTAAGTAAATTTTGTTGTACATTAAATACAAAATACAAAAAAATTAAGAAGGATACTATCACTTGGGATTCAGAATTATGAGGTTCATTGCTTATAGCTCTTGTGTTGATTCTAAGTGTGGCATTAACTAACAATCAATCAAGCAACTGAACACAAATTCATAAGAATATATGATCATGATAGTTTTTAATGATCAAAATGAAATTATTTAAACACATGAGAGAAAATTAGTTCACAAATGCATACAGTATTTTTGGTTTATCCATGAAATTTTTTAGCTGTTCATTTTTTGAACAGTTAATAAAGATGGTTTTGAATACAATTTTTAAAAATTTTGTATTCAAATATGATCCTTTTCTGTGAAGAATTCTTGTTAATATCTTCAGTTTATGCTTTTAAAATTACATGTAGGTATTCAAATTCTTTTTAGTTTAAAAGATATATATGAATTTAAGAGATATTTTATTTTAACTAATCTTGCTGTTCGATGTTATGTTTATAATGCATCTTTAAATATATGTATAATGTTATTTACATTTATTATGAGACAGTTGTAAACATTTTGTATCATAACTAATACTTTTTAATTTAGTTGTTTAAAATTGTGTTTCTAAAGTTTTATTATTAAATGTTTTCAAGTACCTGTTTATTGATATAGAATGGTCTTTTGTATCTTGGGGGGTACATAAGAACCCCCCAAAAAAGAACAAACTTGAAAGTTTGTCTTGAAGGTCTTTTCTTGTAGCTTATATAAGGGATTGCATCTGGTCTGTCTATTGTTGTTTGTTGTGTGAAATTGTAATAATATTTTTGCATTTTCAAAAATTATGTTCCTGGAATGTAAAAATTTCATTTTTTTTATAAGTTTTTGACTGCAAAAATAATACAATAAATAAGTTTGTTTTGATGTGTAGCTGTTTTACAAAATACTTTTTATGTGTTGCAGATTAATTTTTTTCATTTGTTCCTATTTAATAAGAAGAAATGCAATTTTTTTTTCTCATCCAGAAGGAAAAAAATGATATATGTCTGAATTTCTGGTTATATTCCATTTCTTTAAAAATGCACAAATCCCTTTTTTGAAAGTTTCAAATATATATATATTATACAGTAAAAGAATACAGTTTCTTTTGAGAAGGCTAATTAAGTATTTGTTTATATTATTTGATTGATTTTATTAAAATGTGGAAAAATATAATTAAAAATAATCTTTTTTGGAACATTGCTGGCTTGATGTATCCTAGATATTAATATTATTATGATTATACTATGGTGAAAAATGATAAAATTCATTTTTCATACATGTAATATTCAATAGACTTTGTATGTTTTTAAAAATCATGCATTAAAGTAGAAATTTTGTATTGATTAAATATGTATTGATGTATATGTATCACCTCAATTGTATTTCAATTTATTAGATTTAAATGTGGCATCATACTTAGATTTTTTTTTTTTTTTTTTTTTTTTTTTTGTAACAGAACTTGATTTTATTTTTCTGTCAATTTATGATGTTAAATATTATGAGGTACAACTACTGTGCAAAAAATTACTTGTTTTTAATAAAAAAATTTTCATAACACTGCCATTATAAACTCTGTAGATTGAAGAAGAAAAAAAAAAAGAATTATTACATTGGTGAAACTTTCCCAAAGTTTTGTAAAAAAAGAAAAAAAAAATTTTTTTTTCTTTATTTGTATGTGTGCATGTATGTCTAATAAATAATCTAGTCAAAATATAAATGCTTTTTTTCAATTGTTTCAATCCTTTAATTAAGTACTGTATGAACTTTATTTGTATGATTTTGAAAATATCAGTCTAATGTATTTAGTCATGTCATAAGTTCTGATACAAAAATTCTAGATCATTTGTTGTGACTTAAATGCAGCAGACAATTTTATATTTTGTGGTTCGTTGAAAACCGTCTGCAAAAAATTACAGTCTCCCATGCATGCTTTAAATCAGTCAGAGCCTTACTCAATGTGATAAATGTGTGCCGTAGTTATTTTTCTTCATCGAAAAAAGATCCTGTCGGGGATGTTTAAAGCTCTTAAACATTTAGACATCAAAAGGTTATTCATTTATTGAACTATTAAGGGATTTTTTGAGACCAGCAGAATTGCAGACTGTACTAGATGTGGTCATCTGCATTAGTGAGAACACCCTCTCATCCAAGAGTCAAAAAATATAAAAGAAAGTACCAAAAAATAGTTCAAAATCGTCAATAATTCAAATCAGTCAAGATGCAAGTTGGCTGACATTGACTTATAGGCTGTGATGAGCAATCCCACTCCTAAGTTCAGTGTCTTTGGTAGCCTAGTGGTCAAGGCAACAGACTCGTGGCCTGTGTGTCATGATTTCGAGCCTGGTACCACTGAAGACCCGCCGTGCAGAAGGGACCGATATACATTAAATATGTCGATGATCAAACGTCCTCCCATTGGTGTGGTGTGGAAGCTAGGACTGGGGGTGCCAGATCAGGTGTCATCCTCATCATTTGACCATGGTTCAAATTTATGAGGTCCTTTGCCTGAAGCCTTCGAATAGATGAATAGTGAGACGTTTATATTCCCTAACTCCTAAATTCAAAAAAGTTGTAGAAATGTATGATAAGGTACACACATTCAGTGGCGTAACGCACATTCTCCGCATTACGAAGGTGGGAGAAGAATGTTAGAGGGCCCAGGGGTGTAGCTACCGCTGTATCAGCCGTATCAATGATACGAGCCCCCAAGCTACAGGGGCCCCAACATGTGTTACTACAGTACCACTAGCAGGGCTCCCATACCTAAAAAAGGGCCCCAAAGGAATTTTGATACAGGGCCCCCCTCAGAGCTAGCTACACCAGTGAGAGGGCCCAAAGCCTGACTAACGCTAAGTACATACCCTTTGTAAGATCCAGTTTGAGGTCTAAAACCTGATTTTGCAAGGGGGCTCTAATATTGTCCGTTACGCCGCTGGGTACACTTGTCTCATTAAACTGATTCTAAAATTAAATGTACTTGCTGCTGTAAATTATATGAAATTAGCACAGTAAATAAATTGTGAATAAAACACTGTCACCGTTTTATTTTACTTATATTTATTATTTTTTATATATGGTGCAATATGTAAACCTTTTCTGATGTGCAGAAATAACTAATGAATGCAATTATTTTTAAAAGATGTGGCTTTCCGGTACCCGCTTCCACCAGGGGGCCCTCGAGCCGAAACAACTGCGTACCCCATCCACGGGGCGTTATCTTGCTGGTAAATTGCATCAGGTGTGCGGATACCTTTCTCTTGAAGCTTGAAATTAGCAGTGCGTGTGATGGGAGGAAATCTATACACCCATCACGAGATCTCCAGAACTATTAGACCTATAGAAATGAAATGTGGCAGGCATGTTTCTTTGGTTGAGCAGAAACACGCTAAGAACGGGTTTTGCTGAAATGGACACCAAAAGAGGGTTGCTTAAAGGGATTATACACTGCTCAAAACAATTAGGGGAGCAAGCAAAAAAGTGAAGAAAACCGTGTGAGACAGCCACGTATTGGCATACAATGCATAGTACACGCGTATCAATGCGCAATACAGAAAAAAGGCGTAAAAAAATTTGGAATTAAGCTTTAATTCTTTGAAAATTATGGGAAATTATGATTTAGGGCAACAATTTGGTTACATGTAAACGATAAAAAAAGGTACTGTTTAGACATGATACATGAGTTTTAATAGGGCGTGTGGTCTCCTCGGACAGCTAAGATTGCTGCACACCTGTTTGCCATGGATGCGATGAGGTTATCAATCAGACTTTGGGGAATACTGTTCCACTCCTCAAGAAGTGCAATCTCCAAGTCTCGGACCGTAGCGTGCGGCCTTGGTCGCGCAGCAATGCGTCGTCCGAGTATGTCCCAAACATGCTCGATTGGATTCAGGTCAGGAGAGCCCGCTGTCCATTCCATACGCTGTATTGTTTCAGCTTCAAGCATGTTCTCCACCAGACGAGCTCTATGCGGTCGGGCATTATCATCCTGGAAAACAAAGGAATCTCCAATGGCTCCAGCGTAAGGGATGACATGAGGTCGAAGTATCTCGTCTGCATACCTTCGGCCCGTCAAAGTGCCATTACGAATGATATGCAGGTCCGTACGTCCACCTATGCTGATTCCACCCCATACCATCCAACCAGCTTTTCTGTATTGTGACCTTTCACGAACGAATGCGGGGTTATTTCGAGTGCCCCTGTCCCTCCATGCAAGAACACGTCGGGTGTCACACTCTAGACTGAATTGGGACTCGTCTGTAAACAGCACTTGGCTCCAATCATGTTGCTCCCAATCTCGATGTTCAGCAGCCCATCTTCTTCGGGCCGCACGGTGGCGTGGGGTCAACGGAATGCAGACCATTGGCCTACGTGCATAGAGCCCTCCCTCATGAAGCCGATTACGTACTGTTTGGCTGGACACCCTTCGTCCTGTTGCCAAGAGCAACTGTCTTTGCAGCTGCGTAGCATTCTCTGTTCTGTTTCGACGAGCTGTTAACTGTATATACCGGTCATCAGTTGATGTAGTGGCGCGTGGCCGACCTGCCCTGGTCAACGTCTAACATTTCCTGTTTCTTGGAATCGATTCCACAGCCTTGCAGCAACACTTCTGGCGACTCCAACAGCGTCCGCGACACTACGTTGTGTTTGCCCGGATTCCAGTCTGACTATAACACGCCATGCCATGGATTCCGGTAAATCACGTTGTTGAGACATTCTCAAGTAACCTTGTCTCAAAAAAAAATACTGCGCAATGGAATTTCACAGTTACGGCAATAAAACAGACGGTTCTGCAACATCCCGATTTCTGCCCTTATCTCCTTTTTTCTGGTTTTTGACGTCATAAACTTTTATTTGCATATAAAGTTTTCTTCTTCCGTTTCCTGGTAGGCTTTAAAATATGGATGTTTCATTTTATGTTACTTATTGGTATACATCTTTGCTTACTTTTGTTAAAATCATGTGCTCCCCTAATTGTTTTGAGCAGTGTAGATAGAAAATTTGCTTTTTGTATTACAACATTCAAGTTTTGCAAATATGTTTTTTTCTGTGTAGAAACTCGTTAAGAACGGATTTTACAGAAATCGACTTTCAATTAAGGTTTACGAGGTATTACAGGGCCGTTATAGATACAAAAAGTTAAAGAAAAAACATTTCTTTGTTGAGCAGAATCCGATAAGGATGGGTTTAGCGAAAATTGATTCCCAAAGGAGATTCGAGGACATGAAAAAAAGATTCGGGAAAGTGAGCAAAGGATAAGTTTTAAGGAAATCGACTCAAAAAGGAGAGAGGAGTTAGGGGTGCGTAAAAGATAGATTATACTTTTGTCTGAGAAATTCAAGTCCTGTCTTTATTATGGGAAGTGACAAGGATTATAAGAATGTTTTTCAATTAAATCGAAAATTTATGGCTAGGACTTTGATAACAGTAACGTAATGTGTGTGTGTGTCGAGATCCAAGTTAGCAAATTATGAACACTAGCAACTGAGAAGACAGGTATGTTACCCACATGGCCGTAATGGATCATGCAGCCATATCACGAGCACTGAGTCAAGTATTGGGGTCGTTTGCAAGACAGCAAATGTCTGCACGAACTGTTCGACGACGTTTGCATAAGTATGAACCCTCAGCTCGGAGACTATGGCTGCGGCTACTCTTGACGCTGCATCACAGACAGAAAGGTCTTCAATGGTGTGATCAATGACAAACCTGGGAGCGTGAATGGGGAAACGTCATTTTTTCAGATGAATCCAGGTTCTGTTTACAGCATCAAAATGGTCGCATCCGTGTTTGGCGGCATCGTGATGAATGCACATTGGCAGCGTGCACTCATCTTCATCGTACTGGCCCATTACCTGTGGTAATGGTATGGGGGTGCTATTGGATACATGTCTCGGTCGCCTCTTGTTCGCATAGACGGCACTTTGAACAGTGCACGTTACATTTCTGGTGTGTTACGACCCTTGGCTCTATCCTTCATTCGAGCCCGGTGAAACCCTACATTTCGGCAGGATAATGCACAACCGCTTGTTCCCGGTATTGTACGGACCTTCCTTGATACAGAAAACTGTCGGCTGTTTCCCTGAATTGCATGTTCACCAGATCTCTATCCAATAGAAAACGTCTGGACCATGGTTACCGAGCGACTGGCTCGTCAGCATACGCCAGTGACTACGGTTGATGAGCTGTGGCATCGTGTTGAAGCTGCATGGACATCTGTATCTGTACATGTCATTCAATCTCTGTTTGACTCTATGCCTAGGCGTATAAGGGCTGTTATTACTGCCAGAGGTGGCTGCTCTGGGTACTGATTTTTCAGGATTTATGCAACCGAATTTCTTCAAATTTTAATCACTTGTTATTTACAGTATAATATATTTGCCCAATAAATATCATTTTGTTTTACCTGCATTTCTTCCTGGTGTAGCAATTTTAATGGCCAATAGTGTATATATTTAAATCATACTACAACATCGTGAAATACACAACGAACGGGTGGGCAAAGGTTAGTCACTTTGTAACTGCCCTGGAAGAGAATCAAAGAGTTCGTTTTACAGGCTATGCAGTTCAAATCAAACTCGCCAAAACAGTTGCAACAATCAACAGCAGTGACTTCGTAAACTAATTAGTTTTTAAACTTAATGACTGATATATTTGCATTTACATAAACAGAAATATTTCTAAGTGGATCCTTAATAATCCTTAAATGGATGAAAATTGGGACAGATCAAGTGAAACTGTTTAGTTAATCACAAGGGCATGATTTCTTTATATAGAATGTCTTCCACCACCCCTTAAAAATTTGTTCAACATTTTTCTGCTATTTTTTGGTGTTTTATAAGAGGCATACATAATACATGCATCAATTTCTACACCAATGTGAATTAAGTTTACATTACCTTTATTTAACTAAGCTGTATATTTCATTTAAAATATTTCCGTTACATTAAATTAGCAAAAGAGTTAAACTTAACCTGTACGGCTGTGATAGCTATGTGTTCATGTCCGTTTGCAGATATTTTTCTGTCGAGATGTGTATTCAATTTTTGATTCCACTTAATTGTCGTGAGAGAAGATGGAGCTCTTTAAATCTACTGAGACTTAAAATTCTGTCATTAATATGTAGAGCCATTTTTAACCTCCCTGGTGCCCTAGGCACTTCAATAGTTACACCCCTTCCCCTGTTTCCAGAGCACCCCTTTCTCTTTCAGCCCTTACTCTTCCTGCTTAGTTTCAGGAGCCGTGATTTTGCAAAAGCGTGTAAATGGTTACGATTTATGATATTTAGTGTCACTTAGATTAGGAAATGTATATAAAATTGTTTTAAGAATAGTATTACAATAAAAAATTATTTAAGTACAATATTTTGACAAAAAAAGGAACATTGAATGACCAAATTTCAAAATGTTCTTTTGTGAAAAATAATTCTATTATAATAATATTTTGCCTGTATATAGCTCAGACCTCTCTGTACAGAGGCTCTACTAGAATTTTTGAAATATATAACTTAGAAGTTTGTTTATCATGTTTTACGACAACAGAGGGGAGAAATTTTAAGAAAAAAACGCCGATAATTATTTCAATGGGTTGCCACTCTGAAAATAATGTGAATTTTTCAAAAATCGTAGTTGAGCCTCTGTACAGAGGCAAAACATTTTTTTTCAATAGAAGCATTTTTCACAAAAGGAGAACATTTTGAAAAAAGGTTATTATAAGTTAATTTTTTGCCAAAATATTGTATTTAAATAATTTTTTTTGTCAAAATGTCCTTAAAACAATTTTATACATGTATTCTAATCTAAGTTACACTAAATATGAAAATTATCCATTTATGCGCTTTTTGAAAAGCACGGTTCCGATCGTAGTCGGATATCTTAATACTCTTACTCTTTTCCCTTTCTTTATTTTTGCGGTTTGGATAGTCTTTCCATAATCCACCACCTGTGCCCGCCGTGTCCTGGACTGACAATCGTATACGACCATACCACTATCCTTTCCTTATAAAGAAAGATAGTGTTATAGTTTGGCCACTCTTGTTCATTTCTTACTTTACGGCATCACGGACCACACCGTTTTGTAAATTCTTATAGTAAATTAATGAAATCGCGCTTGCAATTACAGTATAGAGTATACACACATTATTGCATAAATTGTTTTCAACTTGTTAATTATCATCTGTTTTATCGCTTTACTGTCTTTTACTTTTCGACATTTTATTCTTCGTTGAGTCATTGTATTTGTACAACGAAGGTTTTCTTCAAAAAACGAATAGTTTTTCGAGAAAATTATTAATTACACCATTGTAGTCAATTTCCATTGCATTATTTTGAGTGGATAGCAGCATCAAACTGTTATGCTTTTCATTTTCCATAGTGGATCTCATTTCAGCTTTCACTCTCGAGGGCAGAAATACTTCTCTTACGTCCCGCTAGGCGGTGTTATGTGTGTGTGTTCGCTGTAATTTAAATTTTTTTTTCTCCCTACAATATATGTCCCTACACAGTGTTTCTCAAACTGTGGGGCGTGCCCCCTAGGGGGGGGCGTGATAACCCTACAAGGGGGTGCGAGCATATCGAAAAGTCGAAAACATAAGATTATTTTAAAAACTATTAATTTACTGAAAGTAAACACTCTTAATGTATCAGTACTGCACAAAGTATTTTATAATTAATTTAACAGTTCTAAGTTAAAAACAAGTTGAATAATTACCAGTAACCCCATGGGCTTGTCATAAATAAAATTGCATACAAAAATTAATATTTATCTTGATAATTTATACGGTTTATTATTATTCCCTTAGATTCTGATTAAAAATTACGTGATTCGCTCCCCAATGCTAACCTTTAAACACATAGTCGAGCGAATTAGTGTATTGGGGAAGAGGGGGAGGGAGGGAAAAAGGAATAAATAAGCAAATCCTCTGAAATAAGTAAATCATTCTCAAACACTCAAATCATTTTATTGCATTCGAGAGCCTTCGGAATAATTTTATGGATAGCAGTTCGCAGAAAAGATGGTCCTTTGGAAAGATGTAAATATACGTCCGGGGCAATTAACGCACTGGCTGAGCTAGACGTTTATATACGCCGGTGGCACTTAAGAGAATAAAATCGATACGTAGGTTTAGTGTCAAAGTATAAAATTATTGAATTCAATACATTGTTATTGTGTGTGGGGGGAGATGAAAATTTTGATCGGATATTGGGTCGCAAACATTTAAAGTTTGAGAAACCCTGTCCTAATCCTGCTTAAGTGGAAAAGTGGGCCTGTTAACATGGCATTGTTGCAGACAATTTAGAGCCAGTACAGCTGTCGACCTTGTTATCTCATTGTGATTTAAGATTACAAAACAAATCAAAGACTTGAAAAAGAACTTTAAGAACTAGTTGATGAGCGAAGAACCCTTTGGGTATAATAATCAGCATATTCTATATTAGGCTCTGCTATTAGCATGATATTTGCTTTATTTTCGATTGTTATTGATGATGTTAAAATGGTTGTGGATAACAAAACGAATCACTGTTACTTTAATAATTTAAATTGCTACATCGTTTCTGCAGTCATATCACACCCAAGCTCAATTACATGCTAGGTCAATGGTTCCAAAAATACTATTAAATACCTTATATGTAACTTAAAAGCTTGCTTTGAGGAAGTATTTATTGTACATAACCATTACGATTAGTCTAAGTTATAGGCGTAAGACACAGACTTGAAAGGACCGGTGAATGAGACTTTCTCGTTGTGTTACCATTATGCCTTAATTAATCGAGTGCTCTGACAAGTTTAACGCGTAATTACTGTAATCAGTCAATCATCTGAAGGAATGCGGAATTGCTTTTAGAAATGCATATGCTTGACCGATACTTTTCATCGCGGTGAACATTTGTTTTGATTTAAATGTCACTTGAATAAAAATAGAAGAGAAATTTATATTACTGTAAAATCGGGCGTATACAACACGCACTTTGAACACAAAAAAATAATATCGAAATTTACGGGTGTGCCTTATACGCCCGGGTATAAAAATGATAGCTTTAAAAATAAAAAAAAAAGGTGATGAGCATAAAAACAAAAACTAAACTTATACATTTTTCGAAGTTCACGTTTTTTTTAAAAAGAAATGACACGTCTTATGAAAGCTTAAAATAGTTGTAGTTCTAAAAGCATACTATTTTTTGCAAAAACCTGGGATGATATCTCGAGTAAGTGATTCGATATTAACGTCACACTATTCTGGTTCTCGAGGGGTTTTGGCAACGGGCCTCGAAATTTTGAAGCAAGGTCAAGTAACGAGGACGACACCTGAGCTTTGAATTTATAACTTGAGAAAAAAAGTATTTTGAACAAGAAATATGTATAAGGAAAAGTACAGTGGCATAACGGAAAATAATTGGGCCCCCCACAATGTCAGATCTTGGGCCCCAAGCCGGATATATATTTATAAATAATTGCAAAACCATAACATAATGTACCTTTATACATCACATAAAAATATTTAAATATTAAACTTATAACTGAATATAAAATCAACCTGTGTCAACCTCAAGCAAAGTAAATAACATTAACTGTAGCATTAACATTAACATTAGAGAGTATTTATAGTATTAAAAAAAAAAAAAACCTAACAACAGTCGACTGATAACCTAGTAACTTAAATAAAAACGATACACTAAGAAAAACACAAACACTGTAAAATAATATTTTCGATTTCAGATCTTTATGATATAAAAAGGTATCACTTACCAAATTCTTCGTTTATGAATCCCGGGATGAGCTTGACCTTAAGTTCGATAAAATTCTAGCATAAATTGTCGAAAAGTCAAAGACAAAACTACTGTTACTAATAAGAAAGCATGAACACAAAAAAGAATGCGCTCGCAGTACCAGTCAGGTTGAACTACAAAAGTAACTAGTTCGTTGGGTTGTTCGCGACACACACTACTAGCTAACATACAGCTAGCTCTACACTCAAGAAGTAAATCACGAAAAAGCGATTGACGTCTCACATTTTTCTTAGCAAAGTCAGTTATTAATTCATCCAATTCAATTTTTCTTGTTTCTTGTTGTTCAATACTTATCAAAGACAAATAGGAGAGCCTCTCTTCTGACATCGTTCAACGTAGATAATTTTTTATTAATTTTAATTTAGAAAATGACCTTTCCGCCGATGCAGAAGTAACTGGAAGAGACAAAATCAATAAAACTGCAATACATACATCTGGTAAACTTGGCGCAGCAAACTTATTTTGAATCATCAAAAAATTACCTAAATCTTTTTTCGAATTTAGTTTAATTAAATCTTTACTAAAAACTGCTTTTAGAGACATAATTTGATTTGGAAATTCACTAGATAGGTCGAGGCTATATACTTTTTGAAGATTACTGGCTTCATTATATAAGAGATCATTTGTAGTGCTTACAATATTTTTGAGAGAAAAAAAACTGAATGATTTGTAAATGCCATTCATACTCTCAAAGCGATTTTTTAATTGAGTAGTAATAACATCAACATTGGCCTTAAAAACATCTACCTCAAACAATCGTTCTCTGTCTTGCAGTTTTTCATCAGCATTGAAATCATCGAAAAACTGTCTAACTTTTCTATGTCTCTTTTTTTCAAACGCCGGGGTGATACCTTATTTTTTAGCCAAACCAATAGCTTCTTCCTTTATGTTAGCAAAATTGTTACGAAGATTCTCGATAGACGTTAAGCTAGAATTTAACATGATCTTAGCGTTTTCCAAATCTATTTTTGGTGATTGTAATGCTTTTGAAGTTAAATTTATATCCTTTGTAAAATTTGACATTGAAAAATTAGCAAAAAAAAAAAAAAAAAAAAATTGAAACTTTTCCATATGTTTTTTAATCGCTAAAGCTTCCTGTTTCTCGTCTTGCTTAGTACTGGTTAGTAAAATATTTGAAAGTATTTTTAAAATCGAAATGTAAGTGTAGCGAATTGATATTACAGAGTCAAATCGAGATGACCACCTTGTCGTGCATAATGATTTAATAGTCTGCTGAATATTCTCGTTATTCTGCACAATTTTCAGATCACTCCACCTTTTTTAATGCTGAGACCAAAAAATGTGTAAATTTTTTGACAAAAGTCTTAAAATTCTCTTACATGAGGCACGTTATTACATGCATTGTTTAGAACAAGATTGAGGTTGTGTGTTGAACAGTGAACGTAATTTGCTCTTGGTTGTTTGTTCTTAATTAATTTCTGTAATCCCCCATACGCTCCACTCATGTTGGCTGCCCCATCATATCCTTGTCCTCGACACTTCGCCAAATTAATATCCAGTGTATTTAGAAAATTTAACACATCATTTTTTCCAAACATTTTGCAATCTGATTTTCCACCTCAATAAAGCCTAAGAACGTTTCGTTAATTCTGATATTATCTGGCTCATTATTATCATTAACATCAGTTGATACATACCTTATTATAATACTTAATTGGTCTTTTTTTAAATATCCTGTGTCGTGTCCAGAATAATAGAGAAAAAAGAACATTTCCTTATATTTTTAACAATATTTTCTTTTATTCTAGAGCCTATAATAGCAATAAGTTCATTTTGAAATTTTGGGTTAAGATATTTTTTAATTCTTTTTTCTGACAAATGAACATTGAGAAGAGGGTCATATTTAGCCAAGAGGTCTATTATATTCAAAAAATTTCCCCTTTGAGTCGAATCTCGAGTTTCTCGATGTTCCCGAAAAGAAAGATTGCACATCGCTAGAGTCATTGTAACGTCTATGATTCTTCGTAAGATTTGGCTAACCTTATTAACTTCTTTAAAATTGCATTTCAATAATGAATCCACCGTTTTATTTTGTTTCCAGATGTTATATGTGCGACATGCTTGGATATGAATTATAGAATTTTCATGCTCTTTAATATTTTTTTTTTTTGATATTCCTTGCCAGTCATTCACACCTTTACACCAGGCTTCTATAAAATACATATTTGTTTTATCAGCGAAAAGCCAACATACCTGACAGTAAGCAACATGAAGTCGTGTTGAATAACACAACCATTTCCTGTCGATCTTTTGTCCTGCCTTGGATATGAAACTATAATAAAATGATGAAAGCTCCTTCCCTTGGCATCTTTTTGGAAATTACCTTCTGGTTGGTATGGGCCCAATTTTAAAATTTGTTCCCTTAAATCTGCATCTATGGGCGTACCTACATAATGTGCAAAATAATTTTTAATCAATTTTGTTTCTTCGTTTTCGTTTTCCGACTCCTTTTCTTTAGATAGAGTATATCCTTATTAGTTGAAGTGTCCGAAACTGTGTTTTTTTCTTGTGGATTAATTTTCACTTCCAGGATTTGTTCATCAAGTTCCCTGGCATTACTACTAGCACTTGCACAAGATGATGAACTTGCGGATATTAAAAAGTTATCCAATTTTGCATATTTGCTATTAATATTATACTCCTTTTCCTTTCGAATTCTTCATTTTTGAGAGAACCACTCAGTTTTTTTTTTAAATCCACTCATTTTAGGGCCGCGTTTCTTCTTGTCTTATTAACAAAATAACAGTATAAGAACAAGAATAATTAATTCCGCTTACAAAAAACAGTTATTATATTACAAGAGAGAAGTGAGATCACACACAAAATGTTTTAACAGCGAAGGAACACTCCCTATATTGAAGTGCATTGAGTATAAAAATATATATGTTCTAAAAACAATTTTGTGAAACATTTCTCATTATGCTTTATTTGATTGAATACTCATAAATTTACGGAAATTTCTGTGGGCATGTAGGTTTCTAAATCATAAATCTAGACCATGTAATCATTTAAAATGCTCTCTATGCATTTTCAAGTATCGCAATACTATTTTTCATGAAAAAAGCGTAACAGATGTACGTTATTTACGAGTTCGCTAAATGAAAATGAAATACATGTGGGGGAGCTAAAGACTCCAATAAGTTACTTTGCTACTTTAGTAAAGAGTAACATGTCTTTTTTCCCCTCCCTATCGCTAACATGAAGTACACTAAAAAAACAGTGATGAATTTTTTTTATCTTTCTAGCATTTTATCCAATTTTCCGTCTGACTTTCTTTTTATCTGTTAGTAATTTAGGTTTGAAAAGAAAACTCACTAAAGAAAAGTATCTCTTTCGTCACGGGGATTACAGCAAATTAAAATGTTTTTTTATTTGGTTATTGGATCTAAGATATCTAATAAGCGATCAAAATTTTGATTCTGAATGATGTTAGATTGCCAATTTGAAAATCGCTTAAAATTGGATTAAAAAAATGTAAAGATAATTTTGTGAAATTCTACGTTAAGGGCATCAGTCTAGCTTTGCCCCCTCAGTGCGGGGGTTGCGGGTGTGTACGTTACGCCACTGGAAAAGTAATTTATGTTAATTCCGATGAATCTTTTGGAAATTTTTGAATAGTGGTAGTATGCGGATATGGCGGCAATAAAAAAAAATTCAGTTTCAAAAATAATATCGATATTTAGAGGAAGAACAGCTAAATGAGAGATGTCTGAAAGGGTTGATCACAAGTAACTTCCATTTTTTTGTATCGATTTTTAAGAGCAGCTACGAGATAGTTATCTAATCTCTGCTTATCAAGTTTCTCTCTTTTATATGTAACCATATTCCTACGGGTATTAACCTAAATGAGAAATTAGCGGTAATAATTTTAGGAAGCATCACTTTTACGCACACATTTCTTTTAAACACGAATAGAAATAGAAAACCTATTAATTTTATATTTTTAGCCTATCGATTATAACGAACTATCGATCTATAACGATTAACTATCTTAATTAATCTGTAAGGAAGAAGTTGAAATAGTGACTGAATAACGACAAAATATACAAACCGTATTGACTCGAATCTAAGTAACCATCGATTCTAGCTGCACTCCAAATTCTCAAAATGTTTTTGCGAAAAAATGTTGTCATCGATTCTAAACCACACGCCCAATTCTCTACACGTTGTTGAGAAAAATAAAAAATAATGTAAAAGGTTCATCAAAATCGTATGTTTAAGAATTTTTTTAAAAAATTGAGAAATAATAAGAAGTTAATGATTTATTTATTTTACCAGCATTAAAAACTTCAAATGAACCTATAATTACTTTAATCGTCAGTATCATGTTTCGAAAACGATTCGTCACACAGACGACTACAGGATTGGTGTCGGCGTCGCCGTTTTCCCACACGATGTCGTCTTCCGTGCCATCTAATGCTTTTGTTATGCAACATTTAAAAGAATGCATTATAGAAGAAATTAAAAGAGTTATTGAAGTCTGCTGAACATTTATAAACAAAAATTATATCATTTTGTTTGCGCCATCGACGTATATTTGTTTCTCTCGTGCCATATTTTCAGTTGCCATTGCTGATTCCGTTTTTTTGTGCATATAAAATTGCCTCCCCCACCCCCCTTTCATACTTGAGTTATAATGAACTCATCTTGATGTCATTATCGATATCTGTGATGTTTAGGTGATTAAAAGAAAGCGTATTCAAAAAAAATTCCTAAACACGAGCAGACAACGATGCTTAGGATATACGAAATATCGGAAATAAACTGCGGAAAGGGATAAGCCATCGATGCAAGTGGCCAGAATAGATGGTTACATTTTTCCTTCTGAAAAAGGAGAAAACTCAATCCCCCCTTCGAATAAATATTTTGCCTTTGATTCTAAACTGCCCCCTATTTTCAGTAGCATTAACACTGGAAAAATAGTGAGGCTTAGATTCGAGTAAATACGGTACTTCTTTTTTCAAAAATCGAGCAGAAATAACCGTAATTTTTTAAAAATGATTTTGAATATTTTCATCTTGTTTTTGTTCAGTACTTCTCATAGAGTCCCTTTAACACAACTAATAAATAAAGTACCCAAGGACAGCTTTGTGTGATCTACACTGGTGTGCAAAAATTAAGGACGAAGTCGAAAAATTAGCATGTCAGCTGAACGAAGAGGCAGAGCGGACAGAAAGACCAATCAGGAGATTAAGTAAGGTGATGTACGGTAGCACATGCGCAGATATGCAGGTAGACGTAATGGGGGAGTGTCTGAGTAGTATAAAGCATGTTGTCGGTGTAAGATCAGTATTTCTGGCAAAGAGATTGCACGCCGTATAGCAGTTAAAATCACACCGAGTTGCTGCCTCAGCGAGAAATGGCGAATAATCAATCTGTTAGACGACATCTGGATGCTTTTACCCGAGGTCGAATCATTGGGAGAAGTTGGAGGAAGGCCGCAGTGTGACAAGTGTGGCTGCAGAGTTCGGAATTGCTCACAGCATCGTTTCACGACTTTGGAGACAATTTCAAACTACAGGAACAGCTATCCGAGGGTTCAGTAGTGGTCGTCCACGTGGAACCCCACCCGCAGATGACCGGTACATTGTCTTACAGGCCAGAAGAAACAGGTGGCAGACAGCGGGAGAAATCGCTAGACTTCGACACAGGTGACTGGACGACCGATATCGCGTTTTACCGTGGCCAGAAGACTGCACGGTGGTGGTCTGTTTGCACGACGCCCTGTACGGTGTGTACCTTTAACGCCTGCCCATCGGAGAAGGCGTTCTCTGTGGTGCCGGGAAAACCGGAATTGGAGAGACAATGAATGGGGACGAGTACTCTTTACAGATGAGAGCAGATTCAGTTTGAGTAGCGATTCTCATCGCATACTCATCTGGAGAGAGCGGGGAAGCCGCAATCATCCCTCGAACATTATTGAAAGGGACAGGTATTGAGGTCGCGGTGTTCTCGTTTGGGGAGGCATCATACTTGGTAGTCGTACAGACCTTCACATCTTCGACGCAGGTTCAGTCAACGGGACCCGTTATTGTAACGAGATTCTTCTTCCATATGTGCGTCTTTTTAGAGGCGCTATATGTCTGCAGTTCCTTTTCATGGACGACAATGCACCATGTCATCGCACAGTAGCTGCCGAACAGCTCTTAAAGAGTGAGAATATTGAACGTATGGATTGGCCGGCACGATCTCCGGATCTCAATACCATCGAGCATGTATGGGATTTTCTAAGCAGACGCTTGGCAGCTCGTACCTTACCACCAGTAACGATTCGGGAGCTTCGATTAGCGCTGCAAGACGAATGGACAGCAATGCCTCAACAACTCATTGACACCCTCATTCTCAGCATGGGCAGACGCTGTAAAACCTGCCTAGCAGTCAGGGGAGATCATATCCCCTACTAAAGACCGGATGTTTCTTGCTGGACACCCATCACAGGGATGTTTCGGCCTTCAGTCGCATTGCACTCCATGCTACTTTTTCAATATATCAAGCTTCTTTTTATCCCTCTGATTTCTCTTTTAGTAAGTGTTGCTTACATTACACGTGTCCTTATGTATTGGGGATCTTACGGTATTAAATGTGTTGATTTGGAAAGCTTTTGTACAAAGTTATATTGAAAAAACCGTCTCGTCCTTAATTGTTGCACACCAGTGTATGTAATTAATTAAAGGAACCCTTGAATTTAGGTAAAAAAAAATCAGACACTTGTTTTTATTTTAAGTGGCAACTAGCTCAATTTTTTCACTTCCTTTTCAGGCATGCACTAAATTGTAATGGTATTAATTGTATGTTCCAGCAAGAGAATGTTGCACTGCAGTTTACTATTCTTTTCTTCAAGATAAAAAAAGGTATCTTCACACTAACACATGCCTAAATGTAATGCATTTTTCTTTAGAACTAAAATCTATATTAAATGTATTTAAGCGTAAACAGTGTTTAATAAATGACATATAATGTAGTTAAATGTACATCTTTATATATAAAAATCTTCTGTGTGTGTGTGTGTATGTGACTAAACTCCTCCTAAACGGCTGGACCGATTTTGATGAAATTTTTTGTGGGTTCAAGCGGATTCGAGAAGGGTTTAGATTCACAATTCAGTCCAATATCGCAATTAATTAAAAATATATTAATTAAAAACATTAAATACATTCAACTCAATATTTCCCTGCATTGTTGTAACAACGTTATTGTTATAAAAATGACGTTAGTTGGCGTCAAAAATCGATTTTCAGCCAAACTCGCCAACCGGGTCTTTATTGTTAATAAAAAGGCGCAGTATAGCCAAAATTGGCTCTTGCGCCATACAACCCTATACTCACTCACTCACTCACTTTATTGTTAAAAAATTGCAGAGAAATCATGCCTTTTAGCGCATTTTTAATCACAATATCTTTTTAAATAATCTTTATATATGTAATTCTTCTGTGCGTGTGTATGTGACTGAACTCCTCCTAAGCAGCTGAACCGATTTTGATGACATTTTTTGTTTGGGTTCAAGTGGATTCGAGAATGATTTAGATTCACAATTCGGTCCTATATTGCAATTAGTTAAAATTGGGCCAAAATTATGTAAGGACGCGCGATTGTTCATAAAAAAATCATGGGCAATATTCTTCAGGCCACTATTTTGAGCAGCAAACTTCAAGGGGAAGTCGTTCTTCTTCCACAGATCCCAATTATTCTTTCAGACTCATCTACCCATTCAAATGTTTGAAATTTCCAATTCGCTTCGCATTTGCTATGACCAAGTCACAAGGTCAAACAATGACAATTTGTGGCTTAGATTTACAAAACCCTTGCTTTTCACACGGCCAATTACATGTTGCATGTCCAAAGTTAGGCAAACCATCGCATTTGTTTCTTTATACCCCTCAAGGATTAACCAAAAACATTGTACATTCAATGGCATTTTGATAAATTTATTTTTTGTGCATTAAAAAATATACCTGTTATGAAAATAGTTGGAGTGTTATCTTTTTTAACTTTTAATCAAAACAAGTTCACAAGTTTCGATTCAGAATAGCTTCTATATTCAACTTAGTTCAGTTGATAGTAAATACATACTCACACGCAATCGATAGGTCGAATTGTGGTAACTGTACATGTGATGATGTCAGGTATTGTAATAACTTTCTTTATAAAAAAAATGGATCAAAACAGTCCAGATTGTTACA
Source organism: Trichonephila clavipes (assembly GCA_019973935.1). Classification (NCBI taxonomy): domain Eukaryota; kingdom Metazoa; phylum Arthropoda; class Arachnida; order Araneae; family Nephilidae; genus Trichonephila; species Trichonephila clavipes. Next base: position 153,920 of record BMAU01020473.1, read on the forward strand.
ATTTATTCAAAAAAGTTTGTAATTTTCGGATTTAAGACGTGTGTACAGGACAACGTCTGTCGGGACCGCTAGTAAGTTATATAAATGTTGCTAGTAATTACATATTCTAGTATCTCTCTCTATAAAAAAAGTTTTTTGTGATGATGTAATAAATTTATCAAAACATAAGGTGTAGTTGGTAAAAATGGACCGTAAAAAGTTTAATTTAACTGAAGAGGACCTCCAAGAGTGATTTGTTTAGGGCAGCCATACTCTAAGTGTGTTCCGTGGAACCCTAGGGTTCCACAAGAATTTAGAAAAAAAATTCAAAACACTTCTCTCTGCGATTTTACAGTTATTTACCACGGTAATATTATACTATTATTAACGTTAGTATAGTTACGTTAGTATACAAGGCCGCCACCACCGATATCTACTTGTGAGCGCGCAGTCCCTTTGATAAAAGCCGCCTCTGAGATTAGACGCAATAATTATGAACAAGGGACTTTCGGCTCTAACTTTAAAACGTAAAGTCGACATTGTTTACACAGCATTTTTTGTATTACTATTTTTACTTCGGCTTTTTATTTATCAAACGCGCCGCCGACTTGAGTATTTTTGAGAATGTTCGAGACGATCGCGCTTCGACGCTTACTCGACGATTAGCGTTCGGAGCGATAAGTACCTTCCTGCTAGAAACAAAGTGTTTATTGGTTTACTGCTGTATTCTGATTGTATCCGTTTTGTACATTTCTTCTTTCGATTAAACTCATCTACGCAGTAACGATTGTTCGTTATTTTGACCCCACCATCCAGACATTAATAAAGAAGAATGGAACGTTGGCTTAAAGGCGGTAAACGTTTTGCAACAACATCTTCTAACGAAGCCGAATTTTCAAAAGCAGTGCGCGGGGAGTAGACAGCAATTACCGATCCAGACGATTATGCAACGACGTCAAGTTCCACGGTTTCAAAGGCGAAAAAAAGGAAGTATGATGAATCGTATATCAGTTTCGGATTTGTTGATTCCAACGGCTCACCTCTGTGCATGTTATGTAGTAAACTGCTTCCCAATACTTCCATGGCACCCGCCAAGTTGCGCCGACATTTAGAAACTGTACATCCCGAGTGTAAAGACAAGAATCAAGATTTTTTTGTACGTAAAAAAGAACAGTTATTGGAAGGTCAAAAAACTATGATGCATGTAACCCAAACTATTAACGAAAAGGCCACAGAAGCACCATATTTAGTTAGCTATCGCATTGCACAAGCAGGCGAAGCACACACTATCGCTGAAAATTTAATAAAACCTTGTGTGTTAGACATAACAAAATGTATACTCGACGAAAAATCTGCAAAGCATGTTTCTACTGTGCCGCTTTCAAACGATACTGTTTCACGGCGAATTCATGATCTCGCAAGCTACGTCAAACAAGAACTAATTACACGTCTACAAAAAGCACGATTCGTCTTGCAAATAGATGAGTCTACTGATGTCGCTGGTCTGGCTATCTTGCTGGTTATCGTGAGATATCCATACGAAAATTCTTTTGAAGAAGACATGCTTATGTGTTCACCGCTGCCCGTCAACACTACCGGAGAAGAAATTTTTAATAAAATAAATATATTTTTTGAGGAAAATAATCTCAGTTGGAACGATTGCATTGACGTTTGTACAGATGGGGCCAAGGTGATGACGGGTAATACAGCAGGACTAGTGTCACGAATAAAAATTAAAGCGCCTAATTGTAGTTCCAGCCATTGTATCCTGCATAGACAAGCACTTGCGATGAAGCAAATGCCATCGAATCTAAAATTAGTTATGGATGAAGCTGTAAAAATAATTAATTTTATCAAATCACGACCGCTACAATCCCGATTGTTCTCTTTATTGTGTGAAGATTATGGCAGTAAACACAAAACACTGCTGCTCCACACAGAAGTGCGATGGCTGTCTCGGGGTAAAACTTTAACAAGGCTATTTGAACTTAGAGCCGAGTTACAAATGTTTCTTTCAGATACTTCTTTTAATTTGAAAGACCGTTTGTATGATACACCTTGGTTGTTCCGACTGTCTTTTATGGCGGATATCTTTCAAAAACTGAACGAATTAAATTTATCATTGCAAGGTAAACAGATAACAATCTTCCAGGCCTTTAACAAAATAACTGCCTTCAAAAGAAAATTAGAATTTTGGATTATTTGCATTGGAAAGAGAGAAATAGAAAGCTTTACGTCACTCAGTGAGTTCGTTAGCGATAACGACTCAGAAATGTTTCAAGATGATGTATTTGAAGAATTGGTCACATATCTCACTTCGATGCACGCATCTTTTGAGAAGTATTTTCCTGAAGAACAGAATACAAAAATGAAACTGAATTCATGGATTCATAATCCTTTTTTACCCAACTTACAAAAGCCAGAAAGTATGTCAAACGAGATATACGAATCTCTTTTAGAAATGTCATCAGACACAAGTATGGAGTCACTGTTTAAAAAGACGCCTCTCAACGATTTTTGGTGCAGAGTCCGTGATGAATATCCAATGCTTGGCAAAATGGCTCTGAATATTCTTCTCCCGTTCCCAACAACATATTTGTACGAAACAGGATTCTCAACCTATGCAGCCACGAAAACAAAATACCGCAATAGACTGGACGCCGAACCTCATATGAGACTTCAACTGTCCTCTATAAAACCTGACATCAACCTATTGATGAAAAATAAAAAACAGTTTCATACCTCCCATTAGTTATATATTTTTCTTTTTTAATATCTTCTGTTATTATACTTGGTATGTAAGTAAGTAATAAGTAATTGTTACATTGTGCTTTTATTATGCTTATTAATAAAGGATACACTTTTAAAAACTATTGTTTTATTGTAGGGTTCCGTCAAGTATTTCGCTTTCCAAAAGGGTTCCGTCACCAAAAAAGATTGAGAACCGCTGGTTTAGGGGATCCCTCCCCTTTCCTTACAGCGCTTTCTCGAAAAATCCGCTTATGTCATAGATCGTGATGAAATAGATTTCTCTAATTCTTTCCAAAAGCATCCATATGATCATCAAGTCGCAAAAAATGATCACCAACATGGTAGCCAACTTGCCGAATTTGGTGCCAAAAAGTATACAAATTGGCTGTATCGCCAAAATTTCGCCAAGTTTCCATTAAAATGCTATTATAATGTAAAAAATGGCGTTGCTTCAGAATATTACAATTTTTATCATAAAATAACTACTATAGAAAGTAATATTAACGTATTAAACATCCAGATATAAATTATTTATACTATTCTATGTTGAAACAATAATTACACAAGATAAAACATTTATAAACGTAACTACGTAATATATCAGCCGCTCAGAAGCCATTACGGCAGTGCTTCTCAAACTTTCAATAGTGGCGCCCCCCTTATCAATCACAATTTTTATCGCGCCCCCCCTTATACATTAATAATGTACTGAATGCAATAATAATGCATTTTTTTTACGCTAAAGCAATAATCTTAATTATATACCGTACAAATTCATGACATAAGTATTAAATTTTGTATATGTTGCTTTTAAGCAAAAAAAAAATTAAGTAATAGGATAATAATGCATTTTTATTACGCTAAAGCAATAATCTTAATTATATACCGTACAAATTCATGACATAAGTATTAAATTTTGTATATGTTGCTTTTAAGCAAAAAAAAAAAAAAAAAAATAAATAAGTAATAGGATAATTATTATGTTATTTTTCCTTTCTCTAATTTTTAAATTGGAACATATAGCAAAATGCAGTGGCTGCTTAGAAGACAAAATATAGATATCAGCTTTTTTTAGAAAGAACTCAGTGGGTCAATTTCTAATCATATAAGCATTCCTTTGAAAAATTTGCTCTGTAAGACAAGCCCATGGAAGTCGCTAATACTTATTAAACTTGTTCTTAATTTAGCATTAATTAATTAGTTATTAAATACTCTGTGCAGCACTGATACATTAAAAGTATACCGGCTGAAGTACCCGCTATTTGCACGAGTTCATTTATAAGAAAATAAAACAATATTGATATAATCGCTGAATTTTAAGGAGAGTAAAGCCAAGTGCGCAACAATGTTTACAAAAATGTAAAATGATTTTTTTTAAATCATTGCTCAAATTATAATTAGTTTTAAGCGAACTGTAATTTTAAGCCTCACAGAATTAGCATTTAGAGTTGATGTTGAATAATGAACAATAATATATAAAATTCCGATGAGAAATAATTGTATTATTTTCAATATTTAAAGTCTCTTAACATGTTTTAAACCTGGAGCAGGCACGCACTCGATACTAATGGTCGAGTGGGGTTATTGAGCCACCCCAATCTTTTTTTTTATAATTATTTTTATAGTACACAATAAAAATCGCAATTCCAGTGAATAATTTAATTAAGAGAAAATATACTTACTTACAAGAACACAGAAAATATTTCGGAAAAAAAGTTATCACACCGGGAACTCAGTCAAAACAAGTACCTAAAGATTGTAAAAAAACGTTTGTCACTCCCAAAAAAAGAGGGAGATATGTGACAAATATATTTTAGTTCACACGTTAAGACTGTCAAACAGGAGGATAGTGTCAGAGCCATTGGTAACAATTAAACAGTTTTGCCAGAATTATCGATTTCGTGCACTCTGTGCTCGGCGTGACAGCTCCGGAATAAAAGTGTATTTATTACAATATGGATGTTTAAAAAAAATTATGTAAAACGTTTTTCATTATGCTTTTTTATATGTTTGGGAATAACTCATAGAAATAAATCTTGGCCAAGTAATCCTTCAAAGAGCTCTCTGTGCTTTTCCAAAAATCATAAAAATATTTTACAAGGAAAAAATCGCAGCAGAAATAGTTTATTTGCAACTTCCCAAAATGAAAAAACAAATACACATAAGAGCCAGGACTAACTAACCGTACAAGTAAGTTCGAAGGTCAAACCGCAGCAACTACATTCTGCTGCCTACAGCTGATGACAATAATATTACAGTGATGAATTTTTTATCTTCCTAAAAATTTTTTTCGATTATGGGTCTGAGTTTTGTTTTTTCTCATTTTGGTTTGAAAAGAAACCGTAGAATAGAAGTAGAAGCTTTAATTTTTTATGACGTAATATTGCAGATATATAAATTATATCAGTGTAAATGTGCATTTTTTTATTATGTCAGAAAGTATTTATATACTTCATTCCAGTAAATAAATTTTTTTTAATCTTTTATTTTCGATATGCTCGCGCCCCCCTTGTACGTTTATCGCGCCCCCAGGGGGCGCACCCCACAGTTTGAGAAACACTGCATTACGGTCAAGTCCATTTTTTTTAAATATTTTCTGATTCTTGTATAAATTTTGATAAAATACATATTCTTCTTAGTTATTAAAGGATTTATTCGTTGCTTCCTTTTTCCTATGACCTAGAAAAGAGGAAGCAATGAGTAAATCCTTTAATAACTAAGAAGAATATAATGTATTTTGTCAAAATTCACAAGAATCGGAAAATATCAAAAAATGGACTTAACCGTATTGGCTTCTGAGCAACTCATATGTAAATTACAGTTTTATAATTTGAGCAATGAGTATGAACAGTTGTATGGTTTGTACAACGGAAGTTGGTTCGCCATTAAGCCGATAGGGGGTATCCCCCTAATAAATTATAATTTTAATAAACTAGTTTGTGTCTTTTTTTCAATATTAATTTCTGCCTTCGTATAAAATTTTATAGGATGTTTTATTCATATAAGCAATAAGAAAAAAAAAGTTTATCAGGGGGCAGTATTACTTCAAAAAAGAAAATTGTGCGTGTGCTTATGACCACACGATAGAAGTGAAAACTTCTGATTTATTTTGGGCAAGACAATCCAGTTGTTCGGATGTACTACGCTTTCTTTTACGACATTTTCGCATGTCGTCGTTAAGTAGTTTTCTTTTTCGTGATCGTTCTTCGGTGGATTTGTTTATTTCATCCACTTTCTGTTAAGAGCAAGATTTAAATAATTATGCATTCTTATGTATTTAAATATTAATATATACGATTTAAATGTGAACTAGTGAAATTATTTAGAAATATTTTATGCGTAAATTACTTATGCATATTACATTTATGTAATATATGTGTTCATATGGTACCTACGGACTATCGCAACAATGCCAACGTTCAAGATGCACGCTGAATTGGCATCCACGTGCTTCCTTTCATATAATGTCCAAAACCGTTGCAATAATACATAAGTATCGTTCATATAATTTATATAAAGCCAGAAACTATGTAAGACTAGGAAAGCTAATGCCTTCAGAGCCAATTACTTTTCTTAAAATCTCTTAAGCAAAAAAAAGAGGTTTCGTACTTTTCCACAATTAATGCTTTTATTTTTTCTTAATCTCTTTGTTGTCATCATTAATATAAACCAAAATGTTGGCAACTTTCTCACCAATTAACTTTATTAAAATTTCAGGTTTTGATTTTTTGAGCGCATTTTTGTGCTTAAATGCTCTTCTTACTAAATAAAAAAATAGATTCCCTTGTTTCGTTACTTCTTATCTTCGATTTCCTACGTAAGAATAATTTTTTTTTATCGCTTGCTCTTCTCTCGTTCACTCGCTGGAGTTCAGTGGAAGTGAAGCTGCATGACAGTAATATTTAAATAAGGAACATAAGTTTTCATGAAAAAAAATGTGCCTGAATTTTTTACTAAAAAAACCACGGGTCTAAAAAGTTTTCAATTCAAAACTAAACGAGAGTTGCTGACCCGAGCACGATCTCCGACTGGAGCCGAATGACCGTAACGCACCCGAACCTGACGTTTCATTTAAGTTCACTCTTCAGCAAAACGCACCTTGTATATATATATATATATATATATATATATATATATATATATATATATATATATATATATATATATATATATATATATATATATATATATATATATATATATATATATTTGTATATATATATATATTTATATATATATATACTTTTAAAGCTTTTAAAAAAATACTACCTTATGTCGGAATTCACACCATAAGATCCAGAATAAAAAATTCGACCACCCAATTTATTGCTTTTTTTTTTGAGAAACAGTTTTTTTACATCTTTACCGGATTCATCCCTTTTCCCCCCACTAGGCGAAATCAGTAAAATCTTAACTAAAGTTGAAAAAAGAAATTTAATCCTTTAAAAAAATAAAATTAAAATAAAGAGCGCGAATTTTTGATAAACCTATTAATACGTAATAATTTAACTCGGAACTCTCATACTCTTTTTAAAAAATGATCCAGGTACTCATCAGTAGTTTCTGAGATGTCTATTATCTAACTGAAGTTACAAAAATAGAATACTGTAAGAAAATAGCGTAAAAATGGTTAAATATTTTTTAAAAAATCTAATTGCTTAAAATTAATAGGGTTACCACAATAAATATAAACCAAAAATGTAAGGATCATATACGTAAGCACTGTAAAAATATATTATCAAACGATAAAAATCAATAAAACCATATCATAATGTTATTCCCCATTTTGGTGATAATTAGAAACAGTTTTGGCGGGTAACGACCTAATATTAAATTAGTACCTTATACGTTCACAATTGTGTGAATTGCACTATATTCTCCCAATTTTGTTATACTTCTGTAAAAGATGCCTGTGTATATAATGAACCAAAACATTTTTTATCAAAAAAGTACCCAATATTTCAAAACTAACTTAACATCTGAAAAAAAATTAGAATTTTAAAAACAGTTTCATAATTTTTTTTCAAAGAAATTATCCAGTGATTTTTGTCAAATAACTCATTAACTGTGCTCTGTGCATCATTTTAACTATGTGAGTGTAAAATATTTAAGTAATGTTACTTAAAAAATGGTATCTAAATGAAAATATTACAAGATACTAAAATTTATATCCATATGCAACTAAAAAAATGAGCTAAAAACAAAGGTTATTGATGTAGCTTTGGAGAGTATCTAAAGTATCATTATTATAGGTATACAAAAAAATCTAAGCTGTATTAGAAATATTAAAAATGTATATCACAAAAACGGAGCCTAAATTTTGGTATATTACTCTATTTCGAGAATGCACAGGAACCCTTAAAAGCTTGATGATTTGAAATGACATCTGATTTTACAATTTAAATATTTCGTTTCTATCTAATTAGATAAAGAAAGTTAATAGCATATATAAACTTTCAATAACTCAACAACTTTTGCTTAAAAATATGTTGATGAAATCATAAAATATACCACTACTAAGATGTATCAAAAACTGTTTATTCAGATTTGAAACGGTCTAGAAATAACTAAAAAATAAGTTCAAACTCCCTGATGCTGTACGATTGCATACCGATTATATCATTAGTCTTTCTGTGCAAAAACGATGGAACATGACGTTTTTATTGTATTAACATAGCTTTACCTTGTTTTAGGAAACCGTCTTCACTTGGGAAGCTGACGTTTTTATTGTATCCACAACCTGCACCCAGTCTTTGGAAACCGTCCTCACTAAGTAACCTGACGCATAGCTTTATCCTGTCTTAGGAAATCGTCCTTGCTTTGGATTCTGACGCATAGATGTACCCTGGCTTAGGAAACCGTCATTTTTTTTTGGATGCTGACGCATTGCTTTACCTTGTCTACAGACACCGTCTTCAATGAAGTAGCAAACGTTTTTGTTGTGTCCACATAGCTTTACTCTGTCTTCCGACACCGTCTTCATTTAGGAAGCTTACGTTTTCATTGTATCCACATAGCATTACCCGGCTTCGGACTCAGTTTTCGCTCAAGAAGCTAACGTTTTTATTGCACCGACATCGCTTTCCTTTGTCTTCGGATATCGTTTGCATATCAATTACTGAATTATTTCGTGCTCATTTTATTGATAAAAAATTTGCTCATATTATCTTTCAGTAAATAAAATGTTAGGATTCTGTGAAGTAACCATGTTTGATAAAAATATCATAATGCCTTCTTAATTTCTACATTTTTTTTAAAGTTTTAAATCACTTTCAAATAATAATTTACCAATTAAGTATTAATTTCCTAATTTACATTAAATATATATCTCGTCAAAATATTATCTTTAAGAAATATTTGGTGTAAAATTTTAAAAGTACATTTTTTTCTTTAATTTTAAAAGCAGCTTAGATATTTCTAAAAAAGACATGATATTAATCCCAGTAAAAATGTCTTCATTTTTGACTTCTTCAAGTAAATTGATAGAAAAACTTTTTTGTTTAATTTTTGAACTGGTGAACAATAATTTAAAACTTTAATTACGATAATTGTTTAATAAGGTAGCAAAAATATTCTGCTTTATAAAGTAAGGAAACAGCAAATGCAATTCAATTTTTTATTTTTATTATAAAGGGGGGATAACACCTGCTAAATTAATAATTTTAACCAGCTGGATTGTTTGATTTTGTTTATAATGCGCTTTTGAGAAAGAAAAACAGAATTTGTAACAAGTGTAAAAATGCCCGTCCAATAAAGCTAATTCGAAAAAAGATTTATAGTTAAAAGAAATATGAAGAATCTACGTTTGAGCTCTGTAAAAATTTCTATAAAATTCAATCAATCGTTTTCCTTTTTAATTTCACTTGAAACTACAGGACAAGCACAGATCAGCTGGTTTAAAAGGCCATTCTGCGGAATTTAATTTTATGTGAGACCAATTAATATATATAGAAAACTCAGACTTAGATTCCACAAGTCAATAATGATAAAGCAGCTAATATTTTATTGGAATCGTATCTGGTTTGTGTGTGTGCACATGAGAGCCAACTTCCCACTTTCGATTCTAATAATTATTCAAAAGAATACAGAAAAAAAAATAAAGTTTAATCATAAAATTTATTTGGAATAAGGTATCACAGTTGTAAAATGAATAAAGAATGCATTAAAAAACGTTTTAAATGATGCTGTGAAAATGATAAAATTTTATAAAAGCAAGATAATTAAATTCCTGATTATTTGTTTTATTATGAGCAGAATTATCCAGAAAATATGAAACACTTCTTGTACATCTGGAATTCAAACTAATTTTAAATGAATCAAATCATAACAGTGTATTAAAAAATTTTGATGAAATAGGGTTGAGAAGTTTATTTAGCAGACATGATTGCTATTCAAAATGAAGTAAATATATTGAGTGTATATGTTATAAAAATTAGAGAAAAAAATTAATGCGTTGGTTTTAAGAATTAACTGCAATTTGTACTTCAAACAGGATGATGTGCAACGTTTTGAAAAAATAACAATTTTCTAATGAACAAATTTAAATGAAAATGGATTGAGTGTAAAGGACACAGTGTTCAAACAAAAGAAAAGGATTCGTATTTTTTCCCAATTAATGCTTTTATTTTCTCTCTCGTAATTCCTTAGTTGTTATCACTAACATAAACAAAAATATAGACAACTTTCTCGCCAATTAAGTTCATTAAAATTTCGGATTTCAATTCTTTCGGCACAGTTTTGGGCTTAAGTGCTCTTTCTACAGAATCAAAAAATAGATAACATGTTTCGTTTCTTATCTTTGATCTCCTATTCAAGAATAATCTTTCTTTTCCAGTTATTTTTGCTTGCACTTCTCTTCTCTCGTTCACTCAGTGCAGTTGAGATAAAATGAGCTGCATGTGACAGTAATACCTAAATAAAGAAAATAAAATTTCACAGAAAATGTATGCAAACAATTTTTACACACACACATATATACACACACACACAAGCATGCCTAAAAGTTTTCAATTCAAAACGAAGATTTCCGAGTGAAGCCGATAAAAACCGAGTATACGTAACGCACCCAAACCTGACACTTCATTTAAATTCACTTTTCAGCAAAAAAGTTATCACTTCAAAAACAAGTCTTCTCTTTTTATTTATTTATTTTCCAAAATGTTCATTGATTAATTTAAATCCTATGTCAATTCAAAAGTCTTGTTTTAACAACACCTTGAAATCCTTGCGAAATTTTAGCCAGTTTAAATTTTCTGGGAAATCTTGGAATATTTTTATCAAAGAAGTTGGAAAGTTTTATCAAACTGCAAATAGTACGATTTCAACATGTATTATTATATCGAGTGTCCCATAAATTACTAAACGTTAAAAGTCATAGAAATTTATTCATTTGAGGGTGGTTTGCAAAAACTTTTTCTCACAAGGATTTTTTTCCGTTAGAGAAAAAGTTGTCAATTTTTGTCGATAAAGGACACTGCACATACGTAAATATCAGAATTTTGTGGTAAACTGAGTTTAGTACAGGTAAAACGATTTATGTAAGAATGTCACAGCATGTAAGGGCTACCCCCTCGGGTGCCCTTCTCCTTGATTATCAGCGAGAGCTAGAGGTGTAGGAATAACGGAAGAACTAGAAGCTGCCATGATCTTAATTTAACTTTATTAAGATTAAAACTTAAACTTCTAACAGATTAGATAATAATAATATATGTGAGAGAATTTACGGTGGCTAAACACACAATATATATATTACCGAAATAACGTAACCCGGACCACTATTAATAACTAACTCGCCTACACTCAATTCCAACACTATCACAGATCCTAATATTAAATAGTCACTCCTATCTTAATGCCGATCGATCAATCCAATCTTACTGGAAGTTGCGGATTTACTGGAGTGCAATGGTATGCACCTTGACCTAATCTTCTGTTAGCTGTCACTTAATTTTTTCCAAAACTTCTTCACGCTTGAATCAGGGATTATCTTAACATTCATCAAATTGCCACCCAGCTTACTCTAACTTCTGATATTTAAAAGCTTCCTAATTTGCATCTTTCCTTCACGCTTCACTTCTTGGGTTTGGTTAAAAAAGAGTTGCCATTAAACCTGGCCCCAATGAACCCAAAGGACATGTTAATGAAAATACGCGTGAGCCCGTCACAAGTATTAGGGCACATTTGGTGTATATGTTCCTCACAACAGTGACAATCTAAAATTGCTCACTATAGCGTACAGTATGCGGAATGGAAGCAAAAGATTTCATCGCGAAGGGCATCTTTAAGCAACAATAAACAACACAAGTTATTACAGTATACACAAAACTTAGTGTAATCTCAGAGCGAAAAAGCATGAAATTTTAAGTCTGGTGATTGTGTGTGAGAGTGTCGATATGAATCTTTGTCAATTCTTAGCATTAATAAAGTTCAATTTGCAAAAAAATCTTCTGTTTCATAGCTACATCACTTGATAACCTTATGTAAGTGCAAGAAACAGGGGAATTTGGGAATGTTCATGTAATTGTAGACCCATACAGAGTCAATAAAATGCATGTACCCACGCATTTTATAAACTTTCCAGTGATTTCTTTTTAGTGTAGTGCCCTTTATTTGAATTATTTTTTACACTACCAAAAAAAAGGCCGCGGTAGTCTTGTGGTCAAATACACAGACTCGTAGCTGGTATGCCATGAGTTCGATCTTGGTACCACTAAAGACCAACAGTACGTGCAAAGAGGGCCGATGCACGTTAAAAATGTCAAGGCTCAAACATCCTCCCGTTAGTGTGGTGTAAAAGTTAAGAGAAGGGGTGCCAACTGATATTCATCTTCGTCACTTGCCAACGGTATTAGTGTGACGTAAATATAATTCTAACTCACTACCAAAAACACCCCTCTGAACTATTTTATCAACCAAAAAATCCCCTATCCAGAGAATAAATTTTTCGCAAACCACATTCAAATATACCATTCTCGTCCTTCGCTCTTTTATAACTTTTGAACTACACTCATGTCCATAAATTAAGGAAAATGAAGTTCAGGCAAAGAAAGAGACAGAAGCAAAACAAATTTGACTTATTTGTAAAGTATATTTATTAAACAAACGGTAAAGAGCAAAAAAATGCTATATGTTTGACATAATTAATAAAAATTGCGATTTTTACTCCCTGGAGCAAATTTCAAAAAAGAACCTATTTACAAAAAACAGTATAACATGGTTAGTATGATGGTTAATACGGAGTATGTCTCCCGGACGATGCAATATAGGCCTTACAACGCCTAGACATGCTGAGTATTAAATTATCAATCTGATCTTGGGGAATATTACACCATTTATCAAGCAATGCCCTCCGAAGTTCCGGTAGACAGGTGAGAGGGGGTTGACGGGCTGCAATTCGTCGGCCAAGCATATCCCACACATGCTCTATTGGATTCTAGTCCGGTGAGTATGCTGGACAATCCATACGGGTGATATCCTCCGATTGAAGGCATTCGTCTACAATGTTTGCACGGTGAGGACGGGCGTTGTCATCCATAAACAGAAATTCAGCACCCATGGCACCCCGAAACAAACGTACATGTTGTTCCAGAATGTCATCCGGATAGATGTGGCCTGTCATCGCTACACTCTGAACATGCAGGTCAGTTCTGGAACCAAGAATAATTCCTCCCGAAACGAGCCATCCTGCACCACCGTAACGGTGTCGTTCAGTGGTGTTCTCTTGGTGGTTACGGGTATCTGGCTCTCTCCTTATTAAAGTCCGGAGAGAATGAAACTGCAAACTAAACCTGGACTCGTCGGAAAACATCCCACAAGATCACTGTTGTGGTGTCCACAATGCATGCTCTCTACTCCAGGTTAATCGCAGGCGACAGTGAGTTGCGGTAAGAGGAACACATATGACAGGTCTACGAGCATATAGACCAATGTGCCCTAAGCGTCTGTACACAGTCTGCCTTGAAACTGTCGTACCGATAGCTGAAGAGAGCTGACGAGACAGGTCTGATGCTGTGCTCCGTCTGTTTCTTTTGGCAGTAACTGCAAAATATATATATACCAGGCCTCATTCGGCGTTGTAACTCGGGGGCGACCTGTGCTGTTACATCTACTCACATTATCATCCTCTTGGAATCGTTGCCAAAGCCTGGAGATGACACTCTGGGCGATTCCAAGTTCCTCGAATACTTCCAGCTGGGTATGTCTACAGTCCAGTCGTCCAATAATTCTACCACGTAAAAAATGACCCAAATGCTTCCTTTGTGCCATAACTATGCGGTTATTGCACTGAAAGGCTTTTAAAGCGCTTGTGAACAATTTTAATTCTTTGCCACCATTCCTTATATGCCCCTATCTTACACTCTCGTCATTTGGCGTACTATCCTCTCCCTCTGGTGGTTTCCTGTAATTTGCATATTCTTCTTCAAGATGTGGGTGATAATTCTACAGGTGAAGTTTTTATTTTAGAGTTCAATTTCTGTGTGATTCTGAATTATCCTTAACTTATGGACATGAGTGTACTTGCGAATTTATGAGGCACCCGGTATTAATTAGTAATGTTTAAATAATGCGATTACTTTCCTATGAAACTTAAAATAATATACTTAGAAGAAAATAGTACATGTTAAGAAACAACAGCAAAAAAAAGAAGAATCGTAGTATTGTTTTTCTTATAAAGTGGTGATTAAAAAATTCATGATTCTAATTAAAGTTGTTGAGAGATTCCTTATTTGTGGATATAGTTTTTATTTATCTTCTTCAATTTATCGAACCTCCGTGACACATATTTTCCTTCTAGTTAAAATAAAAGCAGCACCTTTCATTGTTTGTAGAATTTTTTTTGAGAATTCTAGAAGTTACTTATAATACATTTATTTCTTAGAAATATACTTTTCCCATTATTTTGTATATTGTTAAACGCATGAAAATCTTGAGTATAAAGGCAATATTGCATCCGGTTACATTATATAATAATTTTCCTTTAAATGTTTTTAACAATATTAAGTCATTTCTGAGACGAGAATCATTTTTATTCCGGAATTCTGAGATAAGCTTAAGTTAAAAAAAACACACACATTTAGTTTATTGAAGAAATCTGAAAAACAATTCTGATATTGGTATCAATACATATCCTGTCGCCAGTTCGGTATAGAGGTTAGCGACGCTGACCTGTGACGTAGGGCCTGGGTTCAGACCAGTACCAGTAGGGGTCCCAAGCTTGATGGATTCTTGTTCGTGCAACAAAAAGATTTTGAACAGATATTGTAACCAGGGAGGTCTTAATTCATGGGCCAACTGGGCTCGGCTCAATGGGGATCTTGTCTTGTTCACGTGTCAGCCTTCATAAGATTATGGTTCGAATAATTTTTACGGTCAAATGTTATTTCCGGATGTATTCTCCAAAAAACTAGGAATTTCGGACTATATGTCAACTGGTAACAGCAGCAAGACTGCATTATTATGTGATGGCCGTTGTTGTGTTTATGTATAGGCCTACGCTTACCATCATAGACCATCATTACTCATTCAGTCAAAAGACAGTAGTCGATGGAGCTGATTTGTGCAAATGTAAGTCATGCACATTTATTTGTTTCAGGTTAATGTTTGCACGAGTATTTGACAACGTATACTATATGTACTGTCTACTTTTTTTAAGCAATGGCCTAACTAGTCATGAGTGGGCCCTGTATCAAAATTCCTTGGGGACCCTATTTTGCGGCCTCTTAACATTTTACGATTTTTTCTTACACATATTGGGGCCCCGTATCATTGATACGGTGGTAACTACGCCCCTGTTTTTAAGGGCATAGGTGGGGCCTACATTTTAGTAGTGGCCAAAGGCCTCAAAAAGTCTGAAGACGTCTCTGATTGCTTCCACTGACCCGATGCTTTCCACTTATTTGAGTTATGCTAGCCCTAGGCATATTTTATCCGAATATTTATATTGTTGCAATCTGTACAAATTTTTTGCATGTGTTTTTGTGAACAAATTTTTTATCGATTACTATTCAAATCAAACAAGTTCGTTTTTAGTTCACAGTCGTGCTTAGTTGCTCTCATACATCTTACTTTGAAGGGGGGAGGGGTGAATCCTAATATCAAGAAAAAGTTATTGTAGACTAATAAAACTTCGGCAATACAATTGTCTATGTAACATATTTAATTGATTACATTTTCAAGGTCAAAGGTAATATAAACGCGAGAAGAGTCATCTCAAATGTGAAATGATGATACATTAAAAACCTGTGTAACTGGCAGAGTTTTAAATGCAAGCATGCAAACATGTACACATTGTATCGTGCAAGTATCAGATATCAATTTGTGGAATGGAATTTCATGCCTGTTGCTCTTTGTCAGTCAGTATAAGGTTTTTTAGTTCCGATTGGGGATGACGTTGTCATTCAATGATGTCCCATTTGGGATTAAATGGAGAAAGATCTGGTGATCTAGCAGGCCAAAGTAACACGCAGACATTCTAAAAGAGCATGTTGGGTAACAACAAAGTATGAGGTCTCACATTATATATCCTGTTGGAAAACACCTCTTTAATGATGCTCATAAATTGCAGTGCAAAAGTTTGTATCACCAAACTGACCCACAAGTTTGCAGCCAGGGTGTGTGAATTTACCTCAAGAGTGCTCCTGTAATCAAAGAAAATTGCTCACTGCAGACTATAACTCTATGTGCAGGTCCAGTGTGTCTAGGCGACAAAAAAAGGTTGTTTGCAGGCGCTTATCCGGCTTTCTTCTAATTAATATACAGCCATCATCATACACTGGCGTAATGTACACCACTGTAACTCCCACATCGAGGGGATGGCAGGATTCTTCGGGTGGGTGGGGGATCTTAGCCTGACTAATGCCAAGTACGGCTTGGAGCCCAAAATCATTTAAAGCATTCATTGCAATAAGGTGTGTGAGGGGGAATTATTAAAAAGATCTCATCTACGAAAATCCCTAGAAAATTATATCCAAAATTTCAGGAATGAATTTGTAAAAATAAAACTAAAAGCAACTGATTTATAAGGACTCTAGTTTGAAGAGAAAGCTGAGAAAGTTCGCAGTCAGCAAAGAGAAAATTTTTCAGTGAAAGTAAAACGGCTACGAATTTTTGAAAGGAGAAATTCCATAGTGAATTCTTTTTATATCATATGCGATAGAGCAAGAGTAAGAGCAGAACTATGCCCAAGAGCTGAATGTAATAAACTATTATCGAACACTTTACTGTATTTTTTGACGATAGATTATTACATGAAATTAGGAAGAAACCTACACAAAAACTAAAGGAAACTTACAAAGAAAGCATTGAATATTTTAATTTTGATGATATGAACTAGATCAGTTTTTACTATTTTTATAAGAAAACAAAGGTACAATGAAGACTCCCTCTAGAAATTTATCGAGTTTCAAGAGAAATCCTGACGTAGAGATACTTCTAAAAATATTTTTAAAAATACTTGTATCGAATGCATCAGGTGAGAGATCTTCTCCAGTTTTAAAGCTATTTAAAAATTATTTAAGAAGTATTATGAGAGAGAAGACAAACTGAACAAAGTGGCCATATGGAACTCAAGATGTTTGGGGCAAAATAGATACAGCAAAAATAATCGATGAATTTGCCAAAGAGAAATCAAGAGGAAAAGTTGTACAGCAAAACTGTAAACTCTTTAGTAAAGGTTTTAATTTTTTTAATGCAGTTAAGATTTTTCTATAGCCGTTGAGTTTTATTATTAGCAATATATTATTTTGAGAATTTAAAGTCGGTGAACCTTTTCATTATTTTAAATTTTTGACTCTTGAGCCCATGGGGTCTCGAACCGCTTACCGCCAGGGCCTAAAACTACATTAATCCGCCTCTGCCTGGATTCGAATCTCGGAGAAGACATGGATGTTTGTAAATGTATAGTGCCTTCACAGCATGGGGGTACTCTCTATAAATAGCTGTCGAGCAGCAAGTCCTCTCGTGAGGTTGGTGGAAGGGGAAGGGAGGTGGGAGGCCCTTGACCACCCTCAGGTGACCTCCCTCAAAATTGGGGTGGGAACGAGCCACGAGTCCAAGCTACGACTAACGACAGGCGTCACTTAGCCCTTTGCCATGATGAATTTCGTGGGCGTTGATCAGGTGGCATCAGGAACAACAACATACATATCATGCTGCACTTGTGTTATTTCTTAACTATTTGTTTTATTCCACAGAAAATTCATAGGATGCTATCAAAGTTTCGAAAAGACTAAATTTATTACAAGTTAAAGTCTTTACGTCGAGGACCAGTAATTTGTGTTATTGTTTTCCCCTGACTCGTAATTTCAAATTATAATTATGCAATTAAAATTCTGATCATCAAGAACAAGAGAGAAATTTACTTCCCTTGTTTCATGTCATTTAGTAGAAGGAAGAAGAAATAAGTTGTTCCTTCCGGTATATATATATATATGCTGGATATATATTCCCTCCCAGTATATATATACTGGGGGTTTCCGAATTCGACTGATAAATTCAGAACGGGTGATAGTAGGCAGTACAGAGACTGAAATTAGTACACAGAATTGCCATTTCTGGACCAATTAGGCATCACTTGGAGAACAGACATTTGATTGACAGAAGGCATCGCTTGGCTTATGAATTGGGCTTGGATTACAGATACGTTCAAGTCATTCCATGCCGTTTCAAGTCCATGCCACACTTATCAATGGAGAGCTGTAGAAACCACTTATCTCAGCAACCAATGGCCAGATATTTTAAACGGGTGAGAGATCTGGAGAACGTGCTAACCAGGAAAACAGTCGAGCATCATCAGTGCTCGGGGTAGGTCGGACAACATGTAGCATTGTCTTGTCTTGTTGAAAGATAACATCTCCAAAGCTTCGAAGATAGGGGACAACCGCAGATTTTACGATCTTAAAATTGAAAGTCTGGGTGTTCGAATAGTCGACAACGGAAAAAAGGGGGCTCGTGCCGTGTGCAAAACAAAGATGAAGAGAAAAACGAACTTGTTCAAGTTATTAACTTTGCTATGGCTGTCCACGGGTATTGTATCCATGAGTGAAACCAGCTCCTAAGCTTAAATTTCAATTTATGTTATACAGTGGGACCCCGAATTCATGGAACAAGCTTTAATGGTAGATACAGGACATTGTAACAATCATATACGATAATTTATAATATTCCTATGCAATAATTAATTGTACAGGAATGTATGGACACAAGAGTGACACAGTGAAGTGCAAACAGGGGAAATAAAAGAAAAGAGAAACGGAGCTATCAATAGGTTGCGTTGCCACTAGGGGCAGCAGATGTCTAGCCGCTGTTCAAAATGATGCATCCCAGTAGGGGAAATCCTTATTCGCAATTGTGCTGATGTCTACAATGGGAGACTTTACGTCTGTCGAAAAAGCAGACATGCATTACATGTACGACAGTGCAAATGGTAACGGTTAAGCTGCGTTACGAATGTATCACGGGCAGTTTCCTGATCGACGAATGCTGAATCACAGAATTTTACAGCGATGAGCGCACTTACCTGAATGCCAACGTTTGCGGTGCGATGGATCGGACATGGTGAACCACTCCCTTGGCCACCCCGATTTCTCGATTTATCGAGCCACGATTAATTTTTATGGGGACATCTTGTTTATGCGACTCCAATGGGCTCGAATGAGGATCTCGTTGCTTGAAAATCCAAAGCTGCTGCTTGTGAAATACCAATCATCTTTGAACGTGTACGCCAAACCCTCCACCAATGCTGTCAAATATGTATCACTACTGGTGGACGCAATTTTTTGAACAGTTATTGAAAACATTACACTTGTCAACGACGCTTTCAATAAACACTTTATCTTTTCTTTCGTCTTTTATTTGTTGTGTTTGTGCGTCACCGCGTCACTTGCACCCGTGCATTTCTCTACAATAAATTATTGTTACAATGTTCTGTACCTACCCTTAAAGTTTGTACCATGAATTCGGGACCACCCTGTAGAATGTAAGTGAAATGAGCACTAATGAAAACACTTTATTTTTCATATTTATATTTAAAAATAAATAGCTAATTAGATTATATATACAGCATATATATTTATTAAAGCAATTTGCTCATACAGAGAGAGTAAAGTGTTTTAAATAATAAATACGAGAACCAGAGGGAGAAAAGCAGAAAAGTTTAAATACAAGTAGTATTTAGAAACAAAAAATAAATAAATTCAGAAAGTAATTTCAGGAATAAATAGAAATATTCCATGAAGAGAATTTTACTGTACAGAATACATAATATTGCAGAAATTACAATGTGAACAATTAAAATTATATACAAAATAAAATGTTAATAATAATTTCGATATAAATAATATAATAATAGAGAGCAATTAGTTAATAATAATTTCGTAATAAAATAATATAATAATAGCAATTAGTTAATAATAATTTCGTAATAAAATAATAGCAATTTAAATTCATGAAAAGATTTGCAATTAAGAATCAATGCGAAATCAATATATAAGAAAACTGTACAGGTTTTCAAATTTTTCTGGTAGAAAAACTACAATATGTAAAATAAATGTCGTGGAGCCTATATAGTACTTAAATCACAGAATCAACTATTTGTTTCATGACATAAATCATTTTTAACGTAAAATCCTTGGTAACCTCTACAAGTTTTCCCCCTCCAAAAATACAAGAAATGGCGGACAATTTTGGAAGTTCTGGTTTTCTGGCTGATAATCCACAAGGACAGTGATTGGCTATAGGAACTTGTACAAGATGGATTACACCAGGACATGCTCGAAAGAGTAAAATGCCAAAACTAAGACCCTTTGTATATATGAGACATATCTTTTAAAATTTCCAATAGTGCTTTGATTTTTTTATGTTCTTAATAGAGATAATTTAATTATTCTGTAGAACTATAAAAATAACTTTTTAGTTCAAAAGATTTTTTCCCTACTTAATTTAATAATATATAATTTTTGAGTATTCATAATATATACTTATGTTCAGGTACCATTTTTTAAAAAAATATATTTTTTTATGCAAAATATTTTTTACACGTATATAAAACAATACACAAAATGCATTGAATCTATTTTTTTAGTAAAATTTTTGTATAGTTTTTGTAAAAAAAAATTATGAGACTTTGAAATTTTTTATTTTTCTGCTTTTTCTATGCATAAAACCATTTTTAAAAAATTAGGCACTATTTTAATAGAATAAAAATTAAATTCACTATATGCATAGGTATCTTGTATAGAAGTATAAAAAATCTGGAATCATATAATGCAATTTTTTTTTAAAAAAAAATGTTTTCACATCTTACACACTTGATTAGTATTTGCTTGCCTATTTTCATATGCCTAATAATAATGCTTAATCATCTTCTAGAGCAGGGATGGTGAACCTTTATGTATCAACGTGCCATTTTTTCTAAAAAATAGTTTAATGAGGTATAGACGTGCCGTCAAATAATTTTGACTTGTGATTTTTGGGAAAAAATAAAACGAATTGCTAACAAAACAAAACTCTTTATTTATTACGAAAAAAAGCCTTTTGCACTATATAGTTGTAAATGTTTTAGTTATACGTGTAATTCTAATTAAAGTAAACATTAGTGTGACTACTGTTGTTGCAGACTGTGTGCAGATGATAAACAACGTATATTAGGATTATTAGATGTAACTTTTAGTAGAATGCATGCTAAATTCGAGTCATGTGCCAAACGGTTTCTGTGCAATTATTTTAGCTGTGGTTCTTTTTTTTTTTTTGACAAGAGGATTTGTGATTTGTTTTAAGATGCCATTTTTGCCGTTTGTGTTAATGAAATTGACTATGCTAGGCGTAGACAAGCTTTGCATTATGAGCAATAGTAGTCCACGACGTAACTAAGGCAAGACAACAACAAACGAGTGTGCTTCCCGCGACCGATCAATCGCGTTTGTTCGTAATACTTCACAGTGAACTTTGTTATTTTGAAATAAAATGCAAACCATTTGGATCACTCTCGTGCCCAAAATATTGTGTCGCGTGTCATCAATGGCACGCGTGCCACTGGCTCGCCATACATGTTCTAGAGTTACAAAAGTAATTTTAAATTCATATGTTTTTTTCCCTATGTTTTAGTTAACATGAACATAATTTTCGAGATCTTGTAATACTTTCATATAGGTACCATTTCTTACAAAAATATTTCTTGAAGATTCAAAAACTTTTACACATATATATATAAAGTAACATATCAAACACAATGAACCGGTTTTTTAATGAATTAATTGCGTAATTTCTTTGAATCAATTATAAAACCTTAACATTTTGAAAATCTTGGATTTCTTTTAGCACATATAAATATAATTTTTTAAAAAATTAGATATTATATATACCGAAACATATTTTATTTACTATATTCACATGTATCCTGTTTAGATATATTTAGTATTCATTCAAATGAAAAAAAATCAAAAGTTTATACAGATCAAACACAGGAGAAACTACATATTTAAAATACGTCAAAAAGGGCGTGGTCATTTGTTTTCATTTTTATTTTTCATATTTTTTAGGACTAATTTATCAACAAACATATAAATATAAAACATTTTTAGATTCAGAAAAATATGCATTATATATATTTCTTAGAACTAAAATTGAAAAATTGATTTTTTCGAAGTATATGATGTTTTGGTTCTCTTAGCAAAACGGAAACGAAAATTTTGAAAATCTGAATTGAATCACGATATAAAAGTATTTAATAATATGCTAGAATTCAAACAAAAAAAATGGTTCTACGAATTATTTTTTTTATGCATTTCAAAAAAAAATATTATTTATATATTTCAATGGAACTTAAGGCAGCCCAACCAGTATGGTGGATTGTAATCGAGTGTGTTCGAATCCCGTGTAAGGCATGGTTGTATCTTCTTCGGGAAAAGAAGTCGGACTTCCGCCTGTAATGGATTCCCTTCTCGAATGGAAAGCAGCGCACCCCTTCTGTTATATGCTGGGATGATCCTTTGCAATAAATGTCTATATTCTTCCGTTTGTAATGTATGTTTCTGTTCTTACTCTCGTATTTCATATGTATTTCAGGATAAAAACAGACAACAGTGGAACTTAAGAAATGTGGTTTCGGCGGCTTAGAGGTAGCGTGCCCGCCTCATAAGTTCAAGGCCGCGGTTTCGGTCCCGACTGGAGTCAATAGATTTTCTGGTTGCGAAAATCGTAGACACGCATGTGTATATGATTATGTGACATGTAAAAGCTCCTTTGAGTATCAATTTCTCTCTGGTGCTCTCGTCAAATTAAATCACGGCACTACACTGGTGTACAAAAATTAAGGAAGAAGTCAAAAAATTAGCATATCAGCTGAACGAAGAGGCAGAGCGGACAGAAAGACCAATCAGGAGATTAAGTAAGGTGATGTACGTTGCACATGCACAGATATGCAGGTAGACGTAATGGGGGAGTGTCTGAGTAGTATAAAGCATGTTGTCGGTGTAAGATCAGTATTTCTGGTAAAGAGATTGCACGCCGTATAGCAGTTAAAATCACACCGAGTTGCTGCCTCAGCGATAAATGGCGAATAATCAACCTGTTAGACGACATCTGGATGCTTTTACCCGAGGTCGAATCATTGGGAGAAGTTGGAGGAAGGCCGCAGTGTGACAAGTGTGGCTGCAGAGTTCGGAATTGCTCACAGCATCGTTTCACGACTTTGGAGACAATTTCAAACTACAGGAACAGCTATCCGGGGGTTCAGTAGTCGTCGTCCACGAGGAACCACACCCGCAGATGACCGGTACATTGTCTTACAGGCCAGAAGAAACAGGCGGCAGACAGCGGGAGAAATCGCTAGACACACGACACAGGTGACTGGACGACCGATATCGCGTTTTACCGTGGCCAGTAGACTGCACGGTGGTGGTCTGTTTGCACGGCGCCCTGTACGGTGTGTACCTTTAACGCCAGCCCATCGGAGAAGGCGTTCTCTGTGGTGCCGGAAACACCGGAATTGGAGAGACAATGAATGGGGACGAGTACTCTTTACAGATGAGAGCAGATTCAGTTTGAGTAGCGATTCTCATCGTATACTCATCTGGAGAGAGCGGGGAAGCCGCAATCATCCCTCGAACATCATTGAAAGGGACAGGTATGGAGGTCGCGGTCTTCTCGTTTGGGGAGGCATCATGCTTGGTAGTCGTACAAACCTTCACATCTTCGACGCAGGTTCAGTCAACGGGACCCGTTATTGTAACGAGATTCTTCTTCCATATGTGCGTCTTTTTAGAGGCGCTATGGGTCTGCAGTTCCTTTTCATGGACGACAATGCACCATGTCATCGCACAGTAGCTGCCAAACAGCTCTTAGAGAGTGAGGATATTGAACGTATGGATTGGCCGGCACGATCACCGGATCTCAATCCCATCGAGCATGTATGGGATTTTCTAGGCAGACGCTTGGCAGTTCGTACCTTACCACCAGTAACGATTCGGGAGCTTCGATTGGCGCTGCAAGACGAATGAGCAGCAATGCCTCAACAACTCATTGACACCCTCATTCTCAGCATGGGCAGACGCTGTGAAACCTGCCTAGCAGTCAGGGGAGATCATATCCCCTACTAAAGACCGGATGTTTCTTGCTGGACACACATCACAGGGATGTTTCGGCCTTCAGTCGCATTGCGCTCCATGCTACTTTTTTAATAAAGCTTCTTTTTATCCCTCTGATTTCTCTTTTAGTAAGTGTTGCTTACATTACACATGTCCTTACGTATTGAGGATCTTACGGTATTAAATGTGTTGATTTGGAAAGCTTTTGTACAAAGTTATATTGAAAAAACCGTCTCGTCCTTAATTTTTGCACACCAGTGTATTTATAGCATCCGGCGAGAGCTTGAGTTAAATAAATTCAAGCGTTGAAAATTTGGTGGTGGAAGCAGCCACTAGATGGTGCCACCTCTTACATTTAGGGATTTGCCATGTCTGTAAAGGTTTAGCTGCCAAAATGCAGCCCGTTTGAAAGAGGAACTTATCAAACACATATAAATAAACTGTCCTCCAATCTGATTTTGTTAAATTTTTATTCAAATTAATTTTTTATTTTAAAGTGCTCTGTTTGTTTGATACGCAGTTCTTACCTCGAATCTCCTCGCCTGCAATCTGACGTATTATTACTCTGTTCATAACCATAGACAATATTATACACATCGTTTTTTTTGTTGTTGTTGTTGCCACAGCCTTTGATTAGGCTTAATGTATTCTCAACCCATGACTTTTATGTTCCAATTATTATTCACGAGAACTTCATTAGCGATTTGGTTTCCTCACATACTCATTATTAATATGCTAATTTAACTGTAATTATTTTGTAATTAAAAATGTCTGTACGTTATCTCTATTTGTGACATTTTACCTGTTACACAAGAAATGGCGGCAGCTCTATTTTTTTTCCGGACCCCTTCCCAATTATCCTCATGCTTTCAAGGAAAAGTCAAAATACACAAAATATATGCTTAGAACAGCGGTATTAAATGGAAAATGTTGTCGGCATTTAATGTAGTCTTGAAGGATGAGCTAAAAGAAATCAGACACATACTTTACCATCCAATTAAGTTTTCGAGTGCTGATTTTACCAAAGATTGTCGTATGAAATAATAAGCATAGTTAAATTTGTATCAGGGGGAGGGGTAGAAGTTAATTATGAGAAAAAGTATTGTTGTGAACCTCAAGTCTACTTAACCCTCTAGCCGGAACATCAATTTTTTTGCCGCACTGAGAAACATCCGTCTGACAGACGGATACGCAATTTTTTTTTTGAATTTTATTACCTTAAGGACTGTTTTAAATGTCCTTATAGCTCATGAAATTGAGTGTGGCTCAAATAAGATGTGTGAGGTTAAATCAAGCACGACAACATATTTTATCACTAGAATTGTGACTAGTATTTTTATAAAAACTGATTAAAAATTATTTATATGCATGTAAAAGTAATTAAAAATAATAATGCCAAACACGAAAAAACTATAAGAATATCCATGAAATAGAAGGTGATAGATAAGAAAAATCGCACATATCGCGAGTTAAAAAAAATCGTCATGTACCACCACGTGATCCTCTCACTGGGTAGAGTCCAGCTGAAGATGTCAAGGCTGCCCACTCCAAAAATCAGCGTTATCCACAGGCATCAAAGCAAATCATCCCCGTCTGAGAGATGAATGTTCCGGTCAGAGGGTTAATTTGTGGGTAGCAAGAGGATCACACACAATGGCGCACACAAGGGGGTCCTAGGGGTCTGGACCCCCCCAAAGCCCTTGATATTTTTTCGATTGATTATAATTCTAAGTATATAGTACGAAAAATTTAATCAAGTATTTGTTATTAATGATTAATTTTATTAATTAATGCTAATTATTTATTCAATAATTAGTTTTTTACTGTATTTTGTTCCCGAAAATCGACAAAATCAAAAGGAGCATGATACAAGAATGGTGAACTTTCGACCCCGGACCCCCCTTGAAAAATTCCTGTGTACACTACTGATCACACAGCTTTGTTAAAATATTGTTTCATTTACAAACCATAGTAGAAATTCAACCCTTTATTACGGTATCTATTAGAACGATATTTTACATCTTTAGCTATCAGCTACTTGTATCAGCCCACGTCTGTCTCATAGGTTTTCAATTGGATATTGTAATGTTCTCGATCCACCCAAACTGGCGTTTTTAGTAGGTCGCTGACAACTTTAGATAAGCTTCCTATTCCCCGAAACGCCGGTATTAATCTTTCGCTGCCTCACAGTCTTTTGCTTCAGAAAAGTCCAGTCCAGGTCGCTCCTGCTGTCATTGGTCTTTCCGCTGCCAGCCTTGTAGCCTTTCGTCTTTCAATCAATCGTTGGACATTCCGTTGCCTAGCAGCCTATAACAGGATTTCTATCACTGGTCTAGCAGAATTCCCCGGTCACCTTTCAATACGTTTCTTTAAACCCCCGGGTGGACCTCTCTCCTATTCCTACAATTTCTGATTGAAAAGAACTCGAGTCTGCACTCGGCATCATCTATCTTGGTCCGAACTGCCACTTCATGGACAAAAGTCTGTCTGGATTAAGATCCTCTATGCCGTCACACCTCATAAGCAATATGGAGGGACTCTTAACCGACCTGTCACTTCGACACAGAAAATATACTCCTTTTATTTCTTCCTTACCAAAGCCGCAACTTCTTTCCATACAAGTGTACCACGGCCACATGTGAGAGGGAAAGAAAGAATGAGCAGACGTCAAAACAGGTGTCCCTTCTACAGATCGCTGTGAAGTAAGTACCATCTGGTGAATTCATTTGCTTTTGGGTGTGGGAGAAGAAAAAGAGGAATAACAACCAATAATCCAAAATACGACTCAACTACTGTTTCGTCTCATCTATAGTTTACGTTGAAAGAAAAAAACCATCTGTGACGATTGTATTCTCCTCTGAGCGTCAGAAAAGGAAAGAGGGGAAGCAAACGTTCGTCTATTGAACGACTCTACTGAAGTAAATATAGTGTAACCCTCATATTTTATTTGACTATTTTGCGTGAATTTCTTCAGGCTCCTTTCGATTAATTTCTAGATAAATGTTCAGGGGCCACACTATAGATACTCACAAAGAAAGGACGCAACTTAGAATATTTTAACAAATTTTGATGGTGGGAAGGACCTGCTTGGTCAAGAAAACCGATTGATGAATGGCTTTTAGTTCGAGTGATTTTAACGTTTCCCTTCTAAAGGTGGGTGTGTAAGACTGATCAAGATGAAGATGAAAAATGGTGAATTTATCTGTCATATAGAGATAGGCTTGTGGCAGTGTATCACGTTTCTATACCACGGGTCCAGGGCTCAAATCCCGGGCTGGGCAAGGTAGACTCAACTTTTCATCCCTTTAGTGGGTCGATAAATGAGTACCAAGCTTGCTTGGTAACTGAACACTAGGGGTTACGCGTCAGACTGATTAGTTGACCGAAAACTTCTGCACATTCACCCCAGCATCTTAAGTCACGTAAACTGAGATAGACATAGTAAGTCTAGACCTTCATGGGCTGTTGCGCCACGGAGTTCAGTTCAGTATAGATATGCTTATACCAGGGCCCCTGCATCCTGAAGGGGGGCAATATTCTTAGGAATCCGAAACCTGACTGACCCCAAACACGGCTTGGAATCCAAAACCTGACATTTAAGAGGACTTTAATATTCCCTTTTGCGCCCTTGGCTTATTCCCTTTGAGTTGATTATAGAACCAGATATTCCCATCGAAAGAAATAGTGTTGGTACCACTTCAAAGGACAGTACCTCTATCAATCCTGACCCAAAGAACTTACGATCCAGATATTGACGATCACTGAAACACAGAGTTTGAGTTGTGAACTCGAGAAACTCAAAAGTGGGGAAATGTTGGGTATGACAATATTCTCTTACCATTAATGACTGAAATCTCAATTCATGCATGCGCGTGGAACTGTATATTTGTTTTTGATCTTGCAATTATAGAAAAGAGGATTTCGAATGTTCTGTATTAATTTTTTACACTAAAAAAATATTCTGTGTGTTCGTGTAATTATAGTGTTATGTCTCATTAAAGTACTAAAATGAAATATAGGCTACTCTACTTATTACAAAAACTATTTTTTGAACGAAGAATGGTTTATAAATACCCTCTTGCTTTCGGGAATCTCGGCGACGTTCTATAAATAAGGCAGTGCTTCTCTAACTTTCAATACTTGCGACCCAATTTTCGGTCATAATTTTCATCGCCTCCCTCAAACAACAACTATGTATTGAATGCAATAATAATATACTTCGACGCTAAAGCTACATTATGACTTTAATTATAAACCGTACGAATTATCAAAATAAGTATTAGTTCTTGTGCATAGTTTTGTATTTGACAAGCCCATGGGAGTCACTAGTAATTACTAAACTTGTTTTCTCATTTTAATAATAATAAATTAATTATCAAATACTTTTTGCCGTAGTATAATTTTTATAAGTATTTATAAGTATTTTATATCAGTGTCACACACACACATACACATTATGTATTTTATGTTTATTATGTCAGAATGTGTTTTGTTTTGCTTCCTTTAAGCAAACTGATAATTACTTTAAATCTTTTTATTTTCGACTTTTCGATATGCTCGCGTCTCCCGTGTAGAGTTATCCCGCCCTCCTAGAGGGACGTGCCCCATAGTTTGAGGAACGCTGAAATAAGGAAAGAAAAAGCCAATTAAAAAAAAAATTTCTATTTTATAAGAATTTATAGAACATTTTGATTTAGCAAAAATTTGTATTGATTTTTTGCGACAATTGTCATATGAAACAATCAGCATTATTAATTTTGTATCGTGGGATGGAACAGAAGTTAGTTATGAGGAGATAAACAAAGCGCAACCCTTATAATATTTGACAACTTTGGTATGAATTTCTTCAAGATCCTTTCGATTAATTTCTAGATAAATGTTCAGGATCTACACTATAGATACTCACAAAGAAATCAGATTATAAGACCAATCTCCTTCTTCAGTCTTCAAAAGTGTTTATAACTTTCAGTTTGGAATGAATAATAAAAATAAGCCCCTACTTGAGAAACAGGAGGTACTAGTCAAGAAAAAAGACTCAAAATATATTTAGCTTTGATAAATATGGTGCATGTTGTACTTTAAAATAATTTTGTCCATGGTGTTCTTTTCTTGGCTTCATTCGTAACAATGAACTTAACAAACTTAACTTTAACTACTGAAATTGGATATTAGACTGAAAAAAGCATGAAATCTAGATTAAAACGAGGGCTGTTCAATAAGTAATAAGACTAAAATTATAAAAAAAAAAAAAAACAGAATACCTTTAATCGTCATCATTTACAAGGTTTTTTTTTCAAAATAACTTTCGTGGTACGTAATGCATTTATCCCAAAGTTCTGTCCACTTCTTAAAAAGGTGTAAAAGTCTGTTTTGTGAGAGCTATTTCAAAACCGCCTCCGCAGCCTTTACACATCCTTTGTTGCTTGCAAAACGTTTACATCGTAATGGTTTCTTTAAGTTGTTTCTTCTCCAGTAATCGCATGGAGTGAGATCAGGACTGTATGGAGGGTGTGGTAAAATATCTACGTTGTGTGTTCTGGTTCTGCTGTGAAACATTCAGTACGGAACGAGCAATATGTGGTCGGGAATTGTCATGGTACAATAGGAAGCCATTTCGAAGCAATGGACGTTTCTTTTTAACGTGCTGTATCAATGTTCGCAAGACATTCGTGTAATACGAGTCGTAGTACCGGGTTCGACAGCGTGTTGATACACAATTCCTTCATAATAAAAAAAATTATGGCCATAACTTTACCAGCCGATTTCACAGTTTTTGCTTTCTTGGGGGTAAAGGTGAATATGGATGTATCCATTCACTGCTTTGTTGTTTTATGGTTGGATCATAGTAATATAACCAATCTTCATCTGCTGTGATAAAACGTTTTAAGATATTGTTGCCTTCTTGTTCGAGTCTTTAATCATATCGTATCATATCCAAGGTCTCCGATGCTGATTTTTGCAGATTTTTGTTTCCATTTCGGCAACTTGCCGCGTCTCGTAGGCGCCCGCAGACACGCTTCAGTTAGATCACGTGATACTCAAGAATACGAGTCTGTACACGCCATCGATCGGTAGCTTTTGTTAATACAGACAACAAACTTTTCTTATGCCACAGAAATTATCATTCCGATGAGTGGTTTTGCGGCAGTAAAATTAATCTAATTGCTTATTGAACAGCTACGTATATCCTAGCAAAATCGAATATTTTGGAGATAGTCAATTTCATGTGTAATTAGATTTAATTCTTGTAAAAGTACATATCAGTATCCGAAGAAACAATGGCACATCAAGCAACGCCTAAGCCAAGATTACTTAAATCAGTTACACTGCATTTTAGTTCCGATAGACTACATGGTATCTTCATAAATGTCAGCTAAACTTCACTCACTTAGACCACGTGATCCGTATAATTCTCGATAAGCATTGAACCTACATTCATACAAACTCATCAGCATATCAGTATTAACTACATCAACAATGTAACAAAATTATAATGTCTCCTACACTGTCGCACCAACTCAATCAATAACTCGTTTAGTCTAATCTATCATTTTTCCTAATAATATTTAAGAGAAGAATCTTATACAGCAAACTTTCGTTGTCTCCCGAACAGCCATTAAAAATTTAATCAATGTGTATTAGACAAACTATACCAGTGAATTATTACAGCTCAAATAGAACATAGTTTGAAAATAACGCTTATCACAACACTTCCCCATCAAGGCGGTGAAAATGTAACGCGTAAGATATTGATTTGTTGCAAGAACAGATGAAGATAATTTAAACTATCATATTTAACAGGGATTATCCTTGAAAGTTTGACAGGAGCACGCAGAGAGTTTTGAAGATGCAGATGACCATAAAGCAGCAAATGACAACCCAAAGTTGGAATTTAATGAAGTTAAAGACAATTTAAATTTAGTGATAAAATACGTTGATTAATTAATATCGCACACACACACTTCCGGTCAGTACAAAGGAATTAAAATAAGACAACATCAATGAGCTATATCTGAGTAATGAGAACATCTGAGGCATCTTCTTCAATTGATTGTTCAAAAATAACTCTAAAGTCAACAAAAGATCGTTAGTTTCTTCCTACTAGTGAACATGCCAAACGTGGTCAGAAAAAATGAGCCTCGACCGTCATGTTCAAAGAAATCTTTTTCTTACGATCTAATATATATCATGCAAGTAATGCATTGACTTGAATTTTATTTTGGACATTCACTTACCCTTTTAGTTTGTCTTATTTCAAAAACATGTTCTTTTTACTGAGCAGAGTATTTAGCTACGAGCTTTGGTTCATTTTACAGGTTATTTACTTTAATCTAGAATTTCATCAATTAGGACGAGTTCAAGCCCACATCAGTTAGGATTAAGGAGGTTCTACTGTAAAGAAATACACAGCGACGGATTTAGGGTTAGGGTTAGGCCCACGAAGCCCGGGCCAAAAGCAGCATATTTTTAGAAGCGCCAAAATTTTCGAGGAGGTAAGAATTTGAAATCGGTTTTGTTATTTGTCAACTGTAAGACCGAATTTTAATGTTTCTTTTCTTGCTTTGACAACCTCAAGGTGCCAATAATAAAAAAGGGTGGAATTATTTTTTAAAATAGTTAATCGTATAAGTAGTAAAGTTTAAAATATCTAAGAAATAGCTACTGAGAAAATTTTTCGTTCAGATAGCATTTATCTATTGACGTTAGAATTTTCACAAATTTCTCATAAAAAATCTAAATGTAGCGTTTGTTTGCTCAACATTATAACACAAAATATTAAATCACCGTATTTAATTATACTTTTGTCCGGTCACTCAAAAACTTAATTTTTTTTATTATATTTATAAAAATAGCATAGTTTTACGTAATGTGTGAGGCGTTTTTCAAAGATTGCCCAGATCAGTTTAGAAAGGTCATACTGGAACTTGGAAAGTCACAAAAATATAAAGAAATAGGCCTCGAAACACAAATTATTTTTAACGTTATATTAATGATATACCAAATATATATGTATGTAATAATTCCCTCTATAGTATCCTTTATATTAACTCTTTGTACTAATATTTAAACAAACTTTAATTCTTTGGTTTAAAAACAGCACTGCAATCTTAATCGTAATCGGCTAGTCGGAAATCCCTGTCCCGCCCATTCTATATCCAATCAGAACTACTATTACATAATAATCACGCGCTTGCCACTGCCGGTATAAAATCAAAAATCTAGTGTAATTTTTCTCTTTGTCTTTGTGTTGTGTCCTCCAAGATGTCGCTGCTGCTTGTCTCTTGTCCGCTTTGCTTTATAATCGTCACAAGTTTGTCTCGTCAACGTGAAAATGTACCGTAATTTTGTCTTAAGCTTTTGGTGTGTGTATCACAATAAAATAATGATCGTCCACTGAAGATGTTGTTTGTTTTAATGAAAACCTACTAACACTCGACAAATACACCTCTCGGCCAATACGTTACACATTGTTACGTAGATCTGGGTTCGTGGATTTTATGCAAAACATTCACAAAGAAAACAAACAGTTCTGTAAGAGCTATGCAAATTTATTAACAAAAATCCAATCCTTTAAATACAGGATTCAGTAGCAATTTTCATAGAGTAAATCTCCGAAGGTCTTCACACCTTCAAAAGCACTCAAACACAATCGTCAGTGCCTAAAAATACATGTATGTAAAAGATTATTCACAAGCACAGACGAGCTAATCGCTAGTCAAAACAATCCACACTCTTCGCTGGTTAAAATCAAACTGACTGGTTGCGGGCTGGCACTTCTATTTATAGGCGTGGCAGAAACTTCCAGAAATATAACCGCTCGTGTCATCGATCGTAACGTTAATGTAGAGGACCACTACTTTTTAGAAGAATCCAGAGTGTTACGAACTCGCCAACATAGTCACCAATGACGCCAACTTGGTCACCAAAAATGATGCCAACTTGGCTCTACCGCCAAGATTTCACCAAGTTCTCATTGAATCGCCCTTATAACGTAAGGGGCGGCATTGCTTGTGAATGGTACAATTTTAACATGAAATAAATATAACAGAGTAGTATAAATGCATTAAACATCCAAATACAAATTATATACACTATTTACACAAAAATTGTAACAATATGTATATTTCGCATTAATGCCTAAATTCAATACCTAAATTTAATTCGAATCTATTATCACTATTCGTATTATTATTATGATGATGATACAAGGGCGTCAAATTAACTTGGGTTTAGGGCACCATCGAACTTACATCCGTCACTGAAGATACAGTCAACTTTAGATCTTATATATCTCTAAAAACTTCAAAAAATGGATTTGGGATCGTTGGAAGAAACAGAATCGATTAAACAGAATTAAAAATTATGCAAACAGATACCGTTAAACAAGAACGAACTTCAATAGTCCTTCATGGCTGCGATGGTCAAAGTCGGGAAATCGTCCGCGGCGAGTCGTGAATTTGAATCCTGGTGTCCCTGAAAACCCACCGTGTAAAGGGTCTGATGCAGGTTAAATCTAAATCGTAGATCCTTACGTTGGCATAGCTTGGAAGTTCGGAGAGGAGGACGCAAATTCAATGTCATTCTCTTCTCTTGACCAAGGCTCAAAATTACGAGTTCAGTCACCAATATCCCTCTTGTTGGTTTAGAGCAGGGGTACTCAACCTTTTTTTTTCTGCTGGGCCGCATGCATATGTCAGCCATTTCACGCGGGCCGCAACATGGGATTTAAAGGGGGATGTAGAGATGCTTAAGACCAAGTTAACATTCAAAACTTAAAATGTGGAAAGTTGATCAAAATATTATAACTCCAGTTTTGCTTTTTTTAATTATTATTTTTCATATTTTTGTCACTAACACTAAATTAAAAGAATTTAAGAAACACTCCTTCACAATTTTTGCATCAGTAAATGGTTTTGTATGATTTCCAACAATATAACAAACTTCTCTTAGGATGTCTTTGTTACTACTGTGACATTACCACTAACGAAACACTTTGTTGCTGTTACAAAGAATATTCAATAAAGCATATTTATCCCCTCTTGAAAGAGGAGAAATGTCATTAAATAATTCCTGTTTATTGGTATTTTTTAAATACAGCACTTTCGTGACAAATCAAACAAGTACTGATCCATGTTTGTTTTTCACTACAAAACAGTCAACCTCCAAATCATTCGAACATTTTTCGCTGGCAAGGTGTGAAAGATTGTTCAAAATTGGTTCCATTCATAAAATTGTCACTAATCCACTGTTGTCTCTTATCACTTGCCGTAACCGTTACAAATAGAAAAAATATGTGATGATCCCCTTGGGTCACACCTTGAACACCAGGATTAATTTGAGGCAAAGAACCCCCCAAAGCCATTTTGAATAATAATATTATTTATTTTTGTTATAATTTCCTCAAAAATCTCTGATAACAAATAATGTAAATATGTTACGTCATCTAAAGGGATTTGCCTTTATATTAAATTAAATTACTAAGAATATGATTGATTACTAATCTAGCTCTACTCAAGTAAGGTTTACCGAAATAGGAGATCCGAGAAACACACGCATTCGAATTCTTAACTGTCATTAACTTTAACTAAGTAGCTCAAACTGACGCTTACTTTACGCGTACGTGAATTATATTTACCGCTGGCTTATATCAGTTTTCTGGTACGTCTAGCAACACGACGTCTTCACGAATCTTATATCTTTGAATCTTCTAGTTTAGCTTGTAACGTTGTTGGCTCAATAGCCTACCATCATCTCTCTTGCTATCTCGCAACCCTCGACTTAAATACCTTATCTCATTTACATATTCCAAACTTCTTTTTGGAGTTGATTGGAAATAAACGCGAATTTATATTCCCCAGAAAGACATCTAAGAAGATTAGTGGAAAGGTTCCGTATAGATTCGTCACAAATATATCAATTCGTAGCCATAAAACATCAACAGCAAAAAAGTAAAATTAATATATTTGATTTCTTGTCAAAGAATTTCCCTCCAAATTTTTAACACATTGTCTTAAATAAAAGAATTTCTCAGAGCAAAGGAGTCATGACCGGGCCACTTAAAAAGGCTCATTGGGCCGCAGGTTGAGTATCACTGGTTTAGAGTGTGACGTTAATCAAATTATAAAAAATCATTCCAAATGATAAAGTTCGTTATCAATAATGCACTGGATGACATTTATTGAAATAAACATAAATTTTGGTTAATGTCTACTTGCTTGAAATCGCTGCTACAGTTGGTAAATTTTATATTTATTGAAAAATACTACAATTGATATTTAGAATGTGTTTAGTGTTTATAAAATGTTGATGCTTAGATATTTTTTTTATAAAAAAATTAAAGGCCGAATATTGCTTTAGTTTGTCTTTGAATGCTAAAAATTTGCATCCAGACAATGTAAACAAGAATGTATTTTTCCACCTAGACAATATGAGAGTTAGTATTTTGTGAAATAACAAAAATCTCACCGATAAGGTTGAGAGAATACTCATTATACCATACTGAATCTCTTTCAAACCAGACACAATTTATAAAGAATACAGACGCATATATTAAAAATGTCTTCTTTAAAGCTGTAAGATATTTCCACAAATAGTAGTCAACACTTTTTGTTAGGAAATTTAGTGAAATAATTGAAATTTATGTAACCACACAAAAAATTTGCCCCATTCTCTGAATGATTTCGCTCAAAAATAAACCTTTCCTGTTAAAAGTCTTAGAATTTAAAGGAATGAGTTCAAACATAGAAGTAAAATATACATACTTAAAAAAATACATGAACTTTTTTTTCTCTTTTTATTTATTCTAAATACAGAACTTCATGAATGCGAATTGGGGCTCTGGGTCATGCTGATTAATGAAACTTTGCTTTAAACAAAACAACCGATAAAATGAGCCAGGCAACTTAGCTCAGCACTCTGTACAATAAAAAGAATATGTAACATGAAGTAAAAGTACGAAGGTAAATATTTGTAGAAGAGAAAATTCAAATGAATTCATTATTTACCTGATATGTGTATTATGTTGAACTAATTGGAAGAAAGTAACAGTGCAGATTTTAAATGCTTGAGCAGATAGAATTCTGTTTGTTGAGTGCTTATTGTAAATGATAAAAAGAATCTATTGATGAAAAATTAAACTTATGCTTACAAGATAAATATATCTTGTTGTAAGATTTCGTTTATAATCACAGTCACACAAATATACATAGTAATATTTTTGTAGTGAATGAACTTACGTAAATAATTTGAGATTTTTTAAATAATTGGAATTTTGAGGTCCGTTGGTAGAGATGCAATGGCTTAACGTACACCCCTGCAATCTCCACATTGTGAGTGGGAGGGGGGGTGCAGGATTCTAAAGGCCCCAAAGCCTGACTAACGGCTAGTGCGTATTTAACCAATTTTTAAAATAGTAAAGGCAAAATGTGACTTTGCAGGGGGGGACGTAATATTCTATTTTACGCCATTTCAGAGGTACCCAAAACGAGTGACGGATTTGAGGTCTAGTTCCTCTTGAAATCATTTAAGGTATCCGAACACGTTCAGAGTACTTTTTGACAAAATAACATATTTAAACATATAAAGGCTTTTTTAGGATTCAATACCAATAAATACTAATATTTAATCAACAATATTTAAAATAAATTGCCGGAATTTCATAAAAATCACAATTATATGTGAAATTTTAGCAATATTTTTGTAAAACTTCAAAGCAATTAGAGAAAAAAGTAATTAACTTATATAAAATAATTACCAAGACAATCTAGAGGCATTTATCTAGAGAATGTACTAAAATTTTAATGTTTTATTAAAATTTGAAACTTTTAGAGATGATTGAGTAAACGCTATAAGAAAAATAACGCCTTTATGAGACCATTATTTTAATAACATACCCTAACTCAAATAATATTCATACTATAAGAAATATTTTAGTATTCTCTAGAAAATAGCATAAATATCAGGTGCAAAAAGTTTTATAGAAATACATTTGTAATATTTTGTGTGATCAGACTCGCCATGATAGATTTCGAACAATTTAAACGCCCACTTCTGGCAGATCAAAGATCCACTTCCGGTTTTTCTAACTTAATAAAATTGATTGTAAATTAGCCTCTAAGAAGCATAGAATCAAAACAAAGTATATTTTGTAAAGCCAAAATATAGATGCATTAAATAAAATAGAAAACAAAAATATCGGTCTTGTCCGAATTTGGTCATTTTCAACGTGTTCGGATACCTTAACAGAATGATGGGAAGTTACACAGAGTAAATCGTGTTGGGCTTTTAAATTCTCTTTGGCATGGAAATTTAGCAAACAAGCAGGGACGTTTTAATGGATGGGCTAATCGGGCCAATGGTCAAAGACGGTTTTGCAGGAGTCCCTATCTCGTTCTCGACTTGACCGCAATAAGATCATGATCCGTTTATGTTTTAACCGTTAAATGTTATTTTCGGACATATTTTCCGAAAAACCGGGAATTTTGAACTATATGCCAACTGGAAATAGTGGTAAGACTGCATGATTATGTCATGTCCTTCTTTCTAGGCCTAGATCTATCAACATACACCTGCATTACTCATTTAGTCGAAACGCGGCAGTCGGTTTGTACCTAGTTTACGAGATTGTTAAGCATGCATACATATTTGTTATGGATTACAATTTGTACGAGTACTAACTTAACAAAGTCACAAGTGGGGCCTAATTTTGTATAGGGACCCAGGACCTCAAGAAATGTTAAGACGTCTTTGCAAATGAGGTAATGACTCAGATATGTCTTTTGCCATCTGGTAATGATTTGAAATTTGGACGTTCATCTTTAATGGTCATTAGTGTTTCTTTTAACAGTCTGACGCATTTTTGACGTTCAAGTAATCAAGCAACATGTACTGTGCATGAACTAATACCTTTTTCACGTTACAGCACTTCTTAAATCAAGATATTTTGTTTAATTTATAAAATTTCATCTCCTTAAAGCAGGGATGGGCAGATCTTTCCAAGGTGCGGGCTACTTCTAATATTTTTAAGGTGTTGAGGTCCACCCAATGGCAATTCTGTATTAAAATTTTTATGTTTTCATTTCTTAATATTGTACTCCACTTTTAAAAATATGACAGATAACTATCTTTCCTTCAAAAACGCGAGTAGCAAAAACATTTCAAACGAATGCTTAAACAACTATGAGTGACTGCTAGACAATGGAGCGTGTATGTATTCAACGTGCAGAGAACATACGTGAACCTATGAATCTGAAACCGACATATGTACTTAATTTGTGCGTTGCCGAGTCCCGTGCCATCGCGGGACATGACATCATTACAGGAACCTAATCCCGTGAAAGCGAAGGTTGTGAGATGATGTCTAATTAGCCAAACTCGTGCTATGGCGGGAAGAGCTGATCACCTACATTTATTCTCCCCTTCGGTCGACGTGTGGGAAAAAATCATTTATAGGCTGGCATCGTAGTAATCGCTTGTTCCCCCATACAGCGGCAGCGAACGTGTCAAGTGTTATTGTGCGCTTCCAATGAAAGTACACATGTCGTCTACATTTATCGAATCATTTGCTTAAGTAAACACAGTCGCATCGATAGAGAAAAGCCAATTCTCCAGTCTAACTGGCGTGGATGCTCCATCAATATGTTTCTTTAAGTATGCACGTCTCAGGTCTTAGTAAAGGCGGTCACATTCCAAAATGTTCTGGCTGTCCACCGGTCGATCGCAATCGACTTAATATCCATCCCTGCCTTAATGCTTTTAATGAATGGGCTTTTGAACACCCCGCCTTTTAATCTACATTGCAGTCTAATAATGGCGACCCTTTTACAATAGCTAAAAGCAGAATCTTTATAAAAATTTTGAGTTGTGATCTTTAACTTAGAATTTCAAACCTCTCATTCCCCCCTGCTTATCCTTCTTCAAAAAAGTGTTTAAAAAAACTGTACTCCATCCAAAATAAGTTGTTCATTGTATTGTTGAGTATTACATAGAATATAAACGTTTTGGACTATATTCTACAAGTATTTTCTTTTATAAAAAGTTTTTACACTGTTGAAGATTCTTACATAATTTTTAATTTATCGTATAATAAAAGTTATAAATACGTTTAACTTTTTTACTGGAATATTTTTTTGTTCAAATCCAATAACAAATAGCAAATGTAATAAGGGGTTTTGCTTGCATTATAAATGTAAGTGTTGTACTGGTTGATTGTGTATTAACGTCAACTATGAAGTTAAAAGAGAAGTATTGGCAACTAACCTAGAAATTTTGAACCATGATTATGACATGAGGGTGACATCTCATCATTTCTTCACGGCCCATCTTTAAACTTCCATACCATACCCACGTAAGAACTTGGAAACTCGATAGATTTACCGTGCATCAACCCTTCTATATGGCTTTTCTACAGTGGTGCCAGGACTCAAACCCTCGATCCGACAGCCAGCCATGAGTTTATGACCATGATCTCTCGGCTACCACGGTCTGTAAAATTAAATTACATTAATTATGAAAATAAAGCATAATCCACTGAGTGAGAGTTTATTAATGCTGCACTCTAAAGCAACGCAAGGTCTATTGGTGATGCACCTCGGGGTTTTTTTTTTACCTACGGTCAAATGACGAGAATGACATTTGAGCTGGCACTCTACTCTTCTAACTTCCACACCAACGTGAGGAATTTGAGCCGCAACAGATTTAACGGGCATCAAACCCTACAGGTGGGTCTTCAGTTGATAAACGCCGACCAAAAATTCGTGACCAAGACTACTAGGCTACCACGGCTAAAACGTAATGTAGATAAATTCACATATAATAACAATAATTCCTTTAATACAAACCCTCCCTCACTATTGTTATCAAGCAACTTGCTTATGTGTTGTTTTTCAAGGTATCAACAAAAATGTATGAACTTTTTAAGCAATAATACGCGATACAGTTTTCCCCATTACAGAATTTGAAAGGACATTTCCTGTAGCTGTTATTTTTTGTTATTAGAATATTAATAAGATGTGAAAAATATATTGAGAGATTAGATAGAGAAGCTATTCTGAAGTGCGAATACATATGTATAAATCAGTGCTTCTCAAACTTTCAATAATTGTGAATCAATATTCAATTATAGTTTTCATCGCCCTTCCCCATACTGTAACAATGAGTTAAATTTAATTAAACTATACTTTGATGCTAAAGCTACAATACGACTTTAACCTCTTAATGGCCACAGGCGTATATAAACTTCTTGCTCAATCAAAGCGCTAATTGCTCCTGACATATATAAAGAGTGTTTTTTTCCAGGTATAGAAGTTTAAGTTGGCATTACTTTCCAAGATGGCGACCGATTTAACAGCTGTCAAGTGATTTATTCTCAGTTTGGTTTGGCAATTCATCAAAACGATCATCAAGCAAGGCGTTGATTCGTCGAATAGGCCCAAAACGAAATTGCCGTTGTTCCCGATTTTCATAAGCGCTTTTTGTTTAGCGATGAAGCGCACTTCTGGTTGAATGGCTACGTCAACAAACAAAACTGCCGCATTTGGAGTGAAGCTAATTCACAAGTGTATGTCGAAACACCGTTACATCCAGAAAAACTGACTGTTTGGTGCGCTTTATGGGCTGGTGGAATCATTGGTCCGTACTTCTTCAAAAACGATGAAGGCCACAACGTTACAGTCAATGGTGATCGGTATAGAGCCATGATTACTAACTTTTTCATTCCTGAATTGAACAATCATGATGTCCAGGAGCTGTGGTTCCAACAAGACGGCGCAACATGTCACACAGCTCGTGCCACAATCGATTTATTGAAAGACACGTTTGGTGACCGCCTAATTTCACGTTTTGGACCTGTGAATTGGCCTCCAAGATCTTGTGATTTAACACCGCTAGACTATTTTCTGTGGGGCTATGTAAAGTCATTGGTCTATGCGGATAAGCCACAAATGCTTGACCATTTGGAAGACAACATTCGCCGTGTTATTGCCGATATACGGCCACAAATGTTGGAAAAAGTCATCGAAAATTGGACGTCCAGATTGGACTACATCCGAGCCAGCCGTGGCAGTCCTTTGCCAGAAATCATATTTAAAATGTAATGCCACAAGATTATCTTTCGAATAAAAAAAATTCATGTCAATCGAATAATACATCGTTGTTTTATTGCAATTTAAAGTTCTATACATCTAAAAAAAACACCCTTTATATACGTCTTTACGAAGTACGATCTTCTTTGTGTACTGCTATCCAGAAAGTTATTCCGAAGGCTTTAGAATGCAATAGTTTTTAGCAATTTGAGAAGAAATTGCTTATTTCAGAGAAGGTTCGATCATTTTTATTCCTTTTCATCCCCCCCCCAACACATCACATACGCGGGCCTACTTGGAAAACGGTGGCATTGAAAGGCGAATCACGTAACTTTTAATCGACAGTTAAGGGATTAATTATAAACCGTACAAATTATTAAGATAAGATTTAATTTCTGTATATAATTTTAAATATGATAAGCCCATGGGCACTGGTAAGTATTAAATTTGTTCTTAACTTAGCTTTGTTAAATTAATTATAAAATACATTGTGCAGTACTGATATATTTGTAAGAGTATTATTTCAGTTCAAATGTGCATTTTATATTTTATTATATCGGAATGTATTTTGTCTGTTTAGTTTCAGTAAATTAGTAATTTGGTTGTATATTTTTTTGCTTTCAATTTTTAAATACGCTCGCGCCCCCTCGTAGAGTTATCACGACCTCCCCCTCCCAAGGGAGGGTGTGCACCACAGTTTGAGAGACAATGATATAGAGAGAAACAGAAGTTGGTATGAATCATGTGATTTTGGAAATTATAAAATAACAGAAATCATTCCCTGATTAATCTCGTGATAGCATTATTAAAAATTAATTAAAACCTTTTCTTCAAATTTTTTGAAATATTAAAGAAAAAAAATCCTTAAAGTTCTATTTATAACAGTTTTTACGCGGAAAACATTTCTATTGTTTGTAGAAATTTTCCGTCAAAAATAAAAAAAAATTTTTTTAATCATAAATTTCCGGTATAAAACTGTAATTTAAATTTGCCATAGTGGAGGCTGCAGAAGGATTTTTAAACACTAAAAATAAACAAACAACTTTACTGATTTTATTTTTTTTATATAACACAGATTTAAGCAGAATTAAGTCTGTTCTCAGAAAAAAATTACTTTTTATTCCAGTATGAGCAAAAATCCGGGAGGTAAAAATCCATTGCAGTAATATACGAATAATTCGAGTATTATTAACAAATTTTAAAAGAGCTTGCATAGTACAGTTACTTTTTTGGAAAAAAGAATGGTAAAAAATTATTTATTAATCGCATTTTTTTTTCTTTTTTGCATTGAAACTATCAGAACATAAGCACAATGATTAGTTCATTACAATTTTATTATTTCCTTTATACTTAAGTTTATCATATCACAATAGGATTGTACGTGTATGCATTGAAATTTTATAAATTTAGTAATTTGGAAACGATTTATCCCATATTAAATTAAACAATAGAAATTTAAAAAGAACGAAATTTTACTAATAAACAAATGTAAAATTAAGTGAAATAAACAATCGTGTTACTAATTTATATAATCATCACATT
Organism: Trichonephila clavipes; assembly: GCA_019973935.1. NCBI lineage: Eukaryota > Metazoa > Arthropoda > Arachnida > Araneae > Nephilidae > Trichonephila > Trichonephila clavipes. Next base: position 196,854 of record BMAU01020473.1, read on the forward strand.
AATTATTATTGAAAATCAAAATTGGAAAACTTCCAAAATAATTTTCTGACCCCGCCAGTGTCTGCATTCGATAAAAATACAGTTCCATTTTTTGAAGAAATCGATAAATAGAGGAAATGATAGTCAATGAATATAACAACATTTCGGTATATTTAGAAGGGGGGAAACAATTAAAAACATATTCAATGCAAAAGAATATTTCATTTAAATATATATATTATTTATATTAATGATAAGATAAAGAGCATATTTGTCTTTACAATGAAGTAAAAATATAACTTGAAATATAGCGCATACAATCAATTATTAACACTAAATAATAATATTCGTAATAAAATTTTCTTCTTACATTACATTTTATAGTTTTACATTTCATATAGGAAATAATGTGGTTATACGTATTATAAGCAATTTTAATAAATTATTATTAACTGAAAAAATAATTAGTAACACTATTTAACCAAATTCACCAACTTTTACGATGCATTACAATCACTAAATCCCTTTTATATAATTTTTAATCATATTTATACTTACTATTCACAATATGAAAATTTATATAGTATATTACTATAGACAAAATATGTTTCGAAATATTAATCATTATATTTTAAAAATGCCTTAAAATGCTTTAAAAATTTTTAAGGCTATTTTTAATTTTATTATTACATTTTCAAAGTAGCAGATTTTTCAAAACCGTGAGTGAATGATTCTTAATATTCATTGCACCTTCATTATTTTTTGTTTAATTTTAGTATTTCAACCAAAACCAATCCAGTAAAATGAAATTTTAAAATAGTTATCGAATTATTTAATCCTTTTCACTTACGAAAATAGTAGACTTGAAATTAATAATGTATAATTAAATATAAAGAACAATAACTTTCCTTTTGAAATTCAGAATATTTAATGTTAAAATTTCTTCCGCATTTGAACAATTTGGAATGCCATCATCCGTTTAATAATTGAACTTTTAAATGTTCACATTAATTAGGTTTCAATACTAAAATAAAAAAATAATGTATTAAAAAATCTAATAAAAAATCGCCCAACAAAAACACAAATAACTCAATTTTTTATATATATGTATTGATAATTGCTAAAACTTCCCTTAAACATTTAATAAAGTTCTCGCTGTGTAATGAAATCTCTATTCTAAAATAAAGCCATCATGACTTCCTAATTATCTCTAAATGCGGGAATTTCCTTCGAAAAAAAAATTAGAATTGCTCTGCCATTAATTTAACAGCGCGCGAAACATCAGATCAAAATGTTTACGGAGCCACAGCGCCGTCTACCGGCTGGGGTCAATGAACGCAACTGTAAGAAGTAGCCTTTTCGACGTCTCCCCTAAAAAGGCGGAAGTAAACATAACTGTCAGGTGATTGCAGCTCCCCACTCTTGACCCAGTGAGAAACGATATTCGAAGATTATTTCACCCCTACCGGATTTCAGAATAGAAAAGATTTCGCTTTCTTCTTTTCGAATGAAATAGAAAAGAATATTCCAAATAAGTGTTATAATATATCCAGAAGTAAGGAAGAAAGAAGCGCGGGAAAATTGATTCTTGAAATTTTATCGATGCGGTTCTAAAGAGAAATTCTGTAACGCTTATCTTCCCAATTTTTTTTAAATAAGTCCCAAATATTTAAAGAACTTTTTAATTGTGTAGAAAGTAACAAATTAGTTTTTAAATCAGTAAAAAATATAATTTGTATGTCAATGTAGCTGTTTTTTACTACTGCTGCTTTTTTTAATATAATTTTTCTCCCCCCTAAAAAGCGTCATAAGACAAAAAAAAAAAAATAGGTAGAGATTTTAACTTTTTTTAACATAAACCATTTGGTTTTATACAATTAAAATTAATTTTTTTTAAAAAAATGTCAATATTTTACAATGTTTCGTTTGTTATATCTATTTTTTTTCTCTAATCATATTTCTTTCATTTTATAATAAGCAATAGCTTCTCCTTAATTCTTATTTTCATCTTAAAAAAATTTCAGTCGAAGTCTTATCATTCTATATATATATATATATATATATATATTTGTTTAAAAATATTAGATTTATTTTATATAGAAATTTACTACTAGGAATATTGTTCTTTTAGTTTAAGAAAACTTGATTAATTTTTTACAAATTAAATTATATAACTAGCAATAATTGCTTTTTTTATTTGAAAAAATAATCACAAATGTAAATTAAAGATTTTCAGCGTAAATTAACATTTTTTTAAATATAAAATATGGATTAAGATTTTGAAAATTAAGTACTCTTTCAACAAGCGAAAAAAGAAAGTTTGTGAGGTAGCTATCTAAGACAACAATAAACTCCTTAGAGCCTCTCTGTTAACTCGAGCTGCTATGCAGTCAATACCAATCAGAAACAACATATCTATAAACTAGTAATATATATCTTTTTGTTCTTATCTAGGGGGTGTGGCGTCGAGATCTGCCTTCGAACTATGCCACAGCAGTTCACTTCCTGTTCATGCCGAAGAGCGTGGCACAGTTTCCCCACCTCCGCGAGCAGCGAGCTCCGTCCAATAGAACTTTAGTCCGAAGCCTGATCACTCCGCTCTTCGCAAGAATCCTGGAATAGGATTTTCTCCCGCAGTTCATAAATCGTTACTCTGTACATTCATGAAACCAGCTGGAGCTTCAACTCGATGAAGACAAAGATTAAAGAACTGTGAACATTATCGTCTGCTTTTTAACGAATAGAGAGAGAAAAAAAGAGAAAAATGTATTCGAAAAGTCTACATAGTGCTGATTGGTTGCTCTGAATTTGTTTACTTCGTCTCCGTTAGCCCACGAATAAACGCGGAAACGAAAACTCGTGTTTCTTGATAAAAATAGAGAAAAGTGGGCTTTAGCGTTTATTTTATAATAAGAATTTGAACACTCTTCTTTAAGAGGTAGAGGACTGTATAAAGGGAAATACAAATTTCTTTTCTTTTCTTCTTAAACCACTTTACTCGCCTAACACTTATTTTTAAAAGGAATTATTTCTATTTAACGATATTTTTTTAACTGAAATTTATTCTTGTTTTTATTTTAAATATTTAATCGAACTTTATGACTGTAATATTAAAAGACTCTTTTTATTTTTCGCGTGTTTTTCTTAAAAAGTTGCAGAAGAAGCTATGACAATAATTTCAAAAATCTGGTTCCTCCTACCGCCGAATTCTAAACACTGTTGGATTCGGGCACCACCCCCAAGGTAGACCGGTGAAGTTAAACTTAAAAAAAAAAAAACTGTTTTGAGTTTCTAACTATTTTTTTACAATGTTGCCCTTAAGTTACGGATTGGAGGTGATTCATTTTTTGGAACATCACAAACAGCATGGACATCAACATAGACATTATCATCACCACCACCACCATCATCATCATCTTAACGGTGGCCACGAAAGTATCAGGTAATTAATATTGTTTCGTTATATTTTTTCTTTTTTTGTTTTATTACAATTTGATGAAAATTAGAATAAACTAGTGAGTGGATAAATTTGGTTGCTCTATAATTATTTTTTATCCTTAATCTATTATAATAAACCATTTTTTTTAAAAAATATTTTCAGTATGTCGAATCTATAGTGTAAACAATAATAAAATTTGTTTTTAGAAAATTATTTTCTGGTGTTTATAAAAACTCTAATCTGAGCAAAAGTGAAAAATATATTTATTTTTCTTTGAAATATTTTTGTACGATTCCATTTTGTATGTTTGTTAAAATTAGAATTTCATTTTTACGCTATCATTTGTTTAAATGTGTTAATGGAAGTAGGATCTTTCCGGAACTATATCTTCTCCGGGTCCGAGAAGTGCCGGGAAGCGGAAGTATTGTACCCTAGGTTAATACCCTTCGATTATCAATACAACGTCCATGTTATAACGGATTTAAATTCGGAAGTATTTTTCCTCCTTCGTTACTTAAAATAGCTTTATTATAATAATTTTTTAATACGAGTGTAAATAAAGTAGGGAACAATATTTAAATGTCTATACAGGTTAATTAGTTGTGTTCTGTTTACTGAAAAAAAGAAACGAAAAATTTAGAACTATTATTTTTGTTTGTATTTGAGAAGGAATTCTTCATTATAGTTCTCTTTCTTTCTTTTTTTTTAATGGAATGCAGAAATAACAGACGATTTTTTAACTGAGAACTAAACGAAGAAAAATTAAATAAATAAATGTATCACTTTTCTCGAATAATTAGATAAAAAAAAACGTTCGTAATAGACAAAGAAAATTTGTGTTTGGAATTTAGAAATTTGCAACTTCATCATAAATAAATGTGCCTAATCTTGATTTAATAGTTATGATTGTTGTTTGTAAATTGTATTGTCACCCAGAACAAAATGTTTGCTTTACGAAACGAGGAATGAAAAGATGATTTCATATATTTTGAAAAGTTGCAATTAATTTTTTTTTTTTAAATTTTCATTCGAAAAACTTTTTAGTCACCTAATAGTTTATTAAATTATGAAGTCAATAAAATTTTGTGTGATTTGATCTTTAGAATTGTAATTATTTTCTCTGTCGGCATGGTTAAATGTTTTCCGTAAGGAGATGTGGTTCTTTGTGTTTTTTATCACATCTTTTGTTGTCACATATTATATTACATTTTTTTCACGTCTATTTATCATTTATTTATTTCTTTAAAATGTAATCTAACGGAATTTTTACTAAAATATAATAAAATATGGTGAGGATTTTTTTTTATTTCACCCTAATTAATAAATATTTTATTAAAAAAAGAAGATCATTGTTATTTTAAAAATATATTATAAAAGGTGTTATGGCATAAACAGTTCATCAATAATTCCTGTTATGCAAAATATTGAACTTACAATTTTTGCTATATAAATAGCAATATATAAATTATGTGCATACTATCCGTGACTGTCAGTAGATTTAACTATCATTCTTTTACACTTTTTCATTAATATAATGACATTTGTCTAATTTTCCTCTGACAAATCAATTTTCAAAAAAAAAAAATTTATTTTGCATGTAATGTAGTTATATTTGGTGTGCAATTTCAGAAATAAATTTAGTTCTTTTTAATGAATTATTGATTTTATACAAATAGTATTTAAAAAAATCATTCAGATTTAAGAAAATTTATATAATGCTAGTGTTATTTTAAAAAAATTATACCTTAAAAACATAAATGATTTCAAAAAGGGCATAAATTGATATTTTAACACACAATTGACAGCATTAAATTATCAAGAAAAGCATTGATTAAATTTTCCCACTCTTTCAAAAAAAACCATAGCTCTATAAATTAACGGTTATTTAAATCTATTTAGAAAAATTAATTGAAAGTATTTCACGTTTTTGTAATTTTATTTATTGGTCTTAATATATATATAACCAATAATAATCTATACTAAATTTCTATATTGCTAAATTGAAACAAATCAAAAATAGAAGTGTAACTAGAAAGTAGAGGTCATATATACATTTTCTTCTAATTTCATTACCTAAAAAATATATTTCGTATAATCATGTAATCTTTTACAAATTTGATCCTGAAATAATTCTATGTCTAAACATAATTGAGTTATAATGACAGAAGAAAATATTTTTCTTCTGGACTAATAAAAGATATTAGTAACAAAACTATTGATAGAGTACCAATATATAAGCTTATGATTCTTTTTAAAAACGAAAATTTCAAATATAACGTTTAAATGGAAATTTAAAAAATATATATCCGATATATAAATGAAGAAGTATATGTTCAATGTATTACACGTATGCTATAAATTAAGCAGTAAAATAAGTTATTAAGCATTAAAAATATTTTATTAAATTTCAAGATGTATTTTTCATTTGTTATTGGTATACCATCAAAGCTCAGTACCCATTTCTGCCTATAATGTAGTAATACTTGGTCTACAATTTCAAAAATATACGTTGTTCTTTTTGATGAATTACTTATTTTATATGTTGTGTTAGGTTTTAGCGTGTAATATGTTCTTTATAGTTTCATGTTTACATCACTGAATGTAACAATTAATATTTTTTAACAAATGAAAAGTTCTTCGAAAGAACTAAAAAAATACGAAATGTTTCACTAAAAAAAGTTGAACTTTTTTTTAAAATAATTTTTTTAAAATAACAGCTGATCATTGTAATAAGGAACTTTTTGTAATGTTTTAATACGGAATTTACCTCGTAGATATAGCTTGTTAAGAAAATCTAAGCCAGATGAATCTACGAAAGACATCTCTAAGCTCAGATGTAAACTCGCTATTCTTTCTTTTCGGTATTTACGACACAGCGGTTGTTTTAGAACAGGGCAATGTTCGTCTTGATAAACATCAAACTGAGTTATGATTCTTTTTCTCGTAAATCACTTGCATTTTTATTTTTTGGAAAGAGGTTGGATTTTAGGAATATTTTCCTGCTAAGTCAATGAAACGGAAAATCAATCTCCGGCATTGTCAAAGCCAAATTTATTTATTTTACGAAAATAGCAAGGTCTTTGGAAAAAAAATTGTTCTCTAACGTTTGACGTTTTCTAAAAAGGCATAAATTATTTTCATTTTAACATTCGGTTTTTGTTTGTTCAGTTACGTTGTAATTTTTTATTGATTCAAAAAATCCTATCTCATCAGCATGTTTGATAAATTTTATACATTTTCGAAAAAATTTTGATATAAATGTGATGCATAAAAAGTGTAATTTTTCTTGACATATTATTATTAATCGATAATTCGATCAATTACGTTGTCGTATCTATTTTGAAGGATATTCAAGAAAATTGTATCAAATTTTAAGGTCTTAAGATTTGAAAATACAGATAATAAATATTCGGGCAAGTGCTTTTTAAATATATGTAAGATGTTTATACCAAGCAATGAAGCAAAAAAGAAATCGAATTTTAATGCGGCACTGATTTTTAAAAATAAAACAAATTAAAAGAAAGTATTTTGAGCAAACGATAACTTACCCTCTATTTTAACAAGACATTATTATTTCTAAAAATAATAGGAGTTATTTTAAACTCTATTATCACTCTATTTTTTTAGGATAAAAATAATTACTAAAAAGTTATTAATACTTTATAAAATATCAAACATATTCACAGAAAATTTATGTGAATCACGAATAGAATTTGATATCTCATCAGAGTTTAAATATATAATTATATATATAGAATTATCTTCTGCCAATAGAATCGGGTAATTTATAATGCATAAATACTCGTATAATTATCATGAAATTAAATCATTCAGTGCTTACAGCAATTACCGATATTAAGTCTAAGATTTGGGAAATTGAAATGCAGCATTAGTAAATCGAGAATTCCTTAAAATTCTTCGAATATTCATTCCTTAATTATTCTCAGTTAGTTTAAATTAATCGATTAAATGGAATGTGTTACGTTACAATTTGAGAACAAATGCTTGGTTCTATAATAGAACAACGAATATTATCATTTTATATGTAATACGACCAAATCCAATTTTTCATGCTATAAAATAGATAGTAATATAAAGACCAATAATTTTCTTTAGGTTTAAAATTTTATTTTAAATTTAATCATGCTGGATATTATTTTTTTAAAAATTTATCTTGGTATAGAACGACATTTTTTAAAAATTCTTTTCACTATCAAGATTGATCTTGATTTCAAAATTTATAGATCTCAAAAATATTTCATTTTTTTCAAACTTTTTATATCTCAGTCCTAATTTTATTTCCATATTCAATGCAAATCATTATTATTTTTTCAATCTCACGAATCTTTTTTTTAATTGCAAAGTCGTATTTATTCTTTTATAAAACAATTAACATATATTATATCAAATTCTGAAGTATGGCGTTCAACTTACACTTCGAGCTCCTCTCAGCACTTTATTATCAAATTTTATAAAATGAAATGCATTAAAAATTACTTTGGGACTTTGGAATTTCTTTCTAATTTGTTTTAAAGGTAGTTAAGACATGAACAAAACCAAAGGGACTGGAAAGAGTTAAAATATGGCTTTTCATTGCCAATAAGAGTAAAAATATTTAATAAAAATAAATAAATAACGGATATTTAGAATTATATATATATATATATATATATATATATATATATATATATATATATATATATATATATATATATATATATATATTATATATCAACTGGCATCTTAAACAATCAACGAAAACATAAGGAATGAAATATTCTTAAAATTAAAGAAATAATCTATATAATTTATTTGCATACACTGAGACACCACGAAAAAAAATAATTTAGGGAGGAATTTGCAATTGCTTTAAAAAAATACTCATCCAAATAATCTATGAAAGAATAAGCTACAGTAAGGGGAAAAGGGGGGTTAAGCCTGACTCTGCTGCCGTCAAAACAAAAGGAAAATAGCTATTTTATATAGTAACTTTGCTGCTTTTGATTTAAAAAATAGTTTTTTAATGCAAAATTTTACTTATTTTTGAAACTCAATATTTAGTGATCTCAGGCTTTCCATTACAATCAACCAAGGAAAAAAGAACGAATGTATGTTTATTAAATTTCAAAATCTCAATGACACAAATTAAGATATAAGTTTTAATTAAGAACAGTTTCAAGAAATTTCGGAAGTCTGCTGTAAAATGTTTGGATGCAATAAAGTAGCTTCGTGTGTTCCAACATCACTTAATTCCAGAAAATTTATAATTTAAATCTAAATGATAATTCTTTATCAAAAACCTAATTTTTATTCTTTAAAAAAAAGTTCCGCGAATCTCATAAACTCAGGCGAATGAAAACAAATCCTTGACTTTTCAAGGTCTTAATCCAATTCCCGGAAAACCCTTTCAGCGGGGATCATCATTAAATAACAGCATCATTCCTCCCTTAAAACAACATCATTCGATCTCTTTTCCCATCATCTGTTGCGAGGGTGTTTTTCGATGGCCAATGCACATGTTCCGCTTGCAGCCGCAGAGGTCAATGAACCCCTGACCGAGTAACGGGTGTGTAGAGGCAGGGAGAGAGCGAGCAAGCGAGAGAGAGAGCTGAATAACCGATTTAATTCTTTTTGCAGCCGACTGACCCCTCAACTCAAACAATCGCGCCCCGTCACGTGTCAAAAAAAATATGAATGGGAATTTGCGTGGAAAGAGACAAAAGAAAAGGTGAAATTTTATTTTGTTAGTTGGAATCGAGGTCGACATTTTTTTTTAAAAAAATGCATTCGTGGGTTTTTTTCCATGGTTTTCTTTTATATTTACGAGTTTTTCCCCCTCCAGTATAACCCGTCTTTTAGTGAAAACATTCACGGTAATTTAATTTTTTTTTCTGTTAACTTTCAACGGATTGCTGCAAAGAAACGTGCGGCTCGGTGAAAATGTGACGTATTATAAATACACCTGTTTGGTTCCAGAAAAAAGAAATGAAACAAACAATCAAAATGGCTTTGAAGTGATTAAAAGAAAAGTCGAAGGAATCGGTGTTATTATTACAGTATTTTCGTTTTTCGGTTTACCTAATTTGAGAGAGGTCCATCCTGTTTTGTTTAAAATAGTTCCCCCCCTTTTATTTAATGTGTTACAGTTTCAAGCTATTATTTTATTAAGAGGATTCCTACTAATAAAATAGATTTGTGCTATGTGGAATGCCTGCATAAGCGATCTACTTTACTGTTGGAATTAATTAGGAAAAATGGCCAAAAACGATTTTTTTTTTCAAAAACTCTAGCTTTTAATAATTACATACCTTAAGTAAACAGAAAAATTTCTATTTTAGTGCGAAGTATGTCCTGTAGCACAGAAATGACCTCTTCAACTGATTTTTGTATTTCCATAAGAGAAGCGCACATGTTCTTAATTTCGTCATCGTGGAATCACACGCGTATAGCATTTTTTAACTTCTGTTCTGTTGTCGTGCAACTCATCTTAGCTGAACGATTCTTGAGAATATGTAATAAATTCTCAATAGGATTTATGTCTGGTTAATTACTGGACCAATGAAGCACTTTTATTTTATTTTATTGCATAAAAGTCTGAACCAGTATTAAAATGTGACAAGGAGTCAAATTATGTTGAAATGTTCCATCGATGGAACAACTTTATTGCGTAATACTTCTAAGTATTTGACATAATTTATCATGCCATTAAAAGGAACTAAGCTTCCAGTGTCATTTGTTATGAAAAAAAAAACCCCATAACATCTGTTTAGAAAGGTGTTTTACAGTCTGTTGGATCAGATCTGGCAACAGAGTTTCAACTTCACTTCGTCTAATTAAATTTGATTTGTATCCCATTCACAAATAAGTGCGTTTCATCGTTAAAAATCACTTCTTTCTAGTCATGAACTGTCCAGGATCGATATTTTTGGCCCATGTTAAAGGTTCTTTCATAATTTTCTGAGTTAGAAATTCCTCGGTCTTGATGCAAAGATGCTTTTTTCTCAGAATTTAGGCCATCCGAGGGGAATTCGAACCCACTCTCTTTCGATTAGAACTCCAACGTGCTACTGGGACACAAGGAACGATTTTCCTTTCTATATATGCTGTTGGACTATTATTTTTGTTTGTTACTATTTATTCATTTTTAATTTAATTTTTGAATTAATACTTGAAACAACAGTATTAACATCAAGCGTCATCCACTACAAGCTTTAAAAAATAAATTTGAACTTAAATGGATGAATCGAAAGTATTTTATTAATGACTGAAAAATTGAACAAGATATATATATATATATAAGGAGAGAGTGAGCTAATAGTAGGAATTGAGAAACAGATATGTAGAAATTGGAAAATTTGTATGTAAAAATTAAGATATGATGAAAACATAAAAAATGAAATTATAAATTTTCCGAATTTATACCTTATTTTTTTATGTTATCTGGCATGAACACATGATTTCACATTTTAGTGGTAATTAAGTTTAAAGGCTTAGTTCAAAAGTGCTTTATTAGTGTTTTAATACAGAAATATTCAGTATGTTTACAAAACTATTTTTCTGCTTAAAACTTTAGATAGTATTAATTATCCAACAATCAACTTATTGACGTGTAGCTGAACAGTGCTGCGTTAGTATTCACTCACACAATCAATTTATTGATTTTTTTATTTCCGAGATTATCAAAAAAAGTATCAACTGGGATAAAATAGTAGGTTTGTATCATTTAAAAACTGATTCCGCGGAATCAAATATCAAAAAAAGGAGCATTACTGGCTGAAAATTGATGTATCAAAATAATTATCATTAACATCAGTAGCATTTAATAAACGTGATTAAGCATTAGTAACAGAAAAATGATTACGTTTTACTCCAAACATACAATAATTATTTCCTCTTTTTTATATATTTTACCTTGAGGCACTTATTTTCTCATATTAATTTCAAGTTAATTTCATCATCATTGCTATAATCGTGTTTTCTTTTCAAATCTGTTCCATTTTCAATCTTTCGTTTCAAAACTTTATTTTACTTCATGAATTAACGTTTTCTAAATATATACGACGCTATTTTAAACTTATTTAATTTCTAAAACTTTGAACCCAGTTTCTTCATTTCACATCGCATCATGACTACAAGTTAACTAATTCTAAAATTAAAACACTCATCTCACACTAAATCAAACACTGGTCGTATAGTTTTAAAACATTATTAAATTTATTTTAAGCACAAGTATATGGAAATTTACTTTACTACAAGAAGATCAAAAATTAACTTAGCTTGAGATAGGGAGGGAGCTGGGGAATGGACATGGTTGATGCCCGGAATCTCCGGGTTTTTTTTTGATTATCTGCAGCTCTGGGATCGGCTCTCTGTGTCTGAAATCGGGGTGCGTCCCGTTTTTATTCGGCGACTTTTCACACCAAAATCCTAGGGCGGACTCTTTGTCTTGTCCAGTATAATTTCTCTGATTGGTCCCGAGACCGGCGCAGCGTTACACCATCTCACAATTTATGGGTTTAGTGAACTTTTTAACGCGGGAACTTTTTCTTGGTGCACCCCACCAAAAGGAATTTCACCACATCCGGTCCGGGGGACTCGCATTCAAATTCCAAGCCGTCTCAGGGGCGAATTCTGAAATAGGACAATTCTGCGAATTCTAAAATAGGACAATTCTGGCCTCCCATCAATATCATTGTTCCGTTTTCTTGTGTTAATACATAATTTGTTATTCTTTATCAGAGATCATTTTTTTTTAAATTTACTTAATCGTCTGTAATATTGAAAATCGCATGTAGGAACTCCCGCGAACATAGTCTTTACTTATTTTTTGCTTAAAATTTCTCGTTTAATGTATGTAGTAGGATCAGTGGCGCACACAATGGGGGGGGGGTCCTAAAGGTTCGGACCTCCCCAAAGCCCTTGATTTTTTTCCGATTGATTATAATTCTAAGTACATAGTACGTAAAATTTAATTAAGTATTTGTTATTAATGATTAATTTTATTAATTAATGCTAATTATTTCTTCAATAATTAGTTTTTTACTGCGTTTTGTTCCCGAAAATCGACAAAATCAAAAGGAGCATGATACAAGAATGGTGAACTTCCGACCCCGGACCCCCTGAAAAACTTCCGTGTGCGCTACTGAGTAGGATTCAAAAGTTCCCTAGACTGGATCTGTAACATAAAAATATTACCATTTAAGTTGCTGAAACACATCCACCTTTAAAATAAAACCCTTGAATAACAGCACACTTTTGCCATAGCTTGTAAAGTTCATCGAAACATTTCTGGAATCCATTTTTAGCCATTTCCTTTAATTCAGCCACTGATGCACTTTTAACCCCATCTACATATTGAAATTGACGACCCTGCAAGTGACGTGGATAGTTCAAGAAATATTCTGAATTTTCATGGAGTGAAATCAGGGGAATAAGAAGGATGTGGCAAAACAGTTGCTTGAAGCCTGTTCTTATGTACCCCGCAGAAAGCTTTTTGATCTTTTCAGCGGTGCATGGAGTCTATGGACATCCAGAGCGTTCGTCATCTTTGACACTTTCCCTACCTTGTCTGAAATGCCAATGCGACTCAAAATCTTGCGTTCGCGATAATGTATCACTTCCTTAAACATGCTTCAAACATTTCGTAAGCCTCCGTAGTACTCTTTTCCGAGCCAACACAAAATTTGATATTATTCTCTGCTCAACAAACGCAATTTCTTTCAATAGCCGGCTACTAAATGCATCCATCTACAAAATACGATGCTGTAGCAAGCCACCAACCACGTGATTTGGGACAAACATTTTAAGAAAAGGGAAGATTGCAGCGACACAGAAATGTTATCGTAGTCACTCTAATGCAAAAATTTTTCACGTTGCAGGATTTTGAATCCTACTTCGTAAAACTTAATTCTTCATTTAAATATTTTATGAAATTTCGTTGTATTGAGAATAGCCTTAAATTTCCTTTCTCTAAAATTTACATCATAAAATAAATTTAAGCTATAGACTAACTGCTCATAATATAAATACTAGAGCTTCTTATTTCTCGAATTTTCTCCTATACTGGAATCCCGGGAAATCCCAAGCTAGAATGGTGCTTTATTCAAAATTGTGTATCTTTTAAAGGGAAATTTATTTTTGAAAAGGAAAGCATGAGGGTTTTTTATTATAAGAAAAATACATAACAAATATCCCTTTTATATTTTACAGAAAAACTTACAAGAAAAATAATGTAATTAAAAATCTTTTATAGCTTAGATTTATGTTTCTATCCAACAATTTATTCGATTTCTGTTGATAGAATCTAATTTACACGTTAAATCTGTCGAGGCTCTAAATCCACTCATTGGGGATTGGGGGGGAATAACAGCTCAGATGTTGTCTTTGCCTCTTAAAAAATAAGAATAGTATTCTCTAGCGACAAAAAATAGTTCAGAATTACGAGATTAGTCACCAAAAGCCCCTGTGTTTTTCTGAGCATGACTGTAATAAAAAACCAATTATAATCCAAAAAAAATATTTTACTGATTGTAACTTTTAATAACAAGTATAAGAGAATAGAGTATTATATTATATAAAAATTACAAATTGATGCATTATTAATTATTAAAATAAAGATCAAACACTGTTTTAAAAGTCTATAAGTAAAATACGCGGAAAGATAAAATTAAAAAATTCCGTGATCTCCCAAGAAGCTTAAATTATTTAAAACTAAGAATAGCAAGATCTCGAGAACTCATCGTGGTCTCGGTAGCTAGAGGTCATTGTTTTTGAACTTGTGGCCGGTGTTTGTCGAGTCGTGGCTTGGGCCCTGGTGCCACTGAAAACTGCTTTGAAGAGGGTCTGATGCACACTAAATCTATCGTGGCTCAGAGTAGATTATTTTCCAAAAGCTCAATAAATGTTTTGTTTTTCAAAAAATTTGAAAATTTTTTATTAAATTTCTTTAAGTTCTTGTGAATGTTTTTGTTCCATTGCTTTTTATCAAATATTTGCATATGTACATATCTATGTAAATAAATAAACTCTAATACACTTAATTTTGTTGATATATATATACGTATATATATATATATATATATATATATATATATATATATATATATATATATATATATATATATATATATATATATATATATATATATATATTTGCGATATCCTTTAACACAAAAAAATATTTCAGTCCCTTCAGTTTCATGTTAAGCGATTTTCATTTTCAAGAAGATAGTACTGCAGCGTAGTTGGTATTGATTGATTTTCAAAATGATTTATCAGTAAAATCGCTTTTTTTTAAGTTCTAAAAATATTTAATCTCTTCTTCCTAATGAGAATAATGAATTTTGATTCAAGTTTGCATCAAAGGGAAGGCAATGTCCAGCTCTACATATCTGTGTGAGATTTCTTTTTCCAGTATGAAATTTATTAACAAGTACAGAAACAGACTCGCTGATGAACGCTTGGACAAATGTATTCGAATGGTAACACTATAAAAAAAGTGTTCCATCCTTTTCATAAAAAATCAATTATTACATTTGCTGTTTATTACTAACTACACTTTAACATCTTATACACAATTAAATTTCAATTTCTTTTTTGTTATATACAGTTTAATTAAAATTGAATTCATATTTACTAGAAATAAAAGTTTATAGGCAATAAACAAATGTAAGATTTTTAAAAAAGGGTTGGCAGTTCACAGCAGGATTTGAAAACGATACGGTAGGTCAGAAGTTTCATAAGTTTGGCGACCACTGCCGTAAACAAATCTTTTTTCATTTCTGAAAAATTTATCTCTTCAAATCTTTCTTTAGAATTTGAATTAAAAGATGCACACAGAAAAATAATTTACTTTCGTAATGCATCTCGCTTACGAACAAAAAAAAAAAAGATTCTTCGAAAATTCTCCACCAGAATAAAAAATATTATCAGCGTCTGAGGAAAGCACTCTCTGAGAAAGATCAATGACACTTAATAAACAGGACAAAAAAAAATACCGCTCATCTGTCAGCATGCAGTCATCTTGATAAATATACTTGACTGATACCACAATCGCTTTAATTCAGTGTGGGCAGCCTGGCAAGCGATTTTTTTCATGAAACAAAAGAAAGAAGTAGAAAGTCACCGTTGTTATCATGTCAAACCGAGAATTCCTTTCTTTGAACTTTTATGTAGTCATAATTAGGTCCCTCTGCAATGCTCACCCCCAGGCAGGAAAACAATTGAGATAAGTGAAAGGAAAACATTTGGCGTAAAAGAAAAGACCGACCTCAATAAACCGGGTCTTGCCAGTTAAGAATTAGACTTCATTTGAAATTCATTACGTAAGTCTGGAGTCGCTAGAGCATACCTTATGGAATGGGATAGCACCATTTCCGCCCAAGTAGTATCTCGATTTGCGGGCAGGAAGGGAAATATTAGTTGTGCGTCATTGAAAAAAAAAGGAAGAAAAGTTAAAATAAATTGGCTTTACTTGTTTCTCGAACATAATCGGATCATAACAATTGCTTTGTAATGAATTGTTTGTTAGTCAGTAAATTAAGGGCAAGTATGCCGAATGTACATTAAGTGGACAGAAAAGATTTGCTTTTTATATGGCTGAATGATGGCATGTGAAATAAATCACGATGAAAGCTGACGGCAATAAATAAGGCATTTACATTTCGTGCAAATACTTTCAAATAAAATTGAAAACAATTTTTTAAAATATGCATAGGTTAGGATATTTCTGCTTCGATGGGTTCTCGAGTGAGTGAGCGGGCGTTTATTAATGGCTCACTCAAAAGACGTGGTTCTCAAAGTGGTCTCTATCGACCCCGAGGGGCCAAGGATGACCTGCAAAGTGTCCACGTCAGCAAAAGAGTAATTTTAGGGTCCATGGAGTGAGAATGAAGGTCTACGATAGAGGCTCTCATTAAATCAGATCGCGAAAAGAAAATTAATCAAATGGAAACCAGATTTACTTATTTACTTATTTTATTATTAAATTTTATGAGGTTGATTTTCAGTTACAAAGACCATCATTTCAGCGTTTCTTGCCAGAATTAAGCTAAGGAGTATAATATTAAATATCCTGAATTTTCCCAGTAATTTGTCACAGACAATCTGCCAGGAAATTGACATTTTAACCTACGTTCAACATTTAAATGTCCTTTATTCAGGTTTTGAAACTAGGTTTCAGAATGTTTTGACTATGGTGAAACCACAAAAGGCAATGAATTCTTTAGGTCCCATTGAAAAAAATTTCAAATGTCAGATTACAAGAGGAAATGATCAGAATAGACACTAACGAAGATCTTGAAGTAAAGTTTAGAAACGGATGTCAGCAATTTCATCTATCCCATAAAAAGCATTTGTTTGTTCCTCAGTTATTTTATGTATTAATTGAATTTTAATTGAATTTATTAACATAAGTGTCTAAAGTTTTAAACGCTATGCTTCACTACAATTAGAAATTTAAATCTTTTAAAGTAATTAGCTCTGTATCAGCTGTCAAAAAGACATTTAAGTTGATAAATTTACAAAAATTCAATATTAGGTAAGTAGGGGTCTACTCAAATCTTAAAAACATCGCAATCTGTGAGACAAAAATGTTTGGGAACCTCTGCTCTAAAGCAACACGAGGCCTATTGGTGATGGACTTAGTAATTTTGAACAAAGGCCAAGAAGCGAGGATGACACCTGAGTTGACACCCCGCTCTTCTAATTCTCAGATAAGACAATGTATAAATTCTCGATAAGTTTTGAAATTTTGCATATGTTTGTCCTGTAACAAGCGACCCCCAAATTATGAACCCCTAAAATTAATGAATTGAAGAAACATTCATAACTAACATAAAACAACACATTCACAATATGGCATGCTTTAATTAATAAATCACAGACTTGAAAAATAAAAGTTTAATTTATAAGTAAGGTAGAGAAAGAGAATGGAAAAAATGGGATAAGTTTTTAAATATTAGAATTTTAAGTGTGGCTTTGTTCTTTATAAGAATTCTTAACTTTTCAGAAAAAAATAACATTGTCGATTGGAAGATTTAGAAAATTGTCATCTGATTTTCCAGATAGTTCTAGAAAATGGGTACGACTTGTGTTCAGTGTTTTTAGTATATCTGAGTAAAAGTTCTTATCTAAAACTGTATACTGTCAAGAAGTTTCAAGAAATTCGTTTTTTATCGCACAGACGTAGATATGTCGCCCTAAATTTAACAGCATAGGACAAAGAGTCGGAAATTTGCATAAAAATAATGGACAGAGGTAGAAAGAGGAACAGAAAAAATAATATTCTGCAATAAAAAGAAAACCAATTTAGACAGGTCAGACGACTGGCAATTTTTTTGACAAGGCTTGCGGAAAGAATCCAGAATCTTTTTTAGAAATAAAAAAATAAAAATATTCGTGATAACATCAAGTGGTGTTTCATTCTGTAAAAAAATAGCAACAATTTTCATATATCAAAGCAATTAAATTAAAACTACGACCCGCCAAATTTTTGAGAATTTAAAGAAAACTCAAAAGGCATATTTAATGTTCTACACATCATCTATAATCAACATGTAACACAAACAGCAATCGTGATAAGTTCAGGTTTTATAATTACCGTATAACGCGAACCTTAAAAACAAACAATAAAATCGAAATTTAAGGGTGCTTATTATACGCCGGGATTAAAAATGAAGAAATTGATGAGTATAGAAAAAGTTGTACTAATATAACGAAGTACTGTTTATTTAAAAGAAGTAGCATTCCTCTTATGAACTTAAAGTGCTGTAGTTCTAGAAGCATACGATTTTTTCAAAAGCCTTGGATAATACCTGGAATAAATGACTTAAAACAGTGGCGCACATAGGAATTTTTCTAAGGATGGGGTCCAGGGTTGAAAGTCCACCATTCTCGTATCATGCTCCAATAGGCTGTCCAACATATTCTTTTAATTTTGTCGATTTTAGGGAATAAAAAACAATAAAAAATTAATTATTGAATAAATAATTAGCATTAATAATAATATTAATTATTAATAACAAATATTTAATTAAATTTTACGTACTATATTCATAAGATTATAACCAATTGGAAAAATAATCAAGGGTTTTGGGAACTTGGACCGGGGACCCCCTCTTTATGTGCGCCACTGACTTCAAAACATCAGAACATTTATTACATACATTTCGTGTTTCTTCATAAGCAGAAAAGAAGGGTGCTGTAACGTCACGTCTCGAAAACAACAACAACATCTGGTGTCGGTTTCTTTGTAGATTCGACGCCCACACGTGCAACTTCCGATGCAGCGCAAACCCTGTTTGACCCCCCGAGGAATCTAGCGACCCGACCGGAAGATGAGGAGAGAGATGCTTGAACTTGCACGGGAGCGGTAACCAACGAAACCTCCTCTCACAAAATAGTGGACTCTAACAATCTAATTAATTTTAATAACTTTAATGTATCATTTTGTAAATAATTTTCAATAGTTGTGACGTAAATAAATTCCCTATTTTAATTCACCAAGAATACGCTACCGTTATTCTTTCAAACGTTACAGCTTAGAGTTTTGGTGGCAGCGCTTTGGGATAAAAAGTTAACATTCAGGACCCGTGAGAGGAGGAAAATTTTGGATTTTTACGGACGGACCGCAACGCAGGGAGAAAAAGAAATCTTCGGAAGAGCCGTGCTGCGATTCAAGTCAGCTTCGGAGAAAGAGAGCGTCCTGCTCATAGAAGATCAAACTGATCTATAGTGTTAACGGCTAGTGTCCGAAGGGAAAGCGATTTTCGGAAGCCGTGCTGCGATTCAAGTCAGCTTCGGAGAAAGAGAGCGTCCTGCTCATAGAAGATCAAACTGATCTATAGTGTTAACGGCTAGTGTCCGAAGGGAAAGCGATTTTCGGAAGCCGTGCTGCGATTCAAGTCAGCTTCGGAGAAAGAGAGCGTCCTGCTCATAGAAGATCAAACTGATCTATAGTGTTAACGGCTAGTGTCCGAAGGGAAAGCGATTTTCGGAAGCCGTTCTGCGATTCAATTCAGCTTCGGAGAAAAAGAGCGTCCTGCTCAAAGATCAAACTGATCTACAGTGTTAACGGCGAGAGTGTCCGAAGGAAAAGCGATTTTCGGAAGCCGTACCACTAGTGCACATAATTTGCTTCTGACAGCAAGCTGAGTACTTCAAATGGGTGAGTACTGTTATATTTTTGAGTTGCAAACTGCATATTGTATTAGGAATTTTGGTTAAAGTGTTCTTTAGAAATTTTGAAATACTTAGTGTTTTTTCTTGCATGGGAACAGTGTTATTTTGTTTCTAGAGAATTGTAATTGTATTTCAAGCATTGTGTGCAATTTTAGCTTAAGATTTATTGTGTTTTAAGTCTCTTGAATGATTTTGATTATTTTTAGTGTTAAGTTTTTCTTTGTGTATTTCTGTGTATGCATGGGACCAGTGTTATTGTATTAATAGAGAATAGTAACAATAGTGCAAAATTTAGCGTGACATTTATTTGATATTGTTTAAAAAATGGCTTTCCTTGGTAAAGGGAAAAAGCAAGACATGTTGCAACTTGCTGAGGAATTAGGAATAAATGCCACTTTAAATATGACTGTCCCTAGCATAAAAATTGCAATCACTAACAGTGAAGGTTATGAAGAGGAATTTGTTAAAAATCTGTATGAGACTATCATTGCAAACGGAAAAAGATTGGAAGAGTTAGAAAGGGCTGAAAAAATGAGATTAGAGGAGTTAGAAAGGGCTGAAAAATGAGATTGGAGGAGTTAGTAAAGGAGCAGGCATTAAAAGAGAAAGAATTACAGCTGAAATTTGATTTAGAAAGGTTTAAAATAGAATCCGGATTTAGGGTAAACGATGAATCAAACGATTCTACAAATGCATGTTCTGTAACCTCTAATTTAAACTTAAAAAAAATTGATCCCAGATTTCGATCCTAAGCAGTCAGATATTAGTTTATATCTAGTGATCTTTGAACGCCAGGATAAAAGGGCGTCAATAGAAAAGAAAGAGTGGGTGGGGCAATTATTGGGTTTGTTACCCTAGAGATCGTGCAATTTATTGCTCGCGAACCGGAGAAAAAGCCGAAAATTACGATTATGTAAAGAAATTATTACTTAAAAGATTCAAGTTAAGTCCGGAGGTCTTTCGGCAAAAATTTGTCCAACACCAGAAAAAATCCGATAGCACCTGGAAGGATTTCACTTTTGAAATTACGAATTATCTAGATGAGTGGCTGATTGGCTTAGAAATAAATACCTTTCAAGATCTTAAAGATCTAATGGTGGTAGATCAATTAAAAAAAACGCGCCAATGCTAGTATGAAAGATCATTTTTAGATAATTGGGCAAACCTTAAATCAGCTACTCAAATAGCAGAACTCTTTGATAATTATGAGGACGTCCGAAAGGTAAATTCGAAACCCATGGATAGGTGGGGCAGAAATGATAAAATTTTGACATACTCAGGGATCAAGGAAAAGAAAATAGATTTGGGAAAACTTCCCCCAGATTAGGAGCTTCTGTTCCGGAGAGTACTAGAGAGAGAACTTTTGAAAAACGCGTGATACAAAGATGTTATCATTGCAATATGCCTGGACATATAAAAGCCGGTTGCCCTAAATTAATAAAAAACAAAACGACGGAAACTCTCAATAATATTGAAGGAAATGAAAACCCGGATTTTCTTAATTCATATACAACAAAGGGCTCTGTGAATGGTCACGAGATAGACATTCTTAGAGATACGGGAGCGACAATAGATTTAGTATGTGCAAAATACATAAATCCTTCTTCTTTCTCTGGTGAAAATGTTTGGGTAAAACAACCGTTAAGCCCAGAATTAGTTTGTTTACCTTTGGCGGTCGTGGAAATTTCCGGAAATTTTGGAACGGTGCAGACTAAGGCAGCGGTTTGTGGAAATCACTTAAATCAACACGGTCGATATTTGCTTGGAAATAAAACGGCCGAGCTAATAAAAGGAAATTTAGGCTATTATTTCCTGCCAGTCGAAATATTGAATGCTGTCCAAACAAGGTCTCAAGTCAAAGCGGCTAGAGAAGAAAGGGGAATAGATAGTGGTGATGCTAAAAAAGGGGAAGATGAGGTTATAATTGTTTCTTCGGATGCAGAGGACGAAATTTTAATACCTGCACTCCAGGAATATGTTCCGGAATTAGCGCTGCTAAGGGTTACGCGAGAAAATTTAATCAATGCTCAAAAAAATAGCGAGGAGATTAAACCCTTATACGAACAGGCAGCCAGTCAAGTGCAGGTTACCAATCAGGTTTATTCGCTAGAGAAGGAATTATTGGTCAAAAATCGTGAAGATAAGTTAGGTAACGTGGTGAAGTTAATAGTAGTGCCGGAAGGGTTGCGCGACCCTATTAAATCATTGTGTCATGAGGGAACATCTGCACACCTGGGAATTACGAAATCCAAAGACAAATTAAACCGATATTTTTACTGGCCGAATTGCTATAGAGATATGGAACAGTTTGTAAAAACTTGCGATCAGTGTCAGAGGGCTGGGAAGCCCAATGATAAAAAGAAAGCTCCACTAAAATTGGTCCCTGTTATTCAGGAGGTTTTTACTAAGCTAAATATTGATGCATGTGGGCCTCTCCCGATCACATCTAAGGGGAATCGATATCTTATCACGGCCATTTGCATGTCTTCAAAATTCCCTGAAGCTATTCCGGTGTCTGATATTAGTTCCGTTAGTGTCACAGATGCGCTGTTAAACATCTTTAGTCGGATGGGGTTTCCCCGTGAAATACAATGTGACCAGGGTACTTCTTTTACTAGTGCTCTGACTACCGAGTTTTTGAAAGATTCGGAATACTTGTCAGGCATAGTTCTGTGTATCATCCACAGAGTAACCCTGTTGAGCGATTTCATCGAACGTTGAAACGACTCTTACGAGTCTTATGTTTAGATGCAGGCTCCGAATGGGACAAACATCTTCCGTCAATTCTTTTAGCGTTACGAACTGTATCGCACGAAAGTACAGGGTATACACCGTCAGAGTTGGTGTATGGGAAAAATTTGCGAACCCCAGAGACGTTAGTAATGGAACATTGGATGGAACCGGAAGAAGAGGGTGATCTCGTCACTGAATATATGTTTAAGTTAATAAATAGATTAAAAAGATGTCAAGAAGTAGCTATAAATAAAATGGAGGAAATGCAAGTTAAGCGGAAAACTTGGTATGACAAAAACGCAGTAAAACGTGAATTTAAGGATGGAGATTTAGTCCTAGTGTTAGCTACATCCAGAGCAAATAAATTAGCAGTGCAGTGGATAGGTCCTGGGACAATTTTAAATAAAATTTCGGAAACGAACTATTTAGTCGAAATCCCCGGCAGACGCGAAACATCTCAAATCTATCATATAAATATGCTAAAACCATATTACAAAAGGCCAGAACACGTTAACGTAATTATTAATGATGAAACAAAAAACTCTCTCGCAGACCAGGAGTTAGAAATCCCATACTTAGAAAACAATTCTCTCATTTATGATTTCGAGGACGTAATCCAGGCTAGCGAGTTGAACAAACACCTTCACGACAAACAAATGGATCGACTGCGCGAATTATTAAATAAATACTCTAAATGTTTTCAAACAATCCCGGTTTAACTAATCTGGTTGAACACGAAATCCAGTTAGTTAGCGATCAACCAGTTAGGACGAAGCCCTATCGAATGTCGCACCGACAAAATGAAATCTTAAAAAACGAAATTAACCGAATGTTAAAATTAGGAATCATTGAGGTAGGAGAATCGGATTACATGTCTCCTATGATTTTAGTTGAGATAGCTGGGAAAGAACCTCGTCCATGTATAGATTACAGGAAATTAAACGGGATCATTAGAACGGAATATTTTCCTCTTCCGAATATCGAAGAACGCGTGGAAAAAGTATCGGCGGCTAAATTTATTACCGTCTTTGACTTATCTAAAGGATATTGGCAAATACCTTTGAGTAAAACAGCACAGCGATACGCAGCCTTCTGTACTAGCTTTGGTACATACCGACCCCTAAGGATGAGTTTCGGATTAAAGAATGCTCCATATTTCTTTAGTAAACTCATGGCTGAATTACTTAACGGACTAGAGGATTTCGTTGTCCCGTATCTAGACGATATCGCAATTTTCTCAGATACTTGGGAGTCGCATATTAAACATATGGAAACGGTTCTGCAGAGAATAAAGAGAGCTAAGTTAACGATAAAACCTTCAAAGTGTAAGTTTGCGCAACAAAATGTCAAATTTTTGGGTCACATTGTGGGTCAGGGTTTTCGCACTCCTTCCGAGATCAAAGTTCAGGCTGTTCTAGAGTTCCCTACCCCTCGCACGAAAACCCAAATACGTGCTTTCTTAGGTATAGCGGGTTATTACCAAAAATATATAAATCTGTTCTCGGTAATTGCTGCTCCGTTGACGGATGCGTTGAAGGGAAGAGCAAAGAAGGGAGAAATTAAGTGGACGACCGAGTGTGAAAACGCATTTCGAGAACTAAAAGGGAAACTAATTGATAAGCCCGTCTTGTACGCGCCAAATTTTGAACGAGAATTCATTGTTCAAACGGACGCTTCGAACGCAGGTATGGGAGCAGTTTTAACCCAATTAACTGAACAAGGTGAGGAGCATCCAATCCTTTACCTGAGTAAGAAATTTTCAGAGGTAGAGAAGCGTTATTGTACGACGGAGAAGGAATGTGCTAGTATTGTTTTTCGCAATTAAAAGGTTACATTATTACTTAGATGGAAATTCATTTTTAGTTATGACCGATCACAACCCGTTGGTGTGGTTGAATAGAAATGTTAGTTCTAACCCTAGATTGATGCGATGGGCTTTGGCTTTGCAACCATATAATTTTAGAATTGTACATCGGTCGGGTAAAAGTCACAAAAATGCAGATAGTCTCAGCAGATCGGTGATAGATAATTAGGGATTGTTAACAATGTTCTCTTGCTCATGAATAGTAATTGTTGCTTATGTTTTTTAGTTAAAGGTTAATAATTGTATTAAATTTTATTTATTTACTAGTACTGTATATCATATCGAATGGCGATGCGTGTCAAAAGATAAAGCCATGAAAAGCAAATGTATTAATATGCTTAATTTTGTGTACAGGGTTTTAAAATATACATGAGTATTTAGTTTACGCAAGAGGCATATGGTGAAAAATATTTTGTGTGTAAGGTTGTACACTTCGCATATCATATCAACACATGTCGTTAGTATAATTTTATTTAAGTATTGTGGCGAAGAATATTTTATGTGCAAGGTCTTACACTAGGCATTTGATATAACATGTTGTTAGTATAATTGATACTAGGCATTGTGATAGGAGTGTTTGTATTTTTATTTAATGTATAGTATGTTTTCTTACATTGCTATTTCGTAATATGGATTTGTGTAAGTTCCCTAGCAAGAACACTCACTCACTAGAAATAAGTAATTCCAAATTTAGTTCAGCGTTTTCTTTAGTAATTAAAATTGCAGCTCAGAAATATAGTGGTGCTTGATGAAGGGATGTGTCGGTAATCTGTCAGTTGTCTCATCGTCATCCCATTAAACTTTTCTCAACGGAAAAGTTCCTTAAGAGAGGGCGAGAGCTGTAACGTCACGTCTCGAAAACAACAACAACATCTGGTGTCGGTTTCTTTGTAGATTCGACGCCCACACGTGCAACTTCCGATGCAGCGCAAACCCTGTTTGACCCCCCGAGGAATCTAGCGACCCGACCGGAAGATGAGGAGAGATGCTTGAACTTGCACGGGAGCGGTAACCAACGAAACCTCCTCTCACAAAATAGTGGACTCTAACAATCTAATTAATTTTAATAACTTTAATGTATCATTTTGTAAATAATTTTCAATAGTTGTGACGTAAATAAATTCCTATTTTAATTCACCAAGAATACGCTACCGTTATTCTTTCAAACGTTACAGTGCCCGTTATACGGCGAATACATCTAAAAATTAAAAAACGCATATTTATGTATAGGTGCGCGTTATACGCCGGTACGTTATGTTTTACGGTATGCTAAGTGTTACACCTGTTATACAATACTGTATATATCTAAAGCAATTTTCATCGAACAAATCCAATACAAACTTATCTATTAAATAAACTGGACTTTAACACGAACTTGTTTGGACAACATGGATTGCCTGTTCAGTGTTCTAATTCAAGACTTCTAGAACTTAATCTTCTAAAATATTTTTATGACTGTAGACACCTATTTCAAACTAAGAGCAAAAATTTTATTATTTTGTTTCTCTTACACACACAAGCAGGTTATTATGACCTGCTTCTCTTTACATTTATTGATGACATCCTATGTTGCAGACAACAGCTGAAATCACTCAGTGTTATTGGTGACACTTCTACTAATGCAAATTTGCATAATGAGGAATTCTCACGCTTGATGACATAAAAGTTATTCATAGTAGACCTACATTTTTACATAAAAAAAAGTTGCTATGGTTTTCTTAAGAAAACATGTTAGGTAATTTTGGTACTTCTTTGAGGCAACACTTTGATATTAAGCAATGGAGAGTTTGTGAATCCTGCTTGTTTTTGGAATAGTAAGTCATATGAAATGGTTTTGGTTCATTTACGGTATTGGAACTTACTTTTGAAACAAAATCTTTTTGAATCTTTTAATTAATCAAAGCAAAGCTTTTGTAAAAAAAATTAAGCATCTTTCTATTAATATGCGATTTGAATTTATTATATCATTAAATAGGAATTCAAAGCACTTCAAAACAGATTTATCTCGCAGCTAAAACTATTATGATACCCCTCTCCTTGTCATATGATCATATAAGTATTGAAAAATTTTCCTTCGTAATTTATCTCCCCCCCTGTTAATCATGCTTATGAAAGAAAACGCATTGAAATGCTATGGTATTCGTTCATTCATTACATTATAATATACTACTGTTCTCCAGAGAATTTTCATTTTGAGTTGATTATCTCCAGAAGAATTGAGCAAATTTTTAATGATATGTATGTGCATAAATTGTGATATAATAATAATAATAATAATACTGGGCACAGCAATTATAGTACACATGCATGATCACAAATACAGTTCATCAGAGCTGAAAAATATAAAAGAGACATTACAAGATGTAACCAAAATGGTTTTATAGGAAATATTGTCTTCTCTTATAGTTGCTTACAAACTTCCACAACTTGTATTCATAGTGGAAACAAGACATTTTAGGAATCCTTATGGAAGTAGGCCTTGTTCTTCCAGTAACTCTGTTCTAATTTGTTCAGATTTCTTTGGGATGGGGAAGGCAAGCAGCAATTGCCTTCATAAGAACATCCCAAATAGGTTCCTTAGGGTTAAGGTTAGGAGATTTGGCTTTGGCTGGCTGTCCCATCCGGCAAATATTCTATCTTTTCAGAACTTCAAAGCCTGATAAGCCTAATGGATAAACGCTTGTTACATAAACATGAAGTCAGTGCCAGCTGAACCCCTGAAAAAGTACACAAGGCTCCAAAGTGTCATGCTCACTGAAGTCACATACAGGGGGGTAGGGACGTTTACAGATATAGGACAACTGGAGACAGGCACAGGGCCTCGTTTCACTCTCGACTCGGCCACTATAAAATCGTGATCCGAATAATTTTAATCGTCAAATGTTGTTCCAGGACAATTCTTCCCCAAACTGGGAATTTTGAACTATACGGCAACTGGCAGCAACGGAGAGACTGCATCATTATGTCAAGGCCTAGGCCGAACCACAATACGCCATCATTATTCATTTAGTCGAAATGTAGCAGTAGATCGAGTCGGCTTGTGCCTAGGTTTATGAGTCACGTACATTGATTTGTTACAGGTTATTGTTTGTATAAGTGTTTGCTATTGCTGTCTATACTTAAAAGGGTCGCAAGTAGGTCAACTTTTACATTGGCGCCTAGAGCGTCAAAAAGTCTTAAGACGTCACTACTTGATGTGCATTCCCGCAAAAAATGCCTGCCAAACTAATCTCGTTCCCAGTTACTGTATTACATGCTGCCTGATTTCCTGAAGATAGAAATAAGTAGATAATCATGGTTAGGTTAAATCTGAATTCGACAATTAATAGAATGTTTCCTATAATATCATAGTTCTCTGAACCATGCTAAGCAGAATCTTCTGTGAATGGAATATATAAGCTCACCTTTCTCATGTTGACATCTGGGAACTGCAATCCTTAAAACTTGTGTTCCTGTGGCCGAATGAAGTGTATGAGGTAGTAGAAAACTGCTGCACTCCTGTGTTACACCTCTCTATAACGGACAAATATTGAACTTTTTGGTCAGGACGACCTTGACAAGGCCTTTTCTCGGAGCATCTCATTTAAATGTCTACTCATGTACCACGCAGCAATGAGCGTTACATTAAAATCTCTAACAAACTGTGTTTATGACTGTACTGCTTCCAATCTCCCAATGATTTGCCTCTTCATTCCATTGTCCAATTGTTGTTTGCTACTTATTTTAACTTTTTGTCTTTGAGCCTCATTGAATGTTTCAAAAAACACTACGAAAATCACCAAGTTGTGTGAATCAATGATATGGGCATGGGTGCTTTTAAAGCATTTTCCTCTAAATGCACAAATGAGGCTCACAGATTCGCTTATGTAATCGATACGTAAAACTTGCTTCTGTTTTGGAAGCATTCGTTTATCCTTTGTTGAATACTTTTTAGAAGGTCCTGTAAGTATGCGAATTATCTTAGATTTAAATACTAGTGTATATAGCAGATTGATGTCTTGTTTTTTTATTCTTTTGAATGCTGCTTATTTCATTTTAACAATTCAATGTTATAGATTTGAGAAAAAGAGAAATTAGCAATTCCATAGGATAAACATTATAGTTATACTAAGAACTCTATTGAGGCTTTCGGATAATCTTACTGAAGTGTTATTTCCGCTTTGTTCTCTTTTTTTAAAGAATTCCTTGAAATTCAGTTTAAAATTAGGAAACATAAGCTGAAATTAGTGTGAATAATCAGATTACGTCAAATTCATACCTATATAAATCCAACTTTTCAAAATCAATCAAAGGATTAAATATATGATGAATCATAGCAGAAAATCTTTCGTATTTTTCCTGTTTTAGGAATTTATTTAAACTATTTTACACACACACACATATATATATCTAGTGTTCCTCAAGTATATATATAATGGTAGTATTTATACACACTATTTAATTATTGTATTTCCATTTTTTTCATACTTTAGCTAAGTGCTATTATTCAGCCATTCCCATGCTTTGCATTTGTATTTGGGTCCAGAATCTGGCAATGATTTGTTTATTGTACTCAAATTTAGCGCTGGCTATGCATTTTTGAATGCTATTTTTAGGTAATTCTTACCTAAAAATTACATTCAAAAATGCACCTTTTTCTTGTAATGGATTTAGATATTCTGTAATTATATATATTTTCAATAGGTTTTTGCTCAGTATTATTAACAGAAAGGGGAAGGTTGACTAGTCAAAAAAGATGTTCAGCCTCACTTTTATATAAATTATTTTATATATAACAGCTGCCCTATGTCAACGATGTTTATATATATAATATATACTATAGAATCCATTTATATATATTTTTAAACTCCATTATTTTTATATTTCCAATATATCCTATCTAAAATGTCTGGTTTATCTTACAATTTCGGTATTTTTCAGTTTTAGCTATTATTGATTATTCATCTATCTATAGTAGAGAATTTGTATATATATATATATATATATGTAGTATATATGTAATCGCATTAAAAACTAAAAAAAGTTGTCTTGTTTATTTAGCTGACTTTCAGTCCCAATTGTAGTCAAATTTCTAAGTATCTTCAGAACATTGAAAGTGCCATCAACCTTCCGAGACATATTGGCGAAAATAAAATCTTAAAAACCAGACACCCATTTTACCTTTTTTTCTTAGATTTTATTGGAACACATTATCATAATTCTCGCCAAAAAAGTCAGAAATCGAGTTAGACCAATTTATTTTCCAGGAACGAATTTTTATTCTTCTAATTAATCTCTCTGTCTCCTTCGATTTCCTGTTTTGACACTTTCTTTAACAATATTCGTGACATGTCTGGAGGTGCTGCGCCAAAAAGTAAAGCGTTTTAGTATTTGCATTGTGTCGTAAAATCTGCCTGATTCCCAGATTTTGTTCTTTCGATTGCCTTTCTAACGTAAACAAAATCTCGTTATTGAATTTCGCATTAAAACAAAATGGTCTCTGCTCCACAGCTTTTAATTTATAGGTTTATTTGTCAAACTTACTTTCATCTCAGCTGTTCATACAAGTTCTTTGTCTACTTTGCAGTCCGGGGCATACTATGAAATAAATCTAAATTTTTTGAGTCAATATATAAAAAAATATTTCCTTGTTTTCTGTTTTGGGGTGGTGCTGGTTATATGCTTGGAAAAAAATGAATCGGTCTCTTCCATTCTTGTAGATCATTCTAATCTGGGAGTTTGTTTTGGATACTCGTGATCTTCTCGAATGTCATGTTCAACATCATGAAGATACAAGAGATAGAATTATGGTTAGTGTTATTCATTCTAGATTTTCTTCTTTAAGAATTTTTTAAATCATACTTTAAAGTATTTTTCGAAGTAAAATAAAGTAAAATATCGTAGTAAAATAATTTTTTTGAGTAATTTTATTGTTATTTTCTTCAAAATTTTTTCATCTTGATTTAGCGGTTTAATCAATAGGACGGTCAGTCATTTTACCCCAAACTTTCTAAAAAATAAAAGCCAATTTTTTTATCGCATATAACTAAGAATAATGCCTAACAGAATGTGAAATGGAAGATAAAATTTTATTTTAGTTTTCGACTTTAAGGTTGTCACACTATTTTTTATTTTATAATTGTAAAACACAATTATAAACGAACATGCAAATCTCCTAAATGTTTGCTTTTTATACATATACTCTGCATGCTATGAAGAATGCTTTATTTATCTTAAAAGAATTGTTCTCATACTTACGAAAAAAATTCATGTTCGTACTTGTTTTTCAAACGGTTGAGGATTTTATGTGTGTGTGCCTGTTTGACACACAATTTGAAGCAAACAGTAACAGAAAGTGGCAAAAAAATATGAAAAAAGGTATTGCGTCCAACAATATTATACCTAAGAGAAATGTGTTTATAAATAATAAATAGAATTTTAATTAAAATGAATTGAATAGTTGTTATTAAATTATAATTTCAATTATAATGCTACTTACATTCTTAATTTTAGTGAAGAGAATTTAGTATATATTTATACTTCAAAAATTACTTTTCTTATATGAATGTTAAGTCACATTAAAGCAATATTTTGTAAGAATAAAGTTTCACATACTTGCCATAAATTGCACTATTTTTGCGTATTTATTACAAGTAAAATATTGCTAGAAATTGTTACAATTTTTTTTCGTTGGGGGGGGATGAAAAAACAAATTTGAACGAGAATTATAAAGATGCTCATATTCTGATCTCAACAGAAAGAATTCAGCATGAATTTCTTACGTGATACGTTTTTCAAATATCAAAATTATAGTTTCTTAAAATCATTTTTTTTATATTAGTTCAATTTTTAGTTTTGGATATATGTGGTTTTTTCCAGAAAGTTTCAAGAAAATTTGTACAAATCTATTTCCTGAAATATCTGAAGAACATTATTAGTTATCTAATCTCCCGAGGGAAAACTTTTGCGTTCATGCGTGAAACAAATATGTTAAATTATTTGCCTTTTTTCTATTTATTTAGCATTTATGATGTTTCCTATCATTTGCAATGACTCAGCATATTAGTTTAGTTCAAATCCAATAGCTTGATCAATGATGGCATTCCTTTGAACTTAAAGAAACGTTTTGCTTACTGATTTATTAGTAACTGAATAACATACAAATTAATGCATTATATTTAACTATTATGGTTTATTCAATTCCTACTATTAGTTCCGAATCTCCCTATATATATATCTTGTACAAATTTTCAATCGTTAATAAAATCCATTTTAAAGTGCTCAATTGAGCTGAAATTTTATATGGTATGATAATATGGTAATTTAATTATAATTAATAAAAATTAATTGATTAAAACTAATTATTCAAATAATTACCGATACATTCACGTTGGCATCATTTTTGGCGACTTGTGTCAAAACTTTAAAAGGTTGTTTTCTCACATTTTCAAGCGCTCATTTACGCTGAAATTTTATGTACACGATTATTTTGGATGACAATACGATACTTTAATGATAATTAATAAAAACAAATTGCCACTTAATATTGTGCTTCTGTCATATATATATATATATATATATATATATATATATATATATATATATATATTATTTATTTATATTAATTGTAATTATATGATTAAAGGTAACTAAAATAAACTTTTTCTTTGTTGACCTAAGTAGGAATTGAATTGAATTTTTTTTTATATTACTTGTTTTTACTGTTCTCTTTTGTTTCTTTTAAGATCCAATGCGATGTCTTTCTCAAAATAAAGTTAGTAAGTTTCGATTTTTCCATGATGGACTAATATTATACTATTTTGAGCCAGACTTCTTGCATAACGTCAGTTGGTTACAACTAAACGGAGAAAATCTGTCAACATATTTCTTTTCTGATCCCCGTGTAGCTAAGAATTTCTTAACCCGTTTAAAAATACAGAAGCATGTCAGCTGGCCCGCACGTTCCTAACTCACCATTGTTTTTATAAAAGCAAGCAAATTCAACCCTGCTGGTTAATTATTCAAACTAACAATAAAATTCAATTTATTTCCGTACGGTCTAACCCCTTTTTTCTCATACAGACATAATAGAAAAAACTATACGAAAGGGGAGGGTGAGGAGGAGGACACAATGACTCAAAACTTTTGCGTGCAGTAGCATGGTGGTCGAATAGGTGACTACAAAAGCATTAAACTATTACTATGCTAACTAACACTCACGTGCACCCTTTGCGGTTGTATAGTTATCTCGTCCAAGTTCGTTAGGGCATGACATAAGAAACAGTTAAGAAAGGAATGAATCAACCCGGTAACCGCTATGCTATGCTCCACTGGTTTTGTAAAGTCGACCCGGAGTTAACTATTAACCGACATTCTCAAGATTAGGTCTGGTTTAGTGATTTATTTATTTCGACAACTGCTACTCGTTTCTCTAGTTTTCTTTTCAAAAAGCTACATTGTGTTTGCTTCAAATCAGCTCGATCAGCTCGCACTGAACAATGAGCAGTGATTTAGACTCTTGGACATGCTTCGTGCAGTCGATTATCTTTTGTTTTCGATTTGCTCGAATTTATTTAATAATCAAAATTATTTAAATTTATAATCATTATCCGTGGTGTTGAAATATTAAGCTATGTACTGGTTTTATATACTTCGTTTGACCTTTTGACGGGAGTGAAATGGCTTTAGGTGCCTTGTTAAGATTGATTAAATTGACCTCAGAATTAAGTGATAATTTACAGATCAAAAGGAATTTGTGCCTTTCAATTATATTTATTCATTTAAAAATAAAAGCACAATTTTTAATATTTTTTAAGATACAGAAGCAATATTTTGTTTTTGAACCCTGAAAACGAAAATAATATGTATTTATATTTTTCTCATGCCGGCTGGATTGCGTAGTTGGTTTGTAGCTGGCCCTTTTCGCCTATGGTTTCGGGATTGATCCCTGCCCAAGTCGGTGGATTTTCATGAATCAGAAAATCAACAGTGGTCATGTCACATGATTATGCGGCATGTAAAGAACCCCTTGAGTGAATGCTTAGCTTGGGTACTCTCGGCAAAATTAAATTCCTAATTATAATTTCGAATCGTCAGAGCTCAGGCGCCTTCCTCTGGGGAGGGAACTGGGTATCAAAATTACCTGCGGTGATTGGAGCTGAACTAAAAAGAGATACCATCTACGGGGAATATACTAGGTTCTGCAATGGTAAAACACTAATCCGTAGCACCATTAGAAATAAAAAAGAAACGAGTCTTACAGTAGTCGCATATGATGTGTTACATCTGACATATAATCGTGGTAAATATGCAATATTAACTTTTTCCTGAAAAAAATATGAATCAGGTATGATTGGAAATAATTTTCAATCGAATAATTATATCTTTAATGAAAAATGTATTTAATTAACAAAAGGAGTAAAAAAATGCAATATTTTATCAAAAATAATTATTCTTGTTCAATTTGGGGAAGAGCGGAGACAATAGACTTAAGATATCTAAAATATGACACATATACTTGTCATTTCAAAATATTTAAAAACCGTTGAAAAAAAGTGTCAATAATAGTCAGTACCACTGTTAGCAGTCGAAACATTCTAAGTTGTGTTCATTTCGAGCATTAGTTCATCATTCATAAAAGCTATGAGCGGCTCAGCTTTTAGCAAACTGAAAAAGTTAAAATCACCACTGAAAATCAAGGGAAGCGAGTGATAATTTTTTTAAAGAGCAGAACCACCTTCGTTGTATGGTAAAAGTACAAAATGCAGGAAATCTTTAATTTTTTTAACCGTTTGATTCGAAGAAATGTGTGCGACCACCGAAATCACTGTTTGTGCATTTTCAAATAAGCATTCTGCCGCACTTATGTCCCCCAATATCATGATTAACGGATTTAGAGTCAAGCGCTCGAGTGCTTGATGGCTACTAGAGTTGGACCCCCATGCGAGGGTAGCGAAAAGACACAGCCACGCACTCTTATTGGTCAAATCAAGTAGTGCGCGCTTGCGTCACATCCTGTTACACACATCCGTTTCTTTTCACGAGATCACTCCCAACAAATAGCCAGTAACTGAGAGGAAAGATGTTACACATAAAATAAATTTATATTTTCTCATTTTTTTATGTAGCAGATTTAAGGATATGTATATGCCCAGTAACTGTAACTATGTTATTGTAGCTATGACTTTTTTTTTAGTCTTCTTGAAAAAATATTTTATTTAAATGCTATTGAATTCAAAATCACCATTCAAAGAACAAAAAAATATCAAACAATTTTAAAGCGACTGACTACGTTCGGGACCGTGATTTTGAAAATGCGTATAAAAACAATTTTTTGATATTTAAAGACACTTGAATTAAGATATACATAAAAAATTCTTATCATTGCAAAAAATTATTCAAATGCAAGTTTTTGGCATGCAATGAAAAAATAACGCCATGTATTAAAAGCATTCTCCTTTTATGTGAAAAATTCTTTTACAATAATAATACAATTAATTGCCTATATATCGCTCTGATTTCTATACCGGTGTTGAACAAGGATTTTTGAAAATTTTCCCATTATTATCAGAGTTATGATCAATGGAAATAATCGCGGGTATTTTTCGTTAAAATTTCTCTGATATATATAAAAAAATATGAATAAATTCGCTTTAAAATTATATGCTACAAAAATCTTAGTTCAACTCCCCGGTATAGAAATTCTAGCTATACAATTGAAAAATATTGCCTTTTTTATAAAGGGAGGTTTTGAAATTATGTCATTCATTCTTCATTTTTTGTTAAAAAAATTGCATTTATATAAATATTTTTTGTAATAATATTCTTAAAACAATTTTATATGTACATTCTAATAAAAAACTCTTAATATTATGAATATATATATATATTTTAAAAAAACTATCTATTTGTACGCGTTTTTTCAAAATCATGATTCCAAAAGTAGTCAGTCATTACTTTCTTTATATTCCTCAAGTAATTATTTAAGAAAATTTTGAATTATATCGCAATAAAACTGTACCAAATTTTTCATCAGTTGCCTAGAATTTGTATGATAATTTTTACTCGTTGTTATCTTCTTTATGAGTATCCATGTTTTCACTTTTACTGTTAGTTTTTTATTCAGGAAATTATGGAATCAATTAAAGTGGATGTAATTTACAGCCTCAATTTGTGGAATTGAATTTGATACGTACAAAAGTACGCTAAAAGTTCACTGTAATAAGTTAAAATTTGAAAATTTATTGCTAATTTTAATGTTATGTAAAGGAATCAATGTATTACTTGTAATGGTGAATTCCATCAATGAAAGTTGGCAAGATTAGTTATGCTGAAAAATATGTGATGGAAAAAGAATCAATTAAACTAATTTATGGAGACATGAAGAAATTATGCATTTCCTGTTTTTAAATAACTTTCTGGTTTAGTAATTCTTCATATTTAAAATGCATGGTTGTTTTCTCACACGTTGAGGAATAAACTGCTCTTTAAATGCATGTTGATTGCTTTTAAATTTCTTTAAATGGGACAAGAGAAAATAAATCATTTGTTCTTGTGACGCAGCATTATTTGAAAATTCTGTTTACTTCTCATTTTTTGGAAATTCCATCGTATTATAATCTTCTCGTGTGTTAAATTTCTTTACTTTAACTGTTATTTTTCTTCTAAAATGCTAGTTTTGGACGTGAGAACTTCTAATGAAATCTTTCTGATAGGTTGGTGATTTAATATTTTCAGAAAAATTTAAGATACTTGTATGTTGTTGGGGGTTTAAATAATAAATCGAAGTATGATGTATGTTCTGTCCCATTGGTCATTAATACGGACGTTCTCCGTATTTATGAATTTGTATCACTCGCTTTTTTAAAAAAACTTTAAATTAAATAACAAAAGTTTTAACTTTTTTAAACATTAAAATTCTTGAATTGATTTAAAACATTGGTTTCAAAGCTAGTGCATAACTGATATATTATCTCTATTTGGTCATTAATTGATGTCCCACTTCAAAGCGATGGAACTTGTAGTTTTGAATCTCGGAACACCGCCCTCCTAACGAGACCACATCAACGTGACAGATTTAACATGCATCATCCCTTCTATAAGACAGATCTTTTATTGCTTTTGATATTCCTCCACTCGTCATAAATATCGCTATCCACGAGTTCGCGATCATGATAATTCGTCTATCGTGTTCACTCTACTATTTTGAAGCGCTTTAAATGCAGAATAAATAATAATTAGAACGATCATGATTGAACATTTGAAATTCTGTTTCGATCCTAAATACCGTAAAATCCGGCGTATAACACGCATTTTTAACACAAAAAAATTTGATCGAAATTTACGGGTGCGCGTTTTACGCCAGATATGAAAACTATAGCTTTAAAAATAAAAAAAATAATAATAAAAAGACTTCTACACACACATATATCGACATACTGTTCATTAAAAGAAATTGCATTCCTTTTGAATACACTTGTACATTTCAGATTTCTTCGAAAAGAAAGAAGAGGATGCGTGTTATACGGCGAATATATTAAAAGTTAAAAAAATGCGACTTGAAAATATAGATACGTGTTATACGCCGAATTTTACGGTACAATTTGTCGATATACTTAGGTGTCAAAATAAGAACCATGCAGAAAAAAAACGAAATCTTACATTTTTTTCCTTTTTTTGATTACTTTTTTTTACATTGTTAATTTTACATCTTTTAAACATGCAGAGCATTTCTATATTGAGTATCTGATCTAAATTCCTTATCTCGTCAGAAAACATTTGGTTCCTTTTTATAATATATTTTCATAGAATGCCCGATTTTGTTCAATGACATCAATAAATAAAAAACATAGTCCGTTTATTTAACAGGCTTTGCATTCTTGGCATTTTTAACGGTCTTAGTATTTGAACTCTCCTTGTATAGATTTGCTGACAATTTCAAAGGAACCGTTTAAATCTCCTTTGAGAAAATTTTGGCTTTACATAGATGCATTGAAGAGTGCTCCATTTAAGAATTTTGCTTAGTTAAAAAAGTCTGATTCTCCCGTCTGCCGAGAGAACGCCCGGATTGAAAGGATGATTTTTTGTTGTTATTTTGAGATAAGAGAGCTTCCTACCTACGAAATTTCCTTTGTCTAGGTCAATAGGAAGTGCTGCTCTATTTGTACTTTTTAAATGAATGACTCACTTGCATTTTGGAGATCTTTGAAAAAATTTTGGTTGCAAAATTTTTCAATAGTTTACCTTGCCTTTTCTGTCATTGCACTGAATTTAGTACAATTAACTTTTAAACTTGCCCGAAATAATTTATATGAAATTTATTAGGTACTGCTGTTTTTTCATATCTTTCTCCACTTATAGAATCTAGGGAAAATTCCCTATATAATTTTATGTGTACCACTCATTCAAAACAATATTATAAGATAAAAAAAAAAGATAAGATAAGACATTCAGAGTTACATAAGACATCCAGTTCTCAAATATTATTTACTTCTTATTTATTATTATTTCAAAAATTTCCCCAATATTAATTTATTTGGGAAGTTTTCGTGAATATTTGGTAGACATTCCTACCCCTAGTTTTTATCAGCAATTTTACGAATTTTATTTATCAGCAATTTTGCGAATAATTTATTAAGATATTTAATCACTTATATTGTTAAAAAAATTCAATTAAAATTTTCTTGACTTATTTGTTTAATTAATTGTATTGACAATAAGACGATTAACATATCTGAGAAATACTGAAATTTTCAGGAGGAAATTGGAGCATAAATGTTATAATTGCAATTGTTGAAAAATGAAATGATAGTGTTCCTTTTAAGACAAGAATCCACGTTCTCTTTTTTGATTGGTTGATTGAGAAATTAATAAATTCACAGCTTTGCATAAAAGGCCTTGATAGACATTATATTAGCCATCAATTTGGTTTTAAAATACCGTGCAAAAACAGGAATAAAACACTATTTTATTACTAGAATTAGAGTACAATTTTTTTAAGTGAGGGCAACTGAAGAAAAATAATGTAAAATTATTACTTTTTGCGATTTTTACTTTAAGGTTCAACAAGGATGAAAATAAATTGAGAAAAAAAATCATTCTGTTAACAGTAAGTTAAAATAACTCAGCTTTTTAACGATGCAATGAGAAAATTTTCGTTGACGTTGAACGCAACGAGATTGCATACACTTTGGCCAAAGCTGGTACTTGTGATCCTTCGATTTCTCATCTGCACCTCTTATCTATTTTGAGCTCTTTTCCAGGGCAAAATGCAAAAACAAAACCCACCACAGCACTACTGGTTTTAGAGCAGTCGTCCCGGTGATTCTTTGATACTCGGTTGCAATAGGCAGAACCAAACCACATTCACTCGCTTTCTCAGTGGTCATTTTAGAACTTAGACATATGTTGATAGTGCCGAGAACTATGATGTCTATACCAAGTGTGTCATTAGCCTTGCTTTCCCAGAACATTTTCTAGAGTGCCTGGGGTTCTTTACGCAGGACCATGTGACCTATCCAAAGTTGTTTTTAGATTTCCTTTGAAAATATCAATTCATGGATCCGACTTATAGCCCTGCTAATCTCCAGGAACATGCAAGAACAGCAAAATTTTTTCCCCTTCTTTTTGTACGTTAGAGCGTTTCAGAAATTGTAATTAAAAAACGTATTCTGTGTTAAAACCTAATACTTTTATATTTCCAGTTAAATTATTTTATGATTAAAATTTTTAAAATACGTGCTCACTTAAGGTGAGCTCACTTACGACAACTTTCTTTTAAAAAAATGGAGATCTGGGGATTTTTTCGAAGTTTTTAGATTTATTTAGTACATCTAGAGAGAAATATGCTAAAATTAAGAAGAGAAAAAGAAATCATTATTACTAAAATGAGAAAAATTGATCAAAATTTACAAAAAAAAGTACATAAACAGGTCACATTTTGTACAAAAAGTTTATGAACAAATTTTCAATTTTGATGTGTTGCTTTGATATTTATTTTTGAAACGACCTTCAGGATAAGAGATATTTTAAATTTTACAAAAACTAGAGCACTTTATCTTAGTTATTATATGAAACTGCTTAAAAAAACAGTGATTATATTTTTATAAGGGACCGTAAATTTTGTAATAAAGCAGTGATTGATAAATCTGAAGGTTAAAACACTTCTAATAGTATACAGAATATAAACAAAAAATTTATGTTAACTATTTTCAAAACTTTTTGAACAATCACTGTCCCCGTGTGAGCATTTAAAAAACGCACATTTCGAGTAAAACGCATTTTAAAGTATGACATCTTGCTTAAAGTTATGGCCTCTGCTTTTACTAAAACACTTGTAGTTTTTGTTCTACTGAATGGAAAATAATAAACTTGGTATTTTTAAAAAGCTAATAAGATGGCCTATAAAATAAAATCATAAAAAATTTGTCAAGTTGTGGCGAAATTCGCTATTTTAGGGTAGTTGGATACCTTAAAAGCGGGGATTAAACAAAAAACGAGCAAATATTTTTATTCTAATGAAGAATCAACTTCAAACATACTAAAAAAGCACCTCTCTTTTAAAAATACGTACTCTAAACATTCTTTCCCCCCACTAGACGACTCGGATATCATTTTCTTTTCTTTTTTTTTTTTTTTTTTTTGTATTCTTAAGGCTGAAGTGCCGCAAAAACCCAAATAAACTGTAAAAGGAGGGGGACACAAACCACCTGTATTTCCCTTGCAGCTAGTTAGAAGTGCCTGAAAAGACGGTGGTATTCTCTCTGGCAACACTTCCGTCTTCGTTTTCTTTTAGTTCAAGTGAAAAAGATTTGTAAAAAAAATTACGACTGGCGCATCGTTTTTCAGTTGGTATTTTCTTCACCGTTGACCTACTTCTACACGCGTTGACAAGACCTAGTGGGGTGACAGACACTAAATACATCCCTTGGTGGCTCATAAAAGGAATGACAATGTAACAACTCCGGAAACTGAACGAGGGACTCGGGAAGTTTGTAAATAAATTGTTTTTAAAATAGCTTGGGTTACTTGTACTTTATTTTTCTTCAAAAGACATATTTTGTGTGATGGCATTGACATTCATTGCTTCGAATGACTTTTTCAATATGAACGTACGCAGTATCTTATGTAAAAATGTTTATTTGATAACAATTTTTTTTAAGAATGTAACTTCTGTATGGAAATTTTTCTAGTATTGAAATTAAATGTTGCTGATTATAAACGTTTATAATGATAAAAATGAAATTATAGATCGTCGAATTTTCCCCGTACAATAACTGTAAAGACCCTGAATTTTATAATCATGCTGAAAATTTATATTAGACACTAATGACATTGCAAAAAAATATCCTCTCAATGTATATACCGGGTAATTCAA
The DNA here is from genome assembly GCA_019973935.1 of Trichonephila clavipes. Taxonomy (NCBI): domain Eukaryota; kingdom Metazoa; phylum Arthropoda; class Arachnida; order Araneae; family Nephilidae; genus Trichonephila; species Trichonephila clavipes. The sequence continues at coordinate 237,402 of BMAU01020473.1, forward strand.
TAGTCGCGCACATCAACCTTTGTGGTTGAGTTTTAAAGACATATGCATTATGTTAACAAACAGAAAAAATGACAAACAAATGTTGAATGGTTATCTTTATTGTCAAGTGTCAGACATGGTAAAATCACAATAAATGTTAAAAATGATGCCCGTTTTTCTGGACACAAAATCGAACTCTTTTTACCAGATTAATTGACACTTTACGAAGAGTGTGAGAATTATGTCCTACATTGCAAGAAGGATGTTACTCTTAAGTTCATCAAGCTTCTGGGGATTATTCCTGAAGGCAACATTTTTCAGATATCCGCCAAAAGAAAAAAAAATCCTGAATTGACGTCCGCTGAACGTGGCGGCCAAAGTCCTTTGGAAATGACACGATTATCGAAAAATTCAGTAAAAACTTCCATACTATCTCGTGATGTGTTGCGCCGTCTTGCTGCAACCAAGCGTACCTTTTATTACTGTTCAGCAAAGATATGATTTCCGTAATGATGTTCATGTAGACGGACGGTCTTTTCATAGGACTTCTTTATAAAGCGGTCTCTAAATCTGCCACTTTTGTTTTCACTTTGGACGCTCTTCCCGATCGCTTCCTGTCTGCAACCGATCCTGTGTCATGGAACTGTTGCACTAAAAGTATGCTGCATTTGGTGCTGTTTCACTTTGATGTTTCTGCTGAAATGCATTTACCCCACGACAATAAGATTTTGTTACGAAATAAAATTCCACGAGGGATATTCTCTGTTCTTCGAAAAACATCATGCACTTCCCGTTGGGCTCAACTGATTACAACTGACAAGTATTTTGAAACTTATGCCTGATACTTTCAAAACTTTTTATGATGGGTCCCCTGCTGCCATCTAGTGAGAGAAATCTCAACTATCCCTTTTGGTGTTAAACAACAAGGATTACCATGTGGATGTGCGTGACTTTTCAAACACCCGGTATATATGGCAATAAACTTTTTTGTTTAAATGAGGCGTGCTTTTGAGTTAAATTCTCATGTAGCTTTTCTACAAGAATAAAATGATAAAGGTCAATTAGGGAGTTTCACCGAGACTAGATTTTTCTCAATTCTCTTATGCTGAATATTATTCACTCCGTCCAAAATACAGTGTTTTCTATGCAAAGAAACTGCGCATTCATGAAAAGGAACGGTGAATTAAAAGGCTGTTTTAAAAACACTACTTCAATTCTAGTTCTTTGATAAGGAAAGGAAGTCAAGGAAATAAAAGTGACGAAGAAAAGAATCTTTATCAAAATTGAATTTTTCATATATAACAAAGATAAAATGCTTCATATTTTAAAATATTTTGTCTCTTAAGTTCTTGTTGAGCATATTGCTAAAGATATTTTTATTTCATTCTCTTTTTTAACGGCTAGATTAAGATAATCCCAAAAAGCATATAACCACAGGAAATATACAGAGGTAAATATTCATATATTTTTGTACTTATTCTTTAAATTCTTTATCATACTTGCAATACGTAAACATTTTCATTAAAAATGAATCGAATGGTAGTGAATGTGAACAGCAGCATTGAGTTTAAATAACATGCAATTTTACGATATTATTTGAGATTACTTTTTATCTGCCATTATTATTACCATTATTATTACAAGTGGCATACATAGACTACTTTCACGGTAGAGGATATATCTCTGTAAATATTTTTAAAAATTGTGATTCTCTCTGTAATAAATTTATTACGTACTATCACAACAATGCACAGTTCCAAATAACTCGCCAAGTTGGCAACCCCGATTTCGCATGTGCTTCGACAACCATGTGCTTCGTTTCATATAATGCCGCAAATACGGTTGCGATAGTACATCATTGCAAGTTCTCGCAGAAAAATATCGCGACAATTGTCTAGAGTGGCGTGAAAAGAAAAGCGTTGCCTCATACGAAGACTTATTAACAATCAAACTCAGTGGCGCAACAGCCCATGATAAGCAGGGCCTACTGTGCCCATACCAGAAAACGTGATCGTTGGACGCTGAGGTGCATGAGCACATGTCCCGATCAGGTGGTCAGTCTGAGGTGATACCCCCAGTTTTTAAGTCCCTATGCAAGCTCAGTACTCATTTATCGACCCACTGCAGTAGGGATAAAGCCGACCTTGTCCAGCCCGGGAATAGAACCCGGACCTGTGGTGTGGAAGCGCGATACGCTACCACTCGACTACTGGGCTTTCTTTATTAACAATCAACGAAGCTAAATATTCAACTTTTCCAGGAAGCCGTAAAGATTCTATGAATGTAGTGTTGGATGATGCAGCTTCAGTGATGAATTTAACTTAAGGTGAGCACCCAAAACGAATTTTGAGAAAAAAGAACAAATAAAGAGGCATACTACGTGTAAATTACGGTTTTACAATTTTGGCAATAAGTATTAACAGTTGCATAATTTGTACAATGGTGGTTGGTCCACCATTAGGTGGACAGGGGGTACCCGCCCCTAGTTTTTGTGAAAATGTAACTGAATGCCCTTAGACGTAATCTTTATTCTAAAAATTAAGAATCTGTCGGTCTGTGACAATGGTCGGCGAAACTTTCGAAGGTAAGAGCCCAGCTGTAAGTGAAACAAGGAAACTATAAGGTGTCAAAGAGCCATTTACACAAAGAACCATTTTTACGAAAAGCCACCAATGGGTGCACAGGAGGGGTAGCAATACTGATTTAGACTCTGCTACGCTTCAATTAACATTTTTTTTTGGTAATATTTAAAGAAAGTTTTACACGAACTAAAACATTTCTATTCATTCCAAAATTAAGAACTATCCAAGATATTTTTATTTCTGTAGCCCAATGCTAGAACAAACATTGTCAAAATATCATAATGTTAGCAATTAAAATTTTCAAGCGTCGTGAAAAAATATTCCTACCAATAATATCGTAAGAACTTTATTCTGAAATTCCATGGTTACACTAATAATTAAACTTGCCTTTGATTGTTCCTGCAAATAAAAGTCATTTCAACTCTTTTTATTAACCCTTAACCATGTCACAAAATACGGAATGTGTTTTTGTCACTTCTGTTAGGAATTTATGTGTATCTCTTGCTCACATTCAGTAGTGCTCGTTAACTCATGTAGCAAATAAGCAAACTGTATTGGAAATCACTTAGAAGAGAGTCTTTCCTTTGAGGTATTTCTACCAATAAATTAGTCTTTTACTACTTTAGAACTAACTTTAATGTTCTCCCTAATAGTCAATACACTTTGTCAATGGAAAAAAAATTAATAGAGAAATCTTGAGCCAACGAAATGTTTAACTGTAGATGCAAATAAAGTACATACTTTCAATAGATAATTATAAAGAAAAAAAGAGAAAGGAAAATAATAATTTTCAGTTGATAAAATTCTATTCCGTAGATATACTGCGATGTAATCTCAATTACTTTCTAACCTTCTCCTCGACAGCCAGCACAATTATCTCGTTTCTCACTCTACAGAAACAAAGCACAGTCCGTCGTGTTAAAACACTCCCAAGAAACTCTATTCTTGGTACAGCAAACCACGTGCCATGCGTCGTTTCTCCATCAAATTAACCCGCTTTCCTAAACACCAAATCCCCGGTCAAGCGCTCCTCTCTTCTAAAAACACAAGAGATTCTCTCTCACCCCTAACTGTTCTCCTCGAGGGTCAGTCGAATCGACGATATTTGAAAATCGCGTAACTCCGAACTCACGTAAGTCGAGGTATTACTGTAGCTATTTTGAAATTGCATTTTCCCTCGATGTAGAAAATAAACACTATTACATCAAATTCAGCATTTTCAACGGTTTTGCCCTCGATATAACTTCCCTAATTGTTTTACTTCCACTTACACATAGCCAAATTTTCAAAACCTCAAGATTAAAATAAAAGTGAATAGGCAAACATATCCTTATTACTCAACAAAGACATTTATTTGATATCTGTGTGATCGGGGTAATCAATCAAAATTAAACTACAATAAAAGAAAAGCTGGGATTACGTGATTGTTCTCTTATATCAACTGAATGTAGCTTTTTCCTGGAACACTATCCTTACTTAGTAATGCCAACTGAGCACTAAAACTGCCTTTACACGATGTATGTCGATTGTTTGAAAAACTGGACAGAGGTCAGTTACCCCCGACCTAGTTCTTTATCCGTCACCTATTCACTCTCCTTTCAGCCGTAAATCCTTCGACTTTCCCTTTTTCCTCACTTTTCCTCCAAACAATGCGATGGGAGAAATAGTCCCAAGAAATAGAACAAAACCACATTTAATGGATTTGGAATCGAGACGCCGTTGTTGTTGTTTCGCTAGTAGGCTTTCGATTTTCGAGAGAAAGTTATGATTTTTCTGTGGGGAAAAACAAAGAAAGAAACTGGTTCGAAATTTGTTGATTTTAATTAAAACGCGCTCGTAATTTATATCTCTCACTTTCTCTTTTTCAATTTCTTCTATTAGTTCACAAGCTCCGTATGTATATCTTGTTTAAATTTCCAGTTGTTGATAAAATACATTTTAAAGCGCTCAATTGAGCTAAAATTTTATATACACGATTATTTTGAATGACAATATGGTGATTTAATTATAATTAATAAAAATAGTTTTAATTGATTAAAACTAATTATTCAAAGAATTACAGATACAGCCACGTTGGCATCATTTTTGGTGATTTTGTGACCATTTTGGCGACTTGTGTCAAAACTTTAAAGGTTTTTTTCTCACATTTTAAAGAACTCATTTGAGCTGAAATTTTATATACATGATTGTTTTGGGTGACAATACGATACTCAAATGATAATTAATAAAAATTAATTGCCACTTAATGTTGTGATTCTGTCATATGTATATATATATTTATATTAATTGTGTAACTATTTAATAAAAAGTCTTGGCGGGGAAAAAACCGACCGGCGAACGGGCGTTTACTGCATTGTAGCCAAAACTTATAATATTAGCATTAATGAATTAAACAAAGTTACATCAATTTGTTTGAAATTACGGAAAAGGATAAAATACGTTAAATTAAGAAAATTGGTCTGACGTCGGAATACAATGTAAACAATTCCGTGTTGCCAAACCGAAAAAGGAAATTCTGAAAGAACACTTTTTACGATGATCTATTCGAAAACACAATTGTAATTTCGCTACAAAAAATATTAAAGAAACAAATAAATACAAACATAAATAAATACTTTTATAAAATAATATATGCAACAATTTCCCCCAAAACTGCTCAAAACGTTAATCTTTGCAGAATTAGACGTGGAGTGACAGCGTTAACGTCATATCTCTAGTTAGCTGGAATATAGCTTAAAAACTGAATTTTAAAAAAGTCTAAAGAGAATTTCGAAGAAAACCTCTTTAAGGTTAAATGCACAATGATCTGTAGTTTCCACGTACCAAGTTTCATACTTTGGGGTTGCTTAGTTTTGCCAAAACAGCCGAAACCACTCAATAACTCTTTCTTTTATTAATATACCGGTTGATTCAAAATAAGTGTGACCACTTTTAAAAGCATACAACTATTCATGATGAATTTTTATCGTTTTTACTATTGGTTTTATTTGAAAAATGAAACATTTAAATTATACCAATCTGACCATTTTTTTAGTGGGAGTAAATTACAGTACTGAAATTAGATTCTGAAACCCAGAATGAAATTTTACAGCTTTTGAAGGATGGTTGTTCGAATTCTGTAAATAATAAAGTATTTAAAAATCAAAAGAGACATTTTTTTTATCGTATTACTATCTAAACTTCAAAAATAAATAAAATTTGGCCCGCAATCAAAAGTTTCAAGAAAAAAATATGAACGAAAAGAAGTCCTCAATGAAAGAGAAAAAAAGTTGAAAAGAGTAATTACCGTAGAAAATTCTTTGTCTCAAAAACTCATGGCAAAGAATCTTTAGATATAGCAATCGACAATTTATCGTGAGATAAAGAAAATTGGTTGTAAAAAAGTAAATTTTCCAGTCTGTCGTCAAATGTCTATTAAGACCGTAGAAAAATGAAGAAAACATTCTTGGCCTCTGTATTTAATGTTACGCAAAGGCAGATACAAAGCATGGATAACTTCTGGTGAAGCACTGTTTCATCTGTTATTCACAACTGGTAAAACAAAGATTCAATATATTTCAAGCAAAAAACGTCGCAAAGACGCAGCTGTTTTGAAAAATGCAAGTTGGCCATCAGGTGTTATGGTATGGGACGGAAATGCCCTCTCAAGGCTTAACAAAATCCTTTCTTGTAGAACCAAACTTTACAATTGATGCTAAACACTATCAGAATAAAGTTTTGAAACACTTGATCAAAAAAAAATTAACGTCTTTACCCTCAAGGAAACTTTGCTTTTCACTAAGATACTGTACTAAATCGTAGTGTAAAACCAACTATAAAATGGCTGAAGGTTGAAAAATAAATATTTTGCCTGCGGATAAATGTCTATCGCTATCCTGTCAGTGTTCCTTGCGATTATTTTTTATGGGGATACTTAAAAAACAATTAAATAGACGTAAAGTAAGAGCATTTCAAGGGCTTCAAAAAGCAATTAAAGAAGTTGGAAAACTACCCTAAAAATGATCGAAAAAACTCTGTTAGCTTAGCCAAAACGCTTACAAAAAGTGTACTGGTGTGTGTTAGAGGAAACCCCCATTGAAAATTCCTTGTAAATAACTTCATTCAATAAAAATTTATTTTCCTCTGAAATTGCTCACACTTTTTATGAATCTACCGGCACATTTTCTTATACCATTCAAACCTATTTTTGTGATTTTTTTTTTGGAATGCATAATGACTTTAGACTGCACAATAGGGGGTGATCATACGGCGACAAATAAAATAATTATTAATCGGAAACTAACTCTGTGGAAAAGGCGGCTGGTGGTAAAGTTAATAGGAGAAAAATAGCTTTAAAAAAATTATTTCAAAATTGAATATTGCCACAGTGGGGTTGAACTTCCGAAAAAAATATAAAAAGACTTAATTTTGGCAAGATGATTTTATCAAAATAAAATAATTTTTCTACATTATAGATAGTTAAAAAAGATGATTATTGATAAGTGAGTAGTAGTAATACAATATGTATTCCATAACCCCAGCTCTGTCTCTTCCCGCACCTTCGATTCAGTCCGATCCAAGTTTCTTTCCGTCTTCCCCTTAAGGCTGTTTTCACTGTATGCACAAGAGCGTAAACTTAAAGCGGAGGACATTTACAGACAGAAAAAAATGGCTCAATTTTTATAAAAATTTGTGACATTGCAACTCATGTATTTGTTTATAATATAGTATTTTAAAATTTCAAAATACTTCATAAATAATTTGTTTTTCCTTTTAACGTGTAAAGGGAGAGCTCATTCAGCATTATGATATAGGAGAAAAGACGCGAAACACATTTTATAGAAGAAAAAATGTGTTAACTTGGATAAAAATGAATAGTACGATAAGTGATTCCCTACAGGAAAGTGAAGCCAAAATATAATATTAATGTTTGAGTACTTTTATATCAGAAAAAAATATTCCGAATTTGGGTCCTGTTCTTTAACATTAGCCAAAAACAGCCTTAGCAATTTCGATAGTGGGTTAAAAAAAATTCTAAAGAAGTAAGTAATTAAAAATACCTGAATAGTTGTGTTTTTTCTTGTTACTATATAGTACGTACCCTCTCATCGCAATAAATGTTAAAAAGCATTAAAAGACATGTGTTCTTCAGTGAAAATTGCTTTAACTTTTTACCATAAAAAAAAGCTCAAATACCTACTCTTCATTCCCCTTGTGGCAGTACTTAAGATAAAAATTACTTTTTTATTTTATTTTCTCCTTCACCTATATTCCAGAGAATAGCTTTTCCGCATAGGTATATAGATCTTGAAATTCTAAAAAAAAATTTCTAATGACCCTTTGGGGCAAATCAATACACAAGTGTGGGGGGATATGCAGACAAATTGAGTACCTATACGTGCTTTTTTTCTGATTGACTGTTAGTCGGAAATATATGTAAACATAAATATTTGTAGTACAATTCTTCTTTTTAAATCGTTGAAGTTTGTAAGTATAAAATAAACAATAAATGTTAATTAGCTGTTAAAAAATGGTTAGAAAAACACCGATTTGTTATTGTAACATATTTAATCCAACAATACAAATAAAATCTTTGTATATGTATTATTCTGTTGTTGCAGGTCATGTTTAAAATTGAAATTGAGGCCATCAAAATATAATGTCTTTTATTTTAAAAGTAAACTTTTCTTTTAGTTGAAGCAGAAAAATTAAATGTAACGAAAATCATATTTAAAAAATCAGAGCAACATTCCGAGTCATGACAAAGAGCAAAATCTACCCATCCTCACTTGCGGAGAATTTTCCATCATTTCTCAAAAAAAAAAAAAGAAAGAAAATTACTAATTTGCCATTATACATGAGTGCAATATGAAATATAAAAGTTTGAATCTGTCACGTTCACTACAGATAATTTAAGAAGCTCAGTATTTATGATGACGTATCGGGCAATCGATCAAATTACAAACCAATGGGCTAAACTCACGTGACGTCATAGTCACAGGATAAATGCAATCACGAATTTCTAGCCAGTCAGTTCATGCACTTCGCTGTTGTCAACTTTTGCTTTTAGCAAATTTTTTAAGAAGTATATATTTGTTAACAGTAATAATACGCATAGGTAACTAAAGTATACTTGATTTAAAAGTACTCGTATAATTTTTTTTTAATTTTGAAAAACTTTTTCAAGAACCTTAATTTACTAGCAGAACAACAAGTAAGAGTTTAATGTCAGTTTTGAATTCAATGAAGGACACGTGATTGTATTTGTAATGAACGTATCGAGTTTAGTCCAACATAATATTATAGTTACCGTCTACACAAAGGCAGCATACAACTCAACTGTTTTTTCATCTAGTAAATATTGTAAATATGCCATCTCGGCGGCCTCTAGTCTTATGTGAAAAGTGATACATAGTAATTTATTAAACAAGCATAAAAGCCTTATTCACTAAAGTATATGTACAGAAATCGGTGAGTTTGTATGTTGACAAAAGGCAACAATGAATTATATTGTATAATTTCTTCCAAATTTTTTAAAAATATTTAAGTACTTAATAACTGAAATATTTTTTTCATAATTTAAAAAATTGAAGAAAAAATCCTCTAAGAAAGGGAAGAAAAGAAATATAGAAATATTTCCTGCAACAAATACCCACTAAACTGATAGACATGTTTTCATACAAAGCCCATTACCCAAACGTTTTTTTAATTTTCAAATGAACATTTCTCCGAAAATATATCCTTCAGGATAATTTATCCTTTACGACATGACAAATAGAATTATAAACTCTTTCTTTATTGTTCTTTGATATATATTTAAATCACGGAAGCTTGGAAAAGTTCCTAATTCACCTTCACATCTGACAGTTTTTAGAGTACAATATGGAAACTCTCCCTGACCCAGTTAAAGGTAGAAACGGCTGTTCTTCGAATAGAATCTACAATACGAAGCAACGGTCAATCTGTATGAATCACGCGTCCCTCACCCTCTTCCCGTACCTAGGGGTCCTTCTGCACCCTCCCCCCATCATTTCGCTTTGTTTGATGACAACAAAGCTAAAGAAATAAAGCAAACTATCAACACGTACTTCCGGTTTCTGAAGGGTTACTCTGCAAGAACATGATTTTGAGGATGCATTAGATTTCTCACATGTACGAGCGTACGTAAGTCGAGGCTTCATCATTACAGTAATAAGTTTAATTTGATTAAACTTGAAAAAATTGAAAACAAGTAATATTAAAAAAATTAAGTCAATTCTTTCTTTGAATGGATGAATAGAAAGTATTTTATTAACGATTGAAAATTGGAATAGGATATATATTTAAAAAATTGAAGTTATATGAATCTTATAATACTAAATCCCATTTCAAAATATCAATGGCGAATATAGAAGATAAAATTCCAAAGTTTTCAAACAAAATTAAAAAAATATAAAATAAAAATTTATAAAATATCCAAGTGCAACCTTGGACTTAGGACCGATAAGTGGGGTTAAACTAGTTTTATGGCGCCAACCTTCCCCCTATTGCAACCTGGTAAGTTAATCGGAAAATATATCCAATTCTCAAAAATTTAAAAATTAAAAAGTTAAAATTAAACCATTAAGCTTAAAAATTTAAACTATTCGCCACCGCATTCTGAAAGATATAACATTAAAATATTAAAATTCTAAAACAATTTAGTGCATAATATAAGTGAACCATCGAACACCAAAGATGATGCACCCATCTTTAAAATAGTTGCATAGATAGAAAAAAAATATCTAAAATCCCAAAGTTCAAATTAAAAAATATCTAAAATCCGGAAGTTCAAATTAAAAACCAGTATGTTCACAAATGAATAGCGTAAATCATTAAAAATTCACCAAAGAGCATCCTATCAATAATTCAATTCACAATTCTTGAACGATTTCTCATACTTAATACAACAATTACCACTCCTATATTTTGTTCATAACTCCCACTAATTAACTATTAGTTCCCTCTCTCCCTATATATATATAGGGAGAGAGTGAACTAATAGTAGGAATTGAAAAAAAAGAGCATGATTTGTCTGCATTGTTTAACAATGCACACCCGATTTGGCAGAAAAACAGGTTTTTGACGCCAACTTTTGTCTTTGTTTTAACAGTTACATTGTTACAATAATAGAGACGAATCTAAGTTCGCGTCAAAAACTGATAATTAATTTAAGTAAATTTAATTCATGAATTGATATTTGAAAAAACTGTATTAACATCAAGTGTCATCCACTGCAAGTTTAAAAAAATTTATTCGGACTTAATTGGATGAATAGAAAGTATTTTATTAAAGATTGAAAATTTTAATAAGATAAATGTATAAATAAATATATAGAGAGAGCGAGGGAGTAAGCTATAATTATAGTATTGGATACAATATTTATTGCGAGAAATATATTAATTTTTAAGAGCGAAAATCATAATTAAGCAAGTAAGCATTTTATGATTTGTTACTTTGTCGTTCACTAATTAGCTTAGACAGTTAACTTTAAGGAAAGTTACAGTTTGTTTTTTTCTCACCGTTCATGATGGAGAAAACTTAAATGACGTTTAAGTTGACGTTAAATTTGGTGATGATTGATTTGGAGTTCGAAAACCTCTTATCAATCGGTGATGATGAAGGAATGTTTGATATATTTGAACAGAGTGTTGAAGATTTCGGTATTTGATTTTCGTCAATGAAAAAAAAAATTAAATATCGAAAAAGATATGATGATTGAGGAAAAGATAAAATTACACGGTTTTAAATTGTTAGACAAAACTTATTTTCAAACTAGAGTGGAAGTAATTGTTAATTGAATTGAATTAAGAAAAAAATTATATATATATATATATATATATATATATATATATATATATATATATATATATATATATATAGTAGTAATAAATCACACACACACACACAAGAAATATATATATTTTTTCTTTTTAAATTTAAAATAAATTGCAAGCATTCTTATGTTTTCTCTTAAATATTAAACTGTATGAATCAAGGAATTTTACTCTCAGAATTTTAGTAAAATAATTCTTTTAAACAATGGGCTTTAAAAATGCGATTCTTTGTACATTTTTGAGGGTAGAGGTGAAAGAAGAGTCATGCAATATGTACATATATTCTTTTACTTCTGACTTAATCTACCATTTACATGATTTTGTTTGAAAAGTTTTGATAATTGTGCTGTTAATAAGGAAAAATTTTAGGAATTAATTTTTACTACACACATAAAAAGAATTAGGGTATGAAACTACTTAAACGTACCGTATCGTTATCTTTACCATATATTTCATTTTAACAGTTGCTTTTCTCGAAGTTTTGTCTGTAATTTTAACGACTTGGCGAAACTTGGCTTAGCGGCGAATTTACTTGCTAATACAATAACTACTTGAATGCAATTTATATTTCGAAGTTTATTGAATCTAAAACATAAACAATCCTATATAATTATTAACTTCTCTTAAAATATAAATGAACTCATAGGTTGCTTTGAAAAATTTGGGAAATATTCTAAAATACTAGAATGCGTCAATTATCTCGAGAAGATAAATTCGTTTAAAAATGTCAGTAAGATTGTAATTTCTGTGTAATTTTTGTAAATTTCTGTGGGCTGAATTTTAGATTACTCTATACACAATTTTTAATTAATTTTTTAATTATTATAAAATTAGATTGTTTCAGCTCAATTCTTTTCTAAAATTGTTTCTTTTATATTGACTATTCCCTTATAGTTTTATTACAATCGTATTTTGGAGCTCAGACTTTATTTTTACAATTTGGAGCTGCCATTTTTTGGAATATTTATACTTTAATTCATTCTAACATATCTCAAAATTAGTATATTAATTATATATTAGTATATTAATTCAAGCGCATAATTCCTTTCTGAATCTTGCATGAATAGGAATTAGATATTTATGCAAAACAGGTATGTCAAATCAACAACATTTCAACTTAAGAGAGTTAAAATTCAACAGAAAGAAAGGAACGTAGATTAAATCTAAAGAAATAATTGATCTACACATCTGAATCCCATTTTTATGCAAAAATAGGTGTGATTTATTGATAATGATTACGTATAACAGATAATTATAAAAATTAGAACAATAAAGCTTGTATTAAAATGTTTTTACGTGGTACAGTTATAAACAATGTTGCAGACATATTTGCTGTAAATCCCTCTTGTTCCGGGAGATTGAGATTTTCTTTAAGGTTATACAAAAAAGATTTTGTAAAAAAACAAAAAATCAATACAATCCAAGATTACGAAATCTACTATGTATAATTTTTCACACCGAAAAAAAATTTTTTTTTATCAAATATATTTCTATATATTATTATCGAAAATAAACTAAAATCTATTTATAGAACCATAAGAATGAAAAGCAAAAATCCACGATAACTATTTACAGAAAAATAACCCTGTGGAATCATTCAAAGTGTAATTAAAAATAGAACACTTAACTCTTTCCTGTAAAAATCAGAATTAAATGATCTAGACAGTAACACTTTCGCTATCTTATAGCTCAAGGCAAATGCTCTAAATTCGGAAATTGCAAGAAAAATTAACCTTTCGCAGAGTGACCTGTATTTAGGATATCTTGTTCTATTTTTTAAAAATATACCCTAAAATAATTTAGGGTCTTGTTTCTTAGAATAAACGTAACTGTAAAAAATGTTAGAAGTAGTTGAATTCTTTTTTTTATCGATATCGTTTGGTGATTCTTGGTGATTATCTCTCGTAATGAACCTTCATACTTATTTTTGCTAATGCATTAAAATTAAAAGAATTGTTTAGAAATTTTGATGTTTGCAAAAATTCACCGTATAGTGAAAGTAACATTATTTATTTACTTCTTTTTTTGAACAAACATTTAAAATATAATATAATAATAATTTTAATTTTTCTTCTAAATATTCTTTTATTCAACTGAACTATTTAAGTGTAAGAAAAGCATTGCAGAATTCTAGAGTTGTTTTATGATAAAATTAGTACACAATGTGTTTGAGATTTAAGAACGCATTTTAGGATGGCTTGACTACGTTGGAATTGTGATTTATTAATACAGTATAAATATATGTATTTTTTTAATAATTAGTGTCAGTTGAATTAAAATATACATATAAAATTATTTGAAGGATATTATTAGATAAAAAAATTATTTATAAAAATGCAATTTTCTGGCATAAAAATGAAGAAAAAGTAACATATTTTCAAAACATTCTCCTTTTATGAAAAAGGTTTCAATAATAATAATATTTTGCCTTCATATAGCTAGAACTTATATACCGGGTTTGGTCTTTGAAATATTTAATTTAGAAGAGCGAATATATATATATATATATATATATATATATATATATATATATATATATGTATATATATATACTGGATTATATCAAAGTAGATAAATTTTTACAAAAAACATCCGTTGTTATTTAAATTGATCGTAACTCTGAAAATAATGTGAATTTTTCAAAATTCCTGGTTCAGCCCTTGTATAGACGTCTTAACCATATATGAGCAAAATGTTATTATTATAGAAGGATTTTTCATAAAAGAAGATATTATAAAATATACCATTCTTTCTTCAGTTTTAGCGGAAAAACTGTATTTATAAATAAGCTTTTTTATAATAATATTCTTAAAAGAATTATGCATATATATTTTAATTCAACTGACACTCAATATCAATAAATTATTCATTTATACGCTTTTTCGAAATCCCTAATGCGATCGTAGCCAATCACCTTAAACCTTAAAATAAGTTTCGTCATCACACAATGCGTGATAATAAAATAGCAAATATCAAAATACGTTAGGCTTAGAGTTTCGTATCAATTTTACCCATATTTTCTAAAAAATTTATTTTATTAATTGTATTAATCTTGTTTGGGGAAATTTTAAATGCTTCCGTTGTTTTCCTTCATTTATATTTCAAATAAAATGTCTCAAAAGTATAAAGCGTTCATTATTATAGGTTTTGCATTATTTCAGTCTTAATGCTTTCATTTCTTTCTCATGTATTGTAAGGAAGATTAATATTATTAAGTTATTCCAATTCACGTATTTGTTTAAATTCATCTCTAAACTCAAAAAATAACTATCAAAAAATTCTAAGTATGCCTCTTGAATATAATATTAACCTTATTGTTTTAGTTCTCTCTTTATCAGACACACACACACACATATATATATATATATATATATATATATATGTAATTATTTACTGTTATTATGTTTTGTAATTTTTTAAATTTAGACAATATCTAATTTATCCTACAATTATTAAATAGATGGCGCCACATGCTTGCTTTTTTATTATTATTATTATTATTATTATTATTATTAAAAATCTTAATATATATTTTTCAGAGTTTCATTATAATTTTGCTAATTTTATGATTTTTATTTTTATTTTTGATTTTTTAAAAGTATATATATATATTTCTTATTATCGTATATCGTATCGCAATTACTCGTTTCTTATATCGTATCGCAAGTAACTTTATGCGGTTCTGCTCTCCCTATTTGGCGGGAACACGATAATGCACTCTCGGCCATCGTTACAAATCCGTTTTAGTAGGTTATGTTTATGTTCATATATTCTTGTTTAATGACTTAATAATTAAATTTTACGTATAGAACTCTTTTCCTTTTTTTCTCTTGGTACATAGTATGACAAATTACAGGTGAAGGTTGGCGCCGCAAAACTTGTTTAAACCTGCAATCCTGGTTCCTAAGGCCAGGAATTTGTCTTTATACTGTGTGCCTACTTCCTACTTTTAGTTATCTTAGGTTTATAACTATATGATTATTTTTATATTTTTGTTTATATGTATATGTATATGTGTGTATAATTTTATATATATGTGTATGTATATGTATATGATTATATATTAAAAATTCTTATATTGATTATATATATATATATATATATATATACATATAATCTAAATTCTTATTTCCCTTATGTCTGATTATATATTATAATTACGGTTTTTTTTGCGTCAATTTTAGTGATTATTGTTGATGCAATTTTCTACAGTAGAAAATATTAACTATATGTATGGTATTTCATATGTTTGAGGCATAAGAATTCATTCAAATAAATAACAAAAAGTATTCTATTTTTACTTTTTCCGTTTTACTTGCGAAAGTATTTTTATATCAACTGGAATATAATCCAACTGCAGATTTCAAATGAATCTAAAAAAATTCTTAATTGTATATTCTAAAATTAAAAGATGAATGCTACGATATAGAAAGCTTCCTTATTTTTTCATCTTTCGAATGCATTTTATACGTATTAAATTTTAAAAAAATAATCTACACACACATTTGAAGATAGGGGTAATTAGTATATATAATCCTGTATGATCAACATTGCATTCACAGATTCGAGATACCTCATAAAAGAGTGCTTTATGAATAATAATAGGAAGCAGTTACATGTGAATGTATTTTAATCTAGATATAATCTGCTGTATTTCTTTTTAAGAGGCTCTTTGGACTCTTTAATGAAATATTTTCCAATGTACTTTGATCCAAAAATCAAATCAAGGTCTTAAAGTATTAACAATTTAATATTTTATAGTAAAAATAATTAAAAATGCTATCTTTTTTTTTTACTGCAATACACTATGAATTCAAGTAAATTATGTATCTTTACGAAAGTCAGATAATCCAGTCAGTAGTTCGGTTAAATGTCGTTGGATGCTGCCAAGAAATTTTTTAGATATCATTTCTCGTATCCTATTCGTTAAACGGTTTATGAAATAAAATACATAAGAAAAGATAATGTGTTTCAGGAATTATCTTTTCTTAAATAAGGATATTTTTTATTTTTAGGTTCGTATCACAATTCACGTACTATTTATGTACAAAATCACGTACAATATTACCATCACGCAAATATTATATCATTTTCGTTGAGTCTCATGAACAGAATAAAATTATTTAAGTAGTGAAAATCACGTATTTTTATAAATTATATTTTGCGAAAAAGTCGCGCATATAAAAGATAACGAGATGATTATTATTCCTTATGGTATGTTGGAATTGCACATATTTTTTCCATCGTGAATTTTACTATAATTTAAATATGCGAAGTGAAATATTTTTCCTTTTTTATAGAACTAATATATGTAGAAATTCAAAAGAATATATAATTGGGGATTTCTTATTTTTAATAGGTATATTTTTTGGATTTTTCTTTCTTTTTTGGATTTCTCTTTATTTATGATTTTACATCATCGGTTACTAGAAAACTCTTTTATATAACTTACCGTAAAATCCGGCGTATAATGCGCACCTACACTTTAAAACTGCAATCTTTAATTTTTAGATATATTCGCCGTATAACGGGCACCCCCTATTTTACGAAGGAACCTAAAATGTACGTGCGCTATGTTCATATGTTTTGAAGTAATTTGTTCGATGTATTATTCCAAGTTTTAGAAAAAATTAACATACTACTAGAACTACAATCATTTAAGTTCATAACGAATGTCATTTCTTTTAAATAAACAGTATTTCGATAGATGTAGAAGTATTAGTCTTTTTCTATGATCCTCTTTTTTTTATTTTTAAAACTCTTATTTTTATACCCGGCGTATAACGCGCACCCGTAAATTTCGATCTTATTTTTTATGTTAAAAGTGCGCTGGATCTTACGGCAAATGTATTTTTGGGGTATTCTTCTGTTCTTTATGTATTATGTTATAAAAACGTAAACGATTTTAAGAAATACTTGTTAAAATTGCTTGTTAAAATATGTTGGAACGCAAAAAGAGAAATAACAATACCATTCCTTGATGAAGCAAAATTCGCTCAACTGTCTCTTCTTTATTGAGTAGATACTCCCTTAACGGTACACTACAGTCATGGTAGGGCATTTGTCCATTTTTATTTCCTCTCCCCCCTCTTTTTCTATGATGCAAACCTCATTTAAAATTACGAAAAAATTCACATCACCCTCCAATCGGCCGAGCCCCAAAGTTGCACCCGCCCAGCCCCCCTTCTACTTGCGAAGGGAAACTCTCGCAACGAGAGCATTGGTCAGCTGAGGAAGCCCTCGCTACTTTTTTATACTTTATCCAGTGACTAAAGGGTTAGAGCGAGGGAACATGACTGAAGGACCAGTGGTGTACTACCGTAAAGAGTTTTCCGGGTAAGACTGAATAATGATGATTTTACAGGTTACGGGCACTTGATTTAAATAGGATTACATTTTTGATTAAAAAACATGACAGGAAAACTATATAAAATGCAAATGCTCAAAATGGTAAAAGCTCTCATCAGATGAAAAGAATAGCAAACGCTCCTACTAAAGTAATAGGGAGTTTATTAGTAACTGACAGTGATTTAACGGTGATTGGTTTTTACGCTTTTTTTGCGAGAGGAGTTTTTGAAAGTAGCCACCATAGTTTTACATCTATGATAAAATAATAATCTTATATAATAATGTGGATTTTTATTTTAGCAAGACTGTCGAGTAAAATGGATAATGGTGATTAGGTATTGATATTAGTTGTTTGTTTGAGTCTAATGCTCTTTTTTCGAGTAAATATTACTGGAAAATCGCCACTATAAACATCTATAACTTTAATCATTTGTAAAGTAATTATATGTGACCTAGATGTTTTAATGTAGTAAGAAAGTCTTTCACATAATAGAGTTAAATACTTGAGTGTTGATTATATTTCATTCATACACATTCTTTGTGAAGAAATACTATTGGAGAATGCCTCAAAGCAATAATAATTTAATTAAATATAGTAAAAATTTGATTATAATGAGGAATATGGCTTGTTTTGTCTTTTTGCCAGTGATTCTCAACCAATGTGCCGTTGCACTTTTGTGAGTCGCCAAATTCTTGAAGTGTGCCGCCCAAATTTTTTTAAAATTATTATTTATCCTCCGCGGAAAAAAATAATACCCGAAACTGAATCATTCGGTTGTTTTATGAACTAAGAGTATTCGTGGTATATTTAACTTATTCTTTCATGGATATATAGAGGTGTATTACAGATAAGTAAAATTCTCTCTCTTTTAAGTTTATTTTATTGTTAGTGTGCCGCCAAATTTTGAAATTGTTAAAAGTTGAACGGTTGAAAATCACCTTTATGCATTTGTTGAGATGAAGCTATAAGGAAATAATCATAATTATTGTTAATTTGAGAACTTAATAAAATAATGTCACATGTGGGAATAATATTACTTTTACGTAAGTTAGACATAGGGTATTTTCCCAAGTAATAAATTAGCTATTATTATAATTAACAATAGTCATTTAAGTTATATGATGAAAAATACAACATGGTGCTCTATAATCAAATTTTGTTGTTCACATAAACATGATCATTGACAGAGTTTTTTAAAGGAAATTTTGTGTAAAGATTCACTGTTTGTTTGACAGGTGTCATGAATGCAGAAGAGGATTGCTTAGAAAAATAATTATAAAATCCATTTCTGTGTTTTATCTACAGGTTTGGTGGAACATCTCTCAGCCAGGGCGTTCCCGAAAATGGCTTGCGACCGCTGGAGCTGGTCTTCAGGGGCATCAAGATGTCCTGCAAACAAAAGACTATTCTTCATGATGTCTTCGGAATGGCAAAACCCGGAGAAATGCTCGCTGTCATGGGACCCAGCGGTAAGGAAGAACCATTTAAACACATCTTTCAAGAACATTTCGTCAGAAAGATACTGATAATTCATTGAATATTGATTTTGTGTACAAAGGAAAATTATCACATGCCTTAAACTAAGTATAGAAAATAACTTGGTAGTTCAAAAAAACTCATGCCACAATGCGGGATCTTTTAAAACGGACATGCAGTAGCTCAATTATATATGAACTTTGACGGAATTAATTACCGAATTTCCAATCTTTTGTTTACGAAACCATAATTATACCAAACAGGCCTATCATAGAACTTATTGTTTTGAAAAGCTTGATATTTTGAAAAAAAAAGTCAAAATAATGTTATTGAGATTTAAATAGAAACGACGAGGAATTCAATTGTAAAACAAGTCAGTTAACTGCAAAGAGAACAGATTTTTTTTAAAAAATTAAAATCAGATGTGGTGATTGACATGGGAGTGTAAAACCCAAATTCAAAACCATTATCTACTTAATTTTATTCGATAATATAATGATTGAATCGAAAAGAAAATACTATTTCTAGTTGTAGGAAGTAATAAAACTGCTGCACCCTTATTTTTGGGTGTGTCATTTCAATGATCGATATATTTTCATAAATCAATTTAATTAACTCATTAAAAAAATTTAAAACTTAATTACCTATGTCTTTTAGTAATACACTTAAAATAACATAAAAAATACCTTGATAAAACTTTTATTTGTATCCCCAATAAACGTTTTGAAATAAATTGTATGCTATGAAAATTATAGCTATATATCATTGGTGTGATTCATTCTATTTTTTGTTTGTAAAAATCATTAAATTTTAAAAGAATATTGTTTGCAACTTTTCAGGTTCTGGCAAGACTACATTACTTAATGCTCTTAGTGGTAGAGCTAAAGTAGACAGTGGTGTCATCACCTTAAATGGAGAATTGTTAAATAAAGAATTACGACGTCGTATTTGCTACGTCTTGCAACAGGACATCTTTATGCCAAATCTAACTCTTCGACAGACATTAAAGGTAACTTTTTCAATTCCTACAATTAGCTCACGATCTCTATATATTTATTTATCTTGGTGGATTTTTCAATCATTAATAAAATACATTTTAAAGCGCTCAATTGAGCTGAAATTTTATATACATGATTATTTTGGATGGCAATACAATAATTTAATTATAATTGATAAAAATTAATTGATTAAAACTAATTATGCAAAGAATTAAAAATACAGCCACGTTGGCAACTTAGCAACCATTTTGGCGACTTGTGTCAACACTTGAAAAGATTTTTTTTTTCTCACGTTTTAAAGCATTCAGTTGCACTGAAATTTTATATACACGATTGTTTGGGGTGACAATACGATACTTTAATGATAATGAATAAAAATTAATTACCACTTAATGTTGTGATTCTGTCCTATCTATATACTTCTTTATATTAATTGTAACTATTTAATAAAAAATAGCTAAAATAAAAATTTTCTTTGTTGATCTAAGTAGGAATTGACTTAAATTTTTTTTTTATAATACTTTTGTTTTTTATGTATGTTTTGTTTTAAATGCAGACATTATATACATAAATACAGATTTTTTAAATTTATTTTACTTAAAATTTATTTATTTATTAAACTATTTCTTAAGCTTCATGCTGTATTGATCAAGCCAAAACGTACTGTCACCTGCATAGTGATAGCCACTTGCCACGATGAATTTCGTGGGCCTCAATCTGACACCGTCAATCAGGTGGCAAAAACAACAACACAACAGCATATTGTATTGACTCAATTTGTTATTTTTTTTTAAATAGAACATTCATTAGAGAAAAAGCAGTTTAAAAAAAAACTCAGATATTTACAATGTCATAAAAAGTCAAAAAATCAGATGTAGACGTATAAAATATATATAAGTCACGTATTTCCTCATATGTACACAGAATATAGTTTATTTAACATAAAATGTGACCCACAGTTTGAGACTTAACTATTAAATGATGGTAAATAATATTAAATTGAATGAACTTCGAGTTATATATATATATGATTTATAAAGGCTGTGAATTTTTACTATAATAAAAGGAATAAATTGATATAATAAATATATTTCTATACATAAAGGAAAGTTTTTGAAAATTATGACTCAAATAATTTATAAATCGACCAGCGGATAAAAAGAGTATTTAAGAAGTCACCTTGAAAATTAAATCTGCAAAATATTTGGTAGAATATGTTAAAATTTATCAATAGTCAACTCCTCATTTCTTCCCCGTATAATGCCGAACTTTCTAAAAATTATATATTCTCAAATTTTTCCCCCAAACATTTTTTACAACATGCTTTTGAAAATTGTAAAGTAGGTCATATAACAGGTGCTGATTTTTGGAGTAGGGAAATAAATTGCAGTACTGAACTATTAAGAATACATTTTAGATGTCGTCATCCTACTGGTTGTGTTAGAAATATGTCGTGAAGTTTTAGCATTTGTGTTCTTGTCAGAAAACGGGATCTCGAATGTTTACGCAATACATTTCTTAACTTGTTTACCGGTTCAAACTCTACAATTAAGTAAGTTTTTAAACCTACTTTACGTGTTTTATTTTAAAATTCCAGTGAAACTGCGCAATTTTTTGTTAAATAATACTTCTGATGAACTCATAAAGCATGTTTGAATAAATTAAGTGGAAGTAATACTTGAATTTCTTAGAATAACCTACAATAATTTATGGTTTATAATTGTTAATAGCCACTGTGTGTACTAAAATCTTTATTGATGTGCATATTTGTTTCAATTCCTTCTATTAGTTCACACTCTCCCTATATATATATATATATATATATATATATATATATATATATATATATATATATATATATATATATATATAGTCAAAGTTCTCTACTAAAGACAGATGAATAATCAATAATCAAAGCTGAAAAAAATTGAAATTGCAAGATAAACTAGACATAAGTTTTTAGAAAAATATATTAAAAAGAATAATATATATATATATATATATATATATATATATATATATATATATATATATATATATATATGTGTGTGTCTTGCTCTAATTTTCAATCGTGAATAAAAGGTTTTCTATGCATCCATTTAAGTTTAAATACATTTTTTAAAAATTATAGTGGATGACACTTGATGTTGATATAGTTTTTTCAAATATTAGTTCATCAATTAAATTAAAAAATGAATAAATAGTAACAAACAAAAATAACAGTCCAACAGCACATATAGAAAGAAAAAACGCTCGTTGTGTCTCTGTAGCGCAAGGGATAACGTGTTGGTCCTTGGATAGCAATGGATAGCAAAGGTCGTGGGTTCAAATCCCACTTACGATGGCCTAATTTCTGATAATGTAATTTTTTTTACTATGCTATTTTATTAGAATAATTTAATTTAATAAATAAATAGTGACAAATAAAAAAAAATAGTCTAACATCCTACACAGAAAAGAAAATGGAAAGTTGCAAGGAAAATCGCTTTCTATTTTGTTACTTCATATTGTGATTCTGTCCTTTGTATACACATATTAATATTATAATTGTAAATATTGAATAAAAAGTAACTAAAATAAAATGTTTCTTTGTTGACTTAAGTAGGAGTTGACTTAAATTATATTTTTATATTATTTGTTTAAAATATAAACTCACTATAAAATCTCAGTCCTGAATTAGTTTCAGATTTTGTTACTCCTGATGTAACTTGCACTACTTCACATAAAAAAATTTACTTTTTGGAACCCTCTATAACGGAGAATATCTAATTTTATTTTCACGTGATCGGAGAATATATCTCAAAGAGAGCCGTTTACAGTCTTTATCTTATATTTCCTGTCAAAACATTTTCAAGTTCTCTAAGGTAATTGACCTAGACATTGGATAAGGGATCAAAGTCTTAGTCTTATCACGTATAAGATTAGTTCTTATTTTTATCACATTATTTAGAATGATTTTATTCAATTTCTTTCAACGAATCTACGTTCGTTTCTAGGAATTTATGTGCATAGATTAAGAAACGTAAAGTGTGAACGGCATTCCCTTCCCACTTATATTTAGACGTCTTCCGTTTCGCTCAAGTAGATACTTATCTTTCTCATACTTTTCAAAATGATAAGTTTCAATAGAGTTTATTTAAGTTCTTAAGAAAATCTGTTTCGTTCTTGTTGTTAAAGCGTACGTTTGTTATTTGACCATTGGATACCAGGATCGATTCTAGGTTATCGGCCGCCCGTGTGCTAACACCTAATCTGACGCCCCTCTAGAGAATTTTTCATATTTTGACTAATAAACGTTGACGTTATAAATTCACTTATCTGAATAAGAGTAAAAAGTAAAATGTTATCAAAAATGCAAAAAGACACAACAATCATTTCTTTTCTCTATTCTGTTTTTCTAAATTGTAAGGCTATTATTAAATTGAAAACATTTAATTTCCTCAAATGCATTTTGAATTTAAATACTCCTATATCTTAGGTCAGGGGTGGCCAACCCAAAATACCTCGCGGGCCACTTCGGAAGAACTTTACAATCCCGCGGGCCACATATAAAAAAATATATATCTTTATATTATATTTGGATCCATTATAAACATTTGTTGGAGTGAAAATTTAAAACAAACTGATATATTGTTATTGTTTTCAATGTTTTTCATGTAAGCAAACGCAGATAATATAATAATAATAATGCAATGATCAAATAATGTTTCATATGTTTAATTAGTGAGATATGTTTCGCAACTCTTTCACTTAGTTTTTGCAAGTCGATCTCAATGCATGTGTATTTGCGTATCGTAATTGATGTTGGTGATTTTCGTGCGTTAAGTTTGAGCGCGATTTATGTTTGATAAATTTCAATTTAGAAAAAAAAAGAGATTTGCAATAACCGAAGCAACGTGATAAAATAATAACAGTTACGGGATTTATTTTTTTACAAAAAAAAAATCTTTAAGCAAAAATATTGTACAAAATAGTCAAATTTTGTAAAGTTGTAAAGAATCTCACGGGCCGCAAAATTATTCAAGGTGGGCGAAATTCTGCCCGCGGGCTGGTCACGCCTGTCTTAGGTAATAGTAGCCATATTGGAAATTTTCGCAAAGCAATTTTTGCAAAAATCATTTTTTGAGACGCCTTTGTTAGGCATAGATCCACAATGTGCCGCTGATAAACAAGAAACCTTTTCTATTGCCGGCTCTGTTACGAATTTTTCTATCAAATGAAGGATGTGTGTAAAGAGTAGATATTAACAGACAATGGACCACCACACTGAACTAACGTTCTATTTTTTAAAAAATTATGCTATGCTACCGGAGAATCAGAACTTATTTTGATTTTCCAATAACCATTAAAAATTCAGCACATACACATATTTATTCGACTTACTGTTAAGGTTTTTTTTTTGAGAAAATCGCAACACATTTTGCTTGGTTGATAGAACTACATGCGGCCTGAGACTGCCCCTTGATTTGGCTGCCGGCGTGCGGTGCACACATGCTAGTAGCAGCCCTGTTAGAGACTTAAAAAAATTTTAGCTCAGATGATATATAAGACCGTACACAGAGTTCAATTTTTCTCCTCCTGGAAATATTTTTTAGTCAAGATGTTTTTTATGTGTACCGTATTTAAGTCTAACTAGACTCTGCTTATGCAAAATAATAATAATAAACCGAACTAGAGGCGTCCAAATGTATACTGCATACATCCCAAAAGTTAACTGGAAAAAAATTACCTGAATCATACGCGTGTAATAGGGTGGATCATGGTTAGGTGGGGGGGGAATGTTGTCTATTGGAACCTACCTATATGCGCAGAAAATGTTCTATGGTATGGAGATATGGAGAAAAATAATTAAAAATATTAATTTAAAAATTTTTAATATTGCCTCAAAGGAGTTGAATTTTTGAAAAAAAATGGAAAAAGGTTTAATTTCGATTAGTTGATTTTAGATTAAAAATAATTATTTTTCTGCAATAGAAATAATCAGATTGGTGAGTTTTGAGTATTGAGTAGCACAGTGTAACATTGCAACATTTCATAATCCAGTTTTCTTTCCCAGCACCGTCGAACAGTTTTTCTCTGTCTTCCGCTTTATCGTGCTCTTTAATTTCTCAACAGTAGTTTTTTTTAATTAGTACTAAATAAACTTTTAAATGTACCTATTATTTTTCTCTTGTAACTCTTCAATATGTGTTCTCTCATCGCAATCAATGTTAAAAAGTACTAATAGGCTTGCTTCATTTTAAAAAAATTTCCTTGACTTTTTATAATAAAATGCTGCAATATTTAAACTTCCTCCTCTTTGTGGCAGTACTTAACACAAAAATTAATTTTTCGTTTTATCTCTATGTCATAGAACAAGGGTGGGCAGACTTTTCTAGGGTACGGGCTTCTTCTAATCTTTTCAAGGTGCTGTGGTTTACTCAGTGGCGTAGATCTGCAATATTTATTATAATTTAATACGGAATATATACTTATATATATACCTACATTACTACAATAAAAAAATTCACTCTTTTAAAACCACGTATACAGCAAAAAGCATGATACTGTTCAAATTCAAACTTCTAAATAATTATTCAAATTCGTAATTCAAAAATTCAATTCGGATTCGTGCATTAAAAATGAATAAATTGCTCTTACCTGTCAGAAGGAGAAGCGACGCACAAAAAACACCCCAGTCGGATGGAGGGACAAAAAACACGTTTTTTATTTACAAAACAGGAACGCTATTTACACTAGAAGCAAACGACTACAGCGCCGCTAAACAGGAGTTACAACATACTCCCTCCCCCCCGAATGACCAGGGGTTCATTCATAATCTGCTACTATTTCAAAATACACAGAAAAATATTAAATACACATTACAGGTAATTCACATACAAATTCACCAGAACAAATTCAAAACTATCACTTAACTAAGAAATCATTCATTAAGTTCAAGGTTATGTAACAATTGTACAGGTCTTTTAATAATTGAATTTTGTGTTTTTATCTTACAAGAACGTATTTTACCATCCCTGCCAGGAAATACATCAACCACTTTGCCTAGTTTCCAAAAATGTCTAGGAAATTTTTCATCATTAATTAGTACAACATCATCAATTTTAAACTCTTTAATTTCGCCTGTAGGCTTAATACAATGAGCAGATTTAAGCATGCAAATATATTCTTTTGACCATTTTGTCCAAAACATATTAAGTAATCTTTCGCGATAATTAAACCTTTTAATTAGAACTTTCCTGTTGGAAAAGTTAGAATCAAAATTAAGCCTGGCAGGTGGTAGACTATTCACTCTACGTCCTAAAATCATATGAGAGGGTGTAAGAGGTTCAGGTTCATTAAATTCACTAAAAATATATGTAAGAGGGCGAGAGTTGAGCACTCCTTCAATTTCAATTAAAAGAGTCTCCAACTCATCGCGAAATAAAGTTGCTCTTCCCACAGTCTTTCGTAAAGCAAGCTTTACTGTTCGAATAAGTCTTTCGTAAAAGCCGCCCCACCAGGGTGCTCGTTCCATAATAAACTGCCAGTAGATTTTATGAGATGCGTAGAACGCTTTCACTGTAGGATCGCTGATAATCTTCCACAAGTTTTTCAGTTCAAGTTCGGATTTCTTAAAAGTTTTTGCGTTGTCAGTCAAGATTTTCGAACACAGACCACGACGACTAATAAAACGTCGAAGTGCTAATAGAAATGTTTCAGTTGTAAGGTTGTTCACTAGCTCTAAGTGAAGAGCTCTCGTAACAGCACACGTAAATAAAACAATGTAATGTTTATTCTCGTCTTTTGTGTAGAGGGGGCCTCCAAAATCTATTCCAACTACAGAAAATGGAGCTGACTGCTCTACACGAAGAGCTGGTAACGGAGCGGTGACTTGAACACCTGAAGTCGAACTAAATCTTTTGCATATCAAACATTTCTTTAAGATGTTTTTCACAGTCTGTCTCCCTTTAATGAGCCAGAATCGCTCTCTAATTTCTAGTAGAGTTTCACTAACACCACCGTGAAAAACCTTTTCGTGAGAGTCTCGCACCATTAAATTTACGAAGTAATGCTTGGCCGGTAAAATGATAGGGTGTTTTTGTAAATAAGAGAATTTAGATTTTTGTAGTCTTCCACCGACACGTATCAGTTCATCTGAATCAAGGAAAGGATTAAACTCTAAAATTACTGAAGTTTTGAGTAGTAGTTTGCGTGCACGTAAACAATTAACTTCTTCGGCGAAAGCATCTCTCTGTACTAATAGAATCCAAAATTTTTCGGCACCATCGATTTCTTCTGTACTTAAGTCGTCAGATCGTTTATTGAATCTATTGCGAATGTTATGCACAAAACGAAGCACCCAACTAGTAACTCGCAATAATTTCTGCAGGCTGCTAAATTTTCTTAAATTAATTATTGAGGCTGTGTTTAATTCACATGCGAACGTAAACACTTGTTCTTCGGATTCACAGGGGTCGGTTGAAGAAAAGTCACAATTCAAGCTTTTCGGCCAGTTGTTTTCCGTCGTGCGAAGCCACTGAGGACCATGCATCCAAAATTGGCTGTTAATAATCGTCTCGAGATTCGCTCCACGAGAAACATAATCTGCTGGATTTTCTCTCCCACTGCAATGATGCCAATCAGACGGATCGGAATTTGATTGGATTTCTATTACCCTATTCGAAACAAACTGTTTATAATTTGAAGCTTTTCCTTTAATCCAATGGAGAGCAATAGAAGAATCACTCCAGAGGAAATATTTCAAAATAGGGAATTTAAATTTTGATGTTAAATATTTCAAAATTCTCGAGGCTAAAACTGCTCCCAAAAGTTCCAATCGTGGGAGGGTTAACTTTTGAGAGGAGAAACTCTGCTTTTAGCGGTTATAAAACTCGTGTAAATATCGTCATTTGCAGTGACATAACGAAAATACGCCACTGCTCCAAATGCTCTGGGACTTGCATCACAAAATATGTGCAATTGCAAATCCTTTCCCTTATCTAAAGGATATGGAAAATATTTTCTTTCCAATGTTAAGTCGTTTAGAAGACAAACTTGAGAGCACCAAGTCTCCCATTTATTCTTTAACTCGGTGGGCAATTGCTCATCCCAGCCGAGACCGTATTCCCAAATTTCTTGCATTAAGCATTTTATTATTAACACAAATGGGGAAATAAAACCTATCGGATCAAAGACTTTTGCTGCTGTTTTCAGAACACAACGTTTCGAATTCTTTAAATTTTTGATTAACTCAAGCAATGGTTGTGCATCTAATTTAAATGTATCATTATTTAAATTCCAAATAATTCCTAAAACCTTTAAAGAACGCTCACCCGATTCACAAACATCACCTATACCGTTTTCGTTCCATAATTTTCTTAATTCCTTCGAATTAGTTTTAAATTTTCTTAAATTCATGTTAGCATCTTTAAGAATTTCAATCGCGTCTTTTGAGAGATCGAAAGCCTTATAAACGGATTCGGATGAACCGGCGAACAGATCGTCAACATATAAAGAAGTGTTCAACAGTTCATAAGTTTCTCTATAATCTTCCTTATATTTTCGTATATGGAATTTAATCGTCGCAGCAAGTATAAAAGGACTCAAGGTCACCCCAAACGGTACACGATTCATTCTCATTATTTTGTACGATTTGGCATCTCCATCATTCGGAAACCAAAAAATCTTAAATAGTCGCGATCTTCCTCAGCTATTCCAATCGTTAAAAATGCCCCTTGAATATCACTACAAAACGCATGTTCATATTCGCGAAATCGCAAGATTACATCTATTATTCGGGGATTCAAAGGTGGACCCGCATAAAGGCACTCATTCAAAGATTTACAGTCTCTACCTTTCGAGGACGCATCAAAAACCATTCGAACTTTTGTCGTTTCTTTGTCTTTTCGAACCACAGCCGAATGAGGCATATAATAAGAATTAGTTTCGAAATGTGATGAACATTCCTCAACAATATTTTCTTTAATTTGATCTTTAACAATATTTTTGTATTCATTATAAAGCCAATTATTGTCTTGCATTTTAATACTTAAATTACCGAATCTGCGCTTCGCTATTGCCCAATTATTTTCCAAATCGCTTGGTTTATCTTCCCAAAATAATTTAGTCTCATACATTCCGTTATTAAATTTTAAATTATTCTCAAAACTCGAAATATAGTCGTTATCGCTACCTAACCTATTCTTTTCTGTATCACTAATTCCCATCGATTCTAATTTCCAAAATTGGGTTAAATTTTCATTTAATTGGGAACAACATTCTACTTTAAATACAGAAACGTTTTCTTTATAATGTACATCCATAGGCGATATTCTACCCTGGATTATTGTCCCGAAAATGGTATCTATCGCAAACAAAGTTTTTGTTAATTTCTCCTTTTTACCGGAATGAATCTGCCAAAAATATTGCGCCCCTATTAACAATGAAATCTCATCTCCATTCGATTCGTTTAAGTCAGAAAAGTGAACATTTTTACAACTAAGCGATTTCTTTAATTTATTCGCCGATACTTTGAAAGGAGTTCCGGAAATGACGTCCGTCAAAAAGAGCGTCAATAGTGATCGTTTTTACAGAATCGTTAAGGTTACAGAGGGTAATTTCCACAACTTCGTATTTTTTTTTGAATGGGTGTTCTCGAACCGAATGTGTAAACCAATAAATTTTCTTCGCGTTTCACAGGAAGCTTCATTTCAGAGGCTACTGTTTTTTTTAAAAACATCTCTGTGAAGCGTTATCTAACAAGAGATTTATTTCCTTTTTCTGCGATTCGTTTACCAATAAAGCCCTACACGTTTCGAGAAGAATTTCGTTAGGAGTTGTATTCACATTACAGCATGAGATACTTTTCAGGGGGGTGTCACATTCCAGTGAGGAACCCCGAACACCTGCGTTCTCCGAGGCGATCTTTTCGTCAACAGGGTGGTTTGTGGGGATGAAAGAAGTATCGCATATCAGTTCGGAGTGACGACCCTTACAATTAACGCAAACCCTAGCCTTTTTTACAAGCCCGAAATATATGGCCTTGCGTGAGACATAGATAACAAATGCCGTTTTTCCTAAGAGATAATTTCCTTTCCTCGATTGATTTCGGACAAGAATCGGAACTATGATCATTTTTATTATCATTTCCCAAACAAAATACACACTTATTTACATTGACAACAAACGCGGAGGTCGTCGGGACATAAGTATTTTTATTTTTTCCATACGCTGAATCTACGTTATATTTATTAAATTTACTGTGTTTATAATTCTGCTTTTCGTTATAATAATTTCTAGTTTCTTTTCGGGGATTGGAATCATAAGAATTAAATTCTTTAGTTAAATGCTCATTTTTCTCGCGACACTGAATTTCTATTTTTAAGAAGTCTAATAAATCAGAAATCATATTCTCCGTTTGACCGTATGATTTTCGTGTGAACTCCAATGATAAATCCCGCGGAATAGATTTTAAAATTATTGGATACAATAGGGAACTATAAGTGTCCGGATTTACCCTACAGTTTTGTAATCCTCGAATATGGATTTCACATTCAGAATACAGTTTTCGCAAGCTCAAAATGTCATTTGATTTTCGCACAGGATTTAAATGTAATAATTTAGACATATGTGAATCAATAATTAAATCTTTTCTGCCAAATCGCTCTTTAATTATGTTTAATGCGATTGTATAGTTATTTGCACCTAAAGTTAAACCTCTAATTGCTATTTCAGCTTCATCAATTAAGTAAGATTTTAAATAATTAAATTTCTCAACGTCACTTAAATTTGAGTTATTGTGTATTGCTGCTTCGAATTGGGCAAAGAGAAATCACTAAATTTTAAAATATTTCCGTCAAATTGTGGGATTTGCAGTTGAGGGAGTTTTAAACTTGAAAATTGTTGTTCGCTTCTAGAACTTGTAATAGGTGTGTTTCTCGACTCAGTTTCTCTTTTGTTTAATATTTTATTGGCACGCACTTTACAAGTTATTATTGAATCACGGTATTCTTGTTGTTTTTCTATTTCCTTTTCTAGGTCATCCATATTAGTAAGAATCGTGATATCTTTGTCAACATTCTCAAGTTGTTTTTCTTTATCAATTAATTTTGCTAAAAGTTCTATAAAATCGCTTGATGCATTTTCCTTCTCAATTTCAATTTTAATTGAGTTCGATAATTCTGTTGCCGCCCTTCTGACAGGTGTTCGAATTTTTTTAAGAACTTCGATATCCATTTCGTATAAATTAAATTTTCAAATTCAATACTGTTCGCAAGATTTCAACTACACTAATAGTTCGCAATAATTTATCTAAAGGCTGGTCCCGAGTTTCAGGCACCAAAATAATGTTCAAATTCAAACTTCTAAATAATTATTCAAATTCGTAATTCAAAAATTCAATTCGGATTCGTGCATTAAAAATGAATAAATTGCTCTTACCTGTCAGAAGGAGAAGCGACGCACAAAAAACACCCCAGTCGGATGGAGGGACAAAAAACACGTTTTTTATTTACAAAACAGGAACGCTATTTACACTAGAAGCAAACGACTACAGCGCCGCTAAACAGGAGTTACAACAGATACAAACAGAATAATAGCCACAAATATAATAATATCAAATGCATTTATTATCAACCATTTCAAAATACATTTAAAATAAATTATATTCGTTTATAGTTCTCGTAGTTATAGTCAGTAGAAGACTTAGTCTGCATGCACTGTCCGCCAATATTGAATATTTCGGAAAATACTTACCAACGGCTATCTTCAGGCGGTCACCCCAAAATGCCTCGACGGTCCACCCATCTATCGCGATCGACTTAATCCCACCCCTTCCATAGAACATCTTTTCCTTAAAGATAAGTTTTGAAATTCTGAAAGAAAAAAATTCGATCAACCTTAATGTATAGTAGTATTTCTACACTAGCCCTCAATTATATTGCACATAAACAGTCCAAGTATTTTTTTTCTCGTATTTATTTTGTTTAACGTTTAGTACCACTTCTTGTTTCGAGTAATGTGTGTGTGAAGCGCCCTTTTTTCAATTAAATACTCTTTTAACCTTATTTTAGGTCATTCTTTTTCACTGACATGATATTGAGCAAGCAATGTGAGTGAAACATATCTGAGACCAACACAACATTTAGTTGAACAACCACCCGTATTTTTTCTAAACTTTCACTGAGAGCGTATAATTTCTTACAAGAATGCCGGTCACGAAGTGCAATCCAAACAAAGAAACTTCAATCAAATCCCCGTTTCCGGGAAATGTACTCCTAAACAATTTGAAATTAGGTCAATCTTTTGTTTAACAAGCTACTGGAGGAAAGATTTTAACAATTAAGGTAAAAGTAAGCCATTCACTCCTCTAAACTGAAGTCAATTCTAATTTGTTACCACGCCTTTTCACCATGATATTTATGTATTAAGTCAAGATTTCTTATTTATATGTCACTATTAATAGGCATTTCATTGAATTCGAGATACTACAAAGCCCTTCATTTCACTTATGTCCTTGATTAGGATAAAAAGGTTACGACTGCCATTTTTTTTTAGTTTCGCTTTTGCTTTGACCTGTTTTAGTTTTTTAAAAAATATTGCTTCATTCAGGAACAACTTGTGTTTTAACACTTACATGACACTTTTATGGGTTCCTTTTAGTACCAATAAATATACCTTAACGTCAGCATATGTTGTATTGAAATATATTTGCGTGTAGTGTGTTGTTGAGCTGCGTTGTTTGTTTCTTGAAAAATTATTACTTGAATATATTGCAATATACTATTGCCTTACAAAGGTTCATTATACTTTAAAACACTGTAAACTAGTTCGTTAAAATTGTTCAGAGATGTATTTATATAGATTATTTCGAGATTTTTCTTTATTCTTGTGAGCCTATTTCTTATGTCTTTTTGACATGCTTTTATTAGCTTCACTTGTATGTAACGGAATCTTTGAATTCGATTTTTACCCACTTTAAAAGGTCAGATTAATTTGAAAATTTGCACATTTGTCAAGGACCGAGGACAATACAATAATTTTATAATTTTGTTCCATTGTTCCGATCAAGATCATCAGGATTAACAATTTTCCTTTTCCACATTTGACGACTAATTCCAAATCCTATTTCGAGATTTGGCGACTAAAGAATTAGGTTACAACCCTAAAGCGAAAACGTTCATGGTTAATACAAATACCACAAACAAAATAAATAATAGTCTCAAAAACTTAAAAAAAAAGCTTTTATTATAGATAAAACTAAAAAATGAAAAATAAATTATAGTTTAAAAAAACTAAAAATACATGCTTTTATAGTTAATCGAACTAAAAAAGGAAAAAAATAGTTCTTAATATAAGAACAAAATGACTAATGAGAAAATTAATGTTATTGTGGTAAAAGCGTGGGGTGCTCGGTATCAATTGTTATAATTTCTTACTAGTTCTATTCCGAAATGCTGAGTTAGTGTAAAAATGTAGTACTACGCACCCCACGCTTTTACCACCTTGATATTAATTTTCTCGTTAGTCATTTTATTCTTATATTAAGAATTATTTTTTACTTTTCAGTTCGGTTAACTATAAAAGCATGTATTTTAGGGTTTTTTTTTAAAACTCTTAATTATTATACTCCTGTTTTGTGAATAATCCATATTAAAAATAATTTTTTGTATTCAACAAATTGTGAAGCAACTTACTAGTTGATTTTAATCAAATTAAAATAAAATCACTAATTTTCGTTTATAAGGTTTTTATACCATAATATTTATTGTAGATTCATATAAAGGTGATTAATAATGATAACTTTTAATAGATAAAAACCATGTTTTCATAATATTTCAAGGAAAAAGATCTAAGCGATTTTAAATCATGAGAACATGAATACAATAGAAACATTCTTCAAAATGTCAAGATAATTTATAAAAGGAAAATCTATGAATTCAGTAAATTACTGTAAAATCCGGTGTATAAAGCGCATCCCCTTTTTCTACGAAGAAACCTGAAATGTACGTGTCTGCTCTTGTGTTTTGAAGTCTTTTATTCGAAATATTATCCCAGGCTTTTGGAAAAAATAGTATACTTCTTGAATTTAACTCTTTAAATTTATAAAGAATGTCATGTTTTAAAAATAAACAGTACTTCGATATATTTAGAAGTCTAATTTTTTATGTCCGCATCTTTTTTTTTATTTTTAAAACTCATTTTTTTACCTGGCTTAAGACACATCCGTAAATTTCGATCTTGTTTTTGGTGTTAAAAGTGCGTGTTATACGCCGTATTTTACGGTACGTAGAAACTGCATATTAAGTTCAATTTTTTACCCACATAAGCCACATTTTACTTCATAGTGAGACATTAATGACTGACATAAATTCAAACTCATCTCATGCTTTTATTTTACTTTTTAATTGTTAAAATGTTCACTTATGAAGATAAAATATGAAAATGCAATATATAGATTCGAATGTTTTTTCTTATTTGAGAGCTTTAAAACACAGTACTGAAGTAATAAATCTTTCATACTTTTGCTGAAAAATAAATACATATGTTTTAAGGTATCCGACTACGTTCGGAACCGTGATTTTGCAAAAGCGCATAAATGGATAATGTTCATGATATTTAGTGTCTCTTAGATTAGAATACATGTATAAAATTGTTTTAAGGAAATTTTAACAAAGAAAATTATTTAAATACAATATTTTGGCAAAAAATTAACTTAGAATAATCTTTTTTCCAAATGTTCTCCTTTTGGGAAAAATGCTTCTATTAGAATAATATTTTGCCTGTATATAGCTCAGACCTCTCTACAGAGGCTCAACTATAACTTTTGAAATATATTACTTAGAAGTGGGTATATTCATATTTTACGACAACAGAAGGGAGCAATTTTAAGAAAAAAACGCCAATAATTATTTCAATTGGTGGTAACTATGAAAATAATGTGAACTTTTTAAAATTTCCGAACGTAGTCGGATACCTTAAAGTGGCTTCCGAAAGAATCCTTTTGATGTGTTTGAAGATCATTTCAAAAATTGAAAAAAAAATTGCCAATGAATTTATAATAATCAAACTCTATTGTTGCATATTGATTTGGAAAAGTCATTTTCTTGTTATTTTTAAATCTGTCCTACATTAAATAAAATATGTGCTATAATTTTATAGCATGAATTTCTAAATGCAGTTTCGTTTCTAGAGTTTTGGAAATATATTTTAATTCTATTATTACGTTACCAAGATCATTGTCCTATAACAATTAAAAGTATAGTTTCATTTTAAACATTAATAAGTTTTTTCCCATTTATGTGCTAACCAACCGAGAATATCTTTTCAATTAAGCGACAATTATAATGGCTGAAAAAAACAACGCGTAATATGTATTACATAGATTTCCTAAGTTATAAGCTGCTATATAATTCGAAGACTTCCATGATACGAAATTTTTGGGACAAACACTAAATTTTAATAAATATTCCAAAAAATGTAAAATTTATTGAAATAATTAAAACAGTAGCAACATTTTTTTATTCAAAAAAATTCAACATAATAAAGACAAGGTGTTGATTAATGCATAAATTTATGTGAATCCTTCTTAATTTATTCCATCTTATGATAGTTTTCAATACTTTAAAAAATTTTGATAAAAAAAGTTCTACACAAAAAAATATATTTTCAACTATATTGAATTCACCATTTTTCAGGTTTGAAAATATGTATATACCATATTTATTCGAATCTAAATCGCAATAGATCCAAATTCTCAACAAATTTTTGTCAAAAATGAAAAATAGCATGAAATGGTTTATCGATATCCAATTTTACGAGATGAAAACAAATTTATAATTAGAACTAAGGAGCGAATGACTAGTTATTTAGCCAAAATTATAAACTTTTAAATACATACCTGAACCTGTAATTGCTGTAATTGCCCCATCCAAAGAATTTTTTTTCTTCGATTCTAAGCAGCACACAATTTTTAATAAAATTAACATTGGAAAAAAAGTGTGGCTTAGATTTGAGTAAATATGGTATATATAATTCTAAATAAAATAAATACGAATCCAGTAAAGAGAAATTAATTATCGTTTGAATTTTGTTATCAATGAAAAAGTTTTGAGAATAGATTTATATAATAACAAACTAACTATATATCTCAAAAAATTGTTTTAATTAAAACATATGTAGTTCTGCCATATAAAAATAACTATTGTTTAAACTGTTCTCTAGATTACGAATAATTCTGAATTGTTGAAATGGTCACAAACATGGAAAAGCGAGATCAAATGATTATACCGCAAATCAATAATATCAAAATCAGGCGAATACGAGCTAAATAAAAATGAATTTTTCAAATTGTGTCTAAGTCAAAGTTTATACATAATTCTGGATTTCTCTAAACAAATTATCTATTTTCGTAACTGTAAATAACATCTTACACTGATAAGCGCCTGTTGAGTAATAAGTACCAATGCAAATAGTGTTTTCAAATTTTCGGCTAGCAAATAGTTGAAAAATTCTGGTATTTGAATTTTGTTAAACTTTTGCCTTTTCGATTTTAATTAATTGCTTTTTAAACGTTAATTAAAAATTGTAAAAAATTAATTACAAATTTTTTCTATAAAAATATTACGTTCCGTTATTTGCTGAGCAGTGAGTATTATATACTTTATAAGCTTTAAATTAACATTAATACATACAAAATAATGTTATTTTTCTTATCTAAACCAGTGTTTCTCAACCTTTATTTTTACCATGCTTCCATACGCCTTTTAAAAATTCTTATGTCCCCCATATATATATATATATATATATATATATATGAAATAAAAATAAACAAATAAAACTTAAATAAATACAAATGAAACTTAAATGGTAAATGAAATTTCAAGGTCTTTGGAAATCACTACAAAACTATTATTATTACAGTAAGTAAAAATAAAAAATTTAAACTTTAGTGAGATCCCTGCACTTGTGTTATGTTTGTTGCAAATAAATGCATTTATTAAAATATCCCCCACAAAAAAACACATACTTTTTCATGTACAAAATGTCTCCTGAAAACGGTAATTCTAAAAATTAAATTAATAAAAATTACCAGCTGAATATACTTATCATTCATATATCACTAATATTTATTCCATTTATGTATTTTTTAAGCGACGGAACATTTGTAACAATTTTACAGACACTTATTTTGAATTAACTCCATCGATTAATAATGAACGATACTGTGTGTGTGAAAAATACTGCAAAAACTTTGATGCCAGCATTAATTATTTCGTACCATTCAAAACAATTAGCGCTATTGTGTTTGGAAAGAATATTTTATACTTACGGGGATAGAGAGAGAGAGAGAGAGATTCATATATTACAATTTGTCTCATATTACACAACTAAGTAGAGGAAAATATTTTTTTATAATTGACTGTTTTATGCTCTAAATGAGTACTTTTTCGAATCCCCCCCCCCTTTTAAGAATCAAATTGCCTCCTTGCGGGCCGTGGGCCCAGCGTTGATAAACACTGATCTAAACATTTATCTCTTTTTATTCGTTACTTCTCTAACGTGTTACTCCAAAATAACAAAGTATTTTTATCATAAGAGAATGTAAAAGGCAATGAAGCATATAAATGACAATAAAATTTATCAAAATGTTTTTCCAATTTTTGATTTAAAACGAAAAAAAATTAAATTATAGTTTTGTTTGTAAAATATAATCGATTAAAATATGGTTTTATACTAACACATATTTTTCAACAAAAATATATATTACTTTAAATGCACGGTAGTTTCTTTTACGGAAATTTAAATCACGAATTTTTGTTTGAAAGTGAAAATTTCCACAATTATTAGATTTATTTCTTTGATTTCACGAATATATGAAAAGCTTTGATGGTATTTAAGAAATTCAGTTTTTAAAGGCAGGGAAATATTGTATTATTTTATACAGATTCTTGTGTTCTATAGCGTCATTGAGTACACCTTTTTATTATTAAGTTCTAATGATGTGTGTATGAGACATTTTTTTACTAGTAATAAATGCATTTCATTCTAATGAATTTTTTATTTCTAGTTTTGCGCTCTTTTGCGTCTACCTTCGTCTATGAGCACAAAAGCGAAGATGGAATATGTGGACCACCTAGCTGATGTTTTGGATTTGAGGCACTGCCTTGATACTCGTGAGTTTCATACTATAAAATATCTTTTAATTTCATGCCCATTGTTACTACCAATTGCAATATGAATGTGATAATGTTTGCGATGATATGAATGTGATAATGTTATAACTAACTCCTAAGTATTTTCAAAAGTTTTGGAAAACAATCGAAATGATTATACATGGTTCAGTGGCGCAGACAAGGGGGGTCCACGGGTCTAGACCCCCAAAGCCCTTGATTTTTTTCGATTGATAATAATCCTATGTATATAGTACGTAAAATTTAATAATTATTTGTTATTAGTAATTAATTTTATTAATTAATGCTAATTTTTTATTCAATAATTAATTTTTTGTTTTTTGTTCCTGAAAATGGACAAAGTCAAAAGAATATGTTGGGAGGCGTATTGGAGCATGATACGAGAATTGTGGACTCCGAAATTGAGCTCCCCCCCCCACGGAAAAATTCTTGTGTGCGCCACTGACGTGGTTTGAAAATAACGTTATAGATGTTTACAGTTCTGCTAAGAATTGAAAACCATAATGAATTTTACTTACAATTAACCCAACTAGAAACTTTCTTAAAAATTAGTGAATTTTTTAAAGAGCTGTATTGTTTGGATTTTACATTTATATTTTGTAGTTAATTTTTTCCTTACTCAGCAGGAATTAGGTTATTTTTCTTTGAAGCATTGATATTAATTTTCCACCTGTCCTTCCGAATCGACGTGCATGTATATTCCCTGAAAAGAATGTGTGAATTTTGTAGTTTAAGCACCTTTTAGGAATCACATTAACCTAAAAATGACCAAAATATCAATTTTTTTGAATACCTGAATTTTAATTGCGTGGCTTTTCAAAATATGTGTACAAAATTTTGTAGTTCTAGCTATATTATTTAGCCACTCATTTAACTTTTTTTTAAGTGAAAACTGAAACCAGAACACGTAACGTCTGCATTTTGCACTTTCATTTATTTTATTGATCTTTAGAACTTAAAGGTATCCGACTACGTTCGGAAACGTGATTTTAAAAAAGCGCATAAATGGATAATTTTCAGGATATTTAGTGTTTCTTAGATTAGAATACATGTATAAAATTGTTTTAAGGACACTTTGACAAAAAAAATTATTTAAATAAAATATTTCGGCAAAAAACTTAGAATAATCTTTTTTCAAAATGTTCTCCTTTTGTGAAAAATGCTTCTATTATAATAATATTTTGCCTGTATATAGCTCATACCTCTGTTCAGAGGCTCAACTAGAATTTTTGAAAAATTCCCATTATTTTCAGAGTTACAACCAATTGAAATAATTATCAGCGTTTTTTTCTTAAAGTTTCTCCCCTCTGTCTGCGGATAAATCCACTTCTAAGTAACATATTTCAGAAATTCTAGTTGAGCCTTCTGTGCAGAGGTCTGAGCTATATACAGGTAAAATATTATTATAATAGAAGCATTTTTCACGAAAAGGAGAACATTTTGAAAAAATGTTATTCTAAGTTAACTTTTTGCCGAAATATTGTATTTAAATAATTTTTTTTTGTCAAAATGTCCTTAAAACAATTTTATACATGTATTCTAATCTAAGTGACACTAAATATCCTAAATATTATCCATTTATACGCTTTTACAAAATCACGGTTAAAGGACTTTTTCTCTGGTTTCTATTTGTCATGATAATCGCCTATTTAAAACACTACGACTTTTTTCTTTTTTGTTCAATATAGTGTTTAGAAACTTTCTGATATTTTTGCATAATCTATATTTGATTATTTTGCGCATAGAATAATGATTTATGCAAATAGTTAATTTTTAAAAATTCATCAGAGTTAGATAGAACTATATTTTTTTACAAGTCCTACACCAAAAAAGAATTGTAAAAATAAAATATCACTAGTAATACTAATCCTATGCTCAGAAATGTGAGGAACACTTTTAAGAATATAAGGAAAAAATATTCAGAAATATTAAAATTTGTAGAAATAACAGGAAATTTTAAAAATATTGATATAGTTTAAAAAAAATTAATATTTAAAATTATTGTTTTTTTATTGGGTTTTTCTTCTGAAACGTATATGTCATGTTTACTCTAACAGAGTACATGCAAACATTTTAATATACATATATAAATAAATAAATGTGTACAGGGTGCCGTATCCTCTTAAAGTAACAAATAACGTTGAAGTTTGAATACTCTTTTTGTCCTTTCTCTTTCTTTTAATCATAATTAAATCGAAGAAACCAGATTCCAGAATGTTCTTGATATTTCAATTTTTATTAAAAACTCAACAATTGGATTATTTTTACATTTCATTATCATACGACAACTATATTTCATCATAACTCATTTTGGAATTTTTATTAGTTAAGAATACAAATTTGTAATTTTTCTCTCTTAAAATTACTGGTATTTTCATCAGAAAACAAAATAGAAAAAATCTACTGAGATATCATAAGAACATTTTTATCCATCTCAACTCTGAAAATTCTAGCAAAAAAGAAATATTTTTAAATAACTTCTTTATAATCATATCCTAAATGCATTTCTATTTCTATTTAATCGTCAATGAAAACGATCATGATGGCGACTTTTATTTGTGTCAACAAAAATTCAAAAGTAATAGAAATATTTTTACTTAACTTCCTCATAATCATGTTCTAAATTCATTTCGATTTCTATTTAATCGAAAATGAAAATGATGATGATGATGAAGATTTTAATTCGTGTCAACAGTGAAAACTCAAGGAAAAGAAATATTACTAAGTAACTTCTTTCTAATAATGTTCTAAATCCATTCTGATTTCTATTTAATAGATGATGAAGAGGATATTTAATCGTGAAAACAAAATTCAAGCAAAAGAAATATTTTTAAATAACTTCTTCATATTCATGTTCTAAATTTATTCGGATTTTTATTTAATCGATAATGAAAATGATCATGATGGCGATTTTTGTTCGTGCCAACAATGAAAATTCAAGCAAAAGAAATATTTTTAATACATTTCTTCATAAGTTCTAAATCTCCATTCCAATTTCTATTCAATAAATGATAGAAACGATGATAATAATGATTGCTGTTCGTAAAAACAATGAAAATTCAAGCAAAAGGAATATTTTTAAATAACTTCTTCATGATCATATTCCAAATCAATTCCGGTTTCTATTTAATCGTACAAACACGTTATACTTTTCTCGGCGTCAAATTGTATTTATGCATCCAAATAGATTAAATCCTATTCTGCTTAGCGCGCCAGAACATTTTAAAGTAGAAATATATGCATAACAAGTAACGATTTGTTTCAACCAAGTGATACTGGATAATTATTCGGCGGATCCAAAATCCAACTCCTTTGCATTTCTCTCAATGGCTGACAGTTCCTTATTAACTGAACACCAAAACCACTTTCATCAACGTCGCCTGTTTACATTGTATAGTTCTCATAGTCTTAGGAGACCGTTGCATCTTTTGAACCGGAATCGCATCTCAAATATCAGCGTCACTAAACAGCTGTTTTCTTGGATCAACGGCCTCAGAGATCCATGTTCACTTCGGGATAACTGCCAGGAGCTTGTTTATGAGATCCATTATAGATCAAGGAAGTCGCCAGGCGTAGCTCTTCACCGAGCACTTTTTTTCTCCCGACGTAACCGCGATCAATCACCGGTATTTGAGAAAGTTGCCTGAGATAATGTTATAAGAGTGGTTGAAACTTGCTGAGTTAATTCTCACCTGCCCCGTGAAGAGTGAACTTAACAAATAGTAACAATGCTCTTTCGTGGTAATGGGTGGGTATTGTGCTTTAAGGGGTTTTGTGGTTGTTACGTAACGAATAGGAGGAATTGAATTGATGGGTGTTCTTGAATGTGGCTTATTTCCAAGGTTCAATATGTCTGATGAGACTTCGTGTTTTGAATACAATATCGTAAGCACTATTAACTGGATATTAAACAAATACGTGTGTGATTAGAAGATTTTCAGTCTCCTCCTTAAAAAAATGCTAAGGTATCCAACTACTTACGACATAAAAAAAAAGAAATGAAGATATGGGGATTTTTTTTTGGTGGTTTTTAGAATTATTTAGTACATTTTAAGAAAAAATTTGCTAAAATTAAGAAGAGGAAAAGAAGTTATTATTACTAACATGAGAAAAATGGGTAAAAATTTACAAA
This sequence comes from Trichonephila clavipes, assembly GCA_019973935.1. Taxonomy (NCBI): domain Eukaryota; kingdom Metazoa; phylum Arthropoda; class Arachnida; order Araneae; family Nephilidae; genus Trichonephila; species Trichonephila clavipes. The sequence continues at coordinate 279,925 of BMAU01020473.1, forward strand.
AATTAAATAAACGGGGCCCATTCTGTACAAAAAATATAAAATTACAAAAAATTTTCAATTTTGATGTGTTGCTTTGCTATTCATTTTTGAAATGACCTTCAGGATAAAGGATGTTTAAATTTTTACGAAAACTACAGCACTTTATCTTAGCTATTATATGAAATTTCTTTAAAAAAACTGATTATATTCATATAAGGGCTGTAAAGTTTGTAATAAAACAGTGTGATTGATAAATCTGAAGGTTAAGACATTTCTACTGTTATACAGAACATTCAGAAAAAAATTCAGCAAATTATTTTAAAAACTTTTTGAGCAATCGCTATATCCCCGTTTGAACATTTTGAAAAAAAAACACATTTCGTTTAAAACGCATTTTAAAGTATGGCATCTTGTTTAAAGTAGTGGAATCTGCTTTTATAGAAACGTATAGCTTTTGTTCTAGTGAATGAAAAATAACAAATGGTATTTTTATAAAACTAATAAAATAGCCAGTGAACTAAAATCATTAAAAAAATTTGTCAATTTTCGGTAAAATTCATGATTTTAAGGTAGTCGGATACATTAAATTTATATTGATCTTATTTTTATCTTATACTGTAAATTTTGAATAACCTCTTTCATTTTACTGTACAGATGGATCCTGAAATTGTTTCAACTTCATTTTGAAATCGAAATTCTCTAAATAATAATAAAGATTATATTTGTGTACACCATTAGCGCACACAGAACTTTTTCAAGGGGTGGGGGGTCCGGGGTCGAAAGTTCACCATTCTTGTGTATTATGCTCCTTTTGATTTTGTCGATTTTCGGGAACAAAACACAGTAAAAAACTAATTATTGAATAAATAATTAGCATTAATTAATAAAATTAATCATTATTAACAAATAATTAAATTTTACTTACTATATACTTAGAATTATAATCAATCGGAAAAAAATCAAGGGCTTTGTGCGCCACTGGTGTACACCACTAACTCACACAGAAAAATGTACAGAGAACCAATACCGAAATTGCATTTATATCAAGAAAAAACGCAATAATCTTCTCTCTCTCTCTCATTGTAAGGAATATATTTTAAATATTTATTATATTTTCACTTAAATTTATGCCATTCCGTAAGTTAAATAATTAGCCTCATTCATAACCAAGGTGATGACTTAGTACGGATCTTCCGCAATGCATCACACAATATCCTAATGCTATTACCTCTTATACTCAGGAATGTCAGGGTGCTATCTACAGTTGAATCGCATTCAAAAAACTGGCTGCTCGTAACGACCTTGTGAGTCGCTATTGCTTTCTTTAGCATTCTCTTTCTTTTTGTTCCTGATATATCTCCAGTCAACAACCACAGCTGTTGTGCTTTTTAAGTACTTGGTAATAGGGGTTACTTAACGGGATTCTATTAGTATTTAATTAATCTAATTTTTCCCATGTAGTAATGGTAACATTTATTTTTAAAATTCTTTTCAGCGTGTTCTTTATCCAATTAGAACATTTTTCTAAGAAAACATAATTATTTATACGCAAATGATACATTCATAAATAAAGTTTAGGGTAGTGGCATTATGAAATATTTTCCTCCGTAAAATCGCAAAATGATACTCGGAGGAGGACTGTTCCTAGTTACATATGAAAAATTTAAGACGAAAAATGTATTCTTTTTTATTTTTTATTAGTAATAGAATCAAACTGTTTATTTCTAAAAAATTTAACAGTTAGAGATTTGGAGATCTAGAAAAAGTAAAAATTAGTTATAGTATAAAAATCAATGCAAGCTGAGTTTTCGGAATCTTCAGACTTTTTACTCGAATTGAATAAAACTCTTAAAAACAGAAAATAATTAACTTAACGAAAACAGAAAATATATAGTAGCATACATAGCAGCATTATAAAGTACGTAGTAACATTACATAGTTCCATAGCAGTCTTAAAAAAATACATAATAGCATTACATAACACCATAGTAGCATCACACATAGTAACATAGTAATAATAGAAAATACTTATTAGCATTATAAATCAATGTATTATTGACGATATCAGTAGTATAGTTGAGTTTTGATTATGTGTTCCGACAACGGGAATGGGCAATATTTCAACAAATATGATTAAGTTTTTCAATAGTTTAGTTTATATGTCAATAATGTACGGGTTTTTATAGTGTAAACGTAGAAAAATATATTGAAGGAAAATATCAATTGGATTACCGTATTTATTCGAACCTATCAGCTCTCCAAATTCTCAGCAAATTTTTGTAATAAAACGGAAAGTAGGGTAAAATGGTTTATCGAGGTGTCCAACTTTACGAAATTAAAATAAATTTAAAAGGAGAACTACGAAGAAGTGAACAAATAGCTATTTTACTAATATTATAAACTTTTAAATACATACATGCAATTGTTCCATCCAACTAGTTTTTTCCTTCGATTCTAAGTCGCACCCGATTTTCGGTAGCATTAACATTGGAAAAGAAGTGTCGCTTAGATTCAAGTAAATATGGTAATTATTCAAGTTTTTGAATCAATTTAACCTAATTATTACTCGTTTTTTTAAAGAAAGCATACTAATGTTCATTTAGTTATACAATGTTGGGGTGCAAAAGTGTTAGGAATGGATGTATTTAAATTACAAATAATAAAAAGATTAAGATACAAGCTGTTCGTATGACCAGACCCTGCTATACGATTTTGAATCCTAATTTTTAATTGTTTTACGCAAAATTTTGCAAAAAAACTAGAAAAAATACCCACACACAGTTTTAGATATCTAGGGATATATGTGTTGTTTAAATAAAAGAAATTAAAAATACTTCATCTGAATAAAAGACTAAAATTAAGTTCTTTTCTAGTGAAAGCAGGAAAGAATTATACCTAAACAAAAGTGAAAAGTGAGATTAACTGACTAATTATCGATAGCTAAAATTGTAGCCCACTCCCCTTTGAAGGCTGATAGGAAGAATGAAAAGAAAAACGATTCTTTAAAGCTTATATAGCTGCAATATACTGTGATAAGTATTAAAAATAGACCAAGTTTATTTGACATAAATTACACATACATTTATCTGTAACTTAAGATACTTAATTAATGTTTCAGAGGCGTGTTCATGGATGATTAATTGCCATGAACTCGTGATTCTTGGTCAAGAGATGTAATTATGGGAAATGATATCCAAGAAATGAGGCGAGTGATATTGCGGTAGTTACTCATCCTGAACCAGCTGCACGACCAATCAATCAATCGTCACGGCAATTGGTCAGCTGGCTTAAAATGTATGTCATGCAGTACATGATATGCATAACAAACATTTAAAATCATTCGCAATAAAACTTTGGAATTTTTTAGCTCTTATTTTTTTTCTAGGAAACTTTTATGAATTTTTGGTAACAGAACAGTAAACAAAATACAAAAACTACTACAATTCTCGAGAAATCGGGATAAGTGGATTACATGTTAAATGGCTTCAACTCTGTCGATAATGTTAATTTTTTGATAGTCTGCTGGAAAGTAGAAAAAGAAATTGCAATAAAAATACAAAAATATATAAGTGCATTGCAAATGCACTTATGAATGCTCAAAGAATAACTTTTTCTGTATTTCAAAAAAAAGAGAATTAATTTTTGTCCATACAACTCTGGCCAATAATTTTTTTCCAAGATTGCTGATATTTTCTAAATCAAGGATTGATATAATTGTAAGTACATATATATATATATATATATATATATATATGATGTATGCAAGTATTCGCAAAACATATAAACACAGCAGAGGCGACACGGTAACGCTTGAGTGAAGGATATGACAAACAAAAGCGTTTTCCTCCTCAGTTCAAAAATCCTCAGCTTATTTGAATAAAAGTGTTTTCGAGAACATTCTATAATCACATTTTATCTGAAGACGCCAATTGATCGGATCCTGCAACTGATGCAATATTACTTCAGTTCGCCACAAAAATTTGTCAACGTGGCACGTTTTTAAGAACTAAAGTTGCTGTTACAACTATATTTCTTAAATCAGGAAAGAAAGAAAAAGAGTTACATATTGCACCCGCGCGATGTCTTGTAGGGTTCTCTCACAGCCAAAATAAATTAAAGAAAATTCCTCTGATAAAAAAGAAAACCCAGAACCATTCTATCTATCCGAAGGTGTATATATAACTTATTCTACAGAGGCGAAATATGTGTGGATTTATAAGACTTGCTTCACTTCACTTTACTATTTTCAGTCATTAAATTTATTCTGGAGAACTTAAAAACTATCTTTGGAGAGAGAGAAAGAATTTTGATCTATATTACTCATTTTTTCTTTCTTTTTCTCTCGTTTTTGAACATTTTTATTTTTGAAATTCTTGAATCCTGGTATGGGAGCGTAGACTGTTTTGTGACTAATAATAATAATAGTATTATTCGATATAATAATAATAATTTTCGTATTATTCGATATAACAATAATAATATTATAAGTCAAACTCAAGTGGCCCATGAGGGCCAGGGCCTACAGTGCCCATCCCAGTATACGTGACCATTGGGCGCTGAGGTGCATGAACAGATGTCCCGATCAGGTGATCAGTCTGAAGCGAGACCCTCAGTTTTGTAAGTCCCCAAGCAAGCTTGGTACTCATTTATCGACTCACTGCAGTAGGGATGAAAGGCTGAGTCGACCTTGCCCAACCCGGTGATAGAACCTGGAAATAATAGTATTATACGATATAATAAAATAATAATAAATATAGTATTATGTTATATTTAATTTCGCAATTGGTAATGAGATTTTGTCTTCCATAGGTATGGGCGATACTCTAAAAAGAGGATTATCCGGAGGTGAGAAGAAACGAGCTAACATCGCTTGTGAGTTGCTCACTAATCCGTCGCTCCTTCTTATCGATGTGAGTTATTATCTCTTATTTATTTGATCTAAGTCCAAGCATAATGCCAACAATATTTTATAGCGTTTCGGAAATGTTTCGAATGTTAGGTTTGGGGCTCCCCCCCCCCTTATTTCGATTTCTTGTAATGGAATGGAGTTTCATATTAAAATGTTATGCAACACAATTACTATCTCTTTTGATATTGATCATAATTTTTATATATCACAGTATAGTGGAATAGTATTGATATGTTACACTGTGCTAGAACATATTCATACATTATATTATTTATAGCTTTTGAGAGAAAAATACTTCGAAGTATACTTGGAGGTGAAAACGATAACAATAGCTGGAAAAAGAATATACAATTTTGAATTATATAGACTTTATAAGCAACCTTACATCATTAAATACATAAAAATAAATAGAATATTAATTGGATGGCTATATAATTCAAATGCCGAATGGTAATGTTGCCAAAAAGGTACTGCAGTTCAAAGTCACTGAGATTCGGAAGCGTGGAAGCCCAAGGAAGGAATGGGTAGACTCAGTGGAATCAGACTTAGGGATTATAAACGAGAAAACTTGGAGAATAAAAGTATTTAAGAGGTCACACATTATGGAGGAATCTTCAAGTGAAGGAACTGGTCTACGAGGAGCTGTCTTGCCAGACATGATTATGATGATATTTTTACAAATTAGTCATTTAAGCGCGCAAAATATCTTAATCAGTGGTCACCTACAGATGGACAATAGGTCATTTTGTTGGTCAGCCGAAAACATAATTTGGCTTTATTTGTAACTCATTTTTTTATAAATTCCTACTATTAGTTCACTATCCCCCTATATATATATCTTGTTCAAATTTTCAATTGTTAATAAAATACTTTCTATTCATAAATTCAAGTTCAAATGCATTTTTTAACTTGTAGAGGATGATACTTGATGTTAATACAGTTTTCTCAAATATTAATTCATTAATTAAATTTTATTTTTTAATTTTAAATTTATTCTGCGTTATTTCTGTTGTAGTTACAACTAGCTGCAACAGATGGCGCCAGTACGTTTTCCGTACGAAGTAGGAATTGATTTAAAAAAAATTATTTTACTTGTAACAACATATTTGTGAGGAAAGACATTTTCATCTGTAACAACAATAAAAACTCGGTATAAGTCTTGGCTTTAAATAAACTTAGCTCTCCATCTTTCAGTGAGGTCTTTGAAACCAAATATCCACACATTGATTTCAAAAAAACAAGAACAAATACCCAACTAAAAATATATAATACTTAAACAAACTAAAATTTTTCATTTTTTTAAATATATAATTGCTCTATAATTTTGTTACCTTTAATGGGTGCATTTCACACTGATGTAAAATAAAGGTTTTCTGTTTTTAATTATCTAAACGTATTAAACTTATCTTTCTAAATTCATATTAATGGTCCAGCCGAATACTAAATTGTACATTTAATGGTCTACAAAATTCTAAAGAGGTTGGCGGCCGCTGATCTGAATTACCTATACAGAAAGGATTAATTTAAATTAGTGCTAATAGCGCGATGTTTTCTAATTAAAAAATACTTGTTCACTTGAAAACAGAAAATTAAATTACATACGAGGGATGATCAGAAAAAAAGATTACTAGCCTCAGCATTTGAAAACTATATAGTGTGGACAAATTTTGTTTCCCCAGAGTGGAGATAAATGGCACTACTTGTCATACACAGTTAAGCTGCATTCACACCAAGGCTCTAAGCGTCGAGCTTTGAGCGTCTAGCCAATCAAAGACTTCATCTCGGGCGAGATGAAATCTCTGATTGGCTACACGCTCAACGCTCGACGTTGACAGCTTTGGTGTGAATGTAGCCTTAGTTTGCGGTAAGTAGTGAAAGTTCCCAGATGGTTCAGCACGATTAAATGGCAAGACTCTTAGGAAATTTGTCTCTTTTGGAAGTGCGAGCCATGATTCCAAAATTGGTTTCGGTTAAGTGCAAGCCGTGATATGATTTTTATGGGCAAAGAATGTATCCGCATCTGCAATGAGCGAAATTGCGTCACTCTTTTCAATCAGGCAGACAGGATGTGGAAAGCCGAAATATGACAGGGAGCCACCAGCCAAGTTCTTCAACGACAGAAATCCCCCCGGCATCAATTGGAGAATTGATTCAAAATGATCGACCAGTAACTCTACGTGAAACCTCGTCAGAGCTGGGACTGAGCTATGGTAGCGTACCGTATATCGTTTCTGATGTGCTGCGATATTCCAAGGCAGTGCCGTGAAATCATACGCCGAGACCCGGCTCAATGGATGGGGACCTGATTTCTACCAAGACGGGTTAATCTAGTTGGCTCTTCGTTATGATAAATGCCTAAATAGACTTGGTGATTATGTCGAAATGTGATAGGCACGTATGCCTCTTAATTCCCTTTTGTATTTTCTGTCTATTGTTAATAAACATTTTTTTATTCGACTTATAACCTTTTTTTCTGATCACCCCTCGTAAATTATCTGCATTTTTACCTTTTTAGTGGCATGTCCAATAGTAAACACTAACAGATTCTTTGGTATACACTGATTTTTACAAAATGTATAAATATATGAATTATTTTTCAAGCCCAAATTAATTTCAGGAACCCACAACTGGCTTAGACTCCAGTTCAGCTTACTCTCTCATGATGATGCTGAAGCAATACGCTGCAGAAGAGAGCAAAACAGTTGTGGTCACTGTCCACCAACCATCTAGCCAAATATTCCACATGTTCGACAGGATATTACTTCTGTGTAAAGGACAGGTAAATATCATACACTATGACAGACTAGAAGCACTATCATTGCCTCAAATACATTAGTACATTTTTTGTTCCATTATTTATTAAACGTTCACTTTCAAGAATATTCAATCGCGCTAATAAGTGTCTCCAGTAATTTAATTTCCTGTAATTTTTCTGACTAAAGATTTCTTGTTGATCTCCAACTTATAAAGATCATTTAAAAAATTGTTTGTAATATGTATCATTAGTTTTCTTTAAATCATCCAGATGTGCCATCTATTTATAAATGTATTTATAAATAGATTCTATAAATACATTTTTAACAGAAATAATGCTGTAACATACGAGAAAAGTTATACACCATCCATTCTGTTCTAAAAAAAAGCTATCATAATGTTTAATAGATTTCACACACAGATCAATTTTAATCATTTTATTTCTAAAATTAGATTTAAAAAATGAAGTCTTTACAAAATTGCAAAATTTATGAAATATGTTGTACAAATTTTTGAGGTAAACTTGTGGTAAGACTCATTGTTGTTTATTTTCAGTAAAACTGTACTGATTTGATTTTAATTTACGTCGCATTGCGGTGCAATATGGGGGCGATTGGTGACCGACCTCGGAATTTCGAATATCAGTCAGTCGATATTATTACTCTAGATGGCAGCACCCTTGAATAAAACAGCTTTTGTTAAACTTGTGATGAAGATTTAGCTTAACCTAAATAATCATATGCTAGTTAGACGTCAGCATTCCTTTTACACTGGTTTTAAGATAAATTCTTACCTATTTTTTCAACTCATATTAAAAAATGTAATTATAAATTTAATGTGGTTAAAAAGTTTTAAATGTTAATTTAAAAGGTGTGTTGCCTCTTAATATTGTGATTCTGTCATATGTATATACATATTTGTATTAATTGTAATTATTTAATAAAAGGTAACTAAAATAAAAAAATTCTTTGTAGGAAAATTGACTTAATTTTTTTATATTACTTATTTTAACGCAATATAGGTAAATAAATTTTATTTCATAATATAAAATAAATATTATTATGAATATTATTCTATTTTTGAATGATGCTAAAAATAACTCCGGTGAAAATAAAATGTTTTATAAAGATCATTTCATTAATTCTAAAAGTAAAATGACTAATGAAGTGTTACACGACAATGGCATCATGTCCGGAAACTAAAGCTGTTCATCAACTTTGTATTCATATATGCAAATAATTTCTTCAGATTGTAGATATTTTGTATATTTCCAGGTGGCTTACTTCGGAAAAGAAAAAAACATTATAGATTTTTTCACCAATATTGGACTACCCATTGAACCGCACTACAATCCAGCGGATTTTATAAGTAGTTATTTTTTATTCAACTTATGTATTATGTATTCAAATTAATGTATTAGGAATTAAATTACAAAAATATTTTTTTGCTCTTTAAAATTCAAAACAATTCTGATTTACTTAATAGGAATTTTACTACGTTAAACAAAATAATTAGAATTTTTATATACTGGTCTGGCCAATATATCCTCACACAATAATACATAATAAAAATATTTAAAAAATTCTCCCAAAATTGAAAAATAGCAACAGAAAAGAGATGTCAAGTGTCAGGATAGGAACATTTATTTATTTATTTATTTTGTTTTTTTTTATATATTGTTACGTAAATCCGGGTTCTAGGATTTTATGCAAAAACAATCGCAAAGAAAATAAGCAGTTCTTTCAGAGCGATGCGAATTTATTATTAAAAGTTCAATCCTTTAAATACAGGATTCAGCAGCAATATTCACAGAGTAAATCTCCAAATATCGTCACACCTTCAAAAGCACTCAAACACAATTGCCAGTGTTTCAAAATACACGTATATAACAGCTTATTCACAAGCACAGCCGAGCTAATCGCTATTCAAAAGAATGTTCACTCATCGCTGGTTGAAATCAGACTGATCGCCGTACCAGCGAGTATCTTTATTTATAGGCGAGACAGAAACTTTTCCAGAAATATAACCGCTCGTGTCATTGAACGTGACACTAGTGGAGAGATCCACTACTTTCTAGAAGATCCCAGAGGGTTCCGAACTCGCCAACATGGTCACCAATGACGCCAAAATGGCCGCCAACTTGGTATCGCCAAAAATGATGCCAACTTGGCTCTACCGCCAAGATTTCGCCAAATTCTCATTGAATCGCCATTAAAACGTAAGGAGCGGCATTGCTTGTGAATATAGTACAATTTTAACATGAAATAAATATAACATAGAGTCATATAATTGCATTAAACACCCAAATACAAATGATTTACACTATTTACACAAAATTCGTAACACTATGTTTATTTTTATGTATATTCGAAATAAACCTACGTTTCCATGAATGTTGATTTTTTCGGCCTCCTAAAGTTAAACCTTGTTTGATTGGCCCGAGATAGCTGTTGAGTTTGGCACCTCTGGTGTAAGTTAAATCTCTCATTTAGTTAGAAAATTAAATAAATCATTTAGAGAGAAAATAAAAAAAAAGCCCAAACATTGTAGTGCTGATGTGATTCTCTCTATTGAATTTTAAAACCATATTTATTTACAATTTCGATTATTATTTACAGTGGAACAGTTGAAAAAAGGTTGTGAAATACAAGAGAAAATTATCTCAGCTGCACAAGAACTCAGGTTTGTTTAATTTTTTAGTAAACTCTCTTATTTCACTATCTTCATTTTAGATTTGCTTAAAATAAAAAGTAAAAAACGTAATGTCCTCTCATTCTGCATAAGATGAAGCTATGTGAGAAAATAATTTTATTATCAAATAATGCATGATAAATGGACAAGAAATATTCCTAAACCTTTTTAAAAAATACTAAAATAAAACACATTATCTTGAATAGGATTCTCCCAGCACATGACCTAACATCAGTTCATTGATTGGTGAGACTAAAAACTGTATTTTAATCAAAATGACACGAATAATAAACTTTTAAAACTAATGTAAAAGGACGGGCTATATAACAGAAAAGGAAGAGTCTACGGGTGATGCCGTTGTTTGAGTTCGAATAAAATCCAGAGATGGAGATCATACAGATTTTTATATTACAGAAATATTTATGGTTAATTTACACTTAATTTCAAGTCGTAATGCAGGTATAAATAAAAATCCCACCTCTGAAGATGTTGCGGATTGGTGCGGACAAAGACCTTGCGTCCATCCGTTGTGTTTCCTGTTTACTGCCTGAATGCCCCTGATGCTGGGGGTATAACGTTACAGTTGGGGTAAGAAGTGCGGGAAATATATGGGGCGCTCAGTCACAGTTAAGTGAGGAGATAAGGAAACAACGGGAATTAGATCAGTCATTTTAGATGCGCGATTAAAAATAATCACCCTGTAGATGCAGTCCACAAAGAATGTTCAAATGAGCAAAAATTCTAACCAACAATTCTATTTTTCTTGCAAATTTTATTTTTTGAGTGCTACTCTTACATTTCTATTTAAAGGCACCAGTCCATATTACAAAGTTTTACACAACTATTTTATATGCTATATACAATGATGTTCAAAAATTAAGGGAAAAACACATTTTTGCGGGATTATTCATAAACTATATAACCATTTCAGGTGAAATTTGGCAGGAACTTATGTTAGAACGATACAGCGGCGTATACAAGGGTGGGTCTGTACAAGATTTCGACATAGACGAACAGATTTTTAATTTTTACCTTAAAGATTACGCCTTGGCGCTTTTGTCTACATGTTTTTTTTAGAATATAACTACCCATTCGCGAGAAAGGCCAGTGTGCACTTCTGGGTTGATATGATCGTCTACTTCCGTGTTGTTGTTGTGGACTCAGATATTTTGTCAGCATAAATCTTTCTCTGAAAATGAGTTAAGAAAAAAATCAACAGCTATATAGGGGGATTTGGGTTTCTTCGAACAATAAGTAATTTTCCTAAACTTTAGGATTGTTCTTTTAGATCAGGAGTCGGCAACATATAACACGTGTGCCACATGTGGCACGTGGTACAATAGTCAGTGGCACTCTACACTACTATACAAATTTGTCAGTGTTTGAGTGGATGGAAGTTGATAAATTTGTAATGAACCTTATTTGACAATTATCTTCAGAATTATGGACATTTACGGAATTACGAAAAAATCTCAAAGGTAACTCCAAAGAAAAATTTACAGCTATTTTGTAAGTTATTGAATGTCATTGCTGGAGAGATGTAATTGTTTGAACAGCAAAAATGGCCTGCACTCTGATTTTCTCTCGCTTTTGGTTCTATATATCTAAATAAAAGATCTTTCCTCAAATGCAAAATATTTTGAGTCCGCAAAGGAATTGGTTAACATTTGAATGCTCTGAATCGTGTGTTAAATTGAAAATCACACAAATCATACCCCCTGATTTTGTGATATGAAAATAAAGCGGTGGTTTCGGGTAATAGGTTCGCGTTAAAAATTTATTTATCTTTTTATTTAACTATAAGGAAGGGAAATACGTCTACGCAGTAGGATTCAAAAGTTCCCGGACTGAGTCTATAACTTAAAAAAATATTACCTCTGAAACACATTCTCCTCCGAAATAAGACCCTTGAGTAACATACTTTTTCCAAGGCTTGTAAAAAGGTCATCGAAACATTTCTCGAATCTATTTTTAGCCATATCCTTTCATTCAGCCTGCGATGCGCTTTTAACTTCATCTGCAGATTGGTATTCGTTTAACATGCGGGAAACGATATGTTGACACACCCTATGTTTGTTAAGATCCTTAGTCAGAATCCATTATCATGTGGTTGAGGATATCCCAACTGATTCTGCTATTGCTTGAAGCCTGATCTTACGTATCACCGTTGAAACTTTTTCAGTGGTGCGGGAAGTTTGCGGCCGTCCAGAGCGTTCGTCGTCTTCGACACTTTCCCTGCCTTCTCTGAAACGTCGATACTATTCAAAAGATTGTGTTCGCTATAATGTGTCGCAGCCTTACACCTGCTTCAAAATTTTGCAAGTCTCCGTAGCACTTTTTCTGAAACGAACACAAAAATAAATATCCATTGTCCACTCAATAAACGCAATATCTTTCAATCGCCGGCGACTAAATACATCCGCCTACAAAATACGATGCCGTGGCGACCCACCGACAGCATGATTTGGAACAAACTTTTTTTTAGAAAAGGGAAGAATGTAATAACACAAAAATGTTACTGCAGTCGCTCTACTGCAAAAATTTGCCACTTTATAGGCTCAGTCCGGGAACTTTTGAACCCTACTAGTATTTTACGTTGTCTGTTTATTATTTTAATAAATATGTTTAAAAGTACTTAATGTATTTACAAAATTAATAAAACTTTTTAATTTTTGTTGAAGAAATAAATCTATTTTATTCTTGTGAGAACCCCCCTGGGTTCCACCCTGGACACTAAGATTAACTTGAGGCAAAGAATGACCAGACGCCATTTGTATAATAATAACTTATATTTATTCTCTTAGTTCAAGTATCAAAATTCTAATGACAAATAGTAAACTATATGTCTACGTCAAAAAGGGATTTACCTTTAATATTAAATTAAATTACGAAATAGGAAATTAATCAATAAATACGCTCAATACCAAAAGGGTTTACCGGAATAGGAGGTCTGAGAAACACACGCAACTTGAATTATTAGCTTTCATTAAACTTGAACTAATTTTATTAAACTAACGCTTGTGGTAAGCGGTACGAAGCTAGAATATATCACCTGGTTGTACTTATGATCTCTTCAGGTAGAGTAATCCTCCTAAGGCTTCTTCGCTGAATGATAACAGCAATACTCCAATATCTTAATCTAATTGAATCCTCAAAATCTCGTCACTACTTCTGCTGGCTCAATTGCCTTCTTCTCCGCTAACCTACCACGCTCTTCTTAAAAATACCTTATATACTTTACATGTCCCATTTTCTTCTTTTAGAGGTGATTGGAAATATACGCGAATTTACAATCCCCAAAGACGCCTAAGAATATTAGTGGAAAGGTGCCGTAAAGATTCGTCACTTACTGTTTATTTTTATGTTGAGAAATATCTTTAAATGGTGCATAATTAATATATAATAAAACTGTAAATCTATATCATTGATCTCTATTCTCTAAATCTGCATGCATTGTAACGAGAATCGAACCGGCCTACTGTATGGCACACTGAATTATATTAGTAGATTGGTTTGGCACGCCACAGCTAAAAGGTTGACGACCTCTGTTTTAGATTGTCCGGTAATTTATTGGCTATATTTGGTCAAATTCAAGAAATGTACTAAGATGATAAATCTGTTTTTCTTTTTAGGTGCACCGCGGATTACCCAAGTGAGCTGAAGGACAATTCTGTGACTGATTTGGTGAGTTCATCTTTCGAAAGCCAATACAGAGCCATCGAATGCCCCCATTGCCAAATGACAATGTGGCAAAGGATGCACGCCAGGTAACTTTTACTTAACAATCTTTTTTTATCCCAAGCAATTTATTGAGTTTAGTTCCATGCGGCTGTTCCCTTTGAAAATTTGTACAGGAGATTTACATCATTTTTTTCTCTGCCATTCGTGGGGTGTTTCCAATACCACGTCTAAAAATAAAGATTTAATAGGTTCATTCAACATTCTAACTAGATTCGGAACTTTTTTTTTTCGAAGACAGCATTCATTAAGAATTTATATAGTACATATTTTTTGTTTCCAAAGGTGTTATCAAAATGTTGAGAGTAGCGAAAAAAATGTGAAGTTGTCAACATTTATTTGGCTTCAGTTTCATTTAATAACGTAAACTTTTCCCAACTTTTTCAAGGGGAAATATTTATTTTTATTCAAGTTTACTTTTTTGATACTGTATAAAAATAGAGCAAGTATATTTGTAAACAGATATATGAAAGAACTTTTTGAGTAAAATAAGCTAATATTTATACGTATAATGTTTAGAAATAGAATGTATAATTGAAATTTTATTCCTCATCAGTGCCGATTTAAGCTCATTTCGGACCCTGGGCGTAAAAGGTCTACAGAAACCAGAAAATATGGTTAAGTCCAGCTTATTCGGGTCTTTTCAAGCCCTTCCAGGCCCCAGGCCACTGGGCACCCTCTCAATGAATAAACTGTCACTGTTTTTCATTAGTATAATACATATTGCAAAATGAAAAATCCAGGAAGAATATTTAGTTATATATAGCATCTTTACATTTTTAGCATTTTTTGCACTTTTTTTTCTCAAAATGATTTTTTAATTTGAAATGCCATTTGCTATTGATATTATATGTAAGAGTAAAAAATAAAGGAAAATTACATTTTTCATTGAGCAGTCAGAGTCATGAAAGTTAAAATTTTTTAATATAAATTTTAAGTATTACAATTAAAAACCATTTTGATATCTTTTTCAGAAAATGTTGCTTATTATTTAAATTTATTTTTAAATTTACAAATAAATTTATTTATTTATTTTATTACTTACGCATTAATTGTGATTCTTTTCCCTTATAAAATTTTTATTCTTATTCTTTAAGTAATAAAAGTTTGCCTATAATAAAAATTATTATTTCGCATAAGTAATTAATTCTTTTTTACACGCAATAATTATATAAACATTTATTTTTCCTTGAAAAAAAGGAAAATAATGAAAATTTATTTAACTAATGAAAATTCTACGAATATTTCTTTCCACTTAACA
This sequence comes from Trichonephila clavipes, assembly GCA_019973935.1. Lineage (NCBI taxonomy): Eukaryota > Metazoa > Arthropoda > Arachnida > Araneae > Nephilidae > Trichonephila > Trichonephila clavipes. Next base: position 295,257 of record BMAU01020473.1, read on the forward strand.
GTTTTATGCATTGAATCTCAGAAATGTCCAAGAAATTAAAAGAAATTCTTAGTTTCTTATTGTCGTCAATTTGCTTTCGATTATTTTATTTTGATTTAATATATAGTTTACAAGAATGCTTAGAAATATTCTTTTTCTTGGTTTAGTTAAATTACCTCAATTACGGAATCTATAATTTAAATAAATATTATTTGTAATTTAAAAATAGTATATCGATTAATTTTCAAAATGCTTACTATAAAAATATTTCATTTTTAGAAATATCTTTTTTGTTATCATTAAAAGACTCAACCTGTGCAGTAGAGCCTGGGTTCGAACCCCGGAGAAATAATGGATGTTTGTAAATGTATAGTGCCTTTCCGGCATGAGGGTGCTCTAAATAGCCGTCGAGCCGCAAATCCTCTCGTGAGGTTGGTAGAAGGGGATGAGAGGTGGCAGACCCCTAACCCCCTCCAGGGGTGTACCTCTTTAAAATTGGGGTGGGATCAAGCTAAATCGTACTGCCACCTGTATGGTGCTCAAAGCTACGGCCAACGATAGGTTTACACCTAGCCCCTTGCCATGATGAATTTCGTGGACCTGGATCTGACGCAATCGAGATAAGGTGGCATAAGAAACAACAACGACGACAAAAGACTCAACATAATGAATTTTCACAACGCCCTTGCCCTATCTTGGAGTGACCCTGAATACAAAATAATACGTTGTGTATAAATAAAATGGTTTAATTAACTGTTTCATCTCATCAAAAAAGTCTAAAATGACTTCAAGTATTAAGTGACTGTTTTTGATTGTTCTTACCCCCATCGCAAATCAAAAGTTCCTTTTCATTTGTTCTGGGTACAGTAAACAATAAACTCCTACATTTTGCTTCTTTTCTTCTTGATAAAGAAAGTGCGTAGGAAGAACTTGTTCTTGGCAATGAAACAGTTAATTGACAAAAATAAAGTCGCATTTATTTGTTATTAAAGTACAGATAAAAAAAATCATTTACTGAAATTGATTCCGATAATATTTTGGATAGTACTTGATGATGAAATATTAAAATAATAATAATAATAAGCAATATATATATATATATATATATATATATATATATATATATATATATATAAATGACAAGCACTAAGGAATTGATAAAACAAATTCAGGGATTTGATAAAATCACTTACTTTCATCAGGGAAATGACCTTGAAGAGACATTTTTTATCATTTAAGGGGACTTGGCACCCTTTGAGCAAACTTCTTTATTTACGTATTTAAAAATTATATTTTAACATTTTATACAATGTTTCTATTCAAGAAAATGTTACCAGATGAAAATTTTCATATATTATTCATACAATTTTAAAAATTTAAATTTTTTGAAGAAAATTGGGAAAATTTTAAAATCCTACTCCTTTTGTAAAAATTAATTTTTTGACCTGAAATTTTTTTATAATATTCTTATGGATGTTCTTAACAACTTTAGGGATCGATTTTAGAATAACTTCATTCGTTTTCGAGAAAAAAAAATAAAATGTTGATATACAGGCTCAAAATCAACGAAAAAGCCAACATGTCTTACATTTTATTTTTTTTTAAAAAAAGTATTCAGTTTATAGCAAAACGGATCCCTAATTTTATTACATGCTTTATTTTTAACACGCATTAAAAAAATTGAAGTGATTGGTAAATAATTGTCGAAGGAGTAGCATTTTGAATGCACTAAGATTTCGAAAAGCACAAACTGAGAAAAACCACTTTAAAGTTTATAATTCTGAAAAAATAATTATTATAAGCTTAATTAAACTTAAAATACCACTTTAAGATATTACTTATACGTTTTTCTTTAAAATAATTGCATTTTCATATGTTTTCAACCCACACATTTTTATAAATGATCAACTTTTAGAGTACTAATTGCACAAGAAAACTCAAGAAAAACTTTAAAAAAAAACATTTTTCTGTCACGACAGAAATTTTAGCTGTTTTTCTTCTTATAATATTAAAGTATTACATTTGTATGAAAAATATATCAGGAATAAGAACTGAAATTATAAAATTATTAATATAAAATGCCTTAATTTAAAAATTTTACATGTACACATTTTACAAGGAAGAAAAATTACATTATAGTATTGCCTCGGAAATATTCTGCTTTTAATACTACACATTCTTTTTTATAGTTATTATTTCTATTTATAAAAAATAGATTTTTTTTATCATAACGCATTTTTTAGCTTTTTTTTTTCTAAAAAGGGGTGTGTGGCTGAATTGCCTAATTTGTTTTCAAATGAAGTTTTATTCAACTTCTAACTTTCCGACATGCACAAGTGATATATCAATCGAAAGATAATAATGCAAAGAATAAGATTAAATGAAAATAAAAAAAACGATAGGTTTGTGATTTTTAGGGTACCAAGTCTTCTTAACATATTTTAACATCTACCGTCAAGTGATCATCTCTCTTAGGGATTTGATGAAATTCCTAATTTCGCCATTTCCCTGCGACATATATATTCGTCTTGCTAAACCGGTATGTTATATACCCGGGACGGATATATCCGTCCTTCCGAAATACGATTATTTTCTTCGCGCTGCTATCGGTAAAACTATACCGAAGGCTTTGGAATGCAATAAATTGACCTTGACAGTGCTTGCGAAGGATTTATTTATTTCAGAGAAAAATTTGCGTATTTGAGCCTTTTCTTTCCCTCCCAATACACCTCAAACACGCACCTACGTGCAAAAGGGTGGCACCGGGGAGTGAATCGCGTAACTTTTAACTGGCAGTTAAGGGATTAAGAGATGCATATGAATTAAGTTAGTAGCAATAAAGAGTTAAATTAAGATGAAAACTGGGGAGTCATTACCAAAAATTGTTATTTGCAGCGCAATGATAATTATTTCAGCTAGAAAAATATAATTTAAATAAGTAAAATTTGTTAGTTAAAACGAACATAATATACATTAAGCATAAAAAAAATATTCTTTTTTTTTTATCAGGCATCACGAAACTGATCCTTCCACAGAAGAGAAACTATTGTGGAGTGTTGCGAAAGAACCAATGATCTCCCCTCCAGTAGAGCTGAGAGTTATGGTGGATGAAAGTCATAAGATAACGACCGTCTGTTCCAAGAAAGGTGAGAAATCCACCACCTAAATTGATTTCTTCAACAATTTTTTGGAGAAGTGTTGTAGAAGAATCTTTCAACGAGAACAGATTAATAATTTTTTTTTTAAAAAAAGAGAACAAAAATTGCTTACCGGAATTTCTTACTCTATATTTACACTTTAAATCATAAAAAAAGTAATCCATAAAAAAATTTCACTAAAATAAAGAGCTATTATTGAATGTTAGAGAGATAAAATAAACAAACTTTTCCTCGTAATATGCTGTAACAAACCGGGACATAATAAAAGAGTATTTGGGGATAAATCACACAGAGACATTATACAAACAACTTTTATTCAATCTCAAAATCTTAATACTCTAATATTTTATTGGGTAGCGCTTACTGTTAGAACACACACAAATGTCGAAATCTAACCAATAATAATATACACTTAACTTTACTTGAGACTCTTAAATTCTGATTCCAAATCTGATTAAATTCATGAATTTTAATCTAATTCACTAATTCCGATGAATATTCAAAGGTTCGCTTAACAATTACAATCTCAGCACCCTCACTTCCAGTAACAATCTCAATTTACTAACAATTACTATTTCATCATCCTCTTCGATTCAACTTCATATTTTTTAACAGCAAACTTTCTTTGCTCAGTTCCTTTACAAGGTTTCCACAAATCAGTCAAACATTTCATAAAATAAATTTCGCCAGAGGTTAGTTTGTAAACGTGTTGCGAACCCGCAACAATGCTTTAAAAGGTATAATATATTTTTTTTTACCGAACACGTTCTTAGCATAAGAGAAACACGAGAAAAATTCTTTTACTGCAATCGAAATTAAAATTAAAGCTTTTTCTTGGCTCTTTATAAATGAGGTATATTTTTCTTCAAAAGTTATTTTCCCATTCACCTTTTTGTAATTTTATTTAACATTTATATAAATTTTTTTAAACATGAATTATAATACACACATCTTTGAATATGTATCTCATTTCACTGTTTGATTGTCAATCCTGTGTGTGGCCTGTCTCATACTAATATATTAATTTTATAAAACCTAGGTTTAAATAAACACACACACAGACTAAATCAGAGAAAAAAAATTAGAAGATGCAATCAGTTGTGTAGGCTTTAATTATAAAACCAAGTTGTATGTCATATCCAATCTTTTTGCAGGCGATTCAGTCGAAGATGAAGATTCTGGTCGATCATCCTGGTGGTCGGACACTGGGCACAGCTCTATATACGATAGCCACGAGGACCACCTGTACGGTCCGAAATGGCCTGCTTCTTTCTGGACACAACTTCGGGTTCTGTCTCAGCGGAATTTCATCGAGGGTCGCAGAAGAATGTTGTCAAAACTCAATTGGGCTCAAACTTTTGGACTGGGTATCGTGAGTGGCTTAATGTGGTTCCAGATTGAAAGAAAAGAAGAAACTATTTTTGACATCAAAGGATGGGTATGATATTTTTCAGTAGCTGAATCACATACTGTTTAAAAAAAAATTTAATTTTATTTTTTATCCCTTAATTGCCACCGAGGTATATATACGTCTCACCAAACCAATGCGTGGACGTATATATACGTCTTTTAGAAAAACGATCCTTTTCTTTGCGTTGCTATCAGTAAAACCATTCATAATGCTATGGAAAACAATGAAATTACCTTGACAGCGTTTACGAAGGGTTTACTTATTTCAGAGAAAAATTTGCACATATATTTATGACTTTTCTTTTCCCACCTATGCGCGCCAACGTGAGAAACGGTGGCACTGGGTAGGTAGCGAATCATGTAACTTTTAATCGGCAATTAAGGGGTTAAAAATGCTATTGTTTTCTTTTGTTCTGTCAGAATAAAAGCCAAACATTACGCTTTCGCTAAAAACTAAATTTTATTTCTTGCAGATGTTTTTCAGTTCAACCTACTGGATGTTGTTCGCTTTATTTGAAGCTCTTGTCTCATGTATGTATAATATTTCGAAACATGCGTGTAATAATAATTGTTCTGTTATTAATCAGTTTGTAAAGAAAGATTTGCTAATAATTAATATTCATTTGCAGTCCCTCCGGAGCGTGAAGTGATCAATAAGGAGCGCGCCTCCGGTGCCTATCGCCTGTCAGCGTATTACTGTGCCAAGATGCTCGGAGAATTACCTCTTATGATCACCCTGCCCACGGTCTTCCACATCATTTCATACCCTCTGCTAGGCTTTACGGCCTCTTATACATTCCTGGCTCTATGGGGCTTCCTTTTGCTCAGCACAATCGTCGCACAGGTGAGTGCAAGTAAATTATTTTGAAAAGGCGTCAAATTTCAGTTTTTAAGGTATCCGACTACGTTTGGAACCGTGATTTAAAAAAAACGCATAAATGGATAATTTTCATGATATTTAGTATCACTTAGATTAGAATAGATGTATAAAATTGTTTTAAGGACATTTTGACAAAAAGAATTATTTAAATACAATATTTTGGCAAAAAAATTAACATATAGAATAATCTTTTTTCCAAATGTTCTCCTTTTGTGAAAAATGGTTCTATTATAATAATATATTGCCTGTTTATAGCTCATACCTCTCTACAGAGGCTCAACCAGAATTTTTGAAATATACAACTTAGAAATGGGTTTATTCATATTTTACGACAACAGAGGGAAGCAATTTTAAGAAAAAAACGCCGACAATTATTTCAATTTGTGGTAATTTTGAAAATAACGGGAATTTTTCAAAAATTCTAGTTGAGCCTTTGTAGAGAGGTCTGAGCTATATATACAGGCAAAATATTATTATAATAGAACCACTTTTCACAAAAGGAAAATATTTGGAAAAAAGATTATTCTAAGTTAATTTTTTGCCAAAATATTATATTTAAATACATTTTTTGTCAAAATGTCCTTAAAACAATTTTATGCATGTATTCTAATCTGAGTGACACTAAATATCATGAAAAGTATCCATTTATGCGCTTTTTTAAAATCACTGTTCCGAACGTAGCCGGATACCTTAATAAGACATTAAAGTAATAAAAAAATTTATTAGATGTGATCATTAATGAAATACTATTCAATCACATTTTAACTAAAGGAATTTCATGTGTCACTTAATTACATTAATATACAATGAAAATCGTTTAACACGAAACTGAGGAGACTGAAATATTGTTTCGAGCTAAAAGAATTTCGTGTTAAAGGATATTGCAGGGAAAAAAATCACATATTCAACAAAATTAAGTTTATTACAGTATATTTTATTTCAATATATATGTATGTAACGTAGTCGAGGCCTATTTATGTTGGTTACTTGTATGTAGATTAGTCGATGGTTATTTATGATGTTCTATATTGATGGGATTGATGAGGCAGTCCTTTGTGGCAGGAAATCTTATTTATTAAACATGGCGAGAAACACAAACATTTACATCATAAATACTAAACAGAGAAGGGATGACTCTACACATATAACAGAAGCGACAAGCAGCAGCGACAATTCACAGGACGAACACAAAGACAAAGAGAATTACAAAAGTCTTTCGCTTTTATACCGGCAGTGAACATCGCGTAACTCCTTTGTAACAAGAGCTGTGATTGGTTAAAACGAGTGGGAAAGAGACTGTCTGATGTAACATTGCTATTTGATTATGATTACGATTAGGTCGTTAGTTTTGAACCTAAGAATTAAAAGCTTATTTAAAGATTATTAAAAAAAGAATTAATTTAAAGGATGCTAGAGGGAATTATTACATGTATATATGCATGTTTTTAATAAAAATAAATGAAATTTAAAGTAAAATTTTCAAGTTTTTGATAAAAACGAAATGTTTATTGAGTTTGGGAAAAATTAACTTAATTAACATCCTCATTGTTTATTCTTACAGATAATATGCATTTTATAAATCGGCGCAGTACCTTTTTTTTTTGGAAATCCCAACATTTTGAATTAAAACCATACAGTAAATATCATAAATATAATAATCTTACCTTTCCGGTGATGCATTGAAGATAAAATCAACAGAAAGTTTTTTTAGTTATAATTGCCTAAATAGATCAGTCATAAATTATTCCAGATGCTTTTTTATCAACGTATTCGAGGCGTCCATCCGGTATAGTGGTTAGGGACGCTGACTGCTGTGTCGTAGAGCCTGGGTTCGAATCCCGAAGAAAGCATGGGTGTTTATAAATGCATCGCAGCATGGGGGTACTCTAAATAGCTGTCGAGCCGCAAGTCATCTCAAAAGATTGGTGGAAGGGGAAGAAAAGTGGGAAGCCCCTGACAACCTACAGAGTTTTTTCTTCCGAAAAATTGGGGTTGAATCGAGCCAAATCGTTCTGTCTCCTGTAAGGTGCTTATAGTTACGGATAACGACAGAAGTACATCTAGCCCTTTGCCGCGATGAATTTCGTGAGCCGTGATGTGACACCATCAGAGAGGTGGCACTTGTAACAAAAACCCAACGACGTTTTCGAAATACTGTAATCCTTTATCTACCGCATTATAATTTACTGCAGTTTTTTTCATGCAATATTTTTTTTTTGAATCACTTCATTGAAAATTAAGGGATATACATAAAAAAAATTCTCAACTGTGAGAAATTTAATCCGTTAGAGCTAATTAATTAAAGATATTCAACTGTGAAATTAATTATATACATTACCATACGACATTAACTCTTTCTTCGGAACAAAAATGACAATCTTCGAGATCCGCTGAAAACGCAACTTCTGCTATAAAACTATTCGCCTTCCCCGCTAAAATACTCATCATGGAACCCATGCTGTCATATATCTTGGAAGAGTGGATTTAAAAGAATATTCCTGCTAAGTATCGTCAGAGTATTCGTAAAATTAGTTATTCAATTTATTTTTAAGGTGAGTGCTACTTATAAGTACCATCGGTATATAAAGGGTTAACCACATATTCAAACTTTCAGTACAGGACAATATAAAGGACGGTATCAAATTGAATGGAAAACCTTTTTCTCGATTTATATAATTTATAATTCACTTTTTCTATTATTATTTTTTATTTATAATTTGAAAAAACGAACACGAAACATTCATGTTTCTTTATTTTCAGAGCGTGGGCTTATTCGTAGGTGCTGCCTGTCATGATCTCCAGATGTCTGTAACCATTTCATCCCTGTATTCCTTATCCACTATGTTGTTTGGGGGTTATTACGCTTCCACTATTCCACCCTGGCTGTCTTGGCTCCGCTATTTATCTATGGTTCATTATACCTTCCAAGCTATGCAGATCGTCGAATTTGAAGGCGGTAGCCCTGTTACGTAAGCAAACTTATTCTCACCCTTGACACTGAAAAACATTACATAACATAAATGGTACCATGATTATCAGACAGATAAAATCTATCTTCACCAGACAGGCAAATTATGTGTGCTTTTATTATCTGCAAGGCTCAACACAGATTATATAATTCATTTACCTTTTAATTTTTTTTTATTGTCTAAAGCAGTGACCTTTTTGGACCAAGTATTTCATGAAGTAAAGTGTAAAGTTTAAAACAAAATTCTGAAAAGATCACTAACATCAGGAGAATTCATCACATGAGTCATGGTTCTTGCTGTATTTGTTGACTCTTGGATGTGTTACTAATATTCAGTGGTGTAACTGAAAATATTCGGGACCCCTGCAAAGTCAGGGTTTGAGCTCAAAGCGCAAATACCGTAAAATCCGGTGTATAACGTGCACCCATACTTTCAAGGTGCAATTTTTAATTTTTAGGTACATTCGCCGTATAACGCGCACCTCCTTTTTTTTATGAAGAAACATGAAATGTATGTGCGCAATGCCCTTACATTTTGAAGCCATTTTTTTTTAGGTATTACTCAAAGCTTTAGAAAAAAAAATTGTATATTTCTGGAACTTCAACCCTAAGTCCATAAGGAATGTCATTTCTATTAAATAGATAGTATTTCGCGCGCGATATATATAGAAGTCTAATTTCTTCTACTATGCCCATCTTTATTTATTTTTAAAGTTCTTATTTTTATAATCGGCGTATAACGCGCACCCATAAATTTCGATATTATTTTTTGTTTTCAAAGTGCGCGTTATACGTCGGATCTTACGGTAAGTACTTGGCGTCAGTCAGACTTTGGACCCCCTAGAATCCCTCCCCCTCCTCCTGCAACTCGGTGGTTGCTGGGGTGTACGTTACGCCACTGATAATATTTATCAAATTAACAGGAAACCTGAAATACAACATGCAATGCATAAAAATCAGTATAGAGATTTGTTCTCATAAACTAACTTATTAAATTAATGACGAAAAAGTTATTGATACTTATAAAAAAGAAGAAGAAATTAGAAAAAAAACACTTAAGAATAATTACCCTTTATAACGCCACCCATCCAGCTTAGTGGTTAGTCACCCTGACTACTGTACTGTCCGGCCTGGGCTTGAATCCTGGAGAAGATATGGGTGTTTGTAAATGTACAGTGCCTTCGTGCCATGGGGGTTCTCCAAATGGTCCTTGAGTCACAAGTCCTCATGTGAGGTTGGTGGAAAGGAAAGAGAGGTGGGAGGCTGACACCCCCTACCCTCAGGGTGTTCTTCCTCAAAATTAGGATGGAAAAGAGCCAAATCGTACTGACACCTGCATGGTGCTCAAAGGTATGGCTAACGACAAGCGTAAAAATTAGCCCCTCGCCATAATGAATTTCAAGAGTCTTGATCAGATGTTACTGTCGATTGGGGGCACAAATAATCTTTTTGCAACAAATGCTACTCGGGCTTTTGCTTACGTGAAAAATAACTCAGTAAATAATTGCAAGTAAGTATTATACCAAAGACATTTGAGCAAAATAACCGGATTTAATGATTATTTAAGGCAAGATATGTAAACATTTTTCATACCAGTCATGTAACGGAGAACATTTGGGCCTCCCTGCAAAGTCAAGTTTTGGGCTCCAAAATTGGATTTTGCTAAGGTACTAGGCGACAGACAGGCTGCGAGTCCCATAAAACCCTACCCCCCCCGCAAAGCGGGGGTGTACGTTACGCCGTTGTTTCTTACGAATATTAAAATCTGTAATTCTCTTCATATAGTACACTTGACCAGCGAGAGAGTAGTGTAAAGGATTAGATGGCAACGATGATTTGATTGGCCAAATGAGAGTGTGATTTGATTTATTTTATGTATTTTATTTTTCTTCTTAAAATTGGCTTGAATTTCAAAAATTCCGCCCAATTGTGATTGTTGGTTTCGAAATCATGATAGTTTAAAAATAGGTCCTTTAATGATAAAAAATCAAATTTTCCTTTAAAATAAAATATACAATAAATGTGGTTATTTGGCTTGGTGCTGCCATCTATTGATGTCAAAAAGAAAGAAAAATCGATCTTCTACAAAAAAAATATTGCTAAGAATCTCATATTTTTATTTAAAACAATTTTTAAAGCGGTGGTTTGTCATTTGGTGGTTTGGCCCTGGGCTGTGCAAAATTTTACACTCGATATTTTTAAAGCTGTTTATAATGCTTGTAAAACCATAATTCTTTTTTTTTATTGTCATCTTATGAATATAAAATTTTTAAAAAAATGTATTACAACATATTAAAATTGTTTCGTCTAAAAAAACCTTGTCTAAAAACCTTAAATCTAAACCTTAATGCTAAAAAAATATCCTTTTACATGTTAAAATGAGAAAAATAATTATTTATACAAAACTTTGAAATTTATTTTTACGAATTCTGTATTTACGAACAAATGGACGAATTGCAATGCTGCAAGTTTTCATAAATAGTGAGATATCTTTCTTTCTGAAAACGTACTCAGCGTTTAGTTCAGTTTCTCATACATCCGGCGAAAACAGCCTTAAGCGCAAAGTTTTGTTACCTGGCAGCAGATATTTCAGTTAAAAATTGTTTATTTTTTTAAATAATTATCTCAAACTCTAAAGAGTACCCTCTCCCCCCCAAAAAAAAATATCAATTTTAAATTTTAACGTGAAAGATTTTTTTTTCGCATTTGGTAAGATTTATAAAATGATTACAAAATGTGTACTTTTCATGTTTTTGAGAATGTGGCGGCATCAAATTAAGCCAGTAACAGCCTCAGGACAGGAGTGATCACTTTTGTCTAGTGGTATGTTATGTGCTTACGAGCCCATAGGTCGCGGGTTCGAATCCTCCAACATTAGTGATCTTGGCGGAAAAGAAAAACGCAAACCTTCTGTTCTGTGATGGCGCCATCTACCCGCAAAAAGAGCAGCCAAAAGTCATCAGACCCACTTATCGCATCAAAGTCTTCAGACTCACCTGATGCAAGAGTAACAACTCATATACGCTTGCCATAACAACAAATATATCGTTCGTTCGCCTATCCACCGACTCATTGGTGGAATATCTAAATAAGTTAATAACAGCCTCCGGACAGGATTGATCACTTTAGTCTGTTGGTGTGTTATCTGCTTACGAATCCATAGGTCGCAGGTTCTAATCACCGACAAGAGATTGCGCAAAAGTATCTAAATCGTTCAGGAAAAGAAGCATTTTTGATGAAATTCACGATTTTTTTAACGCAAAATATCTAAGATAAAAGGAAAATATCATTGAAAAAACTTAAATTATAAAAGCTTTTTTTACAGTCTCAGATATTACTGAGCCTACTTTATTTCAATGAACTGTTTTCTATTCACAGATGCGCTGCAGAAAACACACTCTACGTTGCTTGCCGTCAAGAAAATGCTACATTTGTTCCACCAAACGACATCATCAACAAAGGAGGAGAGCCCTTACCTCTGTGGGCAAATACCTTAGTGTTGTTCCTTTTCCTCCTGGTGTTTCGCCTGTTGGGATACCTATCTTTACGATTCTTCAGGACTGCTAAATAAAAGTTAAGAAAAATATATGCTTTCAGCCAAAATGAGAGAGAGCATCTATTTTATAATATCACTAGATTTTTTTTTTAATGCCTCGACCAATCAAGTGCGAAAAACAAGTCAAAGGAACAAAATAGTTGTTTTTAAAAGCGTTATTTTGCATTTTGATGTTACAATTCAAATTTTTACAACTTTATAAGCAATTTTCCATTGATTCTCACCTGGTCATATTTGAAATCCTTGAAGCCAATAGCAAAGCTCTCATTTTGTGTATATAATGTTTAAATAATAAACCATCATGATTCTCCCGAGTCTCACTACTCATGGGAATCATAACGATTTCTTTGAGAAAATAAATCATGAAGAGTAATTACCTTGCGCATGATACTAGTCATTAAAATAAGCGCAGTTTCATGAATTTTTTTCCCTTCTAAAATATGCAACATTAGATAATATTTATTAAAACTATCCTGCCGTTTCTTTTAATATGGAAAAGCAACATTTGTGAACGAATCAAAGCATTTCACCGATTAATTACTTATTCCAAGCAGTTTTACTTTGGCATTTTAATTCATTTCCTCTCTATATTTATCTTGCTTTAATTGTGAACAATTTTAGCAGATATAGACTTCATAAGACACATATTTTCTTATTTGTGATATCCTGTCAAACTTGATAAGAATGTTTTTTGTAAACTTTCTTACTTTTTTCCCAATTTAAAACGGTACATATATATTATATATATATATCAATGCATATTATCCTTTTTTATCGTTGGTCGAAGCATCGATACTAAGTTGACCCATTCATTGCTTCAAGAATGGAAATTCACTGCCATTTTCTGCGCTCAATTGTAGCATTTCATAGACTAAAACTGAATAGTATACAACTCGGATAAACTTCGCTGCGACGTGAATCCACAGTATTAAACACAAATACAAATAATATAGCATAGAATTAACATAAGTAGCAATGTGTTAGCTAATAGCGAGGTGGTTTTTCCCAGTTAGGTTTCTATAGTACCTAAAATCAAAAAAAGGCAGCTGTTCTTTTATTGTGAAGAATGATTTATAGCAGCGGTAGAGCCCAATTTGATCACACCGGTTCAACAGTACCGGTACTTAGTTTTTTTTATTAATATCGGTGAATTCATTGTTAAAATAGTTCTTGCAATCAAGGGTAGTCCATCCAATGGGAAAAATACAAATATAGATATGAATACAGAATCGCTTGTTAAATTATTCGAATTCCACCTCTTGTTCATAGTCTATATGCACATAAATGGCTTCATACAGATGAAATTTTAATAATTGAAAGATTTTATGAAGATGGTTTTGTATGTCGAAGAAAGCCCTGTGATGTAAATCGTGCCTAATTGACACAGATGCATTACTGTTACCTGAATCTTGAAAACTATTGTGTGAGGTATCACTAACTGTTAGTTCGCAAGATCTCAAGATACAGATAACGATATTTTGTGATCTTTGTTAATTGCCAAATTGTATGTCTAAGCTACAGCTTTTTGGGGAAATTTTTGAGTCCAAATATTTCACGAGAGAAATACTTTAATAGGACTTGAAGTGGTTATTTTTGCAACAGACTATCATGACTTGTAAAAGATGGAAGAGCTTGTTGAAACATTTAAGAAATTGTTCAGTGCATTTTAATAAATTTATCTACTTTGAAAGTACTCGGAGGTATTGAAGTGCCAATGAATTACAGACATGAAATGATATGCCTTTCCGTTATTCAGTAGTTTCCTAGTTATATACCCCCTAAGAGTTTATTTTTCTTCCATAATCCTTCCTTTTAGAATATTTTATGAGGAGGAATCCTGTGAAACACACATTTAAACCCGTTTAATAATTTGAAATTATTTATAAATTAAATATTTGTAATATTAGGTTTTCGTTAACGATTTACTCCAACTTACCACAAAAAAAGTGAAAATAACTGGAAATTTTTCATAGGTGATCATTTCTTCACCATTTTTATAGTTAACTTACGTATACTAACACATCAAGTTCTGAAATTAATTCAGTTTATATCCTACTTTAATGAAATGTAATATATAGAATAATCTTTAGCATAGATATGGAAATGAACTGATAATATACAACTCGATGATGTGTTAATCGAATGCTAGATAAAATTCTAAACCAAAAATCACTTCACTGTAAGTTTCTCAAAGAATAAAAAAAAAAAAACAGCTTATTGAAATAGACTCGATAATTAACTCTCCGCATCTTGAGAATTCGATTTAAATCGAATATTTTTATTTTTTACCCATAGTCAGTTACGCTTTTCGCTGCGATTGATTCTTCGTTTTTTCAGTACTCCAATCACATTTTTGTTTTTAGCGTCAAAAAAACTTATCAGCCCATTTCTAATTCCACATGTTCTATTCTCATTTACGTTAAGCCTTTAAATTAATTTATCTAACTATTGAAAAAGAATCTCATTGTTATTTTATTAGTACTCGATCGAATCTGCGTAAGCGCAAAAATTGGAGTATTAGTTATGGGATTTGCAAATCATTTCCTGTTCTTAATTTACTTGCATTTTAGTGAGTAACGCTGGCAAAACGCGCATTAACTATATTATGTAGCATTTAGCACTCATACAATAAGTATTACTAGACTGTTATTCGATTATGATGTTACATCAGCGATTAGATATGTGTGAAGCTTGTATATAAATAGACAAACATAATAACTGCTTGAAGTTACAACTGTAAGGCTAACTTATCACTGCCTTGGGATTTCTTTCTTACAGTTGAGGGAGATAATTACAACTGTCTGTCAACTCTCGAACATCTGGACATTATTTTTTTATACATTCCTTGTAAAGTAATGGTTGTAGGTAATTTAAAGTTATGTGCTTATTTGTAAATAATTTACTATTCTTACCAATTATGGTCATTTCGAATATTTTTCAGTTGATGTAAATTTGAAGTTCCTTCAGATAATTTCCTTCTAAGAATTGTACATAATAATATAGATATATATTTTTTGCTGAGAGTTAGACTGTGGTTGTATTTATCTCCATGATATTAAACTTGAAGAAGCAATATACACATTTTCGGTAAAATGTGTTGTATATTTGTAAAAATGTTTGAATATGTAATGTGCTGTATTGTCTTGTAAATGTATCGAAAGTGATTTTGTAAAGTGTTCTTTATATCATGTTTATTTTTTCATTAAATGTTCTGAGAATAAATATATATCTGAATAATTTTAAAAATAACTTTAAAACTCCAAATGTATATTCTTTTTAGTTTAGTGTTGGATTTATGAAAAAAATCCTTCGAGATCAGTTATATTTAGAGATTTAAAGGCAAAAATTATATATGTAATCCCAAAAAGAAAATTTATTACAACGAATAATAACTAATGAAAACAAGGTTCCAAACATTTGGTCCAGAAATTGGTTTTTCTAATCCGTAGTTGGGCTATCTATGACAAGACCAACTCCATCAGTCCGTATACTTTCAAAAAATTCAAGAATGAAAGAGGTTTTAAGAACACCTCGTCCAAGTTAAAATTTAAACACTGTAAAATGTGCTTAGGTGATGCCTGAGCAGCATTATACTTCTTACAGATCTTAAAAACTTTAAGCCCCTGTTTAAAGGTGAGATATTTCAAGTGTCCACTGGCAAATCGAGATATGCAAGTCTGCTGGCCTCTATGCCCTTCAAAAAGTAGGGCACCACCAGGGTGCATTCCTGAGTACCCCAGAGGAGAGAGAGATATGTTCAGGAGAAACTCCCCAGAAAACACACCTTGCTGAAAGTAGAAGGCATATGAGGCCGGGAAGTGACCCAAGAGGCAGCCTTTGCCAGTGAGTCTGCTATCTCGTTACTAATAATTCCGACATGGGATGGAATTCAAAGT
Organism: Trichonephila clavipes; assembly: GCA_019973935.1. Classification (NCBI taxonomy): domain Eukaryota; kingdom Metazoa; phylum Arthropoda; class Arachnida; order Araneae; family Nephilidae; genus Trichonephila; species Trichonephila clavipes. Next base: position 311,104 of record BMAU01020473.1, read on the forward strand.
TTGCAGATAATTTGTCAATCAACTTTAAGACAGATATTCCAACCCTGCCACCAACTCTTTCTGGTTATTTAAATGTTGGATAGAAGAACGGCTATCACACACACACACAGTCAATATCCAAATGCTTTTAAAACCAGGTTCTGCAAGATTGTCAACAAGGTTAAGACCCTTTTCAATCGCAATTAGTTCTGATCTGAAAACAGAACAAGAGTTTGAAAATTTCTGTATTTGAGACTCAGAGTAGAAGTAGAGGTCTTAATGTAATGAAATTGTTGTAGAATAATTTTTCGAACCACAATAGATGATTAACTATTGAAAAATCAATCGAATGAATTAATTTTTTACTAGCTAAATTAAGAATACAAATTCCAGCTGAAGGCTATTCTGATGCTATTGGCAATTTTAATTCCCAAATCTTCAAATTAAATTTTTTTTTTCTTATGGAAATTTTTTACTTAATTTATATCTATCGTTCTTTATATCATTTTTAATTGGAAAAATATTTATGAGTGGGATAAATTATTCGGCATTAACTTATGAAATATTGCATTTAGTAGAATACTATCTTTAGAAATATTTTGCGCTGGAATACTTTATAATAAATTTTAGTTTGAAATTATAAATAATTAGAATATTCCTTAGTCTCTAATATTCCTTGTATGGAATATTTCATTTATAAGAGTACAATTCGAATGTTCCTATTGTACAGGCATTATTGCCAGAAGTAGTACATTTTTAGCTTGTAAACATTTGTCTTTCACTGTAAAAGATTTTTAAAAAAATTATATCGATCTTATTATGAAAATATAAGGATGTAAACTAATTTTTGTTAATGCAGGTGTATGAACTTCGCCTTTATTAATTTCTAGGTATATATATGAAACGAACTTGTTACTTATATAAGTTCTTCAAAATTATAATTAAGTTAAAAATTACCTACTTTTAATTCTACTGAATTTTAGAAGTAGTTTCGCGAATTCAATTAATTTGATCTCTTTACGTTCAATACAGTATTGTAGCACTGGTGTTAAAAATCATTTTGAAATGTGATCAAATTCTAACTGATTATAATTCTTAGAATAAACAAAACATTTTTTTAAAAAATTCTCCCGCACAATTGTTTAAAAAAAATATGTATTTAACAGTCTTGTGTTTTATAATTAAATTTGTAGAATAACTTAAAAAACACCTTTTTAATGTAACTACAAATTTTATAATTTAAAAATTTACATTGTATTCTTGTAAATTTCATATAATTATTTGAATTAAAAATCTAAAAAATATTTAGTAATAAATTTAAATCGATCAAAATACAGCAATAAAAAAAGAACATTGAAAAAAAATTAAATAATTTCATTTTAATAAGGAAATTATGTGATAAGTTGTATAAGTGTTTAATATATCTATATTTGTACAATGTAACTTTTTTAAATAAAAAATTGCAATATAATCAGCACTGAAATTGTTTATAATTAATGTCTTTGCGTAAAGTGGAGTTGATACATATAAATGTTGTACAGATTTCATCATGGTAAATATTTGTAAAGTACTATAAAATATATACGTGTGGCTAAATGTATTTCAAGTCAATATTTGTTTGAATAAGTAATAATTCTATAAAACTGCATGTCGAGATATATGGACCTATATTTAAATAAAGCAATAATAAAGTTTTTAAAAAGTGATTAATGTAAAATAAGATGGATTCTTTTGATTCCAGTGGGAATGCTTTAAAGTACGAAATACATAATTTGTAATGGACCCTACAACTTTAAAAGCAGTCTGACCTAAAGAAACATTTGTTTTATAATTTGAACTATTTTGTTGCAAAATTTCAAAATTTACCCTATATGAAGAATTAAAATGGAAATTAAATAGTTTAATAATAAAATGAATAATTAAATAAATTTATTTTAGTGGTCAAGTATTTTTCTTAGTACAAAAAAAATGGACATTCTGTTTCCAAAACGTATTTCTTTTTAGTATAAAATCAGGGGAAAAAATTATTATCCTGATTACTAAAACAGGATGCTCAATTTATAGTAAAAAGTCATGTAATCATTAAAAAAAAGGATGTTTTTTATAATTATTTAATGATGATTAATAACATTTATGATTATAATTAGTGTCACGCATTTGATTTATTTGAAAATTTAATAACATTAAACTGAATAAATTATTGAAATTCACCAATTACAGTGGAAATAAATTGATTATGTTAATTAATTAATGATTTATGTTTGTATTTTAGACGAATCCCTATCGTGTAAACATATATTTAACTTATAACATACGAGGAAAATTACATTAAATGCATTATGTAAATGCTTACACTACTGAGCAAATCTAAAATGTAGGCTAACTATTGAAAAATTTTAGATTCTCAAGGGAACAAAATAAATTGCCGTTGACAAAATAACTGTCATTCAACCTAGTTTGTGCCCCCCTCACAATTTATTTCAAAGATTGAATTAATTTTTAATACTTAAAAGAAACTATGCAAAAAGCATTGAAATTTTTCGTTAAAATATAAAAAAAATTTTATTTTGGAGGAAAGGATATCTGAACTATATACTTGGACACATTCTACTCTTTATTCTAAATTATTCCTTAGTGTAACACGGGTCACCTTTTGACCTTAACTTGATTTACCTTTTTTTACTAATAATTTAAAGTTTAAGGGACCGTTATATGCTAGAATGGACTAAAAAGCAAGAATAAAAACTAAAAATGCAAAACTTTGCAGCGCATCTTGCCTCTACAGAAAACATTTTAAATTTAGATATCGGTCCATGATCTTATATGTACATAGTTCTTAGCTATATCTAAAAATTTATAGCATTTGCGTCTGTATATAAAACAATGGTTGTGATATAAGAGCTGAGCGAGACTCAAAAGGTGTGATGTTACCGTACCTGACAATGGAATAATCCGAAAGAAAACTGTATGTTAGTGATTTCATATACAATTTGTCCTTTTGCAGCAGAAATTGTGACACCCTTTTTCGATAGAGAAACCTTTTTGTCATGAAGCTTGCTTTTTTATTGTGTAATAAAAATTCGTATATTGTCCTTTGTTGATTCTGTTCATTCTTGTTAAACTAAACGCTAATAAATAGACTAAATATATTTATTACTAACTGAACCCGGCAGATGTTGTCTTGACAGTCTGTATTATAACAGCTCGAAAATAAATAAATTGAGTTTTAGTAGTATTTTCAATAGTTAATTGAGTTTTTATGTTATACTAACTGTCAAAAAGAAATTTAAATTGATAAATTTGCAAAAATTCAATATTAATTAAGCAGGGGTCTACCCCAAACATGGCAAGGGATCTATGAGACAAAAAGTTTGGGAGCCTCTGATCTAAACCATTCTCGAGTCCATTTGAACCCATACAAAAAATGTCATCAAAATCGGTCCTGCCGTTTAGGAGGAGTTCAGTCACATACACGCGCACAGAAGAATTATATGAATAAGGATATATACCGTATCGTGGTGAAATGAATAATCTTTGTGATTCTGTAATTATTTTTTGTATGATTTTGATAGAAAAATTAGATTGCAATTTCAAAAACGGTAAAAGTATCGGAAAATTCTCCCCTCTTCTTTCTTGCCGCGCATTAGCAGATTAAATAGCACACAGGGGTAAAACAATTATACGATTTAAAGTTTTTAATTAATACCTTTTTAACTAATTGCGATACCGGGCTGAATCGGGAATATAAACAATTCTCGAATCCACTTGAACTCACACAAAAAATGTCATCAAAATCGGTCCTGTCGTTTAGGAGGAGTTCAGTCACATACACGCGCGCACACACAGAAGAATTATATGTATAAGGATATATACCGTATCGTGGTGAAATGAATAATCTTTGTGATTCTGTAATTATTTTTTGTCTGATTTTGATAGAAAAATTAGATTGCAATTTCAAAAACGGTGAAAGTATCGGAAAATTCTCCCCTCTTCTTTTTTTTTCTTGCCGCGCATTAGCAGATTAAACAGCACACAGGGGTAAAACAATTATGCGTTTTAAAGTTTTAAATTAATACCTTTTTAACTAGTTGCGATACCGGGCTGAATCGGGAATCTAAAAAATTCTCGAATCCACTTGAACTCACACAAAAAATATCATCAAAATCGGTCCAGCCGCTTAGGAAGACTTCAGTCACATACACGTGCACAGAAGAATTATATGTACAAAGACTAGCGTTTACCCGCGACTTCACTCGCGCGCGCTTTGATGTATTTAAATCATTGTTTCTGAAACTGTGGGGCGCGCCCCCCTCGGGGGTTGTGACAACTCTACAAGGGGGGCGCGAGCATATTGAAAAGTCGAGAACAAAAGATTATTTAAAAAATTATTAATTTACTGAAAGTGCGTGTATAAACAATCGAAATACATTCTGATATAATCTAGATATATATTATAAATGCGAAAGTTTGTGAGGATGTTTGAGCTTCTTTCATGCAAAAACGACTGAATGGATTTTAATGAAAATTTACAGTAATATAGCTTATACATCAAAATAACATATAGTCTATAATTTATAGCATAGGCTATAATTTATAAAGATATTGTGAGAAGTGTCCAAAATATAACGATATTTGTCAAGTAATAAGGAAAAATCCTGCCATCTGCTAGCAATTCTGGCGTACGCTGCAAAAAAGCCCACGTCAGCATATATCTATCTTTTGTTTCTGAAAGAACCCTTTTTGTTTTGGCTACGCAAGGCGCTCGCTCCTAATTAAGTTCTGTTGTCAGCATAATCCCTTTTTTTTTTTTTGTTTCAGAATAAAACTAAGTTTTGAAGGGAGAGGTTGTTATAAATCTCTGTTTATTTGAATGTTTTTTAATGATTTTATTACGCACATTTGAAAGTAACAAACTGATATTTTTTCAAAATAAATACATTTATTGATTCTGGTACTTACAGTAGATAAATTTTGTCTTTCGCACTACATCAGTTGGACATATTTGCATAGTTTGTTTGTGGTTAGTAGTTAATTATAACGCTATAATTTTAATTGAATAGGCGGATATTGCATTTTTAAGTATAAAAATAATTATAACTACTGTAATGTATTTTTTGGAGTGAGTGAATATTAACGTCGCACTGTTCAGCTACACGAGGGCTTTTGGCAACGGACCACGTAATTTTGAACCATAGTCAAGTGACGTGGACGACACCTGAGCTGGCACCCCCTTCTCCTAACTACCACACCAACTTAGAAGGAATATTCTTCGAAATCCACTCATCCAAGAAATATGGCAGCACGTGTTCTATGATGAGTATTTTAGTGGGGAAGGCGAACAGTTATGCAGCAGATATGCGTTTTCAGCGGATTGCAGAGATTATTATTTTTGTCCCGAAAAAATAGTTTATGTCAAAATTTAAGTGTCTTATATTTTTGTATGTTAATGAAGACCTTAGAAAACGATTTGACTATTTATTTTAAGTGAACGGTGTATATAATTAATTTTACAGTGGAATATCTTTAATTAGTTTATTATCTCTAACGGATTAAAATTCCCAAAGTGGAGTATTTTTTTATGTATATCCCGTAATTTTAAATGTAGTGATCCAAAAATAAATATTGTATGAAAAAAACTCCAGTAAATCATAATGCGGTTGGATAAAGTATTAAAGTTTATTTCTCCCCTACACGGCGGGTCTTACAAAGCTCTAATAAAGCTCGAGCTATGAAAGTAGCTAGACATTTGCCAACTTGACTTCATCGTTATCATTTCGCTGTATTTTTCATTGAATCGCCATTATAGCCATTATAATTTAAGAAACGGCGTTGCTTGCGAATATTACAATTTTAACATAAAATAAATACAGCAGAAAGTAATATTAATGTATTACACTTTCAGATATAAATTATTTACACTATTTTAAGCGTTCATTACGGAAAACTTTTAACAATGTGTTACTTTTGCTGAGCAGAGATCAGCTTACGGAGGTATTTTCGAAAATCGACTCTCAAAAGTGTTACGGGGAATTATAAATAAAAAAAGTCCTTTTTATCGGCTATTAGATTTACACACTTAAAATTTAACAAAGTTGTTTCTTTCTTTCTTTCTTTTTTGTTTAGCTGAGATATGCAAAAAGCTTTTTTTTGTTTAATTTGCAATTCACGTAAAATTAACTCATTAAAAACTTCTTTATCCTTCAATCTGTGTTGTTTAATATTTCAGTTCACCCGTGCGAAGAACGGGTATACCATCTAGTAAAAAAATAAAATACACATTTACACTGATATATTACCCTTATAAATATATCAGTGCTACACAATGTATTTTATAATTAATTTAACAATTCTAAGTTAAAAGCCCGTTTATTAATTATTAGTGACCCCCATGGGTTTGTCATGTATATAATTTAAAACAAAAATTAACACTTATCTTTATAATTTTTGTACGGTTTATAATTAAACCTTGACTATACATACCGATCATAAGTTTCGCGATTCGCTTCCAAATGCCAACCGTTTTCCGCGTAGGCACGCGTATGTGATGTATTGGGGGAGGGAATAAAGGAGCAAAAAAATAATCTTTAATAAGTAAATCCTTCGCAAACACTTTCAATGTCCTTTTATTGCATTCCAAAGTCTTGGAATAATTTTACGGATAGCAGTGCATAGAAAAAAATCGTACTTCAGAAAGACGTATATATACGTCTGGAGAAATAGAGGCTTTGGCTTAGAGAGAAGTTTATGTACAAGGGGGCGGGGGGTGCTTGCTTAAGAGGTTAAAGTCGTATTGTAGTTTTAGCGTCAAAGTATTATATTATTGAATTCAGTACATTGTTATTGAATAGGGAGGGGGGCGCTAGGAAAATAATGATTGAGTATTGGGTCACGAGTATTGCAACTTTGAGAAGCACTGATTTAAATAAATGTCAAAAAGTCATAATCATTATCATTTGAAATTAAATAAAATAATATGATATGTTTTTATTGCTCTTGACTTGGACCTTTAAAATTCTAAAAGTGAGCTTAATTTAAAAAAACAGAAAATATACTTTATTATAATAATTAACAACAAAAATTCAATAACTTAAACTATTAATACTTTAAAAAGTAGAAAGTATCTACGTTTAATAATTAATTCCTCTTTAAAAGAGCTCAAAACAGAATATTATACTAGGATGCTGTTAGATATTAGTTGTTGCTACTTAATAGATGTCGCCATAGGTATTAAAATCTATTTCTTTATATTATGTAATCTGATAAAAAGATGCCATTCCAATGTAGAACGTGGAACACCAGCCTATGCAGACTTAATAAATAAATGTCTTAAATGCTGACTGTGGTTTTGTATACAATATATTATAGATTCTACTGTATACTATGCATTATATGTTCTTCCGTCAGGTGGATGTGAACATTTCATTCATTAGACACACGTGAACAGGCTACATATAGTCGGCCTTAAGAAAAATATGGCTTTTCCAAATGCACCCCTTCTACCTGCAATGTTTGCCCTTGCGCTTTGTTAATAGTAACAGCAAAACTGAGTTTGATTGAAAATTGAACTCGTTTGAATTGAAACGGTAGGTCAGTGGGGATAATCGGAATTCGAGGTATGATAACTCATTTTTTTCCCCATCACATGTTAAATTAGCGATACTAAGTATATTCTGCATCAATTTTGTGATCCGAATTCTCTTTCCATTACTCAGTAGAGGAGCATATAGATTTCGCATAAGCACAAATGGTACATTTAGTTTTAATTGAAGTTTATGTGAGGGTACACGCGAAAGTTCAAGCGAATTTAAGAATTTCGTGGGATATGAAGTATTTTGTTCTAAAGGGTGTTTTTTTGAGAGGTATAGAACTTTAAATTGCAATAAAACAACGATGTATTATTCTATTGACATGATTTTCTTTATTCGAAAGATAATCTTGTGGCATTACATTTTAAATATGATTTCTGGCATATGACTGCCACGACTGGCTCGGATGTAGTCCAATCTGGACGTCCAATTTTCGATTACTTTTTCCAACATTTGTGGCCGTATATCGGCCATAACACGGCGAATGTTGTCTTCCAAATGGTCAAGCGTTTGTGACTTATCCGCATAGACCAATGACTTTACATAGCCCCAGAGAAAATAGCCTAGCGGTGTTAAATCACAAGATCTTGGAGGCCAATTCACAGGTCCAAAACGTGAAATTATGCGGTCACCAAACGTGTCTTTCAATAAATCGATTGTGGCACGAGCTGTGTGACATGTTGCGCCGTCTTGTTGGAACCACAGCTCCTGGACATCATGATTGTTCAATTCAGGAATGAAAAAGTTAGTAATCATGGCTCTATACCGATCACCATTGACTGTAACGTTGTGGCATTCATCGTTTTTGAAGAAGGATTCCACCAGCCCATAAAGCGCACCAAACAGTCAGTTTTTCTGGTTGTAACGGTGTTTCGACATACACTTGTGGATTAGCTTCACTCCAAATGCGGCAGTTTTGTATGTTGACGTAGCCATTCAACCAAAAGTGCGCTTCATCGCTAAACAAAATTCGCTTTTGAAAATCGACCATTATTTTCGAAATAAAATTGCACAATTTGAAAGCGTTGTTCAGGCGTGAGTCTATTCATGATGAATTGCCAAACCAAACTCAGAATAAATCACTTGACAGCTGTTAAATCGGTCGTCATCTTGGAAAGTAGCGCCAACTTAAACTTCTATACCTGGAAAAAAACACTTTGTACATTCATGATTGTATCTTTTAATAAATATTCATTCATTTTACCCCGCACGTCTTTTAAAACTTCACTGTTAATTTTATTGAAAATGTCATCTTTAGGCGTCAATATTGGTCTTGAGCACAACCACTGATCCCAATTTAAATTTTGTTGCAAGCCCGGGTAAACTAGAGCAATAAGATCTACATCATCTTCTACTAAATTACAAAAAGACTGGAAAGTAAAATATAACCTTCCGCATCTGCGCCTGAACATCCATCACCTATTTTCAATCGCGTCTGCATAATGCCCCGAATCTACGTCGTTATGAAGACGCACCCTCATATTCGTTTTCAGACTGAATTTTTCATCTTTCGCTCATAAGCTTGATGTTTTAATACAGGCCCTGATTTTATCTGCCGGTGTACCTCTCTGGATTACTGAGAGAGCTTGTCGGAAATCACCAGCCAATAACACGCTACCATTCCTTCCTTAATATCTATACTGTTTTGTAAACTGTGAAGAGAGTCCAGTTAACGCTTCCGTGGCTTTCTTGTGAGACGTACTTTCATTTCACACTAAAAGCTTACATTGTCGAAGCCTTGAGAGCTATTTTTGCTTAAATTGCAGGTGAGTGAATCTTCATGTGCAACGGTAATTTTAAAACAGAATGCACAGTACGGCCGCCGGTCAGTAGTATCGCGGCTATACCGGAAGAAACCACAGCAACCGCTATCTTCTGGTTTTTTCTGACAGACATTAATCATTTTAATTTATTTTGCAAATGCCGCACACTACAATAGCATCTATGTCATTAGTGTACGTGCTCTCCAATATTTTTCGACTATTGAATTGACAAATGTTCAGCGGTCATAGGCTGACCAGAGTCATACAGAGTACAGTCCGATGAGTTGGCGATACCAATTTTGTAGAGATGCGATCTCAGACAGTCATGACCTGTCAAAAGTCTAAAATGAGCTACAGCAGTTTTTCTAGGAGCCTGTAACGTTTCAAAGAAAAACGGTAGCGTATTCTTGGTTAATCTAAATATGGAATTTATTTACGTCACAACTATTGAATATTATTTACAGAATGATACATTAAAGTTATGAAACTTAATTATAGATTGTTAGAGTCCACTATTTTGTGAGAGGAGGATTCGTTGGCCACCGCTCCCGTGTAAGTTCAAAGCATCTCTCCTATCATCTTCCGGTCGACGGGGTTAGATTCCTCGGGGGTCAAAAAGGGGTTGCGCTGCAGCTGCAAGATGCACGTGTGGGTGTCGGGTCCACCAAAGATTTCAACCGCTGCTGGGAGTGGATACGTTACAAGCCCCAGAAAGCCAGGACAGATTTTTGTTCAAGATTGTCCAATTCTTATCCTTCGACAACTCCGCAACTTCCATTTTAAAGTTATTTTTAAATGCCATATTAAAAAAGGCCATAAGGAATGGAAGGTTGAAATCCGCTCGAGTTTTTGGATCACAAGGGCTCTTTTCTTAGCAAGAAAGTCAGCATGCTCATTCCTAGCTATGCCACAATGAACTGGTATCCACTGAAAAGAGATTTTATGAGGAACTTCTTGTAAGAATGATCTGCATTTAAAAATTCTTTGTGAATTACAGAGGCAATTTTGAGATAGAGCCTGTAATGCCGATTTAGAGTCCGAAAAGATTACCACCCTGTTGAACTCGGAGCTTCGTAGAGATAGTTGCTCGACCGCTACTGCAATAGCTTCAATCTCGCCATCGAAGGAAGTAGTAAAAATACCAAGTGGTAGGTAAAAGCTTAACAATTCACAGAAGATGCTGGCTTCAGCACCATGATATCTATCTAGAAGGGAGCCATCAGTAAAAACATGCAGCCATTCACTTGTTGGGAATCGAGTGTGAATAGTTTCCAAAGCTATAACTTTCACAGTTGCTCGGGAGACATTTTACTCTTTAATATTTTCACATGAAGTTCAAGATTTATATCAAGATGAATGTAATCCAAAGGGCAAAAAGGTAGAGGCAAAATAGAAGTCTCTTGAAAAGCTCCAAAGAATAAGCGACCTTCATGGCTGACTGTTTGAATCCCTCCTGTCTTTAAATTTCTTGTTTCTGTTCAGATCCTAATTTCTCCAGAAAGGGGTTATTAGGCAAACTTTTAAGTTTTTGAAGTAATACTACTGTGTCTTTTTCTGGATGGATTTATAGAATGGTTTGGTGTTGGTCAAGACCTACATATCAAGGACGGGAGTAGATTTTACAGCACAGGTTATGATACGGAGGGTTTATTTCTGAAATACCTTAATGCATTGGATGGTGTGTTTGGGAGAGAGCAGTAATGAGGATTTCATTACAGTAACCAATAACTGGTTGAATAAACATTTTATGTCGTCCAACCGGTATACTGGTTAGCGACGCTGACTGCGGTACCGTAGGGACTGAGTTCGAATCCCTGAGAAGACATGGTGTAAATGTATAGTGCCTGCGTGGCATGGGGATAGTCTAATTAGCCGTCGAGCCGCAAGTCCTCTCGTGAGATTGGTGGAAGAGGAAGAGAGGTGGGAGGCCCCTGGTCACCCCAAGGTTTTCTCCTTCTAAATTGGGGTGGAACCGAGCCAAATCGTACTGTCACTTACATGGTGCTCAAAGCTACGGCTAACGACAGGCGTATAAGTCTAGCCGTTCGTGGATCTCGATCTGACTTCGTCACGCAGGTGGCATTAATCACAAAAACATAAACATTTTATATGTAGTCTGTAGAGTACTTCTGTTGCATTCCCAACGAGAGCCAGTCAAACGTTTTAAAATGCAGAGTTTCTGTTCCGCCTTTTTCTTCAAATGTTCCGCATGTTTAGCAAAAACGTTTTCCGATTCCTCCAAGAGCGTCGAGAAAAGAGAGTGCACTACTGCCAGATTCTATTTTACGTAATATTTGATGGAAAACTTGACGTGGAGGATGAAAAACGTGTTCTGGAGGGATGAATTCTGTTACTTGATGTTGCAATGCTATAAAATCGTTGTCTAATTCTGAAGCAATTTCATTATCGAAGTCATTCGACTCGTCGCGGACAAATCATTCCAAAATCATGTTGCTTCTTCCCAACCATAATATTTTCAATTATTATTAGAGTTGTGACGGGCTTTATCGGTACTTCTTCTAATAATCCTCTTGGGATATATTTGGGGCCAGAATGGCAATTCTTTCCAACCAACCCAAGAAAAGAGCGTGGTTATGCAGATTAGGAATAGTATATATTGGAACGTTACTATTCGCGTTGAGCGCTAAGTGGAGAAGTAAAGCTAATTGAAGTGAGGTAAAGCCCTAAGTGAAGTTCAAGGAGAAAAATGTTAGTGTATTCTATGAGTTCTATAAGTCGGTCAAGTAGTGCCAGTGAATCTAATTAATAAGTGGGTCCGAGACCAGAAGAGTATTCCCTTAGCCGGATCAAGTTGGAGCGAAGAACAGATTGAAGATATAAGGACTATAGCTGTTTGTTAGGAAATAGCGGTAAGACAGTTTGCTTAAGCTTTAAGACTAGAGAGGATTCTAATAAATTAGGAAAGCAGCTATAAATATAGATACAGTGGTTTAATGCGCTATGTGTCATAATTACGGTTTACGTCGCATCACTCCTCATCATAAGCCTCCTGGTCTAGTGTTGTTTTATTGAATATATAAGATCATAATAAACTAATTTTATTATGGCAGAGTTTAGTGGTCAATCCTTCATTCCCTCAAACATAGGTCGCGTGCATGGTGACGAGATGATACCCCCAGCGCGTGGGGTATCACAGACTTTCGTTGTAAATTGGTTTATTGAAGTCATATCTGCATATACTTGCTTCAATCATCGCAAAATATCTTCCACCATGTACTCTTTGTACTTATCCCAAAGGTTTTGAGGATTAGAAATACATGATACAGGTATTGCATAAAGTTCCCTCCTTTTATTGGCGATTGGCAATGTATGACTTCCTCCATAGTAATATTTAGTATATCTTCATAGTAATATTTCCATATAAAATATCTAGGTTCAGTATAAGTGAAAAATTTCGTACAAAACATGGCCTTGTACTGAAATTATTTTTTTAAAAAATAATGAATTTAAAGTATTAAATATATTTGATAAATCAAAATTTTTCATGAAACTGTCCTTTAATATTATCATAGAGCTTTCAATATCACACAATTTGCTGAAACTTTATGTCATTTCTCTCTTTAAGGTATCCGACTACGTTCGGGACCATGATTTTAAAAAAGCGCATAAATGGATAATTTTCACGATATTTAGTGTCACTCAGATTAGAATACATGCATAAAATTGTTTTAAGATTTTGAAAAATAAATTATTTAAATATAATTTTTTGCCAAAATATTGTATTTAAATAATTTTTTTTGTCAAAATGTCCTTAAGACAATTTTATGCATATATCCTAACTAAGTGGCACTAAATATCATGAAAATTATCCATTTATGCATTTTTGAAAATCACGGTTCCGAACGTAGTCGGATACCTTAAAAAGTGAGAGAAAATTTGTTTTAAAATTTCTGGGATTGACAGAATGTAGAGATTTTCTTAGCCAACTTGGGTTGGATTGCCGTATCGGTCACTTATCTCGGCAAGTTTTTTCTTGCCAAATCGTAGGGTTGCTACTCCAAAGCATAACACGCAAAAACGCACTAAATTGGCGATTTTTCAAAATTTGGCGGACCAGTGGCCAATTCGACAATTTCATCCCATTACCGGTGAAGACCGGCTGTACATAGAGCGTGAAAGCGTAACAAGCAAACAAATTCAAATTCGCATTTATATATTAAGATAGATCAGCTTGATTATAATTTAATCAAGCTCTTATTGTTGAGTATTATTAATTGCTATTATTATAACAAAAAGCCTTTAAAAAGCTGACTATTAGGACGAGCTGTCAACAGAAAAATCAATTTATAACAGTTGTCTTCAGTGTCGATACTTTTCATATAATTAATTAATTCATTTACAAAGGAGCAAGACATATACCTATCAAAATTAAAGAACTTTTTTCATCATTCTACCGAATGCATTCAATTCATGACGGTCTCATGATAAAGACAAACACGTGTTTTCCATTGAATTTAAAACAGACATCAAACTAATTGTATTTGTTGTTCTATTTGGAAATATTGGATAAAATTTCAAATTTTATAATTGGGTAAAGATGTTCAAATGCTATAAAAAACAAATTTCTCTCTTCAAAAGATTTTGAAATTAAAAAAATGTCTTATTTTATGAATGTTCTCTTAAATAAAATGCATTTTGTCTACCTATGTGCTTTATTATTGTTCAAAAATTTGTATTTTTTAAGAGAAAGTTTCTGAAAAGATCAAAAGTTGGCAATAACGAAACGCATGAACTGATTAGCTTGAAACACATGATAGCTTTTATCGTGTGACTATGACGTCAAATGAGATTTTGAACGGACTGGCTAAAAACACGTGGTTATCATTATCATGTGACTATGATACTGATGACTCAGGGGAATTGGGCCCATTCTAAATAAAATATATTTATGTTGCCATTTATGTAACATTTATCGTCTTGCTACGATTGCGCGCAGTTTCATACTTTTATTAAATGGTAAATCCGACACGGACAGCTGCTGCCGTACCTACCAAGCCGCCTGACGCAATCTATCCACGTCAAGTGGCAGCACCGTACAAGCGGGGCGCATATCATTGACCATGTCTTATAAAAGTCTTTGCTAGCTCTGGCTACTCACATCTTTTGACGATATAGTCTTCAATTAGAGTACTTGCAATGTTACCATACCTTACAACCAGAACACTCGAGATTGTTTTCGCTTAGTTCCACCTAGTTTTTTTTCCAGCTCAGTATTAAGATGACCACGAGAAAAGAAAGCCTTAATGGTAACGTCATCACAGATAGAGAAAACATGATGTACGTCATCATTTGTCTTGGATTCATTAAAGTGTATGTTGAGGTACATTACTTTTTCTTTCTATAGTCAAAAAATCATATCTTTTGTATATTTAATTTCTCATCAATTTATATATTAAAGAAGTTCTATGCCATCTGATCAAATGATAGTCAAATAATTAACTATTCTATAACTCTTATAAGCAATTATGTTAATATACAACATTTTTTTTAATCTCCCAGAGAGAACGATGTTAAAAACTTGAGAGAAATTCAAATTCTAGCATGAAAAACATTTTTTATAAATTTTAATTTACACGTGTGCTTATTTAAGCATACATTCTCAAAGTTTTTATGGCAACAAAATCAATATTTTTCGTAGGCGAGAAGAATTTACGTAAAAATTAATTTAATTTTAAAATATAATTTTAAACGACAAGAAAATCAAGGTAAGATTGCATTTTTACATTTTTATTACTTATTTTATTGAAGTATCTTTTAATAAAATACAATTTCCTAAACATTTCTAAAAGAATGGTTGCATTAAATTAGAATTTAAATACAGCTTTTTATTTAATCAAAATTATGCTTAAAATTTGGTCATAAAAAATTATTCTATTTTCAGACATGCGTCAATAGACAGTTCTGTCATTGATATTGAAAATTATCATTGCATAAAAAAAAATTTCTTTCAGAAAATAAATTGAAAAATTGGCTTAAAAATTACAGATGAAAAATAACATACTTTTCATTTAGAATTTTCAAGCTAATTTTTCCATTTATGTCACATATGTGTGATTTGTTACTACTTTTTGTTCAAACATTGTCACTACATTTTCTTCGTCGCCAAATAAGGCGATAAGTTTAATGATTTAGCAACCCTTCATGCTTTATATTAGCTCAATATCTGACCGTTATTTCTTTGAAGCCGGGAAAAAACAGCGAATAACATCCATTTTTATCCTTTTTGTGCTAAAATGGAATTTTCATTTGAAAGGAGAAAAATTGAATAATTTTAACAAAAGGTTGGTAAAATCCTAGCTGGGCACACTGCTGTTTTTGGCGCCATTTTTTCACCAAATGGAGCCAAAACCCCGTGTTTCAAAAAATGACATCATGGGCGAAAACGAAGAAAAATCGAGGGGTTGACGATGTTAGTTGGTGGCAAAAATTTTGTCGCCAAGCATTGTGCTCAGCTAGGATCCAACCAAAAGGTTTTGTACTGCAACGGAAGAATTTTTCATTTCGTTTCTTTTTTAAGCTACTCTTCAGTTGACGTCAAAAAAGTACTTATACCTATTATCGCAACCTATTGATGATACTATATGAAACGTAGCACATGACAGCCGATTCACTACTTTTTGAAGTACTTACGTATTATAGCAACAATCACTAACTTTCAAGATTAATCGCCAAGTTGGCAACCGCAATTTCGCATGTGTCGTATACGCTGAATTGGTATTCATGTGCTTCGTTTCATACAATGTCACCAATAGGTTGCGATAATACGTAAATACCAGCGAATCTATTTGATTACCGTCAAAAACAACGTTTCATTCTTTTTTAAGCATATTTGGAATTATTGGTACCAGTAGCACACAAAAATTTTTCAAGGAGGGGGGTCCAGGGTCGAAAGTCCACCATTTTGGTATCATGCTCCAATACGCCGTTCAACATATTCTTTTGATTTTGACGATTTTTGGCAACAAAAACAATACAAAATTAATTATTGAATGAATAATTTGCATTAATTAAAAAAATTAATTATTTATAACAAATACATAATTGAATTTTACGTAATGTATTCATAGGATTATAACTAATCGAAAAAAAAATCAAGGGCTATGGGAGGGGGTGTCCCGACGCCTAGGACACTCCCCTTGTGTTCGTCACTGATTGTTACTAAGGTTTTAACATCACAATAGCGAAATTTGCACAATAGTGAATCCCGCCATTTCCCATCAAAATTTGACACATTTGTTTTTCCCCCCCAAAACACGTAAGAATTTTTTTTTTTTTTGATGCTGTTATATCATGGCGCGATTTGCGCGACGCAAATTTGGCGGTGGTTGCGCTAATACGTAAGTATCTCACATTTTTTATTATTTAAAAAAGTAGTCCTCTGTCTAAAATCTCTTTGAATACAGTCAATGTTTTGGATCTTTCAACTCATATTGGGGAAAAGTTTTGAAACTATATCAGAAGTTTCTTTGAGAATGTGTAAATGTAAAAATAAGTTTGTATTTATTTAGATCAATTGTGTACTGCATTAACTGATGACAACAATGTGGGATGCTGGAGCTGCTGGCGATTACAATATTCTGAATTCTGAAGAAAGCAATTCAGAGGAAGGTAAGTGATAAATTACTTTATGCTCTGCTGCGTAGCATCGAATTTCGCATAACGCATCATATGGCATTTTCAATGAAAAAAAATAACTACTAATTAATTTGGCTAAAGACACTTATACATGAACAAATTTTGCTTTGAAAAATATGGTGCTTATGTACTATCGCTACAATGCCAATGTTTCAGATAATTCGCCAAGTTGGCAACCTCGATTTCGTATGTGTCATACGCGGCGTTCTCACTGCTAACATACTACTAGTTTGTTTGTTTTAATGTAATATTCTCAAAACTGGAGGCAATATTCCCATGTGCTTGAACGGTCTCAATCTAGTAATTCTGCAAAAACTAACGCTATAGAAATAACATCTTTATCGTACAACCTTTGTACAAATATACGAAATGCTTCAAAATATACAAAATGCAATTTTTTTTAGTTTTTCTGGAGTCATTTTAAAATTATGACGAAACACATGTTTGTGACCTTATATAATTTTGGAAACACACTCGAGTATAAATATAATTAATTTTTCCTGCATGTTTTAAATTTGTGGTTCTTCTCTATTTTTGAAAGGGAGTGATTTTTCTTGACCAATTAATAATTCATTTATCACATTTAATAGGTATATGATAAATTAGTAATTACATAATACACCGTCAACCAGTTTTATCAAATTGAAAGACGCCGCCAAATGCCAGGATATGCAGCCAATAGCCGAAACCCTTTCGGCGCTTGTTCGAAAAAATAATGATAATGATTGCAGCATTTGGCGGTATATTTTGAATTGATGACGTCGTTTGATTCGGCGAAATTGGTCGACCGTATTATAAGTACCGATCAATTCATAAACATCTACTATCCCCAAACGAAAACAATCTTCTGCAGATGTTTCCTCTCTATTCGGCCATTAATGGTGTTGTTTGATTGTAATTTAGTTTAAACTTTTAAAGCTTCTTTTTGCTACACATATTTTGTCCACAAAAAAGTTCTTTTAAATTTCACGGTACATGCAGTATTGATATTATTTTAAGCATCTGTTTGAAATTCGCTGAAAATTTTTTACTTTGTATCATTTTCTTACATTATTTTTCCCCCACAGATAATTTCTTTTTCAAACGTAAAATTTTCATCAGATATAGAGAATTGTTACGCTTTTTATTCCGAATTCCCCGTTATATTAGGTTACCTCCGATATAAACTTATTCGAACATAGAACACGTACTTTTCATTATTTATATTATTTTGGCTAACTTATGAAAAAATGTAATATTACTCCTGGTTTTAATTAACGTATAGAAGAAAATAACATTAAAACTTCAATTTCTAACATGATGTAAACTAGGCATTAATAGGTTAAGGATTTCGTTTGCGAACTACATTGAGCTCGAAGAATGTAACATTTATTTCTAATTATCTTCACAAATCTAGACTATTGCACTTATTCGAATGCAATGTAGTGCATCAAAAGAAAAAAAAGCAGAAAAATAAGAAAGGTTCTTATCAAATGACATTTTTTTGTTACTTTCATTATTATACTGTTGATCAACTTCGCCAAATCAAAAAGTTACCAATTCAAAAAAGTCGCTAAATTCGGTCATTGTTATTATTCCGTTTTTCACTACTGGTTGCAAATCACGTCATTTGGCAACGTCTTTTGAGTTAACGAAATTCAGCGACAGTATAATGTATAAGTACTCGTTTTTTCCATATTTAAAATTATTTTCAAATGTATTATTTAAGATTTAAAACTCTAACAAATGAATCACTAAAATGCTTTGGAAAAAGCAATGCAAAAAATAAAATCTTTCTTTTGTTTTAAATTTTTCAAATGCTTTTTATTACATTCCGATCAATTCTATTCGATTAATTTTATATAGCGCTATCATTCTTCCTACAATAGTAGAGATTACAGCATATTACATATTTCTTATATTAATTTCTTTTAAATGCCAAAAACATTAGTTTTGGTATTTTGAATGAAAGAAAAAGTGTGGCTTATATATATATATATAATATTTCAGTTGTAGCAAAATTATAGGTAAGAAATACGTGCGTATATTTGAAAGAAAAAGTTAGTTAAAAATATGAAGGATGATCGTTAAAGTCCATAATTAAACTGGCTGGTAGACTTGAGCCTTAATAAGGAAGAAAAATGTAAGAAACTAGCTAAAACAGCGCTTCTCAAACTTTCAATACTGGCGCCCCCCTTTTCGATCACAATTTTTATCGCGCCCCCCTTATACATTAATAATGTGTACTGAATGCAATAATAATGCACTTTGACGCTAAAGCTACAATAGGCGATCTTAATTATAAACCATACGAATTAGTAACATAAGTATTAAAATTTTGTATACTACTTTTAAGCAATAAATAAATAAATAAAATAATAGGATAATTATTTTATTTTTCCTTTCTCTAATTTTTAAATTGAACATATTGCAAAATGCGGTGGCTGCTTAGAAGACAAAATATAGATATCTGCTAAATATAGGAAAAGAACTCAGAAGGTGAATCTCTAATCATAAGCATTCCTTATAAAAAAAAACCTCAGGGGACTCACCTTCTTTAGGTGAGTACGGATGTCACAACCCCGAGATGCCACAATCCTTTTCCTATTTTCCCAAGGGGTTTACTATCTTTGGTAAACACGGGCTTCACGAACCCGGGGTGCCCTAGTGATCTTTCTCTATTTTCGACCCTCTTTCTTGTCATTCCAATTCATCTTTACTTCTTTTCCCGTCTAGACCACAGATTTAAAACGTTGTTTGGTGCAACTTAGCCAAAATTGGCTCTTGTGCCATAAAACCTTACTCACTCACTCACCCTTATAAAAAAACTTTGCTTTGCAAGACAAGCCCATGGAAGTCGTTAATACTTATTAAACTTGTTCTTAATTTAGTATTAATTAATTAGTTATAAAATACTCTGTGCAGCACTGATACATTAAAAGTATACCGGCTGAAGTGCCCGCTCTTTGCCCGAGTTCACATTTATAAGAAAATAAAACATTATTGATATAATAGCTGAATTGTAAGGAGTGCAAAGCCAAGTGCTCGACAATGTTTACAAAAATGTATAATGATTTTTTAAAAATGGTTGCTCAAATTATAATTAGTTTTAAGCGAATGGTAATTTTAAGCCTCACAGAATTAGCATTTATATTTGATGTTAAATATTGAACAATAATATAAAATTCCGATGAAGAATAACTGTATTATTTTTAATATTTAAAGCGAAAAGACTGAAACATGTTTTAACCCGGGAGTAAGCGCGTACTCGATATGGTCGAGCGGGGTTATTGAGTCACCCTAATCTTTTTTTTTATAATTATTTTATTGTGCACGATACAAATCGTGATTCCAGTGAATATTTTAATTAAGAGAAAGTTTACTTACCTACTTTCAAGGACTTTTCAATTTTTCTTTGGTAACAATTAAACAGTTTTGCCAGAATTAATGATTTCGTAATCTGTGCGTCCCGCGCGACCACTTTCGGGTAAAAAGTGTATTCATTATGATTATATGAAATTGTATAAAATGTTTTTCGCGTTATATGCTTTATATTTATAGAATACTCGTAAAAATAAGTCTTGGCCAAGTAATTCTTCAAAGTGCTATTTTTCGTGTGGTTTTCCAAATATCATAAAACTCTTTTGCATGGAACAGAGAAACATTACAGAGAAATACATTACTTACAACTTCCCTAAATGAGAAACAAACACATAAGAGAGGGGTCATAACTAAATGTACCAATAACTAAGAAGGTTAAACAGATTACAGCTATAATGTGCAGTATTTCAAAAATAATGACAGTGATGAATTGTTTATGCTCCTAAATTGTTTCGATTCTGCGTCTGGGATCTGTTTTTTCTCTGAAAGAGTTGTATGTTAGATTTAAACAGAAAGCGTAGTAAAAAAATCTCTCATCTTGGGATTACAGCAAATCAAATAAAGGTTTTTTTATTTGGTCATAGGATCAAAGATAAATAATTAGGTAATGAAGAAGTTTTTATTTTTGTTGACTTAATATCGCGCGCACCTATAAATTATACCAGAGTAAAAGTGCATTTTTATTATGTCTGAAAGTATTTTGTTTTAATATTCATTCCAGTAAATTAATTATTTTTAAATCTTTTATTTTCGATATGCTCGCGGCCCCCTCGTAGGGCTATCGCGCCCCCGCCAGGGGGGCGCGCCCCACAGTTTGAGAAACACTGAGCTAAAAGATACATTTTTTTAATTCAAAAAGTTGAAGATCATGAAGAACACGAAAATGAAGACTGTAGAGACGGAGATTTGCTTGAAGAATCACAAAGTGAATCAAGCATCAACAAATCTTTCCATTTTCTAGAAGAACATAGTCTCATAGACTTCATGGATTTAGATGATGAATATATCATTACAGCCGGGTAAGATGAATGAATACATATGTTGTCATTGTAATGTTAAATTAGAAGTAGAATTCTATTTTTGAGATTTTTTTTTTCATTTTAGACTAAGTAAAATATTACTTTTTGTATTCCTCAAACCATTTTTGTATTCCTAATGGGCTGCCATTGGTGTTTTACCATTGCAGACCTAGTACATTCCTCGGAAGCTAGAATCTTTTTTTTAAAGTGTGGCACCATATAGGCGAATCAAAATCAAATAATTTTGACGCCCGGTTTCCTTCCCAGAGGGAGGCACCTGAGCTCTGAACGATGTGAACCAAAACTAGGATTTAATTTTGCCGACAGCACCCAAGCCAAACAGACACTCCAGGGAATTTTTACTTGCCGTATAATCATACGACATGGCCACTGTCGATTTTCTGCATCATGAAGATCTACCGACTTGGGACGGGGTCGAACCCACAAACTTAGGTGCAGAGAGCCAGCGACAAACCAACCACGCCATCCAGCCGGCTTCTTCAATCTTAATTAATCCGAAAATTATAATTTATAGCGAGGAAATATGAAAATTCATACATAA
Organism: Trichonephila clavipes; assembly: GCA_019973935.1. Taxonomy (NCBI): domain Eukaryota; kingdom Metazoa; phylum Arthropoda; class Arachnida; order Araneae; family Nephilidae; genus Trichonephila; species Trichonephila clavipes. The sequence continues at coordinate 333,029 of BMAU01020473.1, forward strand.
AAAGATTTAAAATTTGAAGCATTTATGATCATAAAAATTTGTTAATCAAAATTTCTCATTCCTTTTTTTAAATAACCTATGAAGAGGGTTTTTTTTTTTTTTTTTTTTGGAAATAAAATCTTGAAATGTGATTTATCTTCCTTTTGTAACAATTTAACTTTGTAATTTAGCAAAGAATATACATTTCACAAATACTCTTTCGACCAACATGACTTAGAGCAATTATTTCGCTTTATTAGAAAACTGTGGAGCAAAATTGCAGTTTCTCGTAGTATTGTAACAGTTGTTTTTGTAAAAAAAAGTTACAAATAAGTATAACATTTTTTTAGATCGAAAATGTAACTATACAAAGATAATGAAAGAATGCATTAAGATTAGTATTTATCGCAGTTATTTTTGAAGGTTCGATAGTTAGTAGGATAGCTAGAAGGTTAGTAGGATACCAACCTGTGAAAAGCCACACTGAACAAAAAGCACTTGAGCAAACATGATTAATACTAATATAATATAATTATATACAGCACTCATTTTTATATACAACTCAGTGTACCAGTCCACCGTTTTCTCTTCATTCTAAATCTTTTTCTCTCCTAATGGGATGCATATTGATAACTAAGCCTTTGTAGACACGGCAAGTCTCCCAAATGTGAAAGCTATTTCATGGTGGCACCATCTAGTGGCGGCTTTCACTACCAAATTTTGACTCCTGAATTAACTTAATTCAAGCTCTCGCCAGATGCTAAATATTGCCATAAATTAATTTTGCGAACAGTATCACGGCCAAATTGATACTCAAAGGATCTTTTACATGCCACATTATCATATAACATGCGTGCCTATGATTTTTGAATCCAGAAAATCTATTGACGACAGCCGGAATCAAATTCACAACCTAACGCTAACAAAGCGGGTACACTACCTCTAAGCTACCGAGCCGAGTTCAAAGTTATTTTGTTATTGTGATCACAGCGCCTCCTAGAACCAATTACGTCGCAAAGTAAACCTTACAACCGGATAAATTACTTTACAAAAAGCTGCATATATATTAGTTAAGAATATTAAAAATGTTACTGTGGTCTTACAAAATTTTATTATATTTGAAATTTACAAACTTTTTTTTTTCTGTAATGGGGCTGCGTATTGGTATTTCGACCTTTGCAGATCCAGGATCTGATATCACTTTTCAGTGCGGCACCATTTAGGCGATATCAATTATTACAAGTAATTTTGACGCCCAGTTTCTTCCCCAGATGGAAGCACCTGAGCTCTGTCGATGCGAAATTTGTACTTAGGAATTTAATTTTGCCGAGAGCATCCAAGCCAAACGGACACTCGAGTCTTTTTCATGCCGTACGACAATACCGTCATGCCGTTTTAATCATACGACATGGCCGCTGTCGATTATTTGCATCAGGAAAATCCACCGACTTGGGATGGAGTCGAACCCGCAACCTTGGGTACAGAAGGTCAGCGACAAACCAACTACGCCATCCAGCCGGGAAATTTTTAAACTACGCATATCAAAAGCAATGAAATTCAGCCGCGCTTATTGGGAAAAATGGTCCTTATTCTGAAGTCTCCGAAGTAACGAAACTGTATTAAACTGTAAGGGGCCATATCGTTCCAATTTTCTAGAATAATACAGAAATATCTCGACTTACACGAACCCGGAATCACGCACATTTCAAATCCCGTCCATTCGTCTATTGTTTGAGGGGAAAAAAAACCCGGTAAAATTGGTAATGTGATTGAAGAGGTTGATTGATGCCAGGCAAATAAATTTAGGATAGGGATGGCGTTCAAAAACTGCTGGATACCTACAATCAGGGGCTGACAATGGATGAGCTCCTAAAAATGCATGAGCAAGACAATGAAGAATTTCAGTCTTTAGACCCAGTTCGATTAGAAGATCGAATGGCGGTTGGGAATTCGACAGAAGGTCTCGGTTTAATTGAAAACGTGTAACACACATACACACAAATTTTAGAAAATACTGACTCCAATGATAAGCGTATTTTTTCAATAAAACGAGAAATAAAAAAAAATTATTAGCATGCCACACGAGGTAAGGTTTGCAAAAATTCCCGCGTGTCATTTTTCAACCCCGGGATTGCATTATCCAAATCCCGGGTTTAGGATTGAACTATTTATTAAAAATATTTACTCATTAGCGCAGTTGAAATTGCATAATAAAACCGAAAATATAATTAACAAGTAATATAAAAAAATTTTAAGTCAATTCCTATAATATATACATATATATATATATATATATATATATATATATATATATATAGGGAGAAAGTTACCTAATAGTAGGAATTGAAAAAAGAGCATGATTCGTCTGCATTGTTGCAACAATGCACACCCAGTTTGGCTGAAAAACCGGTTATTGACGTCAACTTTTGTCATTGTTTTAACCAGTGGCGTAACATGCACCGCCACATCGCGGGGTCAGGGTTCTAAAGGGGCCCAAAGCCTGACTGACGCAAGTGCCTACCCTTTGTAAAATTCAACGTGGGGGCCCAAAACCTGACTTTGCAGGGGGGGCCAAGAGTTCTCCGTTACGCTACTGGTTTTAACAGTTACATTGTTACAACAATGGAGACGGATCTACGCTGGCGTCGAAAACCAGTAATTAATTTAATGTAGTTAATTAATTAATAATTGAAAAAACTGTATTAACATCAAGTGTCATCCACTACAAGTTTTAAAAAATGTATTTGAACCTGACTGGATGAATAGAAAGTGTTTTATTAAGGATTGAAAATTAGAAAACAGGATATATATATATATATATATATATAAATAGAGAGAAAGTGAACTATAATAGCAGAGGAATTGAAAAATAGGTTTATACAAATATTAATTTTATTGAAACAAATAAAAAAAACTTAATTCATCATAAAAAAAACAAATAAAAATAGTACATAAATGAAATTAAAAAAAAATTCTTCATTTCTTATGTGTCTATAAATAAGCTTTTAAAAAACTCATCGTCCAGCAGTGCCGATTTAAGCTCATTGCGGGCCCTGCGTGCAGAAGATTTATAGACCCCCTTGATACTGGAGGATCTAAATTTATAACCAGAAAATCTGGTAAGTTCAACTTATCTGGGCCCTTGGATTCCCACCCCAAGCGCCCAATGGATAAACCGGCATTGTTGTCCAGAGTTTCATCGTTTAAATGGCTTCTTATTTTTGTTACAAATTGTCCTGCCGAAGAAAATGCTTGTTCGGATTCTGTTCTAGTAGGTGTTATCTTCATTAAACAGGAGTATGTTCTTTTCAGATCTCCATCCATTTTCGAAAAAGATATTTCTTTTTGAATTTTTAATGACAGTGTCTCAAATCGAATACACTACATTTTCGTGCATATGCCTCTTTGATAACTTTATCTAGTTCTTCTGCTACACTTAATGGATTTTGTGTATAAGTTGATTCAGTTATTGGATCAGAATGTGAATTCGTTTCAAGTGTTATCTCATTTGAAATAGAAGATCCAGTTGCATGAGCTGTTAGTAATGCAATCGGATATGAAGTGTCTCGAGTCTTTCAATCAGGTCCGCTATTAATTTACGGCAATTAATTGAAGAAGTAACTGTGACAAAATCTATTCTTGAGATGTGGCTTATATTATTGTATAATTATTGCAGTGAGCCACTTAGATCTTTGCGACGTTCTCCCGTACGAGAAATGAGAGCTGCATATATTTTCTTTACTCACATAGCACTTATAATTCCACAAAAAAAATTCTAATTACATATTAGGTTGGGGAAAAAGAAATCCATTATTTTTGCATGGAATTCAAGACTTCATTTCACATATTTCGGATTGACAGATTTTGGTCAAATATGCAGCATTTTGTTGCCTAATTTGTTGCCATTTTAAAGGTAGCTTCATAATGCCTCTCTCGTAGAAGTCTTTGTCCTTATTGGCAAAAAACTCTAGCAACCGATTTTCACAATCTTCTCTTGATCCCAATTTCTTATCACTCAGGAAATTTTGCAATGCGGGAAAAAGGTGGTAATCACTTGGTGCCAGGTCTGGACTATATGGTGGATGCATTAAAACTTCCCAACTAAGCTTCCACAGTTTCTGGTGAGTCACTACAGACGTGTGTGGCCTGGCGTTGTCCTGATGGAACTCAGCACCTCTTCTGTTTGCCAATTCTGAGCGTTTCTGGTCAATAGCTAGCTTCAAACGGTCCAGTTGTTGCTAGTAGAGATCTGAATTTAGTGTTTGGACATACGGTAGAAACTCAAAATAAATTTTTCCTTTCCATTCTCACCAAATACATTGTAGAACCTTCCTGGCCGTTAGTCCTGGTTTGGTCCCCGTTTGAGCTGCTTCACCGCACTTTGACCATGATCGTTTTTCCACAATATTGCCGTATGTGACCCATTTATTATCCCCAGTCACCATCCGTTTAAGAAATGGGTCGATTTTATTCCGTTTGGCCAGGGCTTCACAGATGGAAATTCGATCCATCATGTTTTTTGGTGTTGATTGGTGTGGCACCCAAACTTCGAGCTTCTTTTTGAATCCAACTTTCCTCAAATACTTAAAACTGTTTTATGGTCGATCTTTAGCTCCTGGGCAATGCTACAACTACTAACATGCCGGTCAACTTCGATTATTTCTGTGATTTTATCGACATTTTCAACGACGGGCCTACCTGTGCGAGGTGCATTTTTAAAATCAAAAATGTCTGAACGAAATCGATGAAACCAAAATTGTGCGTAATTAGCTGTCAGAGTATCGGCACCATAAACACACATTCCCAATTTCAGCCGCCTGGCATGCATTTTTGCCTTTATCAAAGAAAAACTGTAAAATGTACCGAATTTTCTCTTTGTTGACTTCCATTTTTAACACCCTGAAACTCACAACTGAATGGACCTAACAAAAAAAAAGCAAAAGAATTTTTTTAGTTTGAAATATCACCTTTACAACGAGCATAAATTTGAAATAGGTTGATCGATACTTCACGAGATATCGACACGACAGCCATCCAACGTGTTCTAAGAATTTAACTCTCTCAGAAAATTTTGATGAGAAAAAAATTTTCAAGTATAATTCAACCAAAAATAAATACCTGTATTATTTAAAGTATAATTCAGCCAAAAATTAAATCCCGAGATTTCGGGACTGGAAAAAACAAGGAAATTTTGCGGGGTGAGAAAAATAAAATCTTTGAGCCGGCAGACTACTTTGTTAGAGTTTATGAAACCATCTACATCAAAATAATTTCAGTTTGCGATTTTGTATTTGTGTTATCTAAGATTTTATGTGAAGAATTCTTTATTTTTCTAAATTATTTTCTTCCGTCTCCAACTGAAAATAATTTATACCTATTTATATGTGAAATTATTCCCCGACTCACGCGGTTTTCACTCAGTCCCACCTATCACGTAAGTTAGGGATGTTACTGTATAGCAAGGGTGTCAAACTCAAAAGCTAACTCGGGTCAAGCAAACTAGGGTTAACTTTAGGCGGGCTGCAAGAAAAATCAATGTTCATAGAAACGCAGGTTTATTTCAAATAATACATTGTAATAAACACATATATATACAGTTGAACCTCCATATTACGAACCTATATATTGTGAATTTTTCTACATAACGAACTTTTTCCTGGAACAGAGAACATTTCACGGTCTTCTTCGTAAAATAACCTCCAAATAGCGGAGTGCATTTTCTATATAACGAACTTTTTCTCTTTTGATTCATTTTTTCCCTCTCTATTTTTGAAGTATTTCTAGACATTTCAAATGGTTCTGTCTTTTAACACATTTTATGGTCGTCATAAATCTTGAATTGGTTTTATTAGGCGCCTATCTCACCGAAAGCAAAAGAATCTGCGTGTTTCAACCATGAAGTGCAATCTTTAACCCCTGTTATCCAGTTCACTGGAAGTTTCTTCGATATCCCCTTTGACCCTTAGTGAAGTTGCCTCGTGCCCCCGTGTCTTTGAACTAGTCTCCCTTCATTTGTAGTGTTGATCCGTCGTGCGGGTCACTTTGTTTCTAGAAGCTCGAAAATGACAAAATATAAGTACCTGAGCATCAAAGAAAAAATTGAATTCTTCAGGAAGTGGATAAAGGAGTCAAGAAACTTTCCTTTGAGTTTTTCTTTCTTTCTTTTCTAGATAGGAAAGATAAATAAAATACATCTTTATATATAAAAATCTTCTGTGCGTGTGTTTGTCACTAAACTCTTCTTAAACGGCTGTATCGATTTCGATGAAATTTTTTGTGTGGGTTCAAGTAAATTCGATAATGGTTTAGATTCACAATTCGGTTCGATATCGCAATTAGTTAAAAAGATATTAATTAAAAACATTCAAAAAATACTACTCAACATTCACCTGAATTGTTGTAACAACGCTATTGTTATAAACAAAAGTAATATAAAAAAAAATTTAAAATCATATCCTACTTAGATCAACCAAGAAAAAATTTATTTTAGCTACTTTTTATTAAATAGTTGCAATTAATATAAATATGTATATACATATGACAGAATCATAACATTAAGTGGTAATTAATTTTTATTAATTATCATTAAAGTATCGTATTGGCAACCAAAACAATCGTGTATATAAAATTTCCTTTCAACAGAATGCTTTAACACGTGAGGAAAAAACCTTTTCAAATTTTGACATAAATCGCCAAAAGGGTCACTAAGTCGCCAACGTGGCTGTATTTGTAATTTTTTAAATAATTAGTTTTAATCAAAATTATTTTTTATTAATTATAATTGAATTATTGTATTGTCATCCAAATTAATCATGTACATTACATTTCAGCTCAATTGAGCGCTTTAAAATTTATTTTATTAACAATTGAAAATTCCACCAAGATAAATAAATAAAAAAACAAATAAAATATGTATAGAGATTGTGAGCTAATAGTAGGAATTGAAAAAGACGTAAGTTGGCGTCGAAAATTGATTTTCAGCCAAACTGGCCAAACCCAGTCTTTATTGTTACGAAAATGCAGACGCAATTCACGCTTTTTAGCGTTTTTAATTAATATCTTTTCAAATAATCTTTATATATGTAATTCTTCTGTGCGTGTGTATGTAACTGAAATCCTCCTAAACGGCTGGACCGATTTTGATGAAAGTCTTTGTCTGTTCCAGTGGACACGTGAATGGTTTAGATTTATAATTCGGTTTAGAAATGTTTATTTAATTATTTTTTTATTTATAAATTATTGATCTTGGAATGTTTTACATTGGATCCAGCATACTGCGCTACGATCGCAAAATCGAATACTCAAAAATCTTTTATTTTGAATTTAAGATGTGTGTACAGGACAACGTCTGTCAGGTCCTCTTGTATATATTAATTTTCAAAAGGGTGTGAATAATTACTTTTTCATTATATAGTGTTTATGAACTAAAAATATTTGTTTTATGTGGTTTATAAAGAAAATTGAAGGATAACCTCTATATACGGAACTTATTTTCGGGATTTAGCGACTTCGTTATATAGAGGTCTAATTGTATATATATATATATATATATATATATATATATATATATATATATATATATATATATACTAGCTGGTGTACCCGTTCTTCGCGCGGGTGAACTGAAAAATTAAACAACACAGATTGAAGGAAAAAGAAGTTTTTAATGAGTTAATTTTATGTGAATTGAAAATTAAACAAAAAAAGCTTTTTGCATATCTCAGCTAAACAAAAAAAAGAAAAAAAAACACCTTTGTTAAATTTTAACTATGTAGATCTAATAGCCGATAAAAAGGATTTTTTAAATTTATAATTCCTCGTAACACTCTTGAGGGTCGATTTTTCAAAATACCTCCCTAAGCTGATCTCTGCTTAGCAAAAGTAACACATTCTTAAAAGTTTTGCGTAATGAGCGCTTAAAGTAGTGTAAATAATTTATATCTGAAAGTGTAATGCATTAATATTACTTTCTGTTGAGTATTTATTTTATTTTAAAATTGTAATATTCGCAAGCAACGCCGTTTCTTAAATTATAATGGCGATTCAATGAAAAACATAGCGAAATGTTAACGATAGAGTCAAGTTGGCAAATGCCTAGCTACTTTCGTAGCTCGAGCTTTATTAGAGCTTTGTATGACCCGCCGTGTAGGGGCGCGATGCACGTTAATACTTTATCCAACCGCATTATGATTTACTGCAGTTTTTTCATACAATTTTTTTTTGGATCACTACATGTACAAATTAAGGGATATACATAAACAAAATACTCCACTTTGAAAAATTTAATCCGTTAGACCTAATAAATTAATTAAAGATATTCCACTGTAAAATTAATTATGTACACCGTTCACTTAAAATAAGTAGTCAAATCATTTTCACAGGTCTTCATTAACAGACAAAACCATAAGACACTTAAATTTTGACATTCACTATTTTTTTGCGACAAAAATAATAATCTTTGCAATCCGCTGAAAACGCAATATCTGCTACAAAACTTTTCGCCTTCCCCACTAAAATACTCACCATAGAACCCGTGCTGCCTTATATCTTGGAAGAGTGGATTCCAAAGAATATTAAAGCTAAGTATTGGTAGAATATTCCTGCTAAGTTGGTGTGGTGTGGTAGTTAGGAGAAGGGGGTGCCAGCTCAAGTGTCGCTCCCGTCACTTGACCATTGTTCAAAATTACATGGTCCGTCTCCCAAAGCCCTCGTGTAGCTGAACAGTGCGACGTTAATATTCACTCACTCACTGCAAAAAATACAGTGCAGTAGTTATAATTAGTTTTATACTTAAAAATGCAATATCTGCATATTCAACTAAAATTACAGCGTTATAATTAACTACTAACCACAAAAAAATTATGAAAGTTTGTCCAAATGATGTAGTGTGAAAGAAAAAGTTTATTTACTTTAAGTACCAGAAGCGATAAAAGAAGTAGTTATTTTGAAAATAGATCAACTTCTTACTACCAAATGTGCATAATAAAATCATAAAAAAAACATTAAAATAAAGAGAGATTTATAACAACCTCTCCCTTCAAAACTTAGTTTTATTCTGAAATAAAAAAAATAGGCATTATTCTGATCACAGGAATTAATTAGAAGCGAGCCCCTTGCGTATCCAAAACAAAAAGAATTTTTCACAAACAAAAGATAGATATATGCTGACGTGGGCTTTTTTGCTTGCAGATGGCAGAATTTTTTCCTTCTTACTTGACAAATATCGTTATATTTTGGACACTTTTTACAAATTTTTATAAATTATAGCCCATGGCATAAATTATAGCCTATGTGTTATTCTGATGTATGAGCTATATTACTGTAAAGTTTCATTAAAATCCATTCAGTTGTTTTTGCGTGAAAGACCCACAAAGATTTTCACAAACTTTCACATTTATAATATATATATATATATATATATATATATATATATATATATATATATATATATATATATATATATAATATGTAACAATAGAACTTTAGCAGTGCATAATTTGTCGTGGCTCATTTAAACAATGGTGAACCAAAGGTAGGGCGTGGCCGGTGATGTGATTTTCTGTGTTACGTGGAGCATGTGGTCGAGTACGGTATTATCGAAGTGGCGCTCATGTAAATCATTATTCCTTTTTATTCACATCCGGAAACACATAAAGATCCAGTAGAGATGGCATTACACATACAAGAAGCAAACATCATAGCACAAACACAAACAAAGATAAACATAGAACGCGTTGCAGCCGGCTGATTACATGATGAAGGCAGGTAGACAGAAGAGCACGATTACACAAGATTTTTGCTTTTATACCAGCAGTGCAAGTGCATGATGATTACGTAATAGTAGTTCTGATTGGATAGAATGGGCGGGACAGGGATTTCGGACTAGCCGATTACGATTAAGATAACAATGTTAATTTTAAACCATAGAGTTAGTTATTTTAAATATTAGTACAAAGAGTTGATACAAAGGATACTAGAGGTAATTATTACATGTATAAACTCATGTCCATAAATTAAGGATAATTCAGAATCACACAGAAATTGAACTCTAAAATAAAAATTTCACCTGTAGAATTATCCCACACATCTTGAAGAAGAATATGCAAATTACAGGAAACCACCACATGGCGCGGATAGTACGTCACAATGACGAGAGTGTAAGAGAGGGGTATATAAGGAATGGTGGCAAAGAAGTAAAATTGTTCACAAGCGCTTTAAAAGCCTTTCAGTGCAATAACCGCATAGTTATGGCACAAAGGAAGCATTTGGATGATTTTTTACGTGGTAGAATTATTGGACGACTGGAATGGGGACGTATCCAGATGGAAGTATCCGAGGAACTTGGAATCACCCAGAGTGTCCTCTCCAGGCTTTGGCAACGATTCCAAGATGATGGTAATGTGAGTAGATGTTACAGCACAGGTCGCCCCCGAGTTACAACGCCGAATGAGGACCGCTATATATATATATTTGGCAGTTACTGCCAAAAGAAACAGACGGAGCACAGCATCAGCCCTGTCTCGTCAGCTCTCTTCAGCTACCGGTGCGACAGTTTTAAGGAAGACCGTGTACAGATGCTTAGGGCACATTGGTCTATATGCTCGTAGGCCTGTCAGACGTGTTCCCCTTACCGCAACTCACTGTCGCCTGCGATTAACCTGGAGTAGAGAGCATGCATTGTGGACACCACAACACTGGTCTTGTGTGATGTTTCCCGACGAGTCCAGGTTTAGTTTGCAGTCTGATTCTCGCCGGACTTTAATATGGAGAGCGCCAGGTACCCGTTACCACCAAGAGAACACCATTGAACGACACCGTTATGGTGGTGCAGGATGGCTCGTTAGGGGAGGAATTATTCTTGGTTCCAGAATTGATCTGCATGTTCAGAGTGTAACGAGGACAGGCCACATCTATCGGGATGTCATTCTGGAACATCAGGTACGTTTGTTTCGGGGCCCCATGGATGCTGAATTTCTGTTTATGGGTGACAACGCCCGTCTTCACCGTGCAAACATTGTAGACGAATGCCTTCAATCGGAGGATATCACCCGTATGGATTGGCCAGCATACTCACCGGACTTGAATCCAAAAGAGCATGTGGGGGATATGGTTGGCCGACGAATTGCAGCCCGTCAACCTCCTCCTACCTGTCTACCGGAACTTCGGAGGGCATTGCTTGATGAGTGGTGTAATATTCCCAACATCAGATTGATAATTTGATACTCAGCATGCCTAGGCGTTGTAAGGCCTATATTGCATCATCCGGGAGACATACTCCATAATAACTATCATACTAACCATGTTATACTGTGTTTTGTAAATAGGTTCTTTTTTGAAATTTGCTCCAGGGAGTAAAAATCGCAATTTTTATTAATTGCGTCAAACATATAGCATCTTTTTTACTCTTTCCCTTTTGTTTAATAAATAGACTTTACAAATAAGTCAAATTTATTTTGCTTCTGTCTCTTTCTTTGCCTGAACTTCATTATCCTTAATTTATGGACATGAGTGTATATAAAATAAATTAATGTTCATATCCTGACACTTGACGTTTCTTTTCTGCTGCTATTTTTCTAATTTCGGAAGAAATTTTCTTTCTTTTATTATGTATTATTGTGCGGGAATATATTGGTTCAGCCGCAAAAATATTCGTTTTGGGCTGCGAGTTTGGCATCCCTTCTGTATAGCATACCACTAGCCAAATCAGTTTCTCCGTATCTTAGCAATTTTTGAAAAAAAAAAGGTTCGGGAAATTCAAGAGTTTGAGAACTTTAAACTTGTTTAGCAAAACATTGTAAGAAATTCAACAGCAAACATAATTCATGAAAAGCGAATTAATAATATAATGCATATTGTTTGTGTGTTTCCTCTAGTTAGCATCTATGCATGTTTACTACGTAACATGTTAAGAAGAAAAAAAGAATTATAGAATTGCATTAAGTTTGTGTGTGTGTGTGTTAATAAACAAAACAAAATAATATGAAACTTAGTATAAATAACAGTATATTCTTAAATAGTAATAAAAACTAAATCTATTACAAAATTTCGATAATACGCGCTTCCCATTGCTAAAAAAGAAATTTAGACAGGAGACACATATAAACTAAGTTAAAAATGAATTCAATGTTAGAAACGATTCTTTTTTTACCTTGTAAAATAGCAAAAATATGTATGCATAAAAATCGTATGGCATAGATAAAATACTAAATCGGATATGAAAATAAAACGTGGAAGAAGGCAAATTCTTAGAAGTGAAAGAAAAACTCATTATCTCAAAGTAGGGACGGGGAGGATAGCTAAATCTTCATCAAGAAATATCACGGGAATTTTGCACAGTAACAAAAGTAGAAGCCAGGTTAATTTATAGGTTATTTTAGGCACATTTTCAAGTAATATGAGGACTATTTGTCAGTTGGCTTTACCAGTTTAGTGCATTCGATTGGGAGAACATTATTCACGTCCTTCACATTGTACAATAATCTTGATTGGCTTGACATTGCTTCATTTTTGGTATATAATGCATATTACTATTAATTTTTTTTAAAAAAAATTCCCTGCACTAGAATTAAAATGTTGCTTTTTTTAAAAGGCGAGATCACGACATAAAGGTGTGGGATGCATTAAAGGAAATTGTAATTCAACGTTTTATCGGTCACAATGGACCAATTACAGGATTAAAATTTCAAGCTGTCAGTTGGAGAGAGGCCGGGCTAGCAGAGCGAACGTTGATTAGTGCTTCTGAAGACGGTAGCATAAGAGAATGGTCAATAAAAAAAGGTGAATTATTTTATATACTTTATGTAGTTTTTGTATTGAATTCGACACAGACATTTGCATGTTTAACTCAAACATGATTTGTAAGTGAAAATACGTAGTTTTGACCGGAATATTTACTTTTTGGAAAAACGCAGTTGAACACAATTTTTCAAGGAAACGTATAGTGAAGACATTACAAAAGTGGGGTTTAATAAAAAATATGCCCATCCTTAACCGCGATACTCTGGTGGCATCGATTAAGGCTGTCTTCGGTTAATGTTAAAGAATAGGACCAGAATTTTGAACATTTTTTCAGGTATAAAAGAAATGAAACATTAATATGATATTCTGGCTTCACTATCCTTTAGAGAGCAGCATTTTTTATCATGCATCTCATTTTTAACCGAGTTTATTCATTTTTTCTGGTATAAAATGTGTTTCGCGTTTTTTCTCCTATACCGTAATGTTAAATGGGCTATGCCTTCACGTATTATAACAAAAAAGAAAATATTCATGGAATATTTTGGCATTTTTATATTGTTAACAGAGGTATGAGTTATAATATTGCAAATTTCCATGGAAATTGAGGTATTTTTTCTGTCTGAAAATGTGCTTCGCGTTTAGTTCAAGCTCTCGTACTATTACCGAAGACAGCCTTAAGTTGTCGGATACAGAAATAGTAAATGAAACTAGGGATGGCGATTCTTTCCAAAAAAGATTGATTTTGAAATCGATTCACAAAAAGATCGAGGTCTAAAAAAGATTGATTTCTAAAGAATCGGTTTTTTCCCAAGTCTGTATTTATAATGTAAATATAAATCTATTTTATGAAAAACAAGAAAGATACCATAATAAACGATCTCTTATCAGAAAAATCAGGGAATTGTTTTGTTCAGGGAATTCGACAATTACAATTATTTTTAATACCATATCAAAGTATCAGGCATAAAAGAAGACATTTATTTTCTAAATGTATTTGTTACTTTAAAAAGTTTAGAAAATAGATAATATATAGCTTATAGTTCCCAATGCTTAATATCTAAGCTTTTTAAAAATAAAGTCTACTGGGATCCAAGCGGTTCCGCTTATCACTTCTGATGTTGCAGGCAATCGAAAAAAGGCGCTCACAAGGAACAGATGATCCGACGATACTTATATACATCACGGCTATTGAGTGAACGTGATGATAAAGTTTTTAACGTGATTTTTTTTGTGTCTGCCAGTAAATTAATCCTTTAACCACCAACACCGTAACATTACGGGTTTTAAAGATAGTACATTCAACTAATTGTAAATAATTTTATGGTTTTTACCAATACAGAAAAAAAATCGATTTTTTGGTCCAAAAATCGATTCTTCGATTAATCGATCTCAGGTTGCCATTTCTAAATGAAATCCTGACACGGAGTAAACCTTTTTTTAAGCTCATGTAACGACCTTGGAAGAGGATTTAGGGCGACAACGTGTCTACCAAGGTAGTCCTAAATATGGACCGGATTCAGATCTAGGGATTGAGCTGGCCATTTCATTCGCTCCAAACCGTGATCCTAAACATAGTCCTTAACAAACACAGTTTATTGAAGACGCTCATTATCTTCATTGAAATGAATTAACTACCAATAGTAGCGGTATGTGGGCAAGGCATATCGATCAAGGATTTCGTCACAATATCTCCCATCCGTCAGAGTTTCTTGATGGAACACATTCTGGTTATTGTGACCACCGAGAGTCAACATTGTTGGATTGAATGTAGCTAGCACGTTGCCACTTCAGATCAACAGACACCGTAAATCACTCTCCATGTATTCCGGCTTACTATGGCCAAACGCCTTCATAAAAATGATCCATTCTCCCACCGTTCTGAACGTTGCATGCCATGGACAACAATCCATTGGTGGCACAGTTTACGATGCTGTAATGAACAAAAAGATTGCATGTCTCATCGATTGAATCATGTCCTCTTTATCGATGAAAGCTGTTTGTCCGACAAACACAACTCTCGATGCCAGTTGATAAGGCGATGCAGGGACACGCTTTCGTCCCACTAAAACCAGGAAAAGAGCCGTTTGGAGAGGAACCGGCATGCTTGTAGGGGAGGAGATAATGAAAGTTGTTCCACATTTTCGACAGACGTTATTGGAGATCGTTACTATGATGAAATTATCATTGAGAAAGATGCTCATTGTGGACTCTTGCTTCCAAGAGCTGTTGGATAATCTAATGTTGAATTTGAAGACAGTGCCACTGTAATTAAGGAGATTAAATCTCTTACTAAAGACTGATTTTTCTCCCTTTGGGGCATTCAGCGCGCGCGCGCGTTTTATACTAACGCCATTTTCTACTTCGTTTCATACTATAAGCGTCCAATTCATTTTATTAGTACTGTGCTTTATTTCATCCATTAAGTATTATATTGTGCTTCTGTAGCATGAATTTCATGTCTCCTATTTGATTTCTGCGGAAATATGACAAAATTAGAAAAAAGTGCTTACATCTTGCAAATTAGTGTAGTTCTGGAGTCTCCCCAGTTTCAACAACATTAAGTTCCTTTTTAATCGAAATTTTTATAAGTAATTAATCTTAATAATAATTAATATACAGATATACTGAGGAATAAAATACGGTGAAATACGTTTAAAACGAAAACGCTTAAGGTATCCGACTACTTGCGACAACTTTTTTTGAAAAAAAGGAGAGATGGAGATCTTTTTGTGATTTTTATATTTATTTAGTATATTTTAAGGAAAAAATCCTAAAATTGGTAAAAGAAAAAAATTATTATTATTAAAATGGGAAAAAACTAGTAAAAATGTACGGAAAATTACATAAACGGGGCCCGCTCTGTACAAAGATTTTATGAAAAAATTCTCAATTTTGATGTGTTACTTTGTTATTCCTGTTTGAAGTGACCTTCACGATAAGAGATATTTTAATTTTTACAAAAACTAGAGCACTTTATCTAAGTCATTATACGAAATTGCTTAAAAAAACATTGACTATATTCACATAAAGAACTGCAAATTTTGAAATAAAACAGTTATTGATAAATCTGAAGATCAAAACACTTCTACTGTTATGCAGAACATAAGCAAAAAATTTCAGCTAATTATTTTCAAAACTTTTTGAGCAATCGCGGTCCCCGTTTGAGTTTTTCGAAAAAAAAACACATTTCGAGTAAAACGCATTTTAAAGTTTGACATCTTGTGTAAAGTTATGGCATTTGCTTTTACTAAAACGCTTGTAGTTTTTGTTCTAGTGGAGGGAAAATAAAGTATTTGGTATTGTTATTAAGTTAATAAAATGCTCTATAAAATAAAGTCATAAAAAAATTTGCCAATTTTTGAAAAAAATCATGGTTTTAGAGGTTAGTCGGATACCTTAAGACGAAATATCGGTTAACAAAAAATAATACCTCGGTCCTTACAAACTACTATGTATAGTCATGCAATTTTTTTCTCTTAACACGAAACAAAAATAGCTTAAGACGAAAAGATTTTCTTTTGGGAATGAACAAAATGCCGAAAACACCAGCCAGATTGGATTTGTATCTATGAGAATACCTACTGTATCATCGGAAGAATTCGTTGTAGTAGATGATGATAATAAATGTATAGCCACAATTATGGCAGGCTAAGACATTTTGGAGTTTGTTAAAAAAAAATATCATTGATTCCGATGACGAAAATGAAATGAATATTGCAGCTCCTGTTCCCACGTCATCCAAAATGAGGAACATCATGAAAAGTATGTTCAGTTATTTAAATGCACATTCCAAAGGTAAAATGAATATTAAAATGGACGTTATAGAACAATATGATGACAAACTCTAAATGTTGTTTTTTTCAAAAACTTGAAATTTTTGTATTAAATTTCTTGTGAATGTTTTTGTTTCATTTATTTTTATTAAATACATGTACATATACATATTTAATGGAAATAAGATATATTCTAATAAACTTAATTTTGTTGAAATATATGTTTTCTTTTTCAATATCGCTTAACACGAAAAAATATTTTAGTCCCCTCAATTTCATGTTAAACTATTTTCACTGTAATGTGTTTTACTAATTATATAGAATTATCATATTTAACATAAAATAACTGAATAGCATTAAAATTTATGTTTCGTATCATTTTCCCAAGCGAAGTGTTTAACGTCGCATTTTGAAGCTGCACTGAGGTTATAATACACTGGCCTCAAAAAGTTAAGGTACAACCGGGTTTTTGTGTCTAATTTGCAAATGAATGAATGTAGAAACAAAAAATTTGGAGGATATGTGCATTAAATAGTTTTTTATTGAATGCGTCATAGAAATTTGTATAAGTGTATTGCAAAAACGATTTATAACAAAAAAAGCAATCTCTGCGGAAAAGTCCATTCTTGGAGAAAACAGCACATCACAGTGTTATGTGGTAAAATGGCATAAAAACAACACAAAAATGGGTTCTAATAAGGAATGTGTCCACCCCTAACTTGAATGCATTGGCGGCATCGATTTCCCATGCTGTTTATTAAGTTGTCGGACACCGGAATAGGAAGCGAAGACCAGACACAGAGTAAGCCTTGTTTCAGCTCATGTAACGACCTTGGAGGAGCATTTAAAGCAGCAACCTCTCTGCCAAGATAGTCCCAAAGATGTTCTATCGGATTCAGGTCTGGAGATCGAGCTGGCCATTCCATTCGTTCCAAACCGTGATCCTCCAGATACTCCTCAACAATCCGAGCTCAGTGAGGTCGTGCATTATCATCCATCAGAATGAAGTCGTTACCAATAGCAGCAGCATATGGGCGGACATATGGATCAAGGGTCTCATCCCGATATCTAAGACCAGTTACGGTTCCTCCATGGAACACATGCAAGTCAGTGTGGCCACCGAGCGAGATCCCTGCCCAAACCAGGATTCCACCACCTCTATAACTGTGTCTTTCAACAGTGTTGGATTGATGGTATCTAGTGCGCTGTTCCCTCCAGATCAGTAGACGCCCTGAATCACTCTCCATTGTAAATCTGGACTCGTCTGTGAACAGCACAGAAGCCCATTGTTACTGCGTCCAAGAAACATGTTCTCTTGCCCAGCATAAGAGGTTCCTTCGCTGTCGTCCGTTGAGGGGAACGCACACAACTGGTCTTCTTGCATACAGACCTGCATTGTGAAGACGATTTCGCACCGTAGTAGCGGAGATTCTTCTTCCTGATGCTTGAAAGTGGTCTGCAACGAGCTGCGGCACAGTAGTGGTTCTTCTCCTTCGTGCCGAAAGAGCTAGAAAACGGTCTTCTGCAGGTGTTGTAGCTCGTGGTCGGCCTGGAACAGGTCTTCTGGACACAGAATCTTCGGATTGGTATTGATCCCAAAGTCGCTGAACAACACTACGAGACACATTGAGACGTCTAGCAGCATCAGCCTGCGACAATCCCATTTCCATCCATCCAACTGCCCGCCACCTTAACGAATTGGGTAAACGACGTCTCTGAGACATTTTCTAAACTCTATTGACTATTGTCACCGAAACTGCCAACAACTGTTGAAAATCAACACAACTTACACACAAAAGTACGAAAGCTTGATATTTGCATATTTTTCTCTCACTCATAAATATACGTTCTTTTCTATAAAATAAAAGTTGTAGCAATCGTTTTTTCATTAATGTTTTTAAAGTTCGTTATTATCATTCATGTAAACTATGCATTTTATTGTTACTGCCATTTTTTTTATGGTGAGCTTCGAAAAACATGTTGTACCTTAACTTTTTGAGGCCAGTGTATTTTCTGGAAGTTTTCAATCTTTTTGATGGAAAGGAAAATATGGAAAATAATTTTTTTTTTAAATAAAGGAATTGAATTTCCCACCTTTTTCTATAAATGGAATAACTGCATATTGTACAGGGAAAAAATTCCAAAACTAATAAATAACTTTTGATGAATGATTAGAAAATAAGAATTCACATGAAATTTTCGGTGGTGTCGGAATTTTTTTTTAAACAGACACTGCTTTTTTTTCTCTCGGCACTGTCTTTACATATGCAATTTAAGAGGACACAGTACAATTCAATTGACAAAAATTGGTCAAAAAATCAAATAAATTTTTAGCCTAAATTATTTTTTATATATACCTTTCTATAACCTCACGAAATTTTAATGCTCTAAACTTAAAAAATGCAGAATTATGATAGGGTTTACGTTCGTTTTTATTCACATCCCTAGACACAAATAAAAACTTTAAACTTAATTACCTTAGAAAGATAAAATAACTATAGTTTGTCTTCATTCAAAATGCTAAGACTTTTTTTCTATTGTGCCTATATAATGCTTTGAATTTTTTACCTATTGCTAGTAGTGCATGTAACAAAAGTTAGAATGCGTTTTTATCAAAGCAATACTTATTTTTTTAAAAAAATAATTGAACTCAGAATTTACATTTTTTAAGGAATTTTCAGTAAGCATCCATAAAAAGAAATATTGTACCAATGCCAATCACGATACAGCAAAATCCATACCAACTTTTGTTATGCATAGTTTCATGCACTTGTATAAATCAAATTTCATGTGTGTACGCAAATTTTTGTAGGGGAGAAGTAGCATTTTAAAATCTCTTCACAAATTTTAAGTTTTTTCCTTAAAAAAAAACTAAATGGGTAGCTTTTTATGAAATTGAACACAAAACCTGTTTTACATAGTATACACATATTGGAGGCAACCAAAAAACTTTTGAAAATCCTTAAATTAAAATTTTTTGCGTAAATCGTACATATCCCCTGAACACTTATAAAACCATTTCCTTTTATTTATGACAGATTTTACTCATTTTGTTTTCCAGGCATAGAGATCCATAAAATTGAAACAGAGAATGTTATAACATGTATGGGTATATTGACCAGCAAAGTCGCAGTGATAGGAAATCGTAAGTATTAAGCATATATATTAATCTGAACCACATGTATGATTCTTTACCTACTGGGGGAAAAGGATCGGCAATAAGTATACTTTAAAGGAATTCATTAAAAAACATTTTAATAAATGCAAATCAAAATACTTAAATTAATGCCTATTAACACATCGTGTATTCGTGATCTTAAATACAAAAGAATTCCAAAAGTATTTTTAAAATGTTCAATATGTAGTTTAAGTCGGCAGTGTGTAAAAAGAAACATAATTTCTGGATGTCATGTTTATATAAACTTCTCGAGCTTAAGGCTTTATCACACGCATACGCATTTGGAGCGATTTTCCTTGAAAGCAACCATTCTGAGCAATTTCTACCTAGTTGCCAAAGCAACGGCTCGGAACAACTTTATACTAGTGAGCTGAAAGAGTTGCTCGAAGTTAAAATTGTGCTTGAAATTCGGCCAATGGGGTTCTTCGTCTCCCTACATAAAAAACAAGATATCAGCCTCGGCTTCGTCAAACGTATCAGAAATGGCGTGTAATATTTTAAACAGAATGGTGCCCCATTTCTATTTACGACCGCCAACAAAAACGCGAGTGGAATAAAAGAAATAATATTAGACGTTCGCTTTCCGAAGCAGAAAAATCGACGAGTAATTTTTCAATGTAAAGATGAGGCGCGTTTGACGTCAGACGTTTTGTTTACGGCTACCTTTTACCCACGCAGCAGCTTGAAAAACTTACCGAAACGGCTGTCTCAAATACGCGAGTGTGATAGGACCTTTAGACCATAGAATTTATTTGAATGCTGTAGTTTACCTGACAGTTGAGTAAAAATGTTTTTCTGATTGATTTGAATTTTTTGAAATCGATAACATTGTATTCATACATAATTATTAAAGTTCGGAACACCTAACACCCACCAGAAGGATTTTTAAAACAGATATCAAAGCCTTTCTCAAAATTTATATAAGGTAGGAAAAATTCTTTTGGGCGCACATTTTACTTTACTCCGATTACTACAATAAGGGCACAAAAGGGAGGGATAGATAAAAATTCGTTGGATGAACATTAGCAAAAGGAAAATCAATTTCCTTCTCCCCCATGGTTAAAATAAACAAAAAAAATTACAAATATTTTCAATATTAGAATTCCTTAAAAATATAATTAATTTCTTAAAGATGCTATATGGATAAGTAATTTTTAATAACTATATTGGGGCTTCTTAAATCTTGTTTTATGTTTAAAATACAAAATGTTCATTAATTTTAATAAGAAATTCAGTTAATCCTCGAAGCAATTAACATTCAAGAACTTAAGACCATTTCGGCTAATGTTAAAGTATAGGACCCGAATTCAGTATATTTTCAGATATAAAAATACTCAAACATTAATATTATATATTCTGGCTTCACTATCCTGTAGAGAATCGCTTATTTTATCATACTACTCCTTTTTATCCGAGTTAATACATTTTTGTTCTATTATAAAATGTGTTCCGCATTTTTCTCCTATACCGTAATGCTAAATGAGTTATCCCTTTACATGTTAAGACTAATTATTTATGAAATATTTTGAAATTTTAAAAACAATATATTTTAAACAAATGCATGAGTTACAATGTCACAAATTTTTATAAAAATTGAAGCATTTTTTCTGTCCTCCGCGTAAAGTTCACGCTCTTGTGTATACGGCAAAAACAGCCTTAAGGAAAAACTGATTATTGAAATATATACACTGATCATCAAAACTAAAGTATAATGAGAAGAAATATACTCACTATACGTATATACTAAGTTAATATCGTAACCATTTCCCATTGCTAAAATTGCACTTCCACTCATATGTTTGCACCAAAAATATGCACATTCGGTTATTGACAATGTGGTGCGCAATTGATGTATGTTGGAATTCTGGTCTGTGGCGTTATTTAAAAAGAATTTTGTTCTGAGAGTTACCACTATTTATTAGTTATGTTCCAAATGTATCATTTAAGTAGAGTTCAAAAGTGGAAAATAATTAATAGAATCCAGAATGTTAAACACAAATGGAAATCACCCAGGATTGGAACATCCCTCAAAGTGTCATATCAAGAGTTTGAAGCAGCTTTTTAAAAACTAGATCAGTAGGTAGATATTGTGGGTAAGGACAACCGAGAGCAAAAACTACATCTGAAGACTGAGTTCTGTCATTGAAGAAACCACGAAACGGACTTCAAGAGATTTCGTTTAAAACCTTCAGGTGGAACTAATTTGATATCCGAGTGCTGCGCGCCAAGCAGCGCTTGTTGTCGAGTGATATAGAATCCAAGCAAGTGGCTTAGCTCTAACAAATCATCAGAATTTTTTTTTTCAAGGACTGTTTTTAAATATATTTCAAATAAAGACTACAGGAACAGACTGAAAATAATCCATAAAAATCAAAATAGTATAATAATAAATATATCATGTAATATATAATAATAATCACATAAATTTAATAGTAATTAGTATATATAATAATAATCATATAATTTCATAATAATTATTACATATAATTATACTCATAAACTATACTATAATATAATTATGATTAATAAATAGTAATGATATCGTATTATATAATAATAATTACTATATATGATAATACTTATAATCTAATCTAATAATAATTATAAATAAATAATATACAATGAATAAAATAATTACAAAATATATAATAAAATTAATATTTAAAATCAATCAATTAATAATTGCTGTGTGTGTGTGTGATAACTTGCAATATTCTAAAAACTGTGTGTTCCTTTAATGAACATCGAACAAGGAATGTTTAAAAATGCATTATTTAAAAGTAAAATAAAATGAAAATGCGTAGTTTGTAGCCATAATTAAGCACAGCCTTCAAAAGAAAAAAAAAAACATTCCAGGTACTCACAAATGATATTGGAAATATCCATATTCGAAAATAGTACAAATACAACAGAAGACTGAAACAACTAGCTTGAAAAATGATTGCCATGTGTGTGTGTGTGTGAAAATGGTTACATTTTTAAAGTTAAAATCGTCTGAAATTTATAGGGTAGTCACAAGGGGAAAAAATCCAATAACAATTAACTGTAATGCGTCATCCCCATGACTTCCACATTACCATACGATAAAAATATATCAAGGTAACCATATTGTAATGTTATCGCCTATCTTAGTGAACGTAAACCACAATTTGGCGCGTAGCAATCGGATATCAAATTAGCACCAAGAAAACCAATAGTTTGTGCCTCACTCACTCCAGTTGCCAGAAGGGCCCGTTGAAACTGGTTTCTTCATGTTCGACGGAGTCAAGAACATTGGCCCCGAAAGACGAGTTCAGATATAGTCCGAACACTGATACTAGAAGTATTTTGATCTGGAGGGAAGAACGAACACATAACTTGCCTTCCATAGTATGCGAAATATCCTGCTTCAGATGTTTAATAGTCTGTAGAAGAATAATGACAAATGACAGCACCGAGTTGTACGTATTTCAAGGAGGTTCTGTAACTGCTCTGAGATAGCGCACGAGGAATTAGAAACCAAAATTAAACTATTTAGGAGAGCTGTTGGCCTAATTTTTATTAATGAATGATATATGTTCAGCCCCATTGAGCATGTGTCAGATTTTCTAACAGTAGATATCACTTGATTGGATTGGTTGCTTACTTACCCCACCCGAAACCAATGGGCTAAATTCATGTGACATCATAGTCACATGATAGACTACCACGTGTTTCTAGTCAATCAGTTCAAAAACTCCCGTGACGTCTTAATCATACGATAAAATCAATCATGTTTCCAACCAATCAATTCATGCGATTCGTTGTTGCCACCTTTTGCTTACAGCAGGAACTTTCCCTTGAAAAGTATATATTTCTCAACAACAACAGCGCACAAAGGTAAACAAAATGCATTTTATATAAACCATTAAAAATGATTTTTTTCTTTTAAATTTTAAAATCTTTTTGAGGGAATTTTTTTGTGACATTTGAACATCTTTACCCAATTATAAAATTTGAAATTTTATGAATAGAAATATATTTAATATAGTTGGTTGAATGTCTATTTTGAATTCAATGGAGAGCACGTGTTTGTCTTTATCATGTGACCATCATGAATTGAGCCCATCGAGTCAGCAAAGGATGCCTTAGGGCACAGAATTTTCCCCCGGAACCACCATGAGCTAAAAAAATGCATTTTTTGAAGAGTGACATGCAATTACACAAGACTTATCAATATTTTGGTAAATTCTACGAAATCAAGATCCAAGGTGACCATAACCATATGAAAAATATTCTTATGGTGAGTGAGTGACTTCATTTTTCCATCATTTTCCAATTCCCATAAATTTGATTTTAATTTCATTATTTTGCAAATAACCAACAGTCAAACATTGTAATTTGTGTTAACTAATGCTTTTTTGTACAAATTTCCAGTAATATTTTTTCATTCAGTATCAATTAAATGCTTCATTTCTGAAATTGTACTTGATTTTGTCAACCACTGCACCAAGTTTAATATTTTCAGATAAAGGACAATTGGAAATTTACAGTATACCAACAGGGAAGTTGTATGCGAAAACTGTTGCTCATAATGATCCCATAGACGCATTAGTGGTAAGTGACAATATAATTTGAAAAGTGATTCGTAAATATGTTATTGTGTATGTGTGAATTTTCATTTAAATCATACTAAGAAAAGAAAAGCATTTTTCAAGTTGTTTTTATAAATAAGGTTACATCTGTAAGGTGGTTTCCCTTGAATTTTGAAGCTGAATTTTCTAATCTAAATATCCTTTCTAATCTATCTAGTTGTAATATACACTCACTTCCAAAAGTTAAGCACGAAGAAGTAAAATGCAAAAAAATCAACAAATACTGCTTTGATTGACACAAAATTTGGCAGTAAAGTAGCATATATATTTATACAAACAACAAAATCAATAATTATACACAGAAATGAAAACAATATTAAATTTTTGTAAGTTATCAGATAATGTCATACTGGAGACTTAAACAGAATTATGTATAAAGTGAAAATAAACAGCATAAAATGAAGAAAAAAAAGGACATTAATAGGGTATGCGATCCCCCCTCATCTGTATGCAAAGTTTACACCTTCTGACCATGCTTTCAATTAGGTGGTCAACCACCGCAGAATTAAGCAATTGCCATTCTTCTTGTAGAGCAATTTCCAGCTCAGTAAGAGTGGCTGGAGGTGGGAAACGAGAAGATACAGCACGGCCGAGAGCATCCCAAAGATTTTCAATGGGATTAAGGTCGGGCGAATATACTGGCCACGCCATACGCGCAATCTCTTCACTCTCCAGGTAGCCATCGATGATGTCAGCTCTATGGGGACGTGCGTTATCGTCCATTAAAACAAAAGTAGGGCCAACTTCTGCAGCGTAAAATCTCACAATGGGTTCTAGGACTTCATCTCGATACTGGACAGCCGTCACAGAACCCCGTTTAAAGATGGGCTGGTCGGTGCGGGATCCTAATGAAATCCCTGCCCACACCATAATGCTTCCGCCTCGGAATGCGTGATGTTTAGGGGCTGATTGCGTGATCCTTGTTTACGCCATATCCTTATACGTTTGTCATCTGGCCCCAGAGCAAATCTTGACTCATCAGTAAACATGACATTGCCCCAGTCAGACACAGTCCAATTGCCATGTTCCCGGCACCACTTTAATCGTGCCCCTTTTGATTGGACGGGGATAGAGGAACGCAAACTCGAGGTACCCGGGCATACAGTCCATTCATATTTTATCTTCGGCATACAGTAGCTGCAGAAATAGCCTTAACAATGGACGCTGTAACCATAGATGTCACACGTGTGGAGATCGCTCTGTGATTCCGCTTGCGTACAGTAGCAATATATCGCTATATTGCGCGGAGGTTGTAACCCTTGGGCGACCGCATACAGGCCTTGGGACAATTGTCTGTGTGGTTTCGAATTGTTTCCATAAAGGTGAAATCGCAGAATGATGAACGCCGAAGAAAAGAGCAACATCTGTGATCGACTGTCCTGCTTCAATGCGCCCCACAGCACGCCAGCGCTCAGAATCTTCCATTCGTTTTCTGGAAGTCATAGAAATACGTATGTTTTGAAAACAAATTGTACGAATCTTTTACAACACCTTCTATCAGCACTTACAATGAACTTCTGTAACCCTTCATAAAGCTGGCTTCTTATAAGATTGCCCTTTTGCATATTTCTTGACATAAAAGCACGATTGGCTGTTACCTAACATATTTGCATACTTCCATCTACCTCTGCAGCGAATTGCATCCGCTTCAATTCTGATTGGCTTCCGGAAATTAGCATTTTCCTCTCCGTGCTTAACTTTTGGAAGAGTGAGTGTAGTAACTATTCTTAAAAGTTTGCATAAAGAAATTTTTCCTATGTATGTATGCAACAAAAGCTATAAAGTATCTTAAAAAAAATTGTTTAGAAATATATTAACTGTCATATAAATGAATGCTTTTTGCACCAGCTTTGAAATTTAGTCTTTGTGCTCGTATATTTTTACACTTAATACCTGTGTGTGTGTAGCATTTTATATGCCATCTTCATTTCTATATTTTCGAGAAAGAACACTAATACTTTTATCTAAGAAAAATTTCAAAATTCTAGTAAAAACTCATTAAAGTTTTCAACAAACCTACATTTGTAAGTAATGTAAATTTGAATGACACAGGGCGATACAGAATGCCAGGAATTTTTTAAATGCGTAGTGGCAGCCATGAGCAGGTAGCAGCACTGCACATCAGTTACCTTTAAGAAGTAAACACTTTGCCATTTTAATAACCATGGATAGTAAACACTTTGCCATTTTAATAACCATGGATCAGTGGAACAGGCAACAATGTGTATTAGCCATAAAAATGTTTTATAAAAAAATGTGATAGTTTGGAAGCTGCTCATAGAGATTTTTACAACTAAGGACATCCTGGTGCCATGCGATAAAAAGTCGGATTAATAACTTTGAAGAAACTGAATCTGTCTGGGTTTAACAGGATGGAGTAATATCACAAACTGCAAGACAATCAAAGGAAGCTATGTGAGAGTTGTTCGGTAACTGTGAGATCTCAAGATTTGGTAACATTCCCTGGTCCCCTAGATGTACCAGTTTGTGATTTTTTTTCTTGTGGGACTATCTCAAGAGTAAAGTGTACACAACTCGACAAAGAACTCTTGGTAAGTTAAAACTGAGAATTCAGAGCAAATTCACTATATGCCAGCTGAGATGTTGTAGTTGTTAATGATAAATCTCATCAGCAGATTTCAAGAATGCATTCGTACAGGAAGAGGCATATAAAAGACGTAATTTTAAAAAAATAATTAATTCCATTAATGTTTCTTTTATGGTAAATTCTAAGGTTTCAGTTTCTATGAATAAATAACAATCCCCTGATAAAATGTTTTTCTTCCATCACTCTTGGGGTTTTTTGGATTGTTAAAAAGTTCCTGTTTTTTTTATGTCACCTAACACATAAGCAAAATCATGTTCAGTGAAGAATAATTACACATCAAAAAGTGCTCTCTGATTTAATCATACTCAAACAAAGCTTTATAAAAACAAAGTATTAATCACTTTTCCTGATATTTCAATAGGTAAATGAAATGCTAATTTGTACAGCCGTTTATGACAGACCAGGTAGTCTTCGATTATGGCAAATGAGATGTGGTAAATTGATTTGCATGTATAACCTAGAAGAAATGTTTAGTTTTGAATTCTCAGCATTCACTAAGTATGGAGACCTTCTGTTTTTGGGAGATGCCACCAAGCAAATACTTCACATAGTGAGCCACACAACAGAAGATAAAGATTACCTGAAACTGGGTGAAAAAGCTGGTCACATACAACACATAACAGTAATGGAAGATCTCATTTTGGCCTCTACAATCGATAATGATAAGATAGTTAATTTACATGGTAAGTTCATGTTATGTTTTTATTAATGTAAAAAGTCAAATTAAAGTGCATTATTATGATCACTGAAATGTGTCCCAATATATATCGTAAAAACTTTAATTTTTAAAGTTTCTATAAGAGATTTTAAGATTTTGATACATTTTAAGAAATATGCAATTTTTTCAATGTAATGTATAGTTAAAAACCAATGTAAGAAACAAAACATGAAGCATTTTGTGTACAAAACCAGTAAACTGACTCGGTATAATAAAATGACACTATATTCATATGAAATCCTGTATATTAATATAGGAATATTTATTTATCAAATAAAGTGTTTCAAATTTAAACCTTTAACATTATGCAAATACAGGATAAGTCACCTTATCAGAAGTATTCCTTTAGTGCAGTATACTCAACCTACGGCCCATCAGACTTTTATGAGTGGCCCGGTCATGGTTCACTGCACTAAGAATTCAATTAGAGAACAATGTACTAAAAATTTAACAGAAATTCTATCAATCAATGAAATCGATCTCAAAATTCAATAAACAATGCAGGAAAGTAAATTTTTGTGTGTGGGTTTGATAAAAAGGTTAATATAGAATTAAAATAAAAAGCAAAAATGAGTTTAAATATTTGGACTTGTTTTTGCTTTGTCCAATGTTGCTTTCGTCTCAGTGTTTTTTCCATTATCCTCATAATGTAACCCGCATTAATATACCTGTCATGTGTACGTGGCCAGGAGGAAAAAGGTTGAGTACCTCTGCTTTAATGTTACATTACAGGAGATAAAAAAGAATGGCACAGCAGAAATGAGTAGCATATAATATAAATGATAATAAGAACATAACATTAAGCTTATTATCTGTATAAAAATATTCCATATATAGGTTTAATTTCCTGAGACAGCATTATATGCAATTGTAATCATTGTATTCGCAGCTACTTCCCAAGAATCAAAACTGGAGTCACATGGGAAATCTCCCCTCCCTTTTTAGATTTTCCCCTAGTATTCTATAATGAATGCTTTGCGTCCCTTGTTGTTTCGTAGAACTAAGAAATGTTAAATATCAGTTCATTTTCCTCCAGATTAAAACAAAAATTGAGGGCCACATAATTTATTTTTTTAAATAAACAATTGCAAATTATGTTTGGTTTGGGCTGAATCCTCATCACAAAAGTTATTAGCAACTGAGCTGATATTTTGATTCAAATTCTAAACATTTTAGAGCATTGGTTTTTTACTTATCTCTTATCATTTCTTTTAATTTTCTGCTAATGTAAAGCATAAAGAAAAAATTTCATACCTTAAAATTATGGCAACTAGATCTAAATAAATGTATCACTGAATTAGTTAAAATGGATTAATTATGCTTTTACACTGTTTAACTAAATTGATCATTTAATCCCATAACTGCCGATGAAAAGTTATGCTATTTGCTCCCAATGCCACTGTTTTTCAAACAGGTGCACATATGTAGTGCATGCAAACACTGTCAAAAGTTCATTTTATTATATTTCAAAGCTACTGGACTAGTTTTGAACAGAATAGCACAATGAAAAGAAAGTACTTTGGAAAGATGGATACATCCGTCCAGGGTACTTAACACATGGGTTGAGCAAGACTGATATATAAGGCAGCAGTTTAGGAGTTAGTAAAAAAACTGGAAATTTATTAACAAAATTTCTCTACTTCAAATAAGAGACTAATGTATCAGGAAGTAATTCGAGAATCAAAATATTTCGATAATCAACAGTATTAATCACAGTGGATTCCTCAGCTTTGAGTAACAAATTAGAATATATTCCAAATTCATATAAATGCACATTAAATATTTTTGAAAGAAATAGTCCAATTCCATTTAAGTCTTTAAAATTGAAATTTTAAATGAGATATTTTAGAACAATAATTTTTTCTCTAGTTCTTGATTTCATAAAATATTGAATTATTTTACATTTAAAAAGTTTCCAATTACTGAATTAGTATTGCCCTCATAGCTTTGCGGAAAAAAATCTTACAAATCATTTTGATACCATTCTGAATAGGAACTCGGTGTTTACAATACATTGACAGTCAAACTATGAGATAATTTGAAGTTTACCATGTAAGTATCATGACAATCAACATGTTAAAACAGAAAAATCAAAAATATGTTGTCTCCCTCTAGATAAAAAAGTTTTGGTGAATACAACTCTTGCTTATGATAAAGAAATATGATCATTTTATTACAAAATGTTTCAGAATAAAGCATTAAGAGCAATCTTCTTCAACCAACCTAGCAGCTGTATATAGAGCATTTTCAGATTTCAAAAAGTTATTTGCATTAAAATTGAGAATTTACAATATGTTATTATGTTTATTAGGAGAAACAAACAAACAAACACATATTGACTTTTTACTTCACAGAAGACTAGGTTACATTAAATGAATAATGGAAGGAATACACAAGGCCACCTCCCTCTAGCTATACTATACATTTAGCAAAAATTGATTTAATAGTTTAAAAAAATATATCCCCCCAAAAAAAAAAAAAAACACATCTATTTAGATTTGAGAACCACTGAGTATCTGATATTGGTAATAAACCCAAAGCCCTATAATTTTGTCCGGATATTATTTATATTTCTTCATGAAGTGAGGGTGTATTTTATACACAAGACATTTACAATATAAACAACTAACTTAGTAATATTCCAAACAAATACAGATTATTTAGATGGACTTTTAGAAGACAATTTTGCAAGCAACAGTAGGTTCACTCATGAATGTTCAGTCTGATGAAATGAATTGAAACATCAAAAGGAAGCAAATACAAATAGCTTCAATGAATTTTTTTTTCTCGTATGGGTCACACATTTGAACATAGTTTTGTTTAATTCTTGACAAAAATCTGCATTACAATTCATTGGCTGAAGCAAATCACAAATGTATGAGTATGAATAATAAACAAAAAGGATTTTCCATAATCTCTAAAATGATTTTACTGATGTTGCAGAACACTATTTGAATTTCATAAGACTGAAATGTTAACTCTTTGCAGATGCAGAAATAAAAAAAATGTACTAATAATCTGTGCAGCCCCTATTAAAAGAACCTATTGCTGTTTTAACCTTAGTTGATATATTTCTACATTAAAAAAAAGCTGAATTTTATAGAATATTTTTTCAAAAAATTTATTTTTATTTCCTTTATTTTATAATGTAATTATTTCAGCACAACTTGGAGCACAGAATGGAGAAAAATATCTCAGCAAGACTAGCAAATAAAACTTTTTTTTTTGTCATTTTGGACACAAATACCATTATGACTAATATTTATGAAGGGGGAAAAAATCCCAAGAAGTATGAGACAAGACAGCGGAGGGGAGTCTATTTTAGTTTATAGGCAGTTTTATATGATGTTTTAAAAATTATTCTTATTAAATCTTTCCTAAATATAAAAGATAACTTTTCTTTTCATCAATATTTATAAATGCTGCTGAAGCATCTACTTTCTGGGATTGAAAGTACAATGTTATTTATTTCATAAATAATCTTTATATTAGAAAATTGAAAATGTTGTAATAAATGATGAAAACAAGATTTGTCATATAGTGATTTGAAAAAGAATCAGTTTTAGGAGCTTAACAAGCATCAGTGAGCAAGTAACAATTGGTTACATATTTTTGAAGTGAAACTTTCTTGGGTGCGAGAGTGAATGAGAAAATTTCCCAGTTTTGCGTAAAAGTGAAAAAGCGAACGGAAGTAGTCTTCCCCCCATCCCTCCGAATCGTCACCATAGTAAGGAGATAGCGAGGGAGGAAAAGGGGGGGAACACTTGCGTCATATAGGTGAAAAAGTTGGATAATTGGATACACCTCCAACTGGTCAACTTTCCGATTAGGGGTCATTTTCTCTCTGACCTGGGAACATTATCAATAGTCGTATCAGTTGTAGTGTGAGCATTACATTGCGACAAAATAGCTCTCAAAGCAAAAGCGTGCCTTTTTGAAATCTTCTTTAGATTATTGGCTACATGGCGATGTGTTTGGTGGCTAATTTATTTCTTTAATTTTCATTTGCATTGAATTATTGTTAATTCTAGTCAGAAAGCCTAAATCAAATACACAAAGAGGAAAAGAGTTTCGTGAAAGAAAAAAAGAAAAGAAAAACTAGCATCAAGTCCAGTTGAAAAAGAGACAAAAAAGCAGAAAAAGTAGTGCAAATTCATCAAGTGCTCCAAGTCTCGATCCGAGTACATGAGAGAATATCGAGTACAGAAAAAAACTGCAAAATACTCTATTAATGCCAAGTTTAATGACCAATGATGGGAATGCTATTGACTCTTCTAATGACAGCACAGATTAATATGGACTTTGTGAATCCCTCTGTGCCCTCTACTACAGAACTCTCAACAAGTCTAGTGCGGGTTGAAACTAGTTCACGTGAAACGATAATAAATTCTATCTTACCTTACAAAGATTATGATTCCCATAAAAATGCTCACAAAGATTTTCAAAAGCGATTCGTTGATAATCCTTTCGATCACGGGTGTTCAATTTGTGACAGATTATGGTTTAGAGATGATTTGAGAACACCTGTTGCTTAGCAAAATATTTTACCGGGAATTAATTAAAAAGACATTAAAGCATACTACAATTGCTGACAAAGTTTATGTAGGAAAAGTACACCAAATTTTAAAAAATATAATAGTTTTGTATACCCAGAAATTCCAGCACATCTTCCTATTATGGATTTGGTATCAGAAAGACTCATTTCACCACAAATACCTTTCATGCAAATTCGGTGATTGAGACATGTACAGTTTGGAATATTAGGGCAGATAATCAATGTTCCTGTATCCATCAATACAATGGTCAACCGATTGACTCAAAATAATGATGTTGATGTCTACTGTGTCAATGTTCACATCAAATGGAGGAAAATTCACAGAACTAGTTATCTGATGGGTTTGGTTACTAAAAGAACCATCAAAGCATGGTTGCAATATTTAGTAGCTACTCCATTGTACAGAATGTATGATGTTACAATCGATGATAGTTTCTTCAATTTGAACCAGAGTACGTCTCAAGTTCTTCAAGAAGAAATCAGCGAAAATATAACTATTGAAGAGAGTCTTACAGCCCAGCAACAGACGTTGTTATGGAATGAAGAGAAATATCTTCGTATCGCTCCTGGAGAAGCAAATGTACCAAGAAGCTTGCTATTTGATGAACACGCTGAGGAGTTTTCTTTCCCAGCAATTTACTTGGGTTATTTTAGAAACTTCAGGGAAGGAGTTAGAGTTACACCATTTATGATAGCCACAAGTGAATAAGACGTGTTGATCATCGTGGAATGACCCCACTGCATTTGCTTTATATGGAAATGAAAATCATGCGATTAAGAGAATAAGTTTGAATTTTATTTGATTATTATAGTTTCCCCCAACTATTTAATATAATTAGATGTATTCCTCCATTTACGGCCAACGTCGCCAAAGAAGTTTCACTTCCATTGCGTGGCGTTCCACGCTTCATTTTTTTTATTTGTTGACAATTTTGTATTTAAGACTAGATCAGAAATTACAAAAAAAAAAAGAGAACTTGTTTATGAAATAATACGTAATTCTTTTTGATTGTACAATTCCAGAATTTTATTTGGTAAGTCAAATAGTTTCATATGACCTTTACATGAATCCAATAATATGGCTAATAGGAGTTGAATTATTATGTATGCATAGGACAATTCAATATATGATTTAATGCATGAACTATACTTCCAATTAAAAGGGGGGAAAGACAAGCATAAACATAATCTGTGGTAGATATAACAATTATACAGATGCACATAAAATTAAAAAAAAAATACTTACATAAGTTAAATAAGATTTTTTATTCAAAATTATAAATTGATGAAAGCATGTGAAAGCTAGTAAAAGCAAGTCCACATCATTTTGTTGTTAAATAGGTCATAAATTAGACCAAAAAAGTTTATACACTTCTCCACAAGAAGTGTTCATGTAGTTGATACATCAAGACACAAAGATCGCACAGAAAAGTTCTTTTCTTATTATGAAAACATGTGGGTAGAATTAACACAGGTTCTAGCTCACTGGACTATAGCCTGCCAAGGAATAACCCAAACTGAAAAAAAGGGAATATAAATAAATAAAATGAAAGCAAAAAATTCTATGCATGATGTAAATTTCAATTGTAATTATTAGAGAGAAGTGCAAATATGTAATATTTTTGCTTACCATCATGCATTTTGCTAATGGGAAAACATGTAATGCTTTACAATAAAATAAAATTATTAATTTTATTATTATTTTGTGATATAAAAAGACATTTTTATATTACATTTTAGTAATTGTAAACAAGTGAACTTTACCTAAAAAGATTTTTGTATTTGTTGTCAGATTATATTTTAAGAATCTATAACTATTTCCTTCATTTAATGCCAACAAATTTTTTAGCATCACTGATCAAAACAATCAAAGTAGCTTAAAGGAAAGTTTTAAAAATGAACGAATATTCTAAAAAATATTTTTTATAAAGGTATTATTGAGAATATATAATTTTCAAATGTTCTTTCTTATAATGAAGATATTACTGCCACATACACTACAGAAAAAATCTGATTTCTTTTATTATATAAAAATACATTTAATTGTTATGTTCTGATACATAAATTACACATATTTAATATATTTACAAGGAGAGGGCATGACTAAGGAAATTCATTTGGGATCGAGACTGTGTGTAATAGTAGTACTCCTTTAGGGTGTTCAATCCTCAATGTAATTCCGCCGCATGGACAATTAATTCCGAGAAATCAGCCTTCAAAATTCATGCTTAGCTTTTATACAATTAAATTTTAATTTTCCGAAACAAGTTCGTAACTTGATTGGTAAATCGTCTGCTTACTCTGTGTGAGGTCTGGGTTTGATTCCACACGATCAACTTTTTTTCTTCAATTCATTTAATTATTTTTTTTAATTAAATTTATATATATATTATTTTAATATTTGACAAACCTTTCATAAATAAATTTAATTAAAAAAATAGTTAAATGAATTGAAGAAAAAAAGTTGATCGCATGGAATCGAACCCAGACCTCTTGCATAGTAAGCAGACGATTTACCAATCAAGCTACGAACTTGTTGCGGAAAATTAAAATTTAATTGTATAAAAGCTAAGCATGAATTTTGAAGGCTGATTTCTCCGAATTGACTGTCCATTCAGGAGAATTACATTGAGGGGGGTGAACACCCTAAAGGAGTACTACTATTACACCAAGTAATGATCCCAAATGAATTTCCTTAGTCGTGCCCTCCCCTAGTTAGTTTAATTCTCTCTTTTAAGTATTCTCTCTCTATATATATATTCACTTGTAGAACATTTTACTGATTTTACATAAGTAAATTTTTTGTAGTTCAGCATTATTTGAATTTATTATCTTTTACAGCAAACTTGCAAGCATACTTTCCCATGAATTTTTTGTTTTTACCTTTATTCTGTATCATTTTACCCTATATTGCACATACCCAAAATAGAAATTTTATGCATACACAAAAATATATCAAATTCTTTAAAAAAATGCAATTGTAAATTTTTTAATACAGTTAATTCCTTGAATTCCACCAAGGCCTGCTTATCATATCTAAATAATTAAAAAATTTGCAAAAAATTATTAGTATTTACAATTAGATTAAACTGAAGTTAAGATAAAAATCACAAAAGAAGTAAATGCAGTTAAAAATGTGTCTTTCATGATAAAAAAAAGTATAACAAAAGCTAAATGATAAAAGTAAAATTTAAAAAATGAATAAATGTATCATAATCAACTAAAAAAGAATGTTAATATCTTCAAAATACTTTACATCTACAATAATGAAGTGATTTTAATTCAATTTCATACACATTGAAACATAATGCTTTTTACATTTTATAACAGTTTTCTAACAATTGTAGCAAGTAACAATCTGAATAATTCTATTGTATAATTATTTTAAAGACTCTAACATTAAATAAAAGTTTAATTTTATTTATGTATTAAAATGGTCTTAAGTATTTAAAAACTATAATAAATTACTTAGGAAAAGTGCAAATCAAATTAAATGCCCTTTTTAGTTTCAATTTCTTTTATTTTATATATTATTTGCCTATATAAAAAAATAATTACATTATCAAATAAATTAAAGCCTTGTCAAAACGTATATGTGAATTAATGCCAACAGGCTTTGTAATTTGCAACCATGGTCAAGTAATGGGGACAAAATCTTTAATTTGTTCTTCTGCTATTTAGCATTTACTTTCAAACAGAGAACAAATAAATAAATTAAATTAAATAAAAAAATAATAAAATCCAAATTAAATTTATCATGTTAAAGTCATCAACATTAGTTTGAATAATCATCAAAACAAGACTCAAACTCATAATTTGATTAAAACATTACATGTCACATAGCTGAAAAATCTAATTCAATGCACAATTTTTATGTACATTGACAAAAAAAAAAAATGTTCAACAGGTAAGCTCATTTGTCATATAAGTCTTAGAATAAATTAAAAATACTAAACAAATTTTTAAATATTTTGAATATTCTTTACTAATTATTGGCATTCTTATTTATAGTATCTAAATTTTAGTGGGAAAAACAATGATTTATAATAATATATACTTTAATATTTGAAAGATGCAGTAAATACTTATTAATAAATTGACCCAGCTTTTCTAAACCTATAAAAAGAATTTCTCTCTATAAAATTAGATTTCATTAGTACCTTCATTTATTACCATTTGATTCAGAATTAGTGTGACCAATTTTAAAAGTATATAACTATTTATGGTAAATTTTTACCGCTTTGCTGGCAGTTATATTTTTAAAATTAGACAGTTAAATTACCAATCTAACTATTTTTGTTAGTGGGAGTAAATTATTGCTCCGAAATTAGATCCTTAAACCTGAAACGAAATTTTAAAGCATTTGAAGGATGTTTGCTCACATTCTGTCATAAATAAAGCATTTAGAAATCAGAAAAGATATTTTGACTAATGGATAACTATCTAAACTTTGAAAAGAAATAAAATTTGGGTGGCAATCAAAAGGTCCAGGAAAAAAATTTGGATGAAAGGAAGTCCTTGGGGAAGAAGAAAGAAGGACTTATCGCTGTAGAAAATCCTCTGCCTCTAGCAAAGAAACTATAGGTATCACAATTGACAATTTGTCGTCAGATAAACAAAATTAGCCATAAGAAAGTGAATAAATCAGTTTATATTCAAATGATTGTTAAGACCGTACAAAATGTTCTTGGCTTCTGTATTTAATGTTATGCAAAGGTAGATACAAAGCATGGATAAACTCGGATGAAGCACTGTTTTGTCATTTACAACTGGCAAACCAAATATACAATATATTTCAAGCAAAAGGATGTCGCAAAGCAAGTTGGTCGTCAGGTGTTATGGTATGCATGGAAATGTCCTCTCAAGGCTTAAAAAAACCATTTTTTGTAGAACCAAAGGCTAAAATTGATGCTAAATACTATCAGAATAAAGTTTTGAAACACTTGATAAAAAAAAGTAAACCTCTACCCTCAGGGAAACTTTGCCTTTCACCAAGATTCTGAATCAAGTCATACTGCAAAATCAACTTTAATTGCTGAAAGATTAAAAAACGAATCTTCTGTCTCATGAGAAATGGCTACCCCTCCCCCCTGAAATGTGTTTCTTGCAATTATTTTTTATCGGAATACTTAAAAATCAATTAAACAGACGTAAAGTAAGAACACTTCAAGGGCTTCAAAAAGCAATCAAAGAAAAGAAGCTGGAAAAATACCCCCTCCTCCACCCCACTCCAAAAATGGTCAAAAAGCCCTTTTAGTTTGGCCAAAACATTTACGCAAAGTGAATTGTTTGAAGCATTGAAAATTTCATCTAAATAACTTCATCTGATAAAAAAATTATGACGCTCTGAAATTGGTCACATTATTTTTGAATCAAGCGGTACATAAATGTCTTTTTTTAACCAAAAATTTATACAAATCTGTGAACACCATATTTATGCAATAATTGCTAAAACAGCATATAATACTTTAGGAAAATAAGCTTTAATATATTAATACACTTTTTTTTTAAAAAAAATATTAACACAATTTAGTAGTATAAAGAAAGGGAATAAGTTTTTAGCAGACATTTGGTTTAAACATACTAACTTTTTACACATTCCATTTTGAGCCTCTAGATGCGAATTTATAATGAGTTTCTAGTGTAACATATATATAAGCTCAAACTAAGCATCAATAAATGGAAATTTGCTATTGATTTTGCCCTGTTTATATTCATGTTCAAACCATAATTTTCTCCAGCAAAATGAAAATTGAAACTATTCTTTAAATATGTGACAAAACACAATGTTTAAACAAGCAGAAATTTACTATATGCAATGTTCATTTTCAATATAGTACATCAAAGAAAAGTAAGATGTAGAAGAAGTTGCAACACAATAGAACAGTTGCAAGAATTTTGATTTTTTTAATTCACAATATGTGGTTTTAAGTATGCGAAATGAACAATTACATAGGAGTTAAATAAATAGTAATGGAATTAATAGTAAATACATTATTTATCTCCTCTTTTTCAATGCTTGGCTAAATCATTTCTATAAAAAAAAAATTAAACTGTGGATAAATATAAAAAAAATGTAGAATATTTTTATTTGCTTATTGTTAGGTGCCCTAAAAATAAGTATTTTTAAAATTTTCTAAAAATTTGAATATTCATTTCTTAAAAAAAAAAAAAAAATTTAGCATATTTTATAAGTTTGTCTCTAATTTGAAATTTTTTTTCAATAACTAACATAGTTATACTTTTTTTTCTTAGTTTATCAACTTCATGACTTTGATCATCTTGGAACTTTTCATTGCAAAAATATGGAAAGGATATCCTCAATTATGTTAATAAGAAAAGGAAATGGGACACTAAAATTCATTTTGGGAGGCTCAGCACTTGCTATTTTAAAACTTGAATTTGAAGTTGCAACAGGGACACTATCAAACAAGTAAGATAAATATATTTACCTATTTGAAAAAATAAGCATATAGTTTACAAAATAGGAAATCTTTTATATGATTGCTAGTTTTTATTCTAACCTGAGAGAGATAGTATAGTTGAATACTATTTTAAAAGTGAAAAATTTTAAATTACACCTTATAAGACTATTTACAAACATTTTCTCTTTCCAAACAGAACAAAATAGGATATGAATGTCAGGAAAATCTTTAATATATTTTTGATAGTATACTATCATTTCCATCAGCTCATTATGGGGAAAGAGAACTATAGACTGCATTCAATACAGGAGTGAATTAATACTAAGCTCTCTAAAATGTTCTCTAATCTGATAACATTCAGGACTGGAAAAAGCTGAAAGAAGAGTTTTCCTATGTATGCATGCTCTGAGACTGGGTGACTTTCCTTGTTATGCCTAATCTCATTTAAAAATTCATATAAAATACTTAATGCAATTAAATATGCTGAAATTTACAAAAGTAATTGTGAATTTTAAAAAAATGTTAAAAAATTTTAATTAAAAAAGTTATATGTAATAAATACTTTCAGAAGATGACAAAAATTCCATACACAGGCATACAAATATTCAAAATATTAGAAAACAAAATAAAAGAAAATGTAAGAAAATTACTAACTATTTAAAATTTTTGAAACTAATGATATATTTTATAAAAATGTTCGGGACAAAGTCCTATGTTGCAAGTTTTGCATTCATAATGTGTTAGCTTGTATTTTTTTTTCTTTCAAGGAACTCCGTTTCCCTATCTGATTTGTCCATCAATTTTGAAATCTCACTCTCAATTAAATATTTCATGCTTTCCACCAAAATGATTAAAATTAAACACACAAAACATACAAAATACAATATAGCAAATCCTGAATGATAAATTTATTCCCACAGAAACAAATAAGCTTTTCCTTCATTTTATCAGGCGGTCAAAATATAAATAAAAATCCACAGCCCAGAAAATCACTAACCATTAAATGCCTAATTTTTTTACTTGAAAGAGCTAAACACATGCAGTTGCTTACATCCATAAATATCCCAGACGAAATTTTAAAAAATTTGGAATTGAAAACACATATTGACAGTTATGAAACATTATTTAGGGGGGGACAGACATCAATTGCCATTTAAAAATCAAAATGTTCCAAATTCAAATCACACCCATGTAATCATGTGCCCCAGTGGATGGAAAGTGATCCCATATATGATACTGCAGGCTGTGAAAGGAGAATCGCAAGATCACATACATGTGTTCAGGGTTCTGAATGGGTTAGTAACCTAATATATGATAATAATTAAGGGTTGTAGGGACCAAAAGCTCAATACCGGTATTCAAAATTTTAGAAAAACACAGCTATTTCCTTGTTTTATTTGCCAGTTTTGTTAGAGAGAGTAAATAACACAAAAAACAATTAGTAATTAATTTGCAACTAGATTATAACAGTAAATAAAGAATCACAAAAAAATAAGGGAACATCTCATTTATTTAAATCACAAAAAGTGTAAATATCACTATTCAATTTTTGGTACCATTATAAATTTTTGAAATGTGATCTTAAAAAACATAATGCATCAATTGTACTGTCATTAAGCCTGGAAGGTAACTTTGTGCAAAAATTATCTGCTATCGAAAACGCTCTTTCAGCATTTACGCTAGTTTGTGGCACTGTTAGCAATATGTGATATACCTTTTCCAAGTATTTACAACTAAATCTCTCATCTTTTGACATGAATTGATTTCACTCCAGATGGTTTTTTGGATATAACTAATTTCTGCATTGCATTTTGTTTGTGGAAATTTTTTTTAGTTATCTCTAATTCTAATTTTTGTTCATGAGACAATTCCTTTTCACTATCGACATTAGTGTCATCTTCGTCTTTGATAGCTGTACCGAATTCTTCTGAATGTAAATAGGTTTGAGAGTAAAAAAAGTTTAAGAAAATTTACTATAAACTTGACCAAATTTGAATTGGTTAGTCTCTTATCTTCCTTTTCATTTTCAGTTTTAAAATCATTATAAGTATAATATGCAAATGCAATGCGAATAACGAAGACACCAATGTAAAAATATACACTTTCTTCACAACTAAAACCTTGTTTTCACAAATACGAATTTCAGACTACAAATCCTGTGCATATGCAATATCGCTCTGAGCTGTAATTGAATATATTTGGCCCGCTTCCTTGGAAGATTAACATATTCTATCACTTCTTGATTGTACGATGCAACTTTATATTCACAGTTTAATTGATTTTGCCTGTTAGGGAGACATAAAAACAAAAATGTACACTATTTTGCTATGTTGATGATCCCTGAACATATAAGACCATTTAAAAAATTTCTAGTAAATACCGAAAAACCGGTATTTTAATATTTGCATACCAGTATTACAAAATTGTACAAATGGCTCAAAATACCGGCATTCGGTATCCCAGTATTGCAATCCCTAATAATAATAAATACCCTCTCTCATGTTGTCAAATCCTAAATTAGTTATCGAATTTATACTGACTAATTTATTATGTGTTTTGCATTACTCATGTTTAAATTTTTTACTTTCATAGATTTCTTTATTACTTTAGTTTTCAGGAGTTAGAAATATTGGCAAAGTCATTCACTGACATTTCAAATGCAGAAAACTACATCATAAACACAATAGTAGCCAGTTGTTACATCTAATTGCAGATAAAAAAACCTACATGATCATTAGATAATAAAAGTGTTCATTTACTGGATTGTATTAAAATTTAAATTTATGAATGATAAATTAAAATAATTTAATAATTTTGTTGCTCTAATGATAGCTTAGAATACATAAATTATTAAATATTTCTACCCTTTTATATTATTTTCATGTAATTATTTAAAAAAAAGTTTTTTTAAAGCTATTTTTTAAATTTTTTGATAAATATAAATTTAATAAAAACATACTCAATCACCTCCTCCATCCATTTAATCCAAAGTAATTTTCGCAAGTCATGTATTCATCAATGTATCATATTACTGGCATTAAAAATTGATTTCATATTAGAATATTCAAAATGTTAAGCAGCTTCAGCTTAAGACTTAACACACAGTTCACAGTTGACTTAATAATTTGAGCTATGGTGACATGTCCGAGTTAATCTCCACGTGAGAGTGACATCTAACTTGAGTGAGAATGCTATCTCTGACCTAATTTGATTTTACTCTCTCCTAATTTATACAATATATCATTAGAGAATTTGGAGACTAAAGAAATGAGCCCTAATTATTTTTGTTCAAGAAACATACTGCAACAAACTAATATATTAAAATATTATTTAAATAAAATCCCTATAATAAATTTTTTTTTCTTTAAAACTGGTTTTAAAAAGAATTTAACATGAAATAAGTAATTAGTTATGGTATTAGAGGGAATAATTTATATATTGTTAGGTAATTTGTCTTACTACTGTTATTCACTATTAACTGGACAGACAGTCAAAAGAAGAAAAATGCATTTTTAACTAAAAGTTCATTTCATTCGATTGCAGGCTCATTTTTTAATTCCAGTTCCGGTTAGTGAATTTTAACCAGGCTTAAAAAGCTGGGTTAGATTCAACTGCATTTGTGCAGTAATTAATTTTTTTGTATGTTAACAAACACTTTTAGGTTTGGATATATTTCAACAGTGGCATAACGTAACCTCCGCATTGCGTGAGGGGGCAGGATTCTAGGGGGCCCAAAGCCTGACTGACGGCAAGTTGTAATCGTTTTGTAAGATCCCGCCTGGGGCCTAAAACCTGACCTTGTGTGTGTGGCGGGGGGGCGCTAATATTCTCTGTTATGCCACTGTTTTTCAATTCTTATGTTGGATACAATTAAGAAAATTTCATCAATTACTCAATTAGATTATACAGAAAAATTGGAATCCATAAGAGATACAAAAGTGAAAACTAGTGATGATAAGTTTGTAAAAATGCAGCCAGTGTTAAATTCAAAACATAAAATAACCAATAAAAGTCCCAGGGTCAATTCTGACCAAAGAAATTACATTAGTAACTATAGGTTTAGAAATTTACTGTTGAATAAACTGAGTTAAAAAAAAATTAGTGATGAAATGAAGTTTTGAATAGTAGCTTATTATTTTTTTAACTCTGTTTTTATAGTCCAGTTAACAGTGAATACAGACATTATTAATGATCAGTGAAAATTTGTAAAAAAAATCAACCCTTAAATAAACATTAATTTAATTTTAAGTTGATATATATTAACTTAAATATATAATAAGTTATTATTTAAGTTAATAACTTAAATATTATTACATTTAAACATTGGCTAAAACTGACTTTTGAATTAATGTAGTCACAGTTATAACCCCTTAATTGCCAATTAAAAGTTGTGATTCGCTCTTTAGTGCCAACGTTTTTCACATAAGCATGTGTATGCAGAGTATTGGAGGAAAAAGTAAATGCTTAAATAAGCAAATTTTTCTCTGAAATGAGCAAATCCTTCTCAAACAGTGTCAAGTTCATTTTATTGCATTCCAAAGCCTTCGGAATAGTTTTACTAGTTAATAGTTAGCAGCACAAAGAAAAGGATAGAATTTCAGAAAGACGCACATACATGTACTGTTTGAGCATGACATATAAATACACTGGTGGAAGTTAAGGGATTAAAAATCTATACACATTTAAAATCTACAAACTACATTAAAAAATTAATATAGCTATTTTACAGAAATTCCAGCTTCTGAACTATCTATTTTTCAAATACTTTTAAATTCTGTAAATTTTTTTTCTGTAATTTAAATATGTGTTAACCTATTTTTCTTCTTTGTGTAAAATTTCATGAATGGATTGATTATATATAAACACATATAATTTACCTCTTTGAAAGTACAAAACGATTTTGTTTACAGTGATTAGAGTAAATGAAAATTAATTCAATAAGTATAAACCATAAAGTAAAATAGCAGGTTTTAATGCAGATAAAACATTTTGCAAATGAAGATCATCCAATAATGTATATCTATTGCCATACGGCATTCTTTTTTTAAGACATTTTTAAAAATAAGATTAAAACTGTTTTTCGAGGCAGCTCTACCAATTCAAAAGTTTTTGTGTTATATTCTTTCGCAGTTTGTATAGTATGTATACTATGCTAAATGATGCATAGATTTATGCTGTTTTTTAACACTGCATTTTGAAATTTAATAAACAAATAAATAGCAACAAATGTTAGAATGAGATCAGAAAATTATGACCTTAGCTAACTAAAAAATCAAATTACTATCTTCCACAGTTTCCTTTGAGAATATTATAAATCAAAAGAATTTATAGATACTTCTAGCTCTTGAAGTGATTTGAAAATTAATTTCAGTTTAAAAACATTCCAGTTAAAAATATTTAAGTAGAACAAAGATATGT
Source organism: Trichonephila clavipes (assembly GCA_019973935.1). Taxonomy (NCBI): domain Eukaryota; kingdom Metazoa; phylum Arthropoda; class Arachnida; order Araneae; family Nephilidae; genus Trichonephila; species Trichonephila clavipes. The sequence goes on from BMAU01020473.1 coordinate 377,034, forward strand.
CCCACATTCAAATTGTCTAAAAAGCTAACCAAAAATTCAATAGTAGTGCTAAAACTAAAAATTTTCAAAATGATTTACAATGAATATTCATAAAAGGAGAAAGTTTAAAAGTTTGCACAAACGAAGGCAGAAAAACCTAGATAAACAATATTTGAAACAATTATGGATAATAATGTGCCTTTTAATTAAGGATTTAATGTGGCTTTAAAATTGATGCAATTTGTGGTGAATTTCAGCAAAGTTTTGAAAGAAATAGCACAGGATTACAAATATTTTACTACTTGAAAAATCCAACCTTTTTTTCTTTTCTTTTAGACAATAACTGTTTGTTGCTTATAAATTAATATGCCAAATTTTTTAAAATAACACTGAAAAGCACCAATTTCCAAGTTTTTACTGGAAAACCATTCCACATTGAAATCTATCAATAGACTATATGGTATGTGAAATGAACATCTAGTCCTTTAGTCCAACCCCCTTTAAAAAAAAGAACAAAGAAAGATCAAATAATTGATTTTATACAAATTTCATAATTACAAAAACAGAAAATGAATTTCCAGTTTTTATGTCCTTTCCATCTTCACTAATAAAGATTATTGCTTTGTTTTACACAGCTCTGGCACATAAGTCATGGTCTATCTTTGCTTTATATTTCATAGTTTTCGGAGATCATTATATTTTTCATTAATTAAAAATATTATGCTAGCAAATTGGATTGTTAAGTTACATTTTAAAAATTAGCCGATGCGAAGAATAGGCCTTCTAGTTAATACTAAATTATTAAGAGCAAATCTTTGCTCAATAAGTATATCTCATTGACTTTAATTGTACCTAATTTTAAAATGTTCCAACTTTTAAATTATATCATGAATGCAAATTTCATTAAACCATAGAAAAATTAACAAATAATTTGGAAAATCTGTACAAATTTAATAAAACACCTAAGAATATTTGAACATTTATTTAACATTTTATTTATATTTATTAAAGGAATTATGATGAACTTTGTCATCAAATTACCAAATTAATTTCTATTTGAAATTTTTTCTTTTATATGTATTAAAATAACTAATAAACAAAGTTTTTCCTTAGCAATTCTATGGAACAAGCAAAAATGGGCACAAATATGAATGAATATGAAGAATCAGATGTCAAATGCAAGGAAGACAGCTATTTAAAAGAAATAAGCAAAAAAGAAAGTGCAAACAATAATACAATAGGCCAATGTAACACGGGAACATCAATCTTTGAAGGATTACCACAACTGCTGCTTCCAGTAAGAGATTCAAAAACTGAACAGAAGAAAATGAACCATGAATGTAAACATTTAAAAAATGAACAGAATTGGACAGAAAAAGCACTTAACAATTCAAACAATCTCACAGGAAATTGCCCTAATTTTGAGTTAAAAGACGATCTTCAATCAGATTACAATTTTAAAAATTTAAGCATAACAAAAACTCAAGGTCAAGCAATTAAAGAAATTGAGCATTCTAAAAATGACTTACTTTGGGCAAATGAAAACAATAAAGATTATGTAATAGATACTGAATTGAATATGAACAATATTTTGAATAATGAAATAAGAGAAAAAATTTTTTAACAGAGATCAGCATTTACTTTCAAAAGTTAAGAAAACAGAATCTGAAAAAGTGAGAAAAATAAAGACAAATGATGAGCAAAAGAAAGGTAAGAAACATAACTGGTTTCATTTAGTTAAGAAAAAGAAACCAAAAACTACAGAGGCAGCACAGCCAAAGAAGAAAAAGGAAAAAGATTGTAAAATTATGTGATCATATAAATATTTTAAAAGTAATTTTAAGAATTTAGGATGAAATGTTAAATACATAATTAATAAATTTCATGTGAATTTTATAAATGTATTGGAATTTGTAAAGAAACTTAATAAGTGAAACACAAATTAAGAGAAATGTAATTTTAATATGATAGAGAAATATGTACAGAAGAAACAGGATGAAAGAATATATATGCTTTGAATTCACAGGATACAGATGGGGATCAAATAAGCCCAATACTGTATTTACCACAGTAAGACCCTATAAAAGATAGAGTTTTACAAAATAGAAGAAAAAACATTAAATTTTACATAATTTTTTATATTTCTTATGTGTTTGTAAAATTAATTTTAAAGTGCTTCCAAAATTTTCAAAGAGCACATTAGAATATTTAACTTTCATAGATGGAATTTATCATAATTTAAATGAATTAAATAAAAAAATAAATTTATGAAAATTCTATGATATTTTTCAGTTTAAATAAAATATTCCTACATATCTCAGTTCATAATTGAACCTATGCAAAACTACGAAACGAACAATCCAAAATAAGCATGCATACCTTTCATTTGAAAAGATGTTCATGATTTTGACCAAAATTTACTACTCCCTTTCGTTCTGAAACCATAAAAAAATAAAATGTTTAGCTCACTCAATAAATTTGATTATGAGTGACTACATTTTCCCTTAAAGACCAATCACAACAAAATATCTGATTTTAAATCTTCTACACTGCACTAAAATTTTGAGACGTCATTTCTAATATTTAAAATAATAATAAATATATAATTAAGTTTTTCAAAATGATTCACTAAATTTGAAAGGAGAGAGAAGGGGGAATAATTCTAGATATCGGAAAAAAAGTCAATTGTTTTATGTAAAGCACTTTGCATGACACAACTTAATAAATAAAGGTTTGACTTTTACCCTTTTGGATTTGGTTTTTTCTTGGATGGTTTTTCAACTTGTACTACTTCACGCATCTCTTCTACAGAATCACTGTCTTGAGCTTGAGCTTTCAGATTCTTTTTTATAGCAGTTACCTATAATTGATTTTTTAAAAAAAGATTGTTCTTAAATAATTGAATATATACAGTCAGACCTCTATGTAACAAAGTTGCTAAATCATGCAAAAAAGTTTGTTATGTGGAAAATTCCTTAAGTAGAGAATCATCTTTCAATGTACTTTATAAACCACTTAAAACAAATTCTAAAATCATAAACACTATTATTATTAAAAAAAAAATAACTATTTCCACTTTTCTTTGGTAAACTGACATCTATTAATTTTATATATCTTTTCTATCAAAAAGAAACTTATAGGAGGGGGCATTGTCCAGAAATACATATTGTGTATTTGCAACTTCAAAAAATTATTTTATATTAAAATTGAAGAATTTTAAACATTTTTTCTTCATAACCAGTAATTTTAAGCTTTGTGTATTACATACATCCTTGAATTTAATTACTGTTAAAGTTTATTAATTTTGTTTGAAATTTTTTTTTCACTTGTAATACACATCATATCTTTGCAATGCACTCAAAAAACCTTCAGGTGTACTTCTTCTACACTGTAATCCGTATCAAATTGTTTCAAATGATTTTATCATTTCATCATATGAAGGTCTAGAAATATTTTAAAAATAGGGAGAAAAAAATTCGTTAAATAGAAAATGTACTCTACTATTTAAAGATTATTTTACGAAGAAAATCATAAAATGCTATTGGTTCCAGTGAAAAGTTAGCAAAATAGAGAGATTTGTAAAATGGAGGACTGACTGTAATGCAAATTTTAATTTGCCAAAATAGATAAAATTATATTCTACAGCCCAAAAGTTAACATTAGCAGTTACTTTAATATAACACTCCAGATATGCTGAAACGTTTGTTTAAATTTTAATGTAATAAAATATTACAAATGAATGAAACCTTTGAATTTTTTAACAACAAACTTTCTAATAATATTTCATCTAAAGCAATTAAAACATTCATGATTTTTTTGGTAACTTTAATACTTCAACAAAATATTTCAAAATATATTTTATAACCAATTGATATTATTAAGCCTTATGGTAACATGAAAAATTAAATTACAAAAAATGACACATGAATAAAACTACTTAAAAAAAGAATCTTAAATATTAGTTCCAGATTAAGCATGCTGAAAAAGAAGTCTTATGCAAAACTGTATAAAAGATAGAATACTAAAACAACATTTTGGGATTGATTCATGGATATTTTTTCATTAAAGAAGCAATAAATCAATTTACAAATTGAATAATTTTGTAAAAAAATCATTGAAATTTATATTTATGTAAAACGGAAATTAATATTCAAATGTAAATAAAGAAATATTTTAACAAAGTAGTCATTTAGGAATAAATTATACATAAATATATATTTTTCATCACATAAACAAATCACTATCCTACATCAAAAACACATTTTAATAATATAGCTGTGTGGCCAATAATTCATTAGTATATAGAATAAATCATATAATCAAAACTATATAGATAAAGTATGCTATAAAAACTTTTTTTTACCTCATTTTCAATTTGTTGCTTAAGTTTAAGATGGTTATCTTTCATGGTGTTTGCCTTAATTATTTGGTTTTCAATATTATTCGACACAGTTTCACAACTATCTGACCTAAAAATGATTTTTAAAAAGTTATTTTACAGAAAAAGAAAGCAAAACTGACACACATCATTCAGATTTTCTTAAAGAAACACACCCAGATGGGAGGAGAGGGAATGATCAAAATAGCATATTGTACTGACTCTTTTAAGGGTAGGATGTCTTAAAATAAAAATGTATCTTAAAATAATGAAAATATTACAAACATAAAAAAACCCATTTTTTTAGCATCAAAACTATTCATCTGCTCCTACTTATATGAAATTAATTATCTAGCCCTTAAAATAAAAAGGGTGGGGGATGCCACTTTTAATGAATTTCTGAAGATTTAATGCAGTTGGACAAAAGTAATATCAACATCAATGATTCAAAGAACAAATATTATGCTAATGAATTATTTAATATAGTTAATTTAAAAACAAAAATTCTCTTTTTAAGAAGTCCAATATATATATATTTACAATGGTTCAATTATTAATTCTCTGAGTGCTTATTCAACAATTTCTATGGACAACAAAATTTGCTCATCCTCCGATATCCATGTGGGCATGAATTTGACACCTTTATTCAGAAACATATTTCTCTGTTTCAAAGTTTAAACACTAGTAATGCTATTCGTGCAGTATTTACAGTTCTGGTCAATAGAGATTAGTTACCGATCTAGGCTCATACAATTACATGTATTTCATGGATCACACCTCATGAGTTTTATTCATTGGGTATTATGAGATACAGCTTGAAGAAAAGATTCAGAAAATCACAATCCTTAAAAAAAAAAAGGTATTTTAGTCATACTGTAGACAATAATAGTGATAATGATAGCTATTTATTAGAGTCCTCTATAAGTAGTGAAAAATCTGAAGACAACTCACAGTTCAAAATATTTGGCAGTAGTGCAAAATTAACACAAAGTACTACATGAAAATATTTTGATAATTCTAACATTAATCTTTATAGAATACTTATTTTCATAGTAAAATGAACAACAGGGTGCAAAAAAATAGAGCTTCTGGAGTTTAGAACATAAATGATTCGGCAAATAAGAAAAAGTAACCAAATAGAGAACAAGTGGTACACCAAGAAGACCTAATTCTATGCCAAACATTTTTCAGATGGTCAGCACATCATTTTGCAAACCACATACCTCCTAACACATTAAAAAAAACCCTTAATGATGGGTAGTTAAATCTTCAGAATAACTGAAGCTGCTGAAAAAAATCATAAAGAAACTCTAATTGGCTGAAAAGAATGCTAATTAAGACTTTGCCATGAAATATATTTTCACATCTACTATACTACAATTTCTAAAGTAATTATTGTAAGCATTACTAATTAAAAACGGTATATACATTTTTAAATATTTCTTTTCTAAAACACAAACAGAAATATAATAATGATTTAGTTTAAGAGAATTTTGAATTGATATCATTACATTTGAAATTTATTTTTCTTCACCTCAGATTTCATAATTTAAATTAATGTTTAAAAAAAATCTTTGTTACAAAAATATGCTTCCTTTTTGAACTCCCTAAGATTTGCAGATTTCAAATATATAATTCAAATATCATACTTGAAGAAATTAAAAAAAAAAACCTCAGCAAGAGAATTAATACTATTTGAATTTATGTTTGTTAGTTCCAATATATTCCCAGAAATCAGTTACGGCACCATATGCTAGATTATGCGTGTGTGTGCACAGCTAATTCACAATACTTTTACCATTTTTAACATTGAGAGGATAGATAATTAAACATAAACTAATGTATAATGCTAGTCATTATGCTAGTATAATGACTAACTTTCAAGACATAAATTAATTTTTAGCACAAAAATCAATCATGCAGAGAAAAAAAATCCCATTCTTTAATGAGTAGATTTTTCAGGAAAAAATTTATTATCCTGTTGACATAATTTAATTTTTTTTAAACCATAAACACTGGTATCAAACTTTTAATTACCTATAATGAGAATTCTGGATGATATCAAGAGGGCGTCACATTTTTTAAAATAAATGACTGAATGAACACTACTTTTAAACATTCTATAACACGCAGTCCTATACTTCAACATTTCAACATATAATTAAAAAAATATAATAAAGTTAATTACATACATATTTTTTTGGTTGTACATGAATATCATTGTACATATTGATCAATATCCATAAATAATAAATTATTCAAGAGTCTACAGATTACAGTGTAAAGATAAAGTGAATCCTAAGATCAGAAATTAGAATGCATTAAGGAGCAGTATACTAGTAAATAATTATCAAACTACTTTTCATTGTGTTCAAAAACAGAAAAACATTATGAACAATCTATCTTATTTTTAACTAACATTTATTGAAAATATTTCTGACAAAATAAAAAGTAAAAGTATTTTAATTAAAAACTAATATTAGAATTTTAGCAAAAAGGGGGAAAAAAGTTACGACATTTCTTATATTAATAATTAATATAAAGTAATCTACGATCTAATGATTTTTGTATAGATTATGATTAAATTTGAAAGAAATTTGGGCTATATGTTAATATCAACTTAATTTTGGAAAAAATAAGAAAATTAAATTACAAGTAAATTTTAATTTTTTAATGAATGCATCAATATTCTAATTTAATTCCTTTTGAATCATGAAAACAGATCAGTTTTGAGCAGTCACAACAAAAATTGGAAAAATTATTAAAACATTGTTATGCCCATCTCTATTTAATAATTTTAAAAAATGCACAACAAACAAGACTTAAAAGTAAAAAAAAGAAAAGAAAAAAAGATGGCTTTGGGCTGGCTAAGTTTGGAACCGAGTCAGAGTTCATAAAAGATTATTCCCCAAGAGAGAGCATAATTGCTTTTCACTCTTTACTTGTAATATTAATTCAATTATATTAAATCACTTAATTGAATTTATATGCATTCTGTATGCCTGTATTATTATGGATTATCAATGCAAAAAAAAAAATTAAGTAATTGAGAGTATCTTTTGTTTCCACACATATACATTACCAACAAAATATTTAAGTTCTCTTAAATTTTAAAGTCAGAAAACAACAAACCATTCTTGAAGAACTTGTAAAATAATATCAATATCAGCAGGTTTGATATCTCTTCCTAAAGTATAATCAACTTCTAAGCGGCCATTTCTCTGATCTAACTTTCCACGCACAATATCTGCATAAATTACATCTATTATAAGGTCTTCCAATTCCCTTAAATTTTTCATATCCAATTCTTTAAGAAGCTTTGAATATGGAATGCACTGAAATAAAGAATAATTCAGGCACATTTATGAAATGAATTAAAAGAAAAAACAATAAAAAATTAGCAATGTCAAAAATAATATTTAAAACTTTCCTATAAGCAGTTTGTTTATATTATTGATTATAAAATACTCATACAAAAAAAATCTGTGACTTCTAAAAATATGAATGTAGAATTTTTAAGGTAACACATGTATATAAGTAAAAGCAAAATAGTGATCTAATAAAAGCAAATCAGAAATAAAATAGGATTAATTTTAATGCTTTACTTTAGTCAAATAATTTTCAGGACTAAAAATCCTTGTTCAATAAAAGGAACAAATTAGTGTTAATAAAATGAACCACATAATTTTTTATATAAATATTTCTACAAGTTATACATACAAAATACACTTATAATAAAAGAAAAATTTAAAAATGTAATATTCTAACAAAATTACATAAACAAAAGATAAATATTTAGTCAAGTATTCCTAAACTGAAATGTACATTAGTGTACATAAAATCCTAAGCCCAAGAGTTTACTATCAAATTATTTTGTAGCTATCCTATATTTGTATTGTACTGGTATTCCCCCTATATTTTAACATTAAGTTAGCTATAGCAATTTAGTATAGTATTTAGTTGCTATAATAATGATTATACATAAAAGAGAATAAATAATAATAATAATAAAAAGATTACAAGCAGTAGCATTAAAAAGTAGTTATTATGGAAGGAATCTCTTCCTCCATAGACAAGACGAAAAGCTTTGGTTGTCTTTTGGCAGCTGTGCAAGTTAGCAAACATATCAATAGTAATCAAAAATGGTCTCACTTGGAGGCACATGCTATGATTAATTTCTTAAAGGCAATAAATGAAATTCACAACCAAATCATGAAAATCTAAGGGGAAAAAGCAATGAGTAGACATCATGTAGTGAAATATATCACTCGTTAAAAATGGGCAGAGGATTTGGAAATCCCTAATAGGATACAAGTTCTTCAACAGTAGAACTCAATATGAGTTCAAGAGATTATTTAAAATCACAGATGGGTAACGGTGTGTGCAATCATGCTAGTGTTGTGGTACTATTATACTACAGTCTATTGTTTTGATGTAAAGAGAAACTTCAAGGTCCAAGGTCTGTGTTCAATGGGTCACGGGTCTTCTCATTCAAAGAGCAGAAAACCACACATGCAGTCTCATGATTTTTCAGTATTAATAAAGCATGACTAGCACTTCAATGATTAAGTCATTACTGGGGACAAAATTTATCATTTCACCCCACAACAAAAGAGCTACTATAGAGCAGTAACATGCTAGATCACCAATAAAAAGTTTGACACTTTGGGGACAGGATACACAAATTATCCATCATTTTATTTATTACTTTATATTAATTAATGTTATATTTTCCTTCTCATTTTGTTTCACAAAAAAATTATGCAGAAATTTAGGCTATATATTTTTTACTGTATACCATCTTTAATGCATTAAGGCTACACCCTCTGCTAGCAAAACTCTTGTAATCATATTCTGGGATTAATGCAGCATTATCATGATTGAATATTGTTACAGTCGATTGTTATTGTGAAACTGGCAAATTTACTTCAAGTCATCTGACACAAAGATCCTGACCAGTTATATATGTTATGTGAATTGTTAATACTTTTCCATTACCCTTAAGAAACACACACTAAATTAAATTTTTTTTCTGTTTAAATTACATTAAAAAAATTGCTTATTTAACATAGCAAATAAAATATGTTCCTTGTATAAATTTTATTTAATTAAAACTTGCTAAAATATATACATTTGCATAATGCATATTTCAAACTTTTTTTATAATATATATATATGTTCCATTACTAAGTTCAATTTTGGAACACAGTAACATCATATATCTATTTATAGGAATATAATTTTCAAATATTTACAGCATAATTCTTATTTAGTTAATAACTCATAGTATTAAAAAAAATTAAGATATTGTTTAGGACACGATTATTTTATTAAAGTTCCTACCTATTTAACTTAATCATATATGTCACTATCTGCTAACTTGCTTGGAATTTATTTGAAATTTTATACATTACTTTCATATTTTTTTTAGAGCAACATGTTTTCATTGATGAATATTTATGAAAAATTATTTTCTTAAATACAATACTGCTAAGTACATTGTTTGGTTCTTTATATAGAAGAACAGAAACCACTTTTTGTCCCTTTTAGTACTTAACAATTTAAATTTTTAAAAATTAATTTTAGTACTTTTAAATTTATTGTATACTTTTAAGAGTAGATTACTTTTTTTGATATTATAGGATTATGGAGATTACAAAATAATTTTAGAGTAAATTTTTTAATAGCTGCATTTTTTTTTCTAATTTTATTTTAGTTCACTAACATAGGCAAATAAAGACAAAGGGTGGCATCTTGAAGCTGTATTTAAATTTGCAATCTTAGTCCTGTACTACCTTGATATATTTTTTTACTATTGTTTAACATTAAGCTAGTAAGAGTAATTCATTATAATAATAACACAACTATTATACACCATGAAAACCTTATATAATGCTTGATTAGAAATGTGGGGAAAGCTAATCCACATGATATACTTAGTCGAAGCATGCAACCAAGTCGGACAAGCATGGTAAGGTTTATTGAATTAACACAAACATATATACAAAACAGTAAAAATAAAATAGTGGTAATTATCAAACTCATACCCAGCATTAGCAATATATGAAAAAACAATTGAGATAAAAAATAGTGGTGTCTATTTACAATGTTACAATAGAGGAATCTATTTACAATGTGGCAGCGCCACTTGCAAGTAATAAGTAACAGTGATGGCGCCACAGAAACCATAAGTAATCTTGTACTTTTATTGAAAAAAAAACAGCAATATGTAAAATCAAGTTCATAAAACAATAATAAAATACAAAACAAAATGAAAACTCATATCATGTATACCATTTTTGGCAGCTAAATATATGGACTAAAAATGAATTATAACATAGGAATAACAAAGCAGATTTCAAAAATTGTCACACAAAAATGTCTTTAATAGAGCAAAAATTAATCGATTTTACATTTAAAAAAAAGTTTAAAAACAATAAATTATACCTTTTCTCTTGTAGCTAATGAAACAATTGTGAGATGTCTCAATTTGTTTATCATTGCTGGTGTTAACTCAGGATATTGAGATTTGTTTTCTAAACAAATAAAATAACAATAAAAATTTAATGAAAACTTATAACAGTAGTATTGATGGTGAACAGAATTATTTTAAAAACACTGTGAAACATTTCTTACAAAACTGCTATTATAAAACATCAAAAATTATAATGTGAAAGTCTGGTTTCAGCTTACAATTTAATTTGTTACTAAAAAAGCACAATAACAGAAAATTCATTTTAATTAAGAAAACATGATATAATTTAATTCCCTCAAACAAATTTTAGTAATCAAACTATGATTACTTGAATATAAATTATCCTTACACTGCAAAAGTCAAATGAGTTCAACTTTTTAGAAATTTTACATTACTTTAGCCCTTTCGTTTTCATTCTCAAAGAATATTACTTAAAAATCAGTGAAAACTTACATAATTGTTTAAATTATTTTATATTGTAGTCGCAAAAGTTATTTTAGGTATATATTCACTCCAATTTAGTTTTTGAAATTTTACACCCTGTCCTATTAGATCTAGAATGAATCATATGTTAAACTAGCTGCATGGCCCGGCGTTGCACCGGCTATCTTTACTTTTATAAATTTTCCCTTTCCTTTACAAAATCAGCACTTCTAATACTCATTTTCAAAATGACTCCCCCCACACCGCTTAGCCAGGCGTTGTGATCAGGCTTTTTCATTTCCTCATGACACCAGCATTTCTGTATGTGTGTTTGTACATGCACAATGTGAGTGATTTCTAAAATTATGTCAAAAAATTTCCCTTTTTCAAAATTTGTTCTATTCCACTTATTTTTTTATTTAAGACAGGTTTCTTTCCCCTCTCTGTAGCTTGAACACTTTTTTAGTGTAAAATTATTGTTCTATCTTCCCCTCCTTCTCGCAGATAAGATATAGCTTCAAATTTTGATGTATGACTTATGAAAAACAATATTGCATTAGAATTAAAAAATTATTAATGTGAAGCAATAAAAAGAAAACGATTCTGATCCTAAGAGTAAAACAAAAAACGTTCATCATTTTTTAATAATAGTTTATTTCTAAAAATCTAAAATAATAAAATAGATTTCAGATTTGCATGAATCAATCGTTACATATAGTTAGCTTAAAAATGTCTCAAAAATGTATTTTGATCCAAAATAATAGACAATGTACATTTAATTAAATAATTCCTTTATTAATGAAATAATAGAAATAATCCTTTTAAAAAAACATATATATATATTTATTAAAATCAAATTTCTATAAGTAATTAATAAAAGAAAAATTTACAGATAGCTGTTGAAACAATTGCTTTTTTCTGAACGTTTGAATGTTAGATTAAACATATAAATATATATAAGTTAGGAAAAAAAACAGTATGGGGGAAAGCCTAGATATATATATTTATATACATGTACTGAAAAAAACATTAAAAAAACCGATCTGATAAAAACATTGATATTTTATTTTAATTTTAACCTTCAAAAAATGCAACAAAAATAGTGCTTAAATATTTCTCACAAAAAAAAAAAAAAAGAGAAAAAAACTAAAGTATTTTTTGAAAAATTGTAAAAAAAAAAGTTTTGATATTCAATTTTGCCAAATCTGGTGATTCTCAATATTTATAGGTGCACCTTCTTTTCTAGTATAACCTTTCATCAAACATAGAGGGCCGAGTAGAAAAAGAGTTTTCTTGCACCAAACAGGTTTTTGCCGCTAAACTCAGGCCGCGGTAGCCGAGTGGTATAGGCATCGGATCGTGGCTGGCTTTGTCACGAGTTTGAGCCCAGTACCACTAAAAACCTGCCGTGTAGGGCAGTGATGAACGCTAAATCTGTCGAGAGCTGAAACGTCCTCCCGTTGGTGTGGTAGTTAGGAGAGGGGGGTGCCAGCTGAGGTGTCGTCCACATCACTTGACCATGGTTCAAAATTACATGGTCTGTCGCCAAAAGCCCTCGTGCAGCTGAACAGTGCGACGTTAATCTTCACTCACTCACTCACGCCGCTAAACTCAAAGCTATTGTAAAATTGATTTTTTTTAAAGTTTTAATTTGTTTTTGGGCTTCATTTTTAAGTTAATGCATTCAAATTTCATATATCGATTGCAAACAACGGTAATTTTTAAACAAAAAACTTTAAAAAAGTAATGTTTACATATTTCTCGCAAAAAGGGGGGAAGAGAAAAACATATTTTTTTTAAAACCGTAATTTTTAAGATATTTTATCAATCTTTGTACAGATTACATATAATATTGTTCTACACAGGGAAAAAGGTTTCATGAGATTATTTTTATAAGTAAAAAAGTTATTAAGTATTTAAATAAAATTTTGAGTATTTTTTGAAAAATCGTAAAAAAAACAGTTTTCGACATTAAATTTTTAAATGACTGATTGTAAGAGAGAAAAGCATGAGCTTTTTTAGTGTAAAATATTTTTTTCATTAACGTAAAAGGAAGTTCAAGTGAAACAATTTAAAAATCTTATTCATAAAATATCGATTTTGACTCATTTAAAAAAAAATCGTAAAACATACAAAATATTCTTATTTTGTAAAATAAATTATAGCATATTGTGGTGAAATAAATGATCTTTCCGAATCTGTAATTTTTTGTGTGAATCTCAAGAAAATCCGCGTTTTAAAAACGTCTGGGGGAAAAAAGTTCGGAATTTTCCCCTGGTGGTGAGAAATAGTACTAATTATGTGTTTTAAAGTTTTTAATTAATATATTTTTAACTAATTGGAATATCGGAATATAAATGGTCAAAACGGATTCCTCGGATAATTCCCAAAATTTTGGTACCTTCGGCGAGTTTCTGCGTCGTGGGATTTGTGAGAAAATATGGATGCATACATAGATACATTTGTTTACCTACGAATTTTAATGGTGTAGACTAGCTACATGGCCCGGCGTTGCACAGGCTATCTCTACTTTTGTAAATTTTCAAAATGACTTCCACCCCTCACCCTCGTCCACTGCTTAGCCCGGCGTTGCAGGGGCTTTCTCTACTTTTATAAATTTTTCCTTTCCTTCTTTAAAATAAAAAAATATTTTTTCAATATCCCGTTTCGTTATTCGTTAAAGTAAAAAAAAAAAAATTTCGGACTTCATTTCATAAAGACTGATAAAATATTTTTAAAAAATTGATAAATAATTCAATTGAAAGAAAGATATAATATATAATTTTATTATATTAATTTTTAAAAACCTCTGAAAAAAAAGTTCGGAATTTTCCTGTGGAAATAAATAATCCTTCCGATTCTCTGCAGATGACGCCACGTGCATAATAAATGCATTTTAAGGTTTTTAATTAATATCTTTCTAACTAATTGGAATATAAATGGTCAAAACGGATTCCTCGGATCATTCCCGAAATTTTGGTGAATAATACCTTTAAAATAAAAATTTATTTTTTCAATATCCCGTTTCGTTATTCCTCTTCAGGTTCGAACCTGGGAACTGCCGTTTTATAAAGCAGCGCCTTAATTAACCAAGCTACGATCTCCTTCGGGTAGAACGGTAAAATAATCTTTAAAATATCGGAAGATTTTTGTCAATTTCTCATTTTGTTTTTTGTTAAAGTTAAAAAAAATTTTCGGGCTTCATTTTTAAGTTAATGCTTTTAAACTTCATATATAGATTGCAAACAATGGTAATTTTTAAACAGAAAACTTTTAAAAAAAGTAAATGTTTACATATTTATCGCAAAAGAGAAAAAAGTAGAAAAACACATTGTTTTTTAACCATAATTTTTAAGATATTTTATCAATCTTTGTACAGATTACATATATTATTCTACACACCGAAAAAAAAAGAAAAGCATGAACTTTTTTTAGTGTAAAATACTTTTTTCATTAACGCGAAAGAAAGTTTAAGAGGAACAACTTATACTTCATATTTGAAAAAAGGAATATATGTCCTATTTTAAGTACAAAAAAATTTACTTTTAAAAAAAAAAAAAAAAAAATAGTTAATGAAAACCATTTACAGTGTAATTAGTTTGAATTGTTAAGAATGTGTTATTCAAAGATAGAGAAATTCTGCCTGAATGTTTTTTATTAAAAAAAATAGCAAACCATTCCATAAATTAAAAAAAAAAGGTAATTTCTAAATTTATTTTGAAATAGTTTTAAACATTTCTTTACGTAAGTATTTTTTAAAAAAATATTTCGTTTGTTTTATGAGCAATATTTTTATAAGCAACTTGTAGATAAAACTTCAAATTTCAGAACGTGATTAATACCTTTAAAATAAAAAAATATTTCCGATTTCGACTCATTTTTTATTAAAAAAATTGTAAAATAATTAAATTGAAATATATATATATATATAATTTTATTATATTAATTTTTAAATAAAATTGTTTATATGCAAAGTTTCGTTGTTTTGCAAAAACAGAATTTTTTTGGATATTCTCAGCAGATGGCTCCACGATGCATTTTAATTAATATCTTTTTAACTAATTGGAATATTAATGATCGAAACGGATTCCTCGGATCATTCCCGAAATTTTGGTACCTTCGGCGAGTTTTTGCGTCTTGTGGTTCGAGAGAAAATATTCATATATACATCCCTACATAGATACGTTTGTTTACCTACGAATTTTAATATATAAGATATTTACTTATATTTTCTCAGTTATTATTCTTTATATATACTATAAAATCCGGCATATAATGTGCATCTATACTTTCAAGCTGCATTTTTTAATTTTAAGGTATACTCACTGTATAATGCACCCCCTTTTTTACGAATTAACCTTGCAAAATGTACCTACATTAGCAATGCTTATTATGTTTTAAAGCCATTTATTCGAAGTATTATCCCATGATTTTGAAAAAGTAGTATATTTCTAGAAAAACAACCCTTTAAGTTCATAAGGTATGGCATTCCTTTTGAATAAACAGTTTTCCAATCTGTGTAGAAGTCTAAGTTTTTATTTTATTTTAGAAACTATCATTTTTATATCCCGCATATAATATGCACCCGTCCCTCGGGGGAGCCTGTAACCCCTAGAGGGCGCGTCCCCAGGTGGCGGATAGGGGAACGCCTCCATTGGTTTCCAATGGGTGGTAGAAGGGAAATAAAATACCTTCCGTGGACCAACAGGTAGAAGTCCAACCTCCTGGAGGATATGGCACCTTTTTTCATGAATAGTGCAATATTGAGTGATTCAGATAATGTTACCGCGTTCGGGGTAGCCGACGCGCCACGGGTTGAAGTCCGGGCCCATGGCGAGAAGTATGCTACGAGGACCCTAAACATTTTGCAGTTGAATATTAATGGTACCCAGAGAAAAATTGAGGAGCTCACTGAGATCCTCAACGTAAATAAGGTACATATTGCGTGTCTACAAGAGACCAAGCTTAACCCAAATCTGAAGCTAAAAATCAAAGGCTTTACTACTTTGCGAAAAGACAGAAAAGACCGGGCAGGTGGCGGCCTTGCTTTCCTTGTTAAATCAGCAGACATAAAATTTAGAGAAATCATAATGCCACCAACTACAGATTACGATGAGAACAACACGGAAGTACAAGCAATCACTGTACTCCTACCGTAGCAGGAAGTAACAATCATTAATACCTACCATCCAGACAACTCTGACATCAACTTAGATCTCCTTAACACGCTTTTGGACATAAAATCGGACACAAAATTCTTTTAGGAGACCTTAATGCCAAGAGCCCATCTTGGGGGTCCAGGACTCTAGACTTGAAAGGCTCACAGATTGAAGACCTGCTCTGTGACAACGATCTCTCCATACTAAATGACAAGAGAAGTACCTACCTCTCCAAAACCAACGGCACAACATCAGCCCTTGACATCACGGCCATTAACCACCAAACAGCAAGTCAAGCGACATGGAAGATTCTAAAAAGTGCTATTAGCGATCATTTCCCTATTATAACTTCGATAAATCAAAGAGTTGATGGCACCATCCAAAGCAAAAGATCCTGGAACTTTCGGAAAGCAAACTGGAGAAAATTCACCTCTGAACTTGAAATGCTCTGCTCCCTTTCTTCGCCACACACCCTCGACGAGAGACTACGGTCCTTTGCTTCACATATTAATGCTGCTGCAAAACGTTCTATCCCTAGGGTCAAAAGAAGAAATGACTGGGTCCCGTTTTGGAAAGACACCAACATAGAGAACTTAATTAACGAACGTGACAAACTAAGTACAGAACTTCAGAAGAATAATACTGAAACAAACAGAATAAGATTCACGAACCTTTGTCACGAAGTTGAAGAGGTTATTTCCTCCTGCAAGCGTAAAAAATGGACTGAATTCTGTGAAACTTTAGATCCCCAAAAAATATCTCAGCATTGGAAAGTCATCAAAACTCTTAATAATCAATCAACACACCAAAAAAGCAGACATTCCTACTAATATCATATCATCCTCTGGAAGAGATGCAGCCACAAATAAGGAAACTGCTTCCCTGCTAGCAAAGCACTATGAAAACAAAAGCAAGTTAACTTTCAACGCAAATGACAGGAAACTGCTGCGTACCTACAGGAAAACCATCCAAGACTCAAAAAGATATAACCATAAAAATATCTTCTCCATACCATTCTTAATGGAAGAGCTAGAAGCTGCCATTGCTAAAATGAATCCCGGCAAAGCCCCTGGCCCGGATGTTATTTTTGGCCGCATGGTCCAACACTTTGAAATCTTGCAAAAAAGAACTATTGGAAATTTTTAACCTTTCATGGGCTACTGGCAAATTGCCCAAAATCTGGAAACTTTCCACCGTCATTCCAATTTTGAAACCAAACAAGAATGCTTCAGAGTGCAAAAACTATAGGCCAATTTCCCTCACCAGCACCCTCTGCAAGCTCATGGAACGGATTATCCACCGTAGGCTTATGAACTGGCTCATCGAAAACAAAAAGCTTCACTTCTATCAAACAGCTTTCCGAACCCATCATAGTACTACCGACCAGCTCTTTTACCTGAACCAGTCGATAATTGATGGTTTTCAAGAAAAGCCTCACAAGAAAACTTTAGCAGTATTTTTGGACATCTCAGCAGCATTTGATAGAGTTTGGCGTCAAAAACTGGTCCATACTACCCAAGGCACCGGAATTAATGGCAAAGCGTTATTATGGATAAATGATTTTCTCAGAGGAAGAAAATTTTCCGTTAGATTTAACGGGGCACTTTCAGAATCTCGCAGAATGTGGGCTGGAGTTCCTCAAGGCTCTGTCTTAAGCCCCTTGCTCTTCCTCATCTTTATGAACACCATCCACCATCATATTCACCCAGACACAAATATCGCCTGCTACGCTGATGATATTGCTATATGGCACTCACACGACATTACAGAATCGGAAAAGGCCCTAAACACAACACTGAAAGGTATTGCTGAATGGGCAGAGAATCTTAAATTAACCATCAACGCAGACAAAACAAACTACTGCATCTTCTCTACCGATAGACGACACAGAAGCAGTTTTAATGCTAATATCAAAATACAGAACTCTCAAATCAAAAAAGTCGACCTTCCCACCTATCTTGGAGTAACCTTAGATCCTGAACTCCACTTTTCAAAGCACATCGAACAAACTACCAACAAAGCTCTTTGAAAACTGAATATTCTTCGAAAGCTATGCGGAACTTCTTGGGGCTCAAGACCTCAAACCCTAAAAAGCACTTTCTGCACTGTTATCAGAACGGTTTTAGAATATGCGACCCCAATTTGGACTCCGGCCTCTATTTCTGTTAAGCGGAAACTTGATTCTGTACAACACAGAGCTGCCAAAATTATTATTGGAGCAGTGTCATCAACCAATAATGAAAAGGCCGAACAAGAATGCGGCTTGCCTCCGCTAGAAAGCAGGCGCAAACTTGCCACTATCAAGTTCACTAATAAACTACGCTCATATGGTTTGGACCATATCTCTAGAAGAGTTTTTGATAGATGGAAGCATTCTACAAGGCTCAAAAGATCTTCGACTCTCCAACTTGATAGTGTATTCAGAAAAGAACTCAATTTGGATCATTCCTCCTTAGAGTTCCTTCAGGAGCCCCTCATTCCAAAAAACCCACCAAAGAATACCTGTTTCGAATTGGAATTGCTGCAGCCATGTTCCAAAAAAGAAGACTCTGTAACTCTCAGACAAAAAGGACTGGAAACGATAGCAATACTCTCTCAAGATAACTTTGCAATCGCCTACACTGATGGTTCCTCAGACAGATCCCTCAGCAATGGAGGTGCCGGAATCATCTTACTCCTCCCAGATGGTAATAACTACAAACACAAAATTAACACAGGCATAATCGCCTCAAACTTCACAAGTGAACTCGTGGCAATTAGAGAGGCCCTTTTATTATATCAACAAAACCCACATGTTATTGATTCTACAGAAGGATTAGTAATCTTCTCAGATTCTAAATCCGCTATAGAAGCCATAAGAAACGGAGAGACTAACATCTCCTGTGATATTATTACCCTTCTAGAACAGCTGCACAACAAAAGAAAATCCTGTATCCTGCAATGGATACCCGCACATGTCAACATTGAGGGTAATGAATGTGCAGATAGCCTCGCCAAAGAAGCTAGAGACATCGAACATAAGTGCACCACCATCACACTTGATGATGCTAATGCAGTAGCCAAACATAGAATTATGAATCACACTTTTAAAAAACCCCTAGTTACGGAATTTGACTGTCCCCGAATTATAACATCCACAATTGCCAGATTGAGAACTGAACACCTTAAGGGCATGAAGATTCACCCAGACAAGACAAGATCATATGTTCAATGCAAATACTGCCCAGATCTTCAACTGACGCCCAATCACATCTTGGAATGCCCAACCGTCGCAACAAAGTTACTAAAAATGGGAATGGTCCCTCTGAGGGACTCTTTGTGGGAACTCCTGTACAGCCCTGATGCTCCCAGAATAGCAGAGGCAGTGATCAAGACTTTCGACGGAATCTAGTGATATCTACTGCATTTATTCATGGACACGAGAACAACAACAACAATATGCACCCGTAAATTTCTATCTTATTTTTTAAGTTCAAAGTGCACATTATAGGCTAAATTTTATGGTATATATATTTTTCCTCCCTAAAAAAAATTTTTTAATTACACTTTCACATCCTTCAAAATGAGTCATTCTTTGATTTTCAAATCTAGAATCAGTCCTGTATTAAAACAAAAAATGTTCTTACATAAAAAGATTTGCTTTATCTTGATAAAATCCACTAAACTTTCCAGTTTATTGTTACAATAAATAAACAATAGTTTTTTTTAATCATTTTATATAATCATATTTTTTGAAATCGATTATTTTTACTTACCCAAATAATTACTAAATGTCCCAAAAGCAAATAAATGCAACAATTGGTAATACGGTGAAAACTGAGTAGCATTTAACTAAAAAGGAAAGAAAAGATTTTAATTAAACACTTTTGGAATAAATGATTGCTAAATATCTTTCATATTTAACAAACTTGAAAAAACTTAAATAACATTTAATATTGCAAATATTAAAAGTATAATGATTCATTTCTATTTAAGTCTTATTAACATGCAGTACATATTATTCTATCACAATTAAGAAACTTATCATTTTCCCCAACTGAAAAAATATTCATAACATATTTATATACAAACAAACATAAACAAATCTAGATTTAAATACAAACAAATCGTAACTTTTTTATACTTATGTAAATATGATTATAGAAATAACAGATGCAGTTATATTCTTTTAAATTTACAGTATTTTGAGTAAATAAAGCAAAAATAAATGAAAAAATAAGCTTTTTAACAAATTAACTTTATCAAATGATATATTTTAATATTTTTCTTAATATTGTTTATAGAAGAAATTATTCATAATTAAAAGATAATTTTACAAATAATACATGTAATAAAACCTAACAATTTTGCCTAAAGTGCAATATCATTTAATTTTTTAAAAATAAATTTGAATAGTAAGATATTAAAATGTTTCACCTCTTGTATATTTGGCATGTCAAGCAATTCTCCAAATACATAAATTCCAGGAGCTACAAGGACTTGCTTTATTAATTCTACAGCAGCAGCTCCTTTAGCTGATTTAGCAAGAAGCAAGTATTGCTCCAACAGAGTTTGCTGATTTACAGTTGGAATATTCTTATCACTCATTTTCTAAATTACAGCAAACAATTAATATCAGTAAATATTTTAGTAAAACTCTTGATAGTTAAAAAAAATTCAAAACATAAATTTACTTTTTAATGATGCTGAAAAAAAATAATACATTTTAATTAAGTTCATATTTTTTTAAAAATCCCCATAAAGAATAATAGGTACCCTAGAACCCCCCAGGGAAGTACTTTTTACCAGCAATGCCAACATTATTTGAAAGATGGTTTTTGGATATTTTATGTATTCTATGTATACGATATTGTATATATATGTATGTTTACTCGTATATATATGTCATGTTTTGAGCCAGAATCAAACTTAATTTTAAAAAGGAACTTTATTCAATCATCTCTACATATCTTCTGACGCTAAGAGCAGGGAGGCTGACATATAGGGCTATTAAATCTAACGATCTGGAATTGGACATGTTTATTGGCTAGACCATATGTTCAGAAGAAATAAATGGGTGATTAGTTTGATACTTGAAGATGAAATGAAAAATATGAGTTAAGTGCTAGATAGGGAATTTATTTTCTCTCTTTACAAACTTAATTTTCAACAAAAACAAAACAATACATAACATCATTTGGAAATGCTTATTACACATAGTAGAAATATTTAAGTAATAGGAATACAAAAATCAAAATGCTCTAAAATAAATGATACTACAACAAACACAGTAATGACATTGATATATATATATATATAAGTTCTTTTTAAAATTTGGGATTTAATACAAACTTTCTATGTTTAAGCAAGCCCCCAAATATAGCATTTCATTTCAAATGAAAACTTATCTTGCAAATATTTTTTATATCCAATATTTATTCCATCAAATTATTTAACAATAATAAATTTCATAAAATAAAACTTCATAGGAAAAAAATATATACTGTAATTTTATATACAGAAAGTTTTTTTCAAAAATATTATCTAAAAACTGGTTGAATGTTATATATAACTGTTACTTCATCTTTTACAGATTGTATTCATTAATTCTTTACACACAAAATTATAACAATGTTAAAAATATTAATTAAATTCTTCATCTTTATACTGATATCTATTGGTATGATTATTTTGCAAATCAGAGTAACAGCTTCTAGAATTATTTCTATACTGGAGCACATTCTTAGTGTTAAGGCATCATTTGGTTAGGAAACTTCAAACCAAGATTAGATATTATCAGTATTAAACAAAGGATCAATTTTTAAAATTCATCCTCCCTTCGGTTCAGACCTAGGAGAGTCCACAGGTAAAATCCTAGGAGAGCCCACACCCTTGGCGACAAACCAAAAAAAGCACCAAGCCAGAACAAGATGGCACAAAGTGAAACCGACAATGGCGGCAGGGGAATATAGTGGGATAAGGTGGATGCGTAATGAAAATAAATGTAAACAATACAGAAATTAAACATTTAAGATAAAAAATATAAAAACAGCATTTACTTTCTTGCTGCTTATCTTTTCTGAGTGGAGGGTACAGCGTAACAACCTATTTTAAAAAAGCCTTATAGGTCTCATCGCTAAGCGAATGATCGTGTAAGCACCGCCATATTTATTCTGCGAGGTAATGGTTGAACATGGCATGGCTGGTACGATTTTGAAGAAACCCTTTTATTGCTGACCATGTGTTACATCATGCCGATCATTACATTTAGAACATTCATAACTCGAAGCAATCAATCTTTCCTTCATACACCATTCAATCAATTCTTTCTTACCTTTCGCATTCAACAAAGTAAAAAATTCTAAAGTATATTCCCTCACACACGCAGCCAACCCGGAGCCCAACAACAAAATGAAATTCGAAATGCGCGCCCACAAAATACGAATATGCTAGAAATAGTTAGGGTTGCCATATGTAGTATTTAAAAGTAGGGTTGCCAAGATGGCACAATTATCGCCAACCAAAGTATTTCGCGCCAAGGGAGTGGGCTCTCCTAGGAGTGAACCAAGTCCACACCCTTGGCACAAATTATTTTGGTTGACGATAATTGTGCCATCTTGCTAACCCTACTTTGATACACTAGATATGGTAAACCTAACTATTTCTGAAATTTTCGTATTTTGTCGGCGGGCATTTCGAATTTCATTTTGTTTTGGGGAACCGGGCAGGAATAGTTGCGTGTGTGAAGAAATATATCTTAGAATTTTTTACTTTATTGAATGTGAAAGGTTATAAAGAATTGATTGAATAGTGTTTTATGGAAAGATTGATTGCTTCGAGTTATGAATGTCCTAAATGTAACGATCGGCATCATGTAGCATGGTCGACAATAAAACGCTTTCTTCAAAATTGCACCAGCCAGGCTGAAGGTATGTTCGACCATTATCTCGCAGAATAAAAATGGCGGCGCTCACACGATCATTCACTTAGCGATGAGAACTTCAAGACTTTTTTAAAATCTGTTGTTATGCTGTACCCTCCACTTGGAAAAGATCAGCAGTAAAAAAGTAAGTGCTGTTTTCATATTTTTTTTATCTTAAATGTTTAATTTCTGTATTGTTTACATATATTTTTATTACCCATCCACCTTATCTCTCTGTATTCACTTGCCGGCGCTTTTTTCATTTTGTCGCCCAGGGTGTGGGCTCTCCTAGGATTTTACCCTTCTTTAAGACTGCATAAAGAATATAAAAGAATCTAGAATCCAAAAGAAGAATCTAAAAATCCCACTTTTGGCCTGAAGTGTAATTTAAATAATTTTGACAAACAAAATATTAAAGTGTATTTATACTTAATACAGTGTTTCACATGGACATCAGTAAAAACAAAGTAAAATAATTTTTGAAAATAATTAATGGGTATATCAAAAAATAAAATTTTTTTGAATGAATCTTATGCTTCCTATTTTTAAATGAAATTTTAAAGTGTACATTATCTAACATATATGGTTATAAATCTACAAAATATCTCGTAATTAATTGTACTTGGTTTTTAACAGAATTTCAAATTTATTGAACAGATAATTGTAACTGATGAAAAATATCCCCCCTTCCCATTCAAATAGGAATGTGGATTGGTAATTACCATTGGAGACCTAGTACATTCCCCGGGAACTGGTATCACTTTTTAGTGTGTGTCATATAGGTGGATACCAATTGCCACAATGTAGTTTTGATGGCCAGTTTTCACCCCAGAGGGAGTCACCTGAACTCTGACAATGCAAAACTAAATGAGGACATTAATTTTGTTAAGAGAACTCAAGGAATTTTTAACATCACATAATCATACAACATGTGGGTGCCGTCGATTTTCTGTATCATGAAAATCCACAAACTTGGGCCTATAAGGCCAGCGCCTAACCAACTATACTGTGTGCTGTTGTCATTAAAAACAGTGAGATTTTCACTGGTGAAATGGAAAAAGTAACGATATTTGATATGTTTGTGAAGTTTGAGGAGAGGATTTGTAAAATAAATATATTATATATTATGCTAATAATGTTTGGAACAGCACAATCCTTCCTGATATGGCAACAAAAATTTGGCACCAAGTTGGCAACTATTTTGATCTGCTTTTCTATTGTTTTTTGGGCAGCAGTCAGTTTAGTTCAATGGTCGACTTCGAACATTTGTTCGTTAGAGATACTTTTTTTGGAATGGCTGAAAGTAAAGCAACGAGTGGGTTTTTTCTACTTTTGTGTGGAGAAGACAAGGAAGAAGCAATTAATTGGCGAGTAAATGAAGGATTGTCAATGTTGTGGTACGAATGACTTGAAAGGTGAAAATAATACTAGTTAATTTGAGAGAAAAGGAGATATGTTGATTATATCAACATAAAGCTTGCATACACTAAACTCAATGGTACAACAGCCCATTAGGGCCTAGGGCAACTGCACTCAACTCAGTTTTTGTGACCTTGAGCACTGAGGTGCATGAACAAATGATCCAGTCAGGTGGTTAGTCTGATGCAAAACCCTCATTGTTTAGTTCCCAAGCAAGCTTGGCATTCATTTTACTGACCCATTGAAAGGATAAATGCTTGAGTCGACCTTTCCCAGCCAGGAGTTTGAGCCCCAGACCTGAGGTGTGGAAGCTCAATACGCTACCACTCAACCATTGGGTTTCAAAGCATTCATATCCAATGTTTTACCCACTGATGTATTTTAGGAACAACATTCTTTTCGGTACTAGTTTGTTATCCAGGGTACTGGCACCAAGCAGCGCTTCTTGTTGCTGGAATGGAATCCAATATGGCAGCCTAGTGGTATACATAATTTAATGATACACAATAATTTTAAAGAATTGCTTTGAAATACATTGAATGTATTTCAAATGACAGATGTAGGAAGACATTGAGAATAACCTAGATCAATCAATAAATAATGAATAGTAACATTAATATAATAAAAAGTAACATGTACTAATAATAGTATTATAAGCAGTGTATAATAATCTTATAATATAATTTTATTGTAATTATATATAATATTCATATAGTATGATTTAATAACAATACATAATAATCATGTTATAATTTAATGGTAATTATAAAAAAGAATAATAATTGTATAGTAAAAAAATAAAAAGAATGCATTACAATACTCGTGTAACATAATTATAAATAAAAGCATAATTATAAATAAATAACATAAGAATAGCTATAAGTAAACAACAAAAATAGTTATAAATAAATAACACTAATTATAAATAAATAACTATTAATTATAAATAACAAAATATGTAAAATTTATAAATAAGTATTAAAGAAACAATTATAAATAACAAATATTACATGATTATTACATATAGTAATAATTGCATATTTATATTACCTTAGTAATAAAATAATTGCATAATATATGTTAAAATTAATAATGAATATCAATTAAAAAGTACTGAAAGCTTGCAATATAAAACATGCACTACAAGTTCCTTCAACGAATTTCATCAAAAAAAGAACGTAAAAAAAGAAACATTTTTAAAATGTAAAGTAAACGATTAACAGCAATAATTAAAAGCACGACACTTATTATTTTAAGAAAAAAATATTCTAACTCACTCATATTAGAAATATCCATATTTGAAAATAGCACAAAATGAAACAGAAGATGGAAACAATTGAATAATTACACTGAAAATGGTTAAATTTTTAAAGAAATCATCTGAAATTAATAGGGTTACCGTGGGAAAAACCAATAAAAGTTATTTCTAATTAAGTTATCCCTATAGCAACGGCATGGACAGACGATTATATCAAGGGAACCATATTGTAATGTTATTGTCCATCTTGGCAAACAAACAACTTGGCGCTATTACCCCGGATATTAAACTCGCACCTTCTTTTCTATGTTTTTCTTATAAAAGCGATTTTGGAAACTATGTTATCTGCTTAGATGCACAGCAAGTGGATTTTCTACTTCTTTTGAATGAAATTAGAAAGAAAAATGATTGATTAGTGCACAAATACAGGACTGATAGAATATCGGTATGGATGCGCAAAATATGGAAAGAATATGCATTTTTTTTTAAAGAAAGGGAAATTATTACTTAAATCAACCTCAAACGGTAAAATCCTAGGAGAGCCCACACCCTTGGCGACAAACCAAAAAAAGCGCCAAGCCAGAACAAGATGGCGCCAAGCGAAACTGGCAAGGGAATATAGCGGGATAAGGTGGACGCGTAATGAAAATATATGTAAACAATACAGAAATTAAACATTTGAGATGCACCGCCATATATATTCTGCGAGGTAATGGTCGAACATACATTCGGCGTGGCTGGTACGATTTCGAAGAATGCGTTTTATTGCCAACCATGTTACATCATGCCGATCATTACATTTAGGACATTCATTACTCGGAGCAATCAATCCTTCCTGCATACACCATTCAATCAATTCTTTCTTACCTTTCGCAGGCCGCCTCAAAGTGGCAAGGGGGTGTACCTGGGCGGAGTGGGCGATGTATGTCGGGAGTATCTACTTCTGGTAGGGCCACCCAAGGCGTGAAGGCCACTCCATTTTGCTCAGCTAAGGCCTGTAGGTGAAGGAGCCAAATCAGTCCCCTACCTTCGGGTGCTCCAGGTCTTCGTACTTCAGGGGCTGTACCACATTTCCTTTTTTTTCATGAGCTTCTCGTCTTCTTTGGAACATGCTGCATCACTCGTCACGCAGAATAATCAGGAGTGCGCTGAGGGTTTAGGCAGAGGGCCCTCTTCGAAAAATTTGCAACGGTCTCCAGCTAAATATCGGTCTCTTAAAATCATACACTGCAATATAAATGGAATATCAACTTATGCTTCAAGGATTAAACTTGACGCTATCTTGGACATCGCTGAATCTCTGGAGGTTCAAATTATTGCTCTTCAGGAGACTAAATTGAAAGAACATGCTAAGCTTAAAATTAAGGGCTACAACATAATTCGTTCTGATAGACAAGAAGGCGGTGGCCTGGCTTTTCTTGTAAAGGGGATATCAACTATCGTACTATTGATAATCCACAATTTACTGATTCGAAATTGGAAATCAACGCTTAAATGTCATTTGGAAGGGGAAAAATCTTAACATCTCTAACATGTATCATCCTCCCAATCAAAAAAGTCTGCCTGATAATCTGCTTGACATATCTGAATCAAATCTACTTGTTGGTGACCTGAACGCTAAACATAGTTCACGGGGCAGCGTAATTAATAATAAGAGAGGTGTAGAACTGCATAACCTTATGGATGACAGTGCTCATCTTGCTCTAAACGACGGCTCCCCTACTTACTCCTCTCACAGCTATCATACCGAGGAAGCCTTAGATGTGTCAATTGTCAGCTCAGACATCTTCCCTTTCTGCAAGTGGACAGTTTTACAAGACATTGGAAGTGACCATCTACCCATATTAGTAGAATTAAAGTGGAAACAATTGACTCAGTTGGTTAAGAAAAATCTTTGGAACTTTAAAAAAGGCCAATTGGGAGAAGTACAGAGACACAGTTGATCGTGGGCTGCTCTCAAAACCTCCCTTTGAATGTAGGTCTATTGATGATCTCGATGAGTCCTGGCTTTCTTTCAAGAAAATCATTTTCAAGGCTGCTGGTCAAGCTATACCTAGGGGAAATTACAAACGGCCCTCTCCATTTTTTATGCATAAATCTCCATTGCTTCAACCCCTGTTGAAGAAAAGAGTAGATATTTGCCGGGAAATTAAAAAATCTAACAATCCCTCACTTAGGTCAAGCCTAAACAAAATAAATGCTGAGATAAAAAGAACCTTTATCCATCTTAAGAGAGAGAAATGGAAAGAATTGTGCAAATCTTTTGATGCACACACCCCCTAATACCAAACTTTGGAAACTCATGAAATCTTTGAGCATTACTCAACCGCAACAGGAGGAGTGCAATACTATCATTGATGACAATGGACAGATTTCCTCTGACAATAAAACTTCGGCCAATTTGTTGGGTTCCTACTACCAAAAGACGAGTAAACTGAATTTTAATGCAATGGACAAGGATATAGAGAATTATGCTCGAAAATTAGTTCATGGATGTCGCAGCTCAGAGCATGGAATCCCTATATTTAAAGAGTTCTTTACAATGCAGGAACTTAATATGGCTTTGAGCAACCTTGATCCATCTAAATCTCCCGGGCCTGACAATATTCATGGCCAGATGATCTCTAGACTTAGTGATTGGGGAAAGAAGAGTCTTTTAGAAATCTTTAACTTGTCTTGGAGACTTGGAAGACTTCCCGTGATTGGAAAAAAGCCCTGATTATTCCTATTAGGAAATCAAGCAAGAAAGCTTGCTATCCTGAAAGTTTCAGGCCGATTGCCTTAACAAACTTCTCCTGTAAGCTTATGGAAAAGATTATTCTTGAGCGACTTACTTACTATCTAAATTCTAATGACTTGCTCTCAATCGAACAATATGGTTTTAAAGGGGACACTCTACTGCGGATCAGATTTTGTACTTCGGACAGAGAGTTCGAGACTCCCAAAACCTTAGACCATCACATCATACAGTTGCTGTTTTTCTTGACCTTTCAAAAGCATTTGATAGAGTTTGGAGAAATAAATTAATCATAAAGCTTTTCAACACCTTTGGCATTAGAGACAGAGCCCTATCTTGGATTTTCGACTTTTTGAAAGATCGAGAGATCAGAGTGAGATTTAGAGACTCTTTATCTAAAACCTTTAGGCTCAGCCAAGGTGTCCCGCAAGGCTCAGTCTTGAGCCCCTTGCTCTTTTCCTTATATATTGCGGGCATTGAGAAAATCATCTCTAGAAGGTGTGAGGTGGGGCTTTTCGCTGATGATATCAGCGATATCCCTCTGGAACTCTAACTCTGACGTCGTCCATATAGAAACCGCGATCAATACTACCCTTTCTGACATACAGATTTTTGCTGAGCAACATAAACTGATCTTTAATGTATCAAAGTCAACCTCTAGCTTCTTCATGACTAACCGACGTTTATACAATTATCAACCTCAAATTTTTATGGAAAACAAATCCCTTCTCTATGAAAAACACCCTAAGTATTTGGGCTACATTTTGGATCCTGAGATACTTAGCAACAAGCATATAGACTATGTGATAAACAAAGGCAGGAAGAGACTTGACTTACTGAAATACATCGCTGGAAGGGACTGGGGTGCTGATGCTGGTACTCTCAGACTGACATACACCTCTTTGATCAGACCTGTCTTAGAGTATGGCTCTCAAATTTATTTCAGTGCATCACGTACTAATTTGGCGAAACTGGACCGAGTACAATCAAGCGCTGCTAGAATTATCACTGGCATGCGACATAGCTGTCCCACAGATCTAGTTCTTTTGAAGCTGATATCATGCCCTTGGATCTGAGAAGAAAATTACTGCTTTCAAAGTACTTTTGTAAACTTTACAGTTACGGAGATTATAACCGCATATCTGCATATCTCATAACCTGGACAAACAGACACAGACTAAAAAGAAACAGTCCTTTCTCTCGAATGCAAGCGATGGACCTATTAGATCAGGACATTGAAGAACATTTTTGAAGAACGTATTTAACCCTCAGGAGGGATTGCCTAGAGTCCATTTTAAACCAGAAATGGGAGCTCATACTTCCAAAAATCAAGATCCACCTGAATATTTACGTCAATTAGCATTGGAGATTATTAACAAAATTCCAGCTACTGCAATGCAAATTTATACCGACGGTAGCAAAAAGACGAACAAAACTCATGTGGCAGTGGCATCTTTATAAAGGCTCCTAATTGTTCTCATAATATCAAAATTAGGAATTCGAACTTTTGTTCTGTTTTTAGATCCCGAGTTAATTGCCATTGATGAAGCTCTCGAATCATTAAGACTATGACATATCCTGATGAAATATGGATATTATGTGATAGCCGAAGTGCTATCCAACACCTTAGCGACTGGACAAATGTTGGAGACAAAACATCGGTCTCAATTCTTAAAAATCTTAAAGAACTTTCCCAGCAACATGAGATTTACTTCCAATGGATTCCATCTCACATTGGTCTCTTTGGCAATGACACAGCTGACCTTTTAGCCAAGGAAGGTGTCACTGAAAATTTAATGTCGAGAAGAACTTTGACTTTCTCGAAATTTTTCTAAAACGAAATCTTTGATTCAAGAACTATGGAAGACTCCTCCGACTCACCCCTGGTATAATAGGCAGGCCCCAGGTGGTGCCCTTTCCATCAAGGTGGATAGAGTCGTCCAAACAACTATTAGTAGGCTTGCAAGTGGACACATTAGAGGCCTTTCCTTTAACTTAGGCCAGAAAATTTACGAGAATTGTACTAAATGCAATTTGGTACAGGCAACTCCAGATCATCTTTTGTTTTGTGCAGGACTTGAAAGGGAGGACATCTATTCCAGTCCTCTTTTGGTGTACGATTTCCTGAGGACTCTTGGGCTCATGGACCTGGTAACAACAACAAAGTAAAAAATTCTAAAGTATATTCCCTCACACACGCAGCCAGCCTGGAGCCCAACTACAAAATGAAGTTCAAAATGCGCGCCCACAAAATAGGAAAATGCTAGAAATAGTTAGGGTTGCCATGTGTGGTGTTTAAAAGTAGGGTTACCAAGATGGCGCAATTATCACCAACCAAAGTAATTCGGGCCAAGGGTGTGGGGGTTGAATCCTAGGAGGACCCACTTTTGGTCGCCAAATTTTGAGCGATAAAGGTTACAATATGGCAACCCTTCCATTGCATCAAAAAATTTGGATTTTCAAATCACCGAAAAAATGGCAACCCTAAAAAAAGTGCAACATTTTTCGCCTTTTCCGAAAAAACGTCATTTTGACTTCGCTGGAGAAGGTTTGCTCTCCACTGGTTGTTAAGAATGGCGTGTGAAAGGAAATTACTTGAAAGTGAGGCTACGATAGGTTTCTTTGTGCTCCTGGGCACATAGGGGAAGAAAGAGACGTTAGAATGGTGTATGAAAGCTAATTTAATTGCTTCTCGTTATGAATGTTCGAGGTGTAAAAAAAATATGCGTTTGCAAAAGCGAAAGGGAACGGTTGACGGCTACGAATGGCGTTGCCGCAACCAGTCGAAAGATAATCGCCACGACGTCGTTCGGAGTGTGAGAAAGGGCACTTGGTTTAGCGAAAGCAAACTTGCTATAACTATTATCTTGCGTTTGACGAGATATTGGTTTGGCAAGAGCATGAATGCGTTCGTGGTGAATAACTTGAAAGTTAATAAGAATATGACAAAGTTAATAAGACATGTGGCGGCGATCTACGATCACAAGTTGGTGAATGAGAATTTTCATAAATTCCTTGCATCCATCGCAAGGGTGTATCCACCAACAGGTCATGACGAAATGCAAGCATAAGGTAAGTGCTTTTTAACATTTTTTAAAATGATTCATTTCACGTATTTCTTCGATTTTATCTTTGCGAAACGCCCCTTTCGTCCTTTTTTAAAAATGTAAATCATGCGGTACACACTGGTTTTAGAATGCTTTTTTAAAATGAATTTCATTGCTTTCTCCGTTTTTTTTCTTTATATAATGATTAATTTTATGTATTTATTCGATTTCATCTTTGCGAAACGGCCATTTCATCCCTCATTCTCTCCCCCCCCGCTGACGCATGCGCTTCCCAAGAGTTTTTCGTCATTGACGCCTTTTTGAAAACCTTCAATTTGGCGCTTTTTGGCGCCAAAAACAGCAGCGGGTCCTCCTAGGATTTTACCGGGTGTGGGCTCTCCAAGGAGTGAACCCAGAAATCTCATTTTCTGATGGTTATTGGCTTTGACACTATTTTGAAAAAAGCAATTTTTCCATTGACACAAAATTTACTTGGATTTTATCACAGACTTTACAATACAAAAATTAGACTTAGACAGAAATTAATAGTATATTAAACATACTATTCTCCATAGGATGGAGAAATATGAAATTCAAATCAGTATTATAAATCATTTTTTTTATCTGAAAATGTGTTCTAAATCAAAGTTTCATTCATAAACATTATGCTAAGACAACCTTAATTAAATGATAACCTATAAAATATAATAGATGATTTCCAATGGAAAAAGTAGTAAAATATCCTCCATTACAACAGTAGGGAAAATAAACAATCTGACAAAAATTATTTAAAATCTAAACAAATTAAGGTATTGAAATTAATTTTTACTATGTATATTTGAAGAAATGAATTGATATCTTGTTTAACACTATCATTCAAAAGTTATATTATTAGCTGTAAATAATGACAGATTACACTATTTTTACATGAAATGCAAGTGTATTTGAGAGACAAAATTTTCAAAAGTATTACTTAAACAAAATGGTCACACTCACTCTTATAACAATTTTTTGTACATGAAACAACTAAATATTTATAAGTATGATAATATTATGATTTGATCTTAAAATTTTGAATAGCAAACACAATCTCAGTAAAATCAAAGTACATATTTAAATAAATATTACGTTACCTGTAACTTTAGAATTCTAATACTATACAAGATATATACAGAGACACAAAATTACATAAAAGCAACAACAGATTACACTTATGAAACAATTAAATTTCAGAACAAATTTTAACCGGTAAAATTTTCTAAAATTAATACCAGAAAGAAACAAATTTTCCCATATCTACACACACTTTTTGTTTACGAATATAAATGAACAGCGGATTATCAAAGTAATAGCTATTGCCACTAAGAGAATAACTAAATGTATTTCAATCCATAATGGAATTAAAATATAAAAAAAAATATATAGGAATATGAATAATAAAGAAGCAAGAGAGATTCAGAACTAATTTTATGATTTTTGTAATTTATTTTGTTAAAATCATAATCACATTTACTTAAGAAATTAAAATTATACCTAACACTGTTAGTGAGTGAGTGAATATTAATATCGCACTGTTCAGCTACACGAGGGCTTTTGGCGACGAACCACGTAATTTTGAACCATGGTCAAGTGACGTGGACGACACCTGAGCTGGCACCCACCCCCTTTCCTAACTACCACACCACACCACGGGAGGACGTTTCAGCTCTCAACAGATTTAACGTGCATCTCTGCCCTACACGGCGGGTCTTTAGTGGTACTGAGCTCGAATTCACGACATGCCTGCTATGATCCGATACCTTAACCACTAGGCTACCGTAGCCCTCCCTAACACTGTTAGAAATACAATGTATCAAGATTGAGCAGAAAATATACAGCAGAACTCGAATCCCACAATTTGTAAACAGCATTAGTCTGGTAAATTATCTAGTCGAGCATGGCGTTGCGGCATTTGAGGCTTGCGCCTTTTTTTAAAAAACTAATACACTTAGAAAATTCTGATTTTTTGAAAAGCAAAAACCAATACAAACTATTATGTAGACTGTCCCATTTTACGTACGTTCCAGATACAGTATCAGCATCGGATGGTAACTCAAGATCAATATTAAAAATAATAATTCCTGGGTTTTATATTTCATTTGCTGCTGTCTGCATGTATAAATGCATTTTTATGACAGTTAAATTTTTTGATTTCCTTACATGTAAGCAACAAAGTGGGGGAGAATGTTATTAGTCTTTTTATGAAAAAGTACTGAACAACTAATACTTGTATGATGTATCTAATTTAATTTTTTTTTCTGAAAGTTAATCATTCTTTTTTAAAATCCTGTTAGGTTGAATCCTATTTTTCTTAAGGATGTTTTCGCTCTGTGTACGAGAGCGGGAACTTAATGCTGAGCACATTTTCAGACTGAAAAAATGCCTCACTTTTTATAAAAAGTTGTGACATTGTAACTCATTCATTTGTTAGAACACAGTGTTTTTAAAATTTCAAAATATTTCATAAATAATAAGTTTTTTTGTTTTGACATGTAAAGGGATATAGCTCATTTAGCATTATGGTATAGGAGAAAAAGTGCGTGAACTCGAATAAAATGAGTAGTAAAGGGTGTTATTTTTAGAGGTATAGAACTTTAAATTGCAATAAAACAACGATGTATTATTCGATTGACATGAATTTTTTTTATTCGAAAGATAATCTTGTGGCATTACATTTTAAATATGATTTCTGACATATGACTGCCACGGCTGGCTCGGATGTAGTCCAATCTGGACGTCCCATTTTCGATGACTTTTTCCAATATATGTGGCTGTATATCGGCAATAGCATGGCAAATGTTGTCTTCCAAATGGTCAAGCGTTTGTGGTTTATCCGCATAGACCAATGACTTTACATAGCCCCACAAAAAATAGTCTAGCGGTGTTAAATCACAAGATCTTGGAGGCCAATTCACAAGTCCAAAACGTGAAATTAGGCGGTTACCAAACGTATCTTTCAATAAATCGATTGTGGCACGAGCTGTGTGACATGTTACGCCGTCTTGTTGGAACCACAGCTCCTGGACATCATGATTGTTCAATTCAGGAATGGAAAAGTTAGTAATCATGGCTCTATACCGATCACCATTGACTGTAACGTTGTAGCCTTCATTCTTTTTGAAGAAGGATTCCACCAGCCCGTAAAGCGCACCAAACAGTCAGTTTTTCTGGATGTAACGGTGTTTTGACATACACTTGTGGATTAGCTTCACTCCAAATGCGGCAGTTTTGTTTGTTGACGTAGCCATTCAACCAGAAGTGCGCTTCATTGTTAAACAAAATTCGCTTATGAAAATCGACCATTATTTTTGAAATAAAATTGCACAATTTGAAAGCGTTGTTCAGGCGTGAGTCTATTCATGATGAATTGCCAAACCAAACTGAGAATAAATCACTTGACAGCTGTTAAATCGGTCGCCATCTTGGAAAATAATGCCAAACTAAACTTCTATACCTGGAAAAAAAACACTATGTATAGTAAAATAGGAGATTTTTTCTACAGGATATCCAAAGGAGAATACAATATTTAGTTTTATATCTGAAAAAATATTCCGAATTCGTGTCCTATTCTTTAACATTAGCCGAAGACAGCCTTAAAAAGTTAAATTAAGAGATTACAGTGGTGGCCAAAATTGTGGACACTTTTTTAACTTGTTATGTTTCTTAAGTTTGTATGCTTATTGAAACTTTTATGTTGCACAAAATGCAAAGTATTTTATATCATTTTAAAGAGAATTTAATACTGAATTCAATTTAAAAAAGGAAAATTAAAATATTTGAAAGGCAAAAAAAGTTATGCAGCAATAACTGTCGAAATACACTGGATACCGTTGATAGCAGTGAGTTATCAGAGCTTAGTGAGGTTGTGTTTATTCCTTATTATAGCTTCACATTGATGTTTCATTGTGCTGAAAATAGTTTTAAGCTCTTCCTTCATTATTACATGACCCAAGGAAACAATTATATCCTCAATTAGTTCCTTTTTATTTCATGGGTACCACATTCGGACAAGAGTTGTCAAACAGTCCCACAAGTTTTCGATTGGAGTGAGGTCAGGACAACAACTCAATGATCTTAGAACGGTACCAGTCTTTCAATTACTTTACTGTGTGGGAAGGAGCAGAATCTTGTTGAAATATAAATGAAGCATTGTTGGTAAATAGATCCCTGGTGGAAGGCAGAAGTTTGGGTTGTAGAATGGTGTCAATGTATTTTATGACATTCAGTGCCCCATCGATGATAAAGCCCTCGTGTAGCTGAACAGTGCGACGTTAATATTCAATCAATCAAAGCCCCATCGATGATATGAAGGGGACTGATACCATCTGCTGATATGCATGATTAAATGATAAAACTATGTGGGTACTTCACAGTTGCGTGGATGCAGTTTAAATGTAGTATTTCTACTGTTCTACATCTTACATATTTTAGGCTATCACTACCGAATAACAATATTTTAGTTTCATCCCTCTATATAACTTGTGATAAATAATCATTTGTCCAATTAATGTGTTCCATTACCCACTGTAGTCTATTTTAGTGCTGCTGTAAACTGAGATACGGCTTTTTTTTGTGGAATTCTACCTTTTAGTCTTACATCTGCTAATCTACTCCTGATTGTTTTTGAACTGATGGAAACACAAGCATCACTCAGATCACTTCTGACAGATGTCCATGAAATTCTTTTATGTCTGAAACATATTATTTTTTCTTTTTCTGTCATCAACAGATGTGGTGTACCTTTTTTGGCCTTTTCCTGCTTTTTTTTTCTATTAAATTTGTCTCCTGACATCTTAAACTAAAGTTCTGTCTCCAGATGTAGTCTCTAAACTACCCACTTGTTATGTAATTTTAACAAAGGAAATATCACTTTCACACATGTGTCCAGTCTACTTTTTTATTTGATGTCATTGTTTTTTGACAAAATATCTTTGTTATCTTGGCCAAGAAACAGACCTGACCTCACTCCAATCGAAAACTTGTGGCACCATTTGACAACTCTTGTCCGAATGAAGTACCCATGAAATAAAAAGGAACTAATTGAGGATAAAATTGTTTCCTGGGGTCATGTAATAACAAAGGAAGAGCTTAAAACTATTTTCAGCACAATGAAACATCAATGTGAAGCTATAATAAGGAATAAACACAACCTCACTAAGCTCTGATAACTCACTGCTATCAACGGTATCCAGTGTATTTCGACAGTTATTGCTGCATAACTTTTTTTGCCTTTCAAATATTTTAATTTTCCTTTTTTAAATTGAATTCAGTATTAAATTCTCTTTAAAATGATATAAAATACTTTGCATTTTGTGCAACATAAAAGTTTCAATAAGCATACAAACTTAAAAAGCATAAGTTAAAAAAATGTCCACAATTTTGGCCACCACTGTATACCAGATGTTCCAAAATAGTTTAATCACATGAAACTCTGTATGAATTTCATATTTGGAATACTTGTTTCTATCTGAAATGTTAGCTTTTTATTGTGTTAAGTCTTGTTAAGATATGTTAACCAGCATAATCAAAAAGGGAAGGCAAATAACTGATGTTCCAACATTCTAGGGCTATGTCAGTGGGGGTTTCTGAAATTTCTAGCTCGAAAAAAACCAGCCTTGAAGTCAAATCTTGTTCTGATCAATTTATAAAGTTCAAGAGCATGTTGTGGAAACTCTCAAGAAATTAAGTCCCATTGTGAATTTTAAGGAATTATTTATGAATCTTGAATGTAGTTATTCATTGATACATGTGTGCCTTGTAAAAGTCAGCAAGTTAGATCAATGGATTTTTCACAATAATAAAAACCTTTTCATGAAAAGTTTAAAATTTGGTAACAAAATAATTAAAAAAATGGGGAAGTATAGTACATATAACTTAACTCTGTGACGCGACGGCCCATGAGGGCCAAGTAGTACATATGGCCATATATTTAACATTATAATTAGGGTGACCAATCCTCCTTTAGAGAAAACAGTCCTTCTTTTATAGGTTATGTCGTTCCTCGAAAAATGTCCTACTTGTCCTCCTTTTCAATATTTTAAAACTAATCTGTTAATCTATATATTCAGAGGTATAAGGCCAAACTGTTACACGACATTTATTTGCAAGTGGGCAGTTACAGAAAATTGCGTTGGAGTTGTTATAGAAAGAAATAGTGATATTAAAATCAATGACAATTGTCTGTTTGAAGAAGTTTGAAGACAGAATGTATATTTAAATTCTGATAAATTACAATGATGGGAAAATCAGCATGTTGAAATTGATAAAAAATGGGTTGAAAAATTTAACCCTTTCAAAAATTAACACATTCCATCAGTGGCGTAAGGGAAAATATTAGGGCCCCCCTGCAAAGTCGGGTTAGAGGCCCCATGCCGGATAATACAAAGCTTGCAATCATTTAGGCCTTAGGCCCCCTAGAATCCATTCCCCCGCATTGCGGGGGTGTATGTTATGCCACTGCTTTCCATGTGAAAATTTAGTTATTCTTGTTGAATTTACATTGTACTGCTGTGGAACTAATGAAGTTGTTAAAAGAATTTTTTTCAATTGGCCATGATTTTTTGGACAAGTGAGAAATTAAGATTGAATATTGATACTTTAGCTGCAGCCCTTACTGTAAAATTCTTTATAGAGGATTTTCCTTGAGGGAAATTTCCGGAATATTATAAAACGATATAGTGACAAAAAAAATCATTCAATTGAAAAATACTTGTTTAAGTAAATAATTAAAAGGAATGTAAGTATAATTAGTGTATTTTTGTTTGAATTAATAAAATGTTTCATATATTTATTCTTAATTTTTTCGCCCTCCTTTTCATTGTAAAAAACTGGTCACCTTATAATATTCTACTTGTTATTTGAGTTAAAGTGTAAAATAAGGGGCAAAGTCAATGTTTTGGAGCCAAGCAACTTAATTTATTTACAAAGTGGAATTTTGTTATGAAAATAAAGAAATAAAAGAATATTAATAAAAAAAAATTGCTTAAATATATATAAAAATGTTGATTTGCAACTGATTACAGTTGTCAAAAAATTGACTTCGCCAAGGGGCCCCCTATTCTACACTTCAACCGTTTATATGTTAACAATATTAATTGCAAATTGATTAAAAATTTTCTATAGTTTTTAAATAGAAATTGTAGTTTTTGAGAAAACATTACTATTACATAAATAAAGTATTCATTCTTTTTCAAATTTTGTAACTAGTGAGCGAAAATTGTACTCTAAACAAAATCAGAATCCCTTTTTCACTTCCCTTAATCTCCTTCAAAGCCCCATACAACAGTTGATGCCTGTGAACCCAGTGATTCAGTTTTCCCAAGCTATCATCTACTAAGAGAGATCATAGAAAATGTCTAAGAGAGCTCTATTTTGAGGACACCTTCTAATGGTCTAATTTAAAAGTCCTATATTGTAGAAACCTAAATTATGTTCTGCATCATAAGAAACTTTTTATTTTCTTAAAACTGGAATATTGACTGTGTTTGGGGCCCCTTGTTTGATACACCCTTGACATGCAGGGAGTTTGGAAGAGTTGATTTTTTT
The DNA here is from genome assembly GCA_019973935.1 of Trichonephila clavipes. Taxonomy (NCBI): domain Eukaryota; kingdom Metazoa; phylum Arthropoda; class Arachnida; order Araneae; family Nephilidae; genus Trichonephila; species Trichonephila clavipes. The sequence goes on from BMAU01020473.1 coordinate 416,394, forward strand.
CCCCACATTATTGGGGGTTTTTGTATCGTTAAACTATAAAAACAATTTAAGTTTGCTTTCTTGATTGATAGGCATTATATAGAGAAAGATGTAACTTGTAGGAAATAAGTGTTATACATACACTCTGTCTCAAATAATAAGCAACAAACAGAAAAGAGATAATAAGATGAAAATTTATTAAAACACGATGAAATTTGTACAGGTTGCTGAAAATAGGTAATGACTTGCAAAATATAATAGGGAAACAATTAGTTTTCAAATAAGCAGTATAAATATTAGTGACCACAATTTGTGCTAAAAATGTTTAGTTGGAAACATTTAACAGGGGGCCATGTGACCATTTCTACTGGAGATGTAGACTCTACAATGACCATTCATACTTACAAGCTGGTTGCCAATCGCATTCTGTCAAATCTGTGCCCATTCTCGAAGAACTTAAGTTGTCGAGTCATTAAAGTTTTGATGAGGATTTTACAGAGCAGTAACATGTCTCCCGAGTATGTCCCTCATATGCTCTGTTGGGTTCAAGACAGGTGAACACACACTGGCCATTCCATTCGAAGCAGCAGTGGCATAATGTACATCCTTACACCTTGGGGGTAGGATTCTAGGGGGCCCAAAGGTTATGGTTTTGCAATCCTTTGTAAAATCTGCCGGGTCCTGAAACCTGACTTTGCTTGGGTGGGGGCAAATATTCTTTGTTAAGTTACTATAAAAGTGTTTCATTATCGACGTAGTGGTTGACAGGACCTGCTCTATATTCGTGCATTACTATTCATAAACATGGCATCAGGTTAAATAGTATTAAGAAGCTATTTCACTATTTAAGTAATTTTGAAGTTGAAGTATGACATACCTATTGTTATAAAATTGGATGCTTATGTGAGTTTTAGTTTTCGATTTGAAAAAAAAATTCTGATTTATATTGTGTTTTTATCAATAAGTGAAAACATGCTTAACAGAAATTATTTTTTAAATTTCTTATTTACAGTTTCTTTATTAAATAGGCGAAACAACTCGTATGAATCTCTTTCAATCTGTGACTAATGCATTGGACATAGCTCTTGCTGCAGATCCATCAGCAGGTTTGTTTTCCTTTTTCATTTTCAAATTGGCTGCCTGAAATTATTTTCAATGCATTTATTACAAAGTATATTTTAGGAAGATTATTTGATGCAAATAGATCTATCTAAAACTGTATACTTGTATATTTTTTTATTAATCTTTTGAAATGATTTGTTAATTTTTTAAGAGTATTTTATAAGTGCAAGAAACAGAAATTTAATAAAATTCCTAATGTTTCCCATTTGGTAAAATATAAATTTTTAGAAGAAAACTTGCGATTTGTATAACTTTTTTGTGCTCTTTTTCTCAAACCTAGAATGAATTTTATTTGTTCAATTAATGTTTTAAAAGTTTAGCACACATACATAAAAAGTATTTAATTTCTTTGACAATTATGTTTTTATAATTTCGTTGTTGATATTTCTAGTAGGAAAATCCCAGTTTTATGGTAACTTGTCTGTGGTTAGTAAAAAAATTGATATCACCTCTTGCATTAGCTTTCTTAAATTTTTATAATTTCATCTTTGTTCTGTGAGATGTTTTAGAAATGCATATAGCTGTGTTACATAAGTTATCAAAAGAGTAAGTTGTCCCTCAAGGGGTAATTGCAAAGTGTATTTGCAAAAACACTACTACTAGTTCAGAAGAAAAGAGAGGAAAGATCAATGACTACTGTGTAGTAGATGAACAATATGGAGCATCAGCTGTACATTTTCTCCAATGTTTAAGTTCTTGGAACAGTATAATTTTTATGGGGGAAAGCACATTTGTATGAAAGTTTATCATAGAATATTACTGGTGTATGGCTTACATACAGTGTCACATCCAGTCATAATGAAATGGTTCCAACATTTCAAAGGCACACACACTTGGCCAATTCAGAAATGTAAGGAAGTGAATGTCAACTACAGCACCACCTCTTGGATTTCCATATGTTCTGCAAGCTAAAAGAATTTGTGGGAGGATGTGATTTCATTAGTAATGGTCAGTTGTTATATGCTGACTCAATGACTAAGTAGTGAATTTCTATTGTTAGGGCATTAAATGGTTAGTGCTGCATTCTGACAAAAGTTTACAGCAAATTGATGATTATGTAGAGAAACTTAATATATGTGTTTGTATTGTGTTGTATTCCTTGAAATAATTTATTTGCATTCTACCTTAATATGTAGTGTCTATTTTTTATCAGCATACAATTAAACAAAATCATATAATGCAAATTCATGATACATGTTTTGAAAATTGTGTTAAAAATTTTTTTTAGTGATCTTTGGTGAAGATGTTGCTTTTGGTGGTGTATTTCGATGTACTGTTGGTTTACAAGACAAATATGGTAAGGAAATATTGGTTTAAGATCCCAGATTTTCATATAGTTTTATATGTTCATTCATTTTTCCCCTTTTTTTTTGATAAAAATGTATTAACCTGTAAAATATGTTTATATTTTCTTTGATTTTACATAAGAGTAATTATATTTATGAATTATTTGATATATTGAGTCCTTTAATTTAATTAAAATGCTGTAACAATTATTATAAATAATTTTTTAAAAACGTTATGCAATTGATTAATTGATTTTTATAAATGTCAATGTTTTACTTTTATGGCTATAGATTTTATTTTGAGGATAAATTTGTTTAATCTTTTGTTTTATAAATTTACTTGAAATTTTTAAATGTATTAGATATATATGCAAAAAAAATTTTAATCTTTTTAAAATTTAAAAATAAAATTAAATTAAAAAAATCTGATGGGCTTATAGGATTTAATTTTAAATGTTCATAATCTGAAATAATAAAAACTATATATATGTAGCATTTGACCTTATTAACCTATGGTAGTCAGGGTCAGTGGTACTTAGAGTTAAGGCTGTCTTTGCCAAATACATGAGAGTTTGAACTAAATGCAAAGAACATTTTCAGACAGAAAAATATCTCAATTTTTATGAAGACTTACAGCACTGTAATTCATGCATCTTTTTATATTATAAGATTTTTAAAGTTTCTAAATATTCCATAAAGACTTTATTTTTTCCTTTTTACACCTAAGAGGATAGCTTATTTACTTTACAATATAGAAGAAAAGTTTCAAAACACATTTTGTACTAGAGAAAATAGGTCAACTCAGATAAAAATGTATAGTATGTTGAAATATACTTCTGTGTTTAAAAGATATGGAAGCCAAAATATAGTGTTAAGGTTAAAATACTTTTTTTATCCGTAAAAATTTTCAAAATCTGGGCCCTATTCTTTAACATTACATTGAAGACAGCCTTAAGTGAACTGTGAGCTACAGTAGGAATATAAATTCATAAATTGATACATAAACATTTTTACTTGGCTGCTAAAAATGTCTAAAGAAGGTAGAATTTATAATTTTATCAAATAATCCTCCTTGAATTATTTTTTACTAGCATTTTATTTCTTGATCTTTTGCTTGATAGATTTTATTTGCCATATCCTAGTTTGAAGCTCCTGTTGCTCAGAATAACTTAGTAATAGTTTTGTTACTTTGAGCAGGTGTGCTTTTACACTTAGGCACGCTAGGTACATGCCTAAAGCACAAAAGATTTGGGGGCGTAAAAAGAGAAAAAAATTAAAATTACAAAAAACAAAGTACCACTTAGTGAATCATACATGCATTGTGTGTGCATGCACAGAACTTTGGAAGACATCTACTTTGGGAAATGAAAATCTTAACAGTTTGATGTTCCAATGCACTCAAGGGGATATTACAAGTTAAATTGATTTTAATGATTGCATTAATGATTTTGCAATGATCAAAGCTCGAAGAAAACCTTTATTGTAGTAGTACATTCAGCAAGGAATAAGGATGTCTAGAAGTAAAAGATAGTAAAACTATAAGCTATAATAATTAACAACAGTTCATACAATACTGTATTCTCTTTACTATGATTACAAACGATTTCATTAATTTATTGTACTAATTAACAAAAGGGTGGGTGGTCTATGATGCCCTAATGTAAGAAATAAACAACAGTAGCCAACCATGCTGCTATCCTTTCCTTACTATACCAGTTGCCAGTCTGGGACACAGTGGGTCCATAGGAACAGGATAATGGAAAGACTGCCCAAAGAGCTAAAATAAAGAAATGAAAAAGAGTAAGAGAGTTAACCTGCGATCACTTGCGTGGGGTGTTCTGTACACCCCAGCTACAAGAAAAGCCTCCCAGTATTCCAAAAAGAACATACAAAACCATGATTTAAATTAATGTTAGTCTCATTTGTATGCAATAAGCTTTATATTTTTATTTGTTTAATGCAAAAAACATCTTGTACTTTATAAATATGTATCAGAATTGACTTAATTTTTTTTTTCATAATTAAATACACTTGTTAAAAATTTGGGGTGTTCTCTACACCTCGCGAGTAATGACGGTAGCAAAAACGGCACAAGTGATCACAGGTTAAGGGAAGATCTCTCTCAAACCAAAACTGGCAAGGTAAGAACTGAAGGAGGGAGCGCTCTGGAAATAATGGGGGGGAGTGTAACAATTTAAAGTGCCAAGGGCGCCACTGAGGTTAAAAACGACCCTGACTTTGGGAGTGTTAGAAAGTGTGTTTGAAGTCTGCTATAATATATCTACCTCTTACCTGTAAACTGACACCTCTTTGTATAGAGCATTTTATCAATTTTATTGGTTCCATTTATTTTGACATTTTTTTGAATTACTATGAAAATCACATTTTATCACAGAAAGTTTGACTGTTACAAAATGATTGAATATACGACTGATTTGCAAGATCTTGAAAATTTTCTCTTACAAAAACAAATATTCTACCATTTAATTTTCCTAGATGTATCTAGTAAAATTATGATGAAAAAGTATTAATACCTGCTTTTAACAAGTAGTTATGATATCATCCGCACAAAAAATTAATCCTTCTTAAAATTAGAAGTAAGAATTATACAACCGCTTATGATCTAGGAAGGCCTTCTGGGTGGCGTGGTTGGTTTGTCGCTGGCCTTCTGCACCCGAGGTTGCAGGTTCGACTCCTGCCCAAGTTGGTGGATTTTCTTGATGCAGAAAATCGACAGCGGCCAAGTCATATGATTATACGGCATGTAAAAGATCCCTAGAGTGTCTGTTTGGCTTGAATGCTATCAGCAAAATTAAAAGTCCTGGTACAGGTTCGCATCATCAGAGCTCAGGTGCCTCCCTCGGGAGAAAACTGGGTGTGAAAATTACCTGCAGTGATTGATATCTGCCTATGGGGCACCATACTAAAAAGTGATACCTTCTTCCGGGGGATGTACTAAATCTGCAATGGTTAATGACCAATTTGCAGCCCATTAGAAATTAAAAAAAATGTTCTAGGAATTATGACGAGAAAGAGAGAGTGAGTGAGTCATGGTAAAATTGCATGTTAAGCAGAATTTTATGTTACTGAACTGTGTATTAATGGGGTCTAACTTTATTTATGTTTATTATTTCAGGACGAGATCGAGTTTTTAATTCTCCTTTATGTGAACAAGGCATTGTTGGATTTGGAATAGGTATGGCTGTTGCAGGTGCAACAGCTATTGCAGAAATACAGTTTGCGGACTACATTTATCCAGCTTTTGACCAAGTATAGCTTTTTAAAATGTGTTTTTAAATATTTATCAATTTTTTTTTCAATCTGAAATAGTAAGCAAATGTATTATTTTTTTAGATTATAAATGAGGCTGCAAAGTTTAGATTTAGATCTGGTAATGAGTTTAATTGTGGAGGTTTAACAATACGAGCTCCGTATGGAGCAGTTGGACATGGTGCCCTTTATCATTCCCAAAGTCCAGAAGCTTTCTTCGCTCATGTGCCAGGAATTAAGGTACTTTAATTATTTATTTTTATTTAAGGTTATTGTAACATAAAATACATTCTTGCTTATACTAATCTAAAGTACTTTTTGTATTTTTTAAGTACTTGCATGTAAAATATTTGCTTTTTAAAAAAAATTTTAGTGCTCAAGCATTGAAGTAACCTTGGCAAAATTCATGAATTAGAAGTGCCTATCTGGGAATTTTACTTTGTAAACATAATTATATGTTGCCCTATATATAAATGTAATGATTCCCTTTAATTTCAATTTTTAATTTGTAATGGTCTTTACTTACCCTTCAGGACTCTCACGTAAATAGTTAATTATTAGCTACCCGCCTTTTGGGAATAATCATGGCTGTATCTCTTGAAAATTATCAGCTCTGCGTTTTTTAAGTAAACTTACATAGGTTTCTACCATACAATATCTTTTTACCAATAGCTAGCTACATCCATCGCAATCATGCAGATTGCAAGACTTCCTGTTACCGCTTCAAATAAAACCCTGTACTTTCTGGAAAATTCAGCCCATCTTTTGTTTTTGCTATGTAATTTACTGCAGCTTGTATTTTGTTCTTGTGTTGTGCTGTCCATTTTTATGTTTGCTGTTTGAAATCTCCTTCTTACATCAGTAAATGTGATTTCAAAAGTACCAAGCCTCCTGAAGTATGCCTTGACAACATAAACATAATATTTAATAATCAAGAAAAAAATCTTCTGTGGGAAAGGTATTTCAACTAGTTGGTAGGATATACCTCAAACAAAGAAGATGATGTGTGAAAGAATGAAGTTAAAATTAAGTAAAAATTTTAAAAAGTACAAATCGTCATCGACCAAAATGTAAAATTAAAAATAAGTGATGAAATTATGTTTTCTGCTCTGCTACAACTGAAAAAAAGGCCTGTGAATCTGTGCATGTGTATTGTCGTCAAAAAAGGATTGCAAAATAATTTTCCAATGCAAATTTAAAAAATTCATTCTACAATTCAGTACAACAAAATGCAAAAAGGAAAATTAAAAAGATTGATTTTAAAATGTTTAAAAAAATATTGATATAAATTTATGGTTTATCCCAAGGTTTTCTAATATATGTGTAAAAAATTTTTTTTTTCAGTTATACTTAAATTTATTGTTTGGGTAGTCAAATTTGAAACTCCACCATTTATTTTGAATGTTATTGTTATAAAATTACCATTATATAAAAATATTTCCAAATATCTCAGTTTATCTTTTTGAGGTTTTGGGTTAAATTTACTCAAAATTAATGCTATACTTTGTTTAAAAAAATACATAGTTCTTAATGATTATATTTGAAATTTGATTTTGATGTTTAACATGAGAATTTATAATTTTACAGTGTTTTCACGTGTTTTTCATACATGAAAATTGAATGAATACCAAAGTTCCCATATGTTTAATAGTTTTAGAAATTTTTATTACTGAATTAAAACTGCTGATTATTACTGTTTATTTGAATGATATGAAATTATGAAATGAATTTAAATTTGATATGAAAATGAACAACTTTAAATGTGCCTAAAAGGATAATATTTTTGAGAGCACTTAGGCTGAGAAATTACTAATAAATAAATATAAATAAATGGGCAGGTATGTTTACAATTAGAGAATATACAAGCATAAATGAAAATAATTGTAGATAGAAATAATAATAAATAAGAAAGGTAGTCACAGGATAGCATGATGAGGAAGAGGAAGTTACACCTTTGACTGTTAAAATACTATTGCTTCCACACTTGTACCTTTTGTCAGAATATATATATATATCAGTGTTTTTATAAAAAGGAGTATAATGTAGATAAAAGTAAGGCACAAATAGTAAATATTAAATTTTTTTTGGTGTTATTGGAAAGCATAATTAATACACTCACAGTAAGAAGTAAAAATTGTTGTCTTAATGATTGCAAGGTATGGGCCAATCTCCTAATTTGTTTTTTTTTTCAGCCTGTTTTCACCCTGGATGCTCTTGTATACAATTTTAAATATATTTTTTAAAAAAAAATACTTATATTTGAAGTATTATTCTTCAGTATTTTAAGAATTTATTTTTGTGAATTCCTGTTCATACCAATAAGGTAGTATATAACTTTTTTTATATTTTTACACACCCATGTGGAATGCCACCAACTCCATGCAGTATTCGGGCCAGACAATTCCTACTGCCTACCATTGGACACAAGTATGTTCTTTTGGAACAGATTTTGACAACCTCCATTTTCATGTGACTCACTTTTAACTGCTAACTCTGCTCCCCAGTGCACAGGGAAGGCTGTTTGTGTTTCGCAAAACCCAAATGTGAGACTACACCCTTCTACTGAAGCCTCTGTCCCAACATATTTACAACTACAAATGTCCGGACACATCTCAACTTCGCCATGTTTGCAAACTTGGGCAATGCAATTACTTCCCAAACTAGACTAAGAAAGAACTAACTTTTTATGTATAAACAAAGTTATACTTTGACATGATGTGTGTCATTGATAGAATTTTATACTACAACTACTTTTGAATGTTTTTTTTTATTTTCATTTTATTTTAAGTACTCATTTGATATTTTTGTGTTGTGTAACTTGTGAAGGTCCCCTTGGACCTCACTTTGAGAACGAGAATAAGTTGGAGTCATATAAGAACCAGTAGCCATTTTTATAAATAACTTTCTTTATTTGGTAATCTTTCCCAAATAGAATCAAAGACTTTTAATAACAAATAAATCAAGAAATAGTTATATGAGGTATAAAAAAGGGTCTTTCCTTTAAATTAACTTAAATATTTAATGATCCAATTAATTAACAATTAGAATATGGATCACGCAGAGATTACCGCGATAAGAGATCCCAGAATTATATTCTATAATGTTCCTATTGAACATTTAACTTTAATCTCACTCCTAATATAAAGCTTTAACGAAGAAAGCTTTAAGCCAATGAATAAATCCCGAGAATAGAGTCTGATCCAGTTTTAGAATCATTCTGGAACAATATTTTTCGGGGATTGAGAACATAGATGATTTTTTGGAGACTTGGTTATAGGGTCATTGAAGATAAGACAACAGACTACGCGCACTTAAAACAGGCATTGTCGGAACAATTCCCCTGGGTCAGAAACAGGTCAGAACTAGAAACGCGATTTTATTCCTCATCGCAAAGGCGTGATCAGCAGCCTTCGGACTTTATTTATGAATTATTGAAAATTCATAAGGTCCTTAAGCTAGAAATGTCAGAGGAAAAATTAATTGATCACATTGTTAGTCGATTAGAACCTCAAATTTTGGATTATGTCGAAGTTAGACATCCATGAAATACTGCCAATCTCCTACAAATCGTTGATAAATACGAAGAACGTTTTATGCATAGACAGATCAGAGGTTCGAGTGAGGGATTTAGAAGTTCAAACCCTAATGAAAACAATCATTTTAATACCCGGCATAGACAAGAAAATTGGAGGGAAAACGGAAATAATGCGAGATACGCCAATAATAGCCGACCACAAGGAGAATTTAATCGATTCGAAAACCAAGGTTTCGCAAATAATCGGAGATTCGAGGGTCAACGCCAAGGTGGACAATCGGATCAGCGATTCCACAATCAGGGCACACGACAAAGTGGGTCGAGAAATAGTTCATTTCGGGGTCAAAATGAACGAAGTAGATATTTAAACTTTTAAGCGATCGATGTGAAGATGGGGGTAATCGATCGTGGGGTACGAAAAATCCTCCAGTTTCGGATCATCGGCCTATCAGAGTATCCTCTATAAGAATGACCCCAGTCGAATTACCGTATGTCCCTATTATATTAAACGAAACCTTTATTACAGCACTATGGGACACGGGAGCGGAGAAATCTTTTATTTCGGAGGAGGTATACTGCAAATATTTTTCATACCGACCTCGTCAAAAGACGAAAGACAGAGTCGTGACAGCACAAGGAGCCCCACGTTGGGTGCCATTGTGAAGGTCCCCTTGGACCTCATTTTGAGAACGAGAATAAGTTGGAGTCATATAAGAACCAGTAGCCATTTTTATAAATAACTTTCTTTATTTGGTAATCTTTCCCAAATAGAATCAAAGACTTTTAATAACAAATAAATCAAGAAATAGTTATATGAGGTATAAAAAAGGGTCTTTCCTTTAAATTAACTTAAATATTTAATGATCCAATTAATTAACAATTAGAATATCGATCACGCAGAGATTACCGCGATAAGAGATCCCAGAATTATATTCTATAATGTTCCTATTGAACATTTAACTTTAATCTCACTCCTAATATAAAGCTTTAATGAGACTTTAATTATAAATCAATATTTACCACACTGAATCTCAACACTTCCTGAGATTAAATTATCCACCAAGAAATCTTCAATTATAAATCTAACTTCACTATTATAACTTTCTGCTTCAACCTCTCTCTCCTACTGCTATAACTTTACTATTCCGTTTGACTTAAATACTTTATCTAATCTGCATAACAAGGAATCCAGTCCTCTTTTTGGAGCTGATTGGAAATAGATAGGGAATTAAATTTCCCTAAAAAAGACGACTCAGAAGGTTAGTGATAAAGTTCCGTATAGATTTGTCACAAACTTTTATGGTATAAAATTAGTGTTTGCAAATATTACTACTTATAATAGCTCAGATAAAAGATTTACTCAACAGAATGTGCACAATTTTAAAATTTTATTTGTATGTACAAACATTTTATACTTATGATTTAATAATACATATTTGTTTTAATATTTTTTTGTGATCTTAGTTTCCTCGTTGGAGATCATTTTCTTTCCAATGTTTATGTTTAAGTGAAGGAAAATTTTCTAAATTAATGCAAATCCAAACTTTTAATTTTATAGTTAGTATCTTTGTAGGATAGAAGTGGGTGTTAAGAGCCCTGGCACACACATGTGTCTTACAGAGGGGGGAAATGGAATAATTCCCTTAAATTTCATCTTCTTTCCAAGCACTACAGTCTATTACCAGCCGAGGCTGTCTCAGTCAGCTTAGACCATCTGAATCTATTTGATGCTATGTTCTTCCATCAGTTAACTCCCAAGTCCTTCAACCACTTTTCTACTTTATTCATCCACCTCTTTTCCTTTTTCCCTCTGGAATTTGGAAACTTATTTTCTTAAAATGATTTTCATCGCTATATCGAAATACATGTCCCAGCCACCTTATTTGGGTAGCCTCGATCACGTGGACTATGTCGGATTCTCTGTATTTTGACTGTAGCTCAAGGATGTAACGAATTCTCCAGATTCTCTAACAGCACCAAAAATTTTTGATAAGATTTTTCTCTTGAAAGTCACCAGTTTCTCTTTATTTTCTTTGTAAATTGACGAGCTTTCGCTTGTGCATAAAACAATTGGTCTGACTAGTCTTGTGTAACTGTATTTTTATTTTGCTACTTATGTATTTAGATTTAAACTGGTTTCACAATCTGTGATAACATCTTTTAGAATTTCATCTTTACAACTTTTAATTTGTAATGGTCTTTACTTTCACTTTAGTACTCTCACATAAATAATTAATTTTTAGCTACCTGCCTAATGGTAATAATCATAACTGTACATCTTGAAAATTAACAGCTCTGTGTTTTTAAAGTAAGCTTACATGTATGTTTCTATTGTACATTATCTTTCAACCAATAGCAAGTTATGTCCATGAAAATCACGCAGATTGGAAGATTTCCTGTTGCTGTTTCATATAAAACCCTGATACTTTCTGGAAATTTCAGCCCATCTCTTGTCTTTGCAATGTAACCTGCTGCAGCTTGTATTTGGCTTTGTATTACAGCTTGTGTTATGCTGTTTGAAATGTCCTTCTACATCAATAAATGTGTATTCAAAATTATCAAGCCTCCTCGAGAATGCCATGTCTACATAAACGTAATATTTGCTAATCAAGAAAAAATCTTCTCAGTGAAAGGTATTTCATATTATATATATATATATATATTCCGAATTTTGTTTTTACATAAGATACATTCCCTATGACTGAGGACATGCTTGTATATGGCATTGAAGAGGAAGCCTGTATTTTGATAAAGTTCAACTATTGAAGCTGATATACACAACTTGTGTATCCATGTATAATGAAAAATGAAATGGTATATGAATATTTTAAAATATTTCCAAAGAGAGGAAAAGAAGATAGTCACTCTCTAGGGCCAGGACCAAGTCTGTGACCTCAATAAGAAAAAACAGCTGATTGGTCTTTGCCAAGTGCAGAACTGGTTTTCTACAAGGAAAGATTTAATTTGCATACTTGAAATTTTCAAGTGTTATATTTTCTTAAATCATGTATTAGATATGCTAAAATTCCAAAATGTGTATGTAAAAACTATTCTTCATAGTTCAATTACATGGATTTTCTTGTGGAGAAGGGATGCAATGTAGTTGATCAGTTTTTGTTACAACAGTTTACTGATTAGCTTTTGCATATATTATGATAACCAGATAAGACTGAAACCATATCAGAATTATAAAGCCCTTTCAGAATTGGTATGAACTAAAAAAAAAAAAAAAGGCTTTCAAATTTGTTCTGAAGTTAAAGCCCTATCTAATCTATGCTAAATAAATTTCAAAAAGGATTATTTTCATTCATAATATGCATTTCATGGACTTATTCTTTTCCTTACTAAATAATAATAATAAAAAATACAAAAAAAACCCCTTAAAAAAGAGTGTAGGCAAATTTGAATGTGTATATATATGTACAAGTGGCCCTCAACTTTTGCATATATTTGATTCCTGAAAGTGTGTACCAATGTGGAATGTGTTTGAAAGTAGAAGGTTGTATAAAAACATGCACCAAAACTATGTTTTAAAACATTTAATTATTAATATGTATACATAATAAAGTTAAAGAAGCATGCTTGAGAGAGAGAGAGAGAGTGATTTTGGATATTGTCTTTATAAACTTGTCCAGAGTTAGTTGAATACTTACCTTTTTCAAATTTTCTTGACAAAGATTTCTATAACATGCTGTGTCTTTCTCAATAGCCCTATGTACTTAAAGTCTAAATTCTCCATTGAGCACCATGAAAGTCAAAAATTTGTTAAGATACATGAAGACTTAATACATATTTGTAATTGTCAAAGCCTTGACATTTTTATTAGCTTCTTTCTGATTTTTATTGTTACTTAAATATTCATTTTGACATTGGTACTGAGGGAGATTCAATGAATTTGCTAACATTTTCATTGTTGACTTCCAAGTTCAATGTATTAATTAGAATGATTTATATTTAATTTGTGATGGTTTTCAGAATTTCTTCTTAATTTATTAAATCACTCATCATATGTGAACATAATTGGTTTTAAAAAAATCGTTAATTTTTAACTCTCTTGTTTTGACCCAAGAGTCTCCAATCTTGTTTGTGTTCCATGTATTATAATTCTTCCAAAAACCAGGTAATATAAATCCATCTTTCCTATCAGTTTCCTTGATGGCCTTAGTCATAATTGTCCTTATATAATATTGTTTAAATTAAGCTATCACTGTTTGGTCCATGAGCTATATGAAGTAGGTAATATTGAGAGGTTGGTATATTTTGGGTTTTCTGAAGCATTGTCTAACATGAATTCTTTAAATTGAATATTATTATCTTTACAATATTTTGACTGCCAGCATGAAATGAAAGGTGAAGTAATCTTTAAATATTATGCCATCACCTGGACATTTTTGTTTGATTTCTAAATGATTTGAAACAATTTGTTATCTATTTCTTCTGTCCTCTGGGATTTTCTGATTGATAAGTGAATATCAAGAGAAATATTTGAGTTAAATTTTTGCAAACCTACAAATTTGCAATTGTGCAAAAATTAAGAACTGCCTGTATATATGTCTTGAAGTACAAAAGCTTACTTTAGCATCATTTTCTTACTATAACTTAAAAGATTTATCTTCCTACTCAATTTAAATGCTTATATGTTAAAATTATCAGTTTCAAAGGAAATATTTTTATTGACCAAAATTGAAATCATAAGTGGCATTCATTTTCAAAAATCTATATAATGTTTAATATTAGCTTTCAAGTTTAATTGTAGCTTAAGAAGTAAACGTATGTGAAATGTACCTTTGAACTATTGAAGTTAATTTATACAAACAATTTTTAAGTTGTGTGAGCATAAAATCATTTTAACATATAAAAAATTCAAGAACAAATATGTGTTAAAATGTAAAGCAGTATATGATGCTGACTGTTCATAAACCAATGAAGAGCACAAGTTTCCTTTAGATTGTAAAGAGTGTTTTCTTTCCAGTTATAGAAGTTTAAGTTGGCATTACTTTCCAAGATGGCGACCGATTTAACAGCTGTCAAGTGATTTATTCTCAGTTTGGTTTGGCAATTCATCATGAATAAACTCACGCCTGAACAACGCTTTCAAATTGTGCAATTTTATTTCGAAAAAAATGGTCGATTTCATAAGCGAATTTTGTTTAGCGATGAAGCGCACTTCTGGTTGAATGGCTACGTCAACAAACAAAACTGCCGCATTTGGAGTGAAGCTAATCCACAAGTGTATGTTGAAACACCGTTACATCTAGAAAACTGACTGTTTGGTGCGCTTTATGGGCTGGTGGAATCCTTCTTCAAAAACGATGAAGGCCACAACGTTACAGTCAATGGTGATCGGTATAGAGCCATGATTACTAACCTTTTCATTCCTGAATTGAACAATCATGAGGTCCAGGAGCTGTGGTTCCAACAAGACGGCACAACATGTCACACAGCTCGTGCCACAATCGATTTATTGAAAGACACGTTTGGTGACCGCCTAATTTCACGTTTTGGACCTGTGAATTGGCCTCGAAGATCTTGTGATTTAACACCGCTAGACTATTTTCTGTGGGGCTATGTAAAGTCATTGGTCTATGCGGATAAGCCACAAACGCTTGACCATTTGGAAGACAACATTCGCCGTGTTATTGCCGATATACGGCCACAAATGTTGGAAAAAGTCATCGAAAATTGGATGTCCAGATTGGACTACATCCGAGCCAGCCATGGCAGTCCTATGCCAGAAATCATATTTAAAATGTAATGCCACAAGATTATCTTTCGAATAAAAAAACCAATTCATGTCAATCGAATAATATATCGTTGTTTTATTGCAATTTAAAGTTCTATACCTCTAAAAAAAACACCCTTTACATTGTGTGTGTTCATCCAAGTTTTGAAGTATTGGATTTGTAAAGTTTAATGATTTAAGATGTGTAAAAAAGAGAGATGTGTAAATGTTATGTTTAAATCTTTTAAGTTATTTTGATATTTTAAGATTCACTCTTTTACATTGTGATTAATTTGTGTTAAATGTAAATTTATATGTAAAAGAGTTATTTATGCTGTAATAGCAGTAATCTTCGTTTCTTGTCTTATTAGGTTGTCATTCCTCGAGGTCCTCTGCAAGCTAAGGGTCTATTATTGAGTTGCATTAGAGATAAAAATCCTTGTATCTTCTTTGAACCAAAAATTTTATATCGAATGGCAGTTGAACAAGTACCATTGAAAGATTATGAATTGCCCCTTTCAAAGGCTGAAATTCTTACAGAAGGTAATTATTGAATGTAACAAGTAAATGATAATTCATACAAAGTTATTTTGGAAGAAGGATTGTAAAGTTTAGTTTTTGAATTTTCTTATTTAGTTAGTTTCCAAAGTTAGATTAAAAGTTTTCTCAATTTTTATCCATCTAAAGCTACAAATATAGCTCATTAAATAACTGAAATGCAGTTTTAGAGATAACAGAACTTTTCAGTTATTTAGACATTCTAGTTTGAAGAAAGTTGAGAATAGAGGGAAAGATATATAGGTCATCTTACTTAACAAATAAAACAATATTTTATTCAATAAAGTACTTGGAAAACTTTCTTGTAAGGTGTCAAAAAACATATAAATTATTCTGAAAGATTGATTATGTTTTCTTAAATGTAATGAGAAAAGACAGAAGGGTTGATTGGCTTAGATGTAAAGGGCAGACTGCTTTAAAAAAGCTGTCTGGAAAGAATACTGTTAATCTGTAATTTTTCAGTAAAGAATGTCGAACTTCTAAGTTTAAAATATGAAAATCTACTATTATACTATCCTTCCTGTAAAATCAGTTCCAAATGAGGCTCAGATAAAAAATAAAAATTTCCTGTAAAAATTATAAGATTTTTAGGGAAATTCAAAGAAATAACATGAAAAAATGGGATATAACTTAACTCAGTGGCACAACAACCTATGAGGGCCAAGGCCTACTGTGCCCATATCAGTATACATGACCTTCGGCCCTGGGGTGCATGAGCAGATGTTTCAATCAGGTGGTCAGTCTGACATGAAACCCCCAGTGTTTAGTTCCTTTGCAAGCTTGGTACTCATTTATTGACCCACAGAAGGGATGAAAGGCTGAGTCGACCTAGCCCAACCTGGGATTTGAATCTCGAACCTGTGGTGTGAAAGCGCGATGCACCACCTACCACTCAGCCAATGGGCTTGAAAAAAAATTGATTTATAATTTTAAAATTTGAGCTGCTAATTATGCAATCAATTAATAATCTTCATCTATCCTTTAATGTATCAGATTATTCAATTAATAATTTTTTATTGCAGATATCTAGTTAAAAAATAATTTTAGTGCTATGTTTGTGATTTTAAAGATACATTTTTTCAAAGTCCTGAATGCTTTGAAATATTATAATGTATAAAAAAAATATTGAAAATGATACTTAAAATGTTTTAATAAGTATGCATTTTTGAAAATCTGGAGACAGAACTAATCAGCATTTGTGAATGTATAAGTCATTTGTACAATTTATCTGTTATCAATGTGATATGTCTTCAAATTTAATTTTAATTTATTAATCATCCCTAAATTTGTTTGTGTAATATTTCCAGCTGTTACTGCACTTTGTAAAAGATGTAAATATTTTAAGGTATGTATAATTTAAATTAAGTTCACGTAGCAGAATGTGCTTAACAAATATGTGAAATTGAGAAACATTGTGTTGCTAGAAAAATTATTTTGGTGAAATAATTTTGGTACCCGCATGATATAATCAAAAATTTTCCAATCTTTCATTTGCAGATTATTTTTAAGTATTTAAAAATAGTAGAAAATACTGATTGTTATTATATGTGCCGTTGAAAAAAAACTGTAAGGCTAATCTATTTAGGTTATGATTGGCTTTTTGTGTACTGAAATCTTAAAATCTTAATCAGTCTAGTTAGTATGATTTTGTAATTATAGTCATCATAGTTGAGTCAATTTTCAAATTCTAAAGGCTTTTGATTAGTTTATTTATTTATTATGTTTGCTCCTAAAAGATTGTTTTCACAGATCTTTTTGTGTGTTTCATTTTTTGTCTTAAAAAGGTCGTTTATCAATGTTTAAACTTTTAAAATATCAAAATGAGCATGATTTTGTTAATGCTTATTGTAACTATTATTTTTGACTTCCAAGTAATTATTTTTACAATTATCTTTTTTCTTGGAAAACTAATGCTGTTTTAGTATTATTTGTAATAAACTTCTTAAAAATAAATAATCATTCAGACTTTCATCATATTTACTAGCAGTTCCTCCCCCAATGAAAAATTACTTGAGAGAAACATGTTATAAAAAAATAAAATCATCTTTTTAAGATATTTCAGAAATTAGAAATTTCGCATTATTATTATTTTTAGCATGACATAATCATTTATAGTGTTTTTTACATTTGTGATGTTGTTTCTTCATCTTGTTTAAATATATATTTGAAACAAATTATTGCATATTACTTCTATATTGAAACTATTTTTTCATAATTAAATATTTCAGTATTGGTTTAGTGAATATGGTTTAAAGTAATTATTTGTTTTGAGAATTTTAACAACTTATTATTTGCAACAATATGTTTGTGAAGAATCCTTTTAAAATTTAAATGTATTATGTGATTATAATTTATAATATTTATGTATTATTTTATAATTTAATTTAAATATATTATATATATATATTCTTTTAGGAGATGATGTTACTGTTATTGGATGGGGAACAGAAGTACATGTTTTGCGGGAAGTTTGTCAGCTGGCTCAAGATAAATTAAATGTTTCATGTGAACTCATTGATTTAATGACAATTCTACCTTGGGATAAAGAAACTGTTATCAATGTGAGTTATTTCATCATTGTTGGAAATGATTCTTCTTAATCTAATTTAAAAGAAAAAAATTTTCAACAGGGGAAGACTTTGCTTTTATGAATGTAAAATCATTAATTTGAGTATCTACTGATCACCTCGCCCTAAATAAGTTATAAAAAGATTACATTAAATTGTTATATTTTGGTCTTTTTCTTGGAATTGAGGCAAATATTCCAATGTTAACTCATGCTATTCTTTTAGTTATTCATTTATTCAAACAAGAAGTAACTATTTTTAAGATACAATGATAAATAATAGTTTAAACAGCAAACTCTAATTTGAATGACTATAGCAGTATATGAACCACATATATGTGCAATTTTTCAGCATCTTTACTTGTTAAAAGCATTATATTTGTCAAACTTTAATTTGTTAATACATTTTAAAGCACAAATTTAATGCATGTTTTTTTGGGGGGGGGGAATGTGAAATTTGCTTTTTACACGAAAAATCACTATAATTGAAAGATAATAGAGATTGCTGTTTTTATAATTGAATTCTATGACATGATTTTTAAACTTTTATAAGCATTTAAGCTTTTTGATCAGAATTTTTCTCTAAAAAAATTGAGTATAATGTGTTGAATAAACTTTTAATGTGTAAAGCTAAGTATGTTATTATTTTTTTTCCAAGTCAGTGAAAAAGACTGGACGTTTACTAATTGCTCATGAAGCTCCTTTGACTGGTGGATTTGGAGCTGAAATTGCAGCTACAGTTCAGGTAAATAAATTTTTATGTATTTCTTTCCTGTCTATTTTTGTTATTCAAATAATTATTAAACTTCCTGATTTTGCTTACAATTTTCAATACAAGATTATTTTTTCATGAGATTCCCTCAGAGTCATACTTGTTTTTCAGTTGAGCATAATATGTATAGCTTCAAAGTACCAAATTATCTTTTTTTCCTTCCATGAAATTTGCTAGTTTTGGTATAGACAATAACAGGCTCCCAGAATATTTATGCAACTTGGCCAAATATGGATCTTTCATCAATGGAATTAAATAGTTTTGTATTTAGATAGTATTAAGTTATGGAGAATTAGATTCCTGTTAATAAGGAAGTTATTAATGGACATTTTTAAATTTATATTGATGCAATATTTATACTTAAAGAACACATAACAGACTTTAACAGAACATATAAATTGTTGAGCAAAAATATTTTTAATTTATTTTTACTTGGGTTTTAATAAAATATATGAGAATCAGAATTATTGTGTTTTTGACTGTATTAAACTACCTTTTTAGTTATTATAAGTTCATCAATAATGACTTTGTTGCTTGAAAAATTAAACTTCCTGATTACATATTTTATAGATTTTGGTAACAAATACATAATTATACAATTTTTTAAAAAAAATTGTCATTGATATTTTAACTTCTTGAAGGAGAGGACTATATGTATATTATTATCAAGCATAAGTCCATAAGTTTGCATTCAAGTAAAAGTCCAAAACCATTGATTTGATGCAAAACTAATATAAACCTTCCTGTGGTTATGAAAAGTGGATTTAGTAAAATCTATATATCTGTTTCTGGACAATGAAAAGTCATGAGAATTAGGAGGTTTCATGACTAACAAGCATTAACTGGAAATTAGAATGTAGTAGAATTTGGATCCTAATCGCAATTTTTGGATTTGATAGTTTTCCTGGAGTACCGATAATATTTATGTGTTATCATCTAATTAAAAATATGTTTATTATTAATGCATCATAGAGACTAAACATTATATTTTTAATATTTCGAAAAGAAATTATTTTATTTAACAAAAATATGCTGTCCACTATGAAATTATGTATTTGCATATAAAAGTCTAAATAAAATTCTTCATATTCGGTGATGTAACATACACCTTTATATTGGGGGGGACATAGAATTCTAGAGGGTCCAAGAGCCTGATGCCAAGTATGTATCTAACCAGTTTATAAAATATTAAAAGCAAAACCTGACTTTGCAGGGGAGGGGTTCCTAATATAGGGTGTTTTTTTAGAGGTATAGAACTTTAAATTGCAATAAAACAACGATGTATTATTCGATTGACATGAATTTTTTTTTATTCGAAAGATAATCTTGTGGCATTACATTTTAAATATGATCAAGCAAGGCATAGATTCGTCGAATGGGCCCAAAACGAGATTGCCGTTGTTCCCGATTTTCATAAGCGAATTTTGTTTAGCGATGAAGCGTACTTCTGGTTGAATGGCTACGTCAACAAACAAAACTGCCGCATTTGGAGTGAAGCTAATCCACAAGTGTATGTCAAAACACCATTACATCCAGAAAAACTGACTGTTTGGTATGCTTTATGGGCTGGGGGAATCATTGGTCCGTACTTCTTCAAAAACGATGGAGGCCACAACGTTACTGTCAATGGTGATCGGTATAGAGCCATGATTACTAACTTTTTCGTTCCTGAATTGAACAATCATGATGTCCAGGAGCTGTGGTTCCAATAAGACAGCGCAACATGTCACACAGCTCGTGCCACAATCGATTTATTGAAAGACACGTTTGGTGACCGCCTAATTTCACGTTTTGGACCTGTGAATTGGCCTCCAAGATCTTGTGATTTAACACTGCTGGACTATTTTCCATGGGGCTATGCAAAGTCATTGGTCTATGCGGATAAGCCACAAACGCTTGACCATTTGGAAGACAACATTCGCCGTGTTATTGCCGATATACGGCCACAAATGTTGGAAAAAGTCATGGAAAATTGGACGTCCAGATTGGACTCCAGCCGTGGCAGTCATATGGCAGAAATCATATTTAAAATGTAATGCCAAAAGATTATCTTTCGAATAAAAAACAATTCATGTCAATCGAATAATACAACATTGTTTTATTGCAATTTAAAGTTCTATACCTCTAAAAAAACACCCTATATTATTTTTTATGCCACTGTTCATAATAGCATATTAGAAGAGCAAATGATTGTTACTAATTGTTGCAAAAAAGAAATTTACTCTTGAGTTTAAAATCTTTGAGAATTTCTTTTTGTTTTATTTCACATTAAATCTGTTTTTCTGAATATTTGTGATAAACACACAAACATCCTGACTTCATGAATTTATGTTATCACTCTTTACTTAATAGGAGAAAAGAGTTTGTTTGGTTTCTTCCCTCTCTCTTTGTTTTTTTCTTGTCTAAACTATGGTAGTCTAAACAGATTCACTAAGACTAAATTTTTATAACTTAGTATTTTTTTAAAAAATGTCTTTTTTTAGAATGAGTGCTTCTTGAACTTGGAGGCTCCTATTCAACGAGTGACTGGTCATGATGCTCCATTTTCCCATGTATTTGAACCCTTTTATATTCCTTCAAAATGGAGATGCTTTGATGCCATAAAAAAGTTAATTAACTTTTAAGCAGTTTTTTTTTGTTATATCTTGTCACAAGGCAGCAAGAGATTTATTTTTAATTCTTTCATATCAGTTCTGTTTTAATATATACAGATGAAGGAAAATAATATTGCATTTAAAATATATTTTTTATAAAAAGTTGTGGATTTTGTTATATATATATATATATACTTAAATAAAGTGTCAGATTTGTTGTTGCAGTGTGTATTATAATTAACTTATAGATGTAATGTCCTTTCTTGTGTTGATTACACATGTCTTGTAATTTTTTTTAATGAATGTAGTCTATACCGCATTTTTATAGGATGATCTGTTTGTAATATGATGAAAATATTTTGAATCATAATTATATTCTCCCAGTCAGAATTGCCATTTTTAGTCAAGTGAAATTACATAATAATTGCACAATTATGAAATATAGTTTTGAACATAAGACTTCCTTAATTGGTATTGGTTAAAGGAAGTTCTAGAGTTAATGACACATAGGATTGGTTTTGATAACTTTTTTTTTTTGTTAAATACTTTAACATGGTATACATGTTTAGTATGAGCTATGTATGAGGGGTTTTTTTTTAAAAAATTATTTGATTATATACTAAAATTTAATTTGTAAATAATTTAATTTGCAATTTGCTTTAAGTTCCGATAAAATGTAACAAAAGTTAAATGCTCTAAAGTTCTAATCTGCTTTATTTTTAAGAAGATCCAGTAATTGTATGTGTGTGAATGTTTTTGATTTTTATTCTTATGTATGACATGAAGACTGCTTTTTTGTATTAAAGCAATTTACTTACTGTATTCTATATAATAGGCTTAATTTGGTACTATATTTGATTATGTATAAAGATTCAAAGCTAATGTGTATAATGTTCTGTCTTTAATTTAAGCATGTACTTCCTTTAAGTATATAACATGTGTTGTAATAAGGCAAAATGACATTAAAATTATCAAACGGAAATAATCTGATAACCTGATGAACACTAAGGTGAACTAATGAACACTAACACTATCACTGTTTCTGGCTTAACTTCAAAGATTATGTAATGCATGTTCAATTCATTTGGGTATCAAAATTCTCTTTTAGCATGTTGTAGAGGTTGGCACTAAAACTTTGGAGGTCTATGTGCTTAAATTAGAAAAAATTCTTTTTACTTTTACTGACAACTCATGAAAAATTGCATTTTTTTTATTGTTTAGAATGTTTGCAATTAATGTCAGTAAGTTTATTTACATGTTCAATATTAAATAAACAACAATGCAGTTTAATTTTCTTGTTTTCAGTAAACAAGAACAATATTTATGTATTTTTCAAATCTAGAATACTGAAAATCTTGCTACTTTTAAAACTCTGGCCAAATGTCAGTTTGACACTGGGATATTATTAAAAAATTTGTATAAAATGTGCATTTTAATGGGGTTTTTTAAAATGCATCTCATAGACACAATAAATATACCTGAAAAAATTAGAGAATAATTTTGCAAGGTAAGAAAATATAAATAAAAAAATAATTATTTACAATTAATACACTTATAGCTAATGTATTTTGTACATTTGCAACTTGTCATTACCTTGCAACATTTTTAGTTTATCACATTCCAGTGACACTTTTTCCTCTGAGGAACCATTGACCACCTATGTCGCCAGGCGTTTAGTGCCATGTAGTGATCTTGTGCAGATGTCGATGCTCTGTGGCGACCTTGGCTATTACCTTCCTGATAACAGAAGCTCTTGTTTGGAATTGATTCCATAACCGGGTGACCACTTTCGGGCCACTTGTAATCATCGAGCCACCTCCGCTTGAAACTGACCAGCTTCACGCCTGCCAATGGCTATCCATCTCACAGAATCATCTAAATCAGGGGTGTCCAACCCAAATGACCTTGCGGGTCACTTCGGAAAAACATTATGATCTCTCGCGGGCTGCATATAAAAATATGTACCTTAAAATCAGATTTGGAAACAAAAAAAAAACATTTATTCGAGTGAAAATTTAAAACAGAATGAATTATCATTATTTTTTTAAATTTTTTTTTCATGTATACAGACATAGATAATAGAATAATGTTTATATAATATGATAATGCAATGATCAAATAATGTTTAAAATATTACAGTTGCCATTTTCTTGAAAATTACGGTGTTCCTATTGAATTGATCTTTCGTTACTCATTGTTGAAATTTGATAGTGCTGTCATTCGCAAACGATCAAGTATACATTGTCCTTTATCTTAACTTTCCTGAATATTTTTGTAAAACTTTAAAGAACATCTCTGACTGTCTCTTGCTCTTTGGGCACTCTAAACAGAAAAGGAGGAGGAGAAACAAAAGTCGCACACATAGAGAATTATGTATCATCCATAGTAAATGATATGCATAATGCAATTCGAAATTTATTAAAAAAGTAATTTACTATAGTAAAATAAAATGTAACTGTTTGATAAAATATAAATATATTTTAATGTAAAGGACATTTTTATCATCAAAAAAAGTATTTATTTTAAAACAAGAACAGGTAAATATACATTGTATATATATATATATAAATTTCCCCTCAAATAAATTTCAGAATGAAAAAACTTTAAAAATCTGATATTTAAAAAAACACCCCGATCTAAATAATTACGAGAAGTCACTCTCATTGAAAACAGGCTAACATGTTTGCTCTAATGCAATATTCACAAAACTGCAGACAAAATCCCCATATACTTAAACTGTCTCAATCCAGTATTTCTGCGAAAACTAACGCTGAGCAACTTTTTTTAATAAACCGAAGGTTAATATTGTACTAGTTCTTCAAAATATATATAATACAAAATTTTCAATTTTTTTTTAAGAACAAAACATTTATTGAGTTTTTGGAAAATAATCTGATTACGGAATCTGCATCAATGATATGTTTTGAGCTTTAAACAAAATCAAAAAAGTCTTCGTCTACCGTAATTGAGAATGTATACACACATTATATCATCCTCTACTGCAACGAATTTCTCCAGTAGGGCTGTCCAATAATACAAAAACTTTCTCAAACATTTCATTAAGTGTCTAGTGTTTTCCGTATTTTGTTCATTCCCGGAAGGGAAATCTTTTCGTGTTAAGAAAAAAGGAATGCATGAAAATACATAGTAATTAGTCGGGACCGTTGTATTATTTCGTGTTAACCGATGTTTGGTCTTAAATGATTTCGCGTTAAGCGTATTCCACTGTACTTATTTTTAAAGAAATGTTGCAGATCATGTCTTATTTTTGATCTTATCTAAATAAACAGTTCAACTATGTGTGGAGATTTCAATGTTAGTAACAATTTAATAAATATTTAAGGTATCCGACTACGTTCGGAACCGTGATTTTGCAAATGAGTATAAATGGATAATATTTATGATATTTAGTGTCACTTAGGTTAGAAAATGTATATAAAATTGTTTTAAGAATAGTATTACAACAAAAAATTATTTAAGTACAATATTTTGACAAAAAATGAGCATAGAATGACCCATTTTCAATATGTTCTCCTTTTGTAAAAAATGCTTCTATTATAATAATACTTTGCCTGTATATAGTTCAGACCTCTGTACAGAGGCTCAACTAGAATTTTTGAAATATATAACTTAGAGATGGATTTATCCATGTTTTACAACAGAGGGGAGAAATTGTAAGAAAAAAACGCCGATAATTATTTCAATTGGTTGTAACTCTGAAAGTAATGTGAAATTTTTTAAAAAAATAGTTCAGGCTCTCTCTGGAGAAGTCTGTACTTTACATAAGCAAAATATTATTATTTTAGAAGCATATTTTTTATAAAAGGAGAACACACATTTTGAAAAAAGGTTATTCTAAGTTAATTTTTTGCCGAAATATTGTATTTAAATAATTATTTTTGTCAAGATGTCCTTAAAACAATTTTATACATGTATTCTAATCTAAGTGACACTAAATATCATGAAAAGTATCCATTTATGCGCCTTTTTAAAATCATGGTTCCGAACGTAGTCGGATACCTTAAATACATATATTATATCTTCTGTAACAGCTGTACAGCAATCAGTAACATTTTTAGTACTAGTTCAAATATTTTTATACATTCTATACGAAAAAAAAATACAATTATTTTTCTGAATTATTTGCGCTACAATATTACTTCCTGTACATTCTATCAAATTCTACTATTCTAGCTAGTTATGGTCAGAGTTGAAAACTCGTGGCCGGGGTGTTGTCAAATCCTGGTAACTATGAAGACCTCTAGTGTTGAGGGGCTGTTATACATGTTGAGACTTAAAGCCCCCGATTTTACACTTTAACTTCAAAGATAAATGAGCTTTTATGTTCATTTCTTGTAACATCTAATTTCTTGTAACGACTAATATTCAAATAATTTCTTTTTATACTTAAGGCATTATATTTAATTGCTAGTAAGATATACATTGACTGATGGGGCTATGGGGAAAATATGAAAGGCTGTTATCCCCGTTAAACCTGTTTTTTTTTTAGTTTAGTTAATATCAATCTTTTATTTTGCGTAAAAAAAAAAGCAATTTACACAGAGATACGTATATTACTGCATAATATTTTCTTATAATAACATTTTCGATGTATTGTCTAGATGTTTTGGGATATTTGGACAGCAAAATATAAGGGTTGCCCAGATGAAAAGTGGACAAGATCAATAAAAAAGAATGATTTTATTGGAAATCAAAAGAAATAGCTCTGGGGGTTGTAATCTAGGTTCCATCGTTTCGGCAGAAAGTCGTCAATCTAGAAAGAATGTGGTTGATTCTTGAGAAAGTCCTGCGCCCAGCTTCATTCACTTCAACGTCCAAATAGAAGCGTAATACTGTCTTAAGTAGCCTAAAGGTCTAGGTCGGACTGTACGGTGGGAGCTGTACCATTTCCCAATGAATGTTTTTAAAGTTGCCTTGGTTTCACAGGAGACGTGGACGGACATTGTCATGAACATCCCATTTCATTTACTGTCCTCGAAAATTTTTATTTCAACTGTTCCAAGGCATTCGATCTAAACGGTGCCGGTGCTCGCCACAGACTGAAATTATTCATCGATAGATGTCCGCATTAAACTCACCTCCTGCAATCAGAAACCTTACTACAGCATGTTGTTCCGATCTGGACGCATCCCTATTTGGCACGAATTTACTTTGGATTAATTTCCTCTACCACTAACAGGTTTCATTGTTAAATTTCGTATGCTGTGTACACTTCCTACTGTCCTTCGTCTCCCTGTTTGGTGGCTCTGCCATAGCTACACTCATTCTGACGCAATCGCACGTGTCCATTTTTCATTTGGACAACCCTTATATTTTTCATATTACGAAACGTTTCCCGAAGCTAAGTACCGTTTTGAAGGGGAAAAAAACTCGCATAAAAAATATTTTTTATAAACAAAATTTAGTTTTACGTGAAAGAGCATGTAGGAAATTATTTTTCTACGTAGTTTTCCACCATTGTTCATGTATTTTTATATCGCAAAACCATATCTTGTCTATACCCTCTTTTAAAAAAACATATCACCAGTGTACAGTTTTTAAAATTTTTAGAAACTCATTATAAAGCAATTGTGAACCGACTGTTTTCGCGAATTTTCTCATTCACTTTTTCAACTAAACCATCATTAGCAACAGGAGGTCGTTTATGCTTCGTCATAAACATTGGTTCGCCCATCATTGAATTGTCGAATCCACTTTCTCAACATTCCATCATTCATTCACTGCATTTTCACCATAAATTTCTACAAGTTAACGATGGATTTTAACTGATTTAACATTCCTTGTTTTCAAAAAACGGATTACAGAACGCACTTCACAGTCAACGGGATTGAGAATCGTCTTAAACATTTTGAACGCCTACTAACACGTATAAAAATAACACAATCCAATTGTAATTGCGTCACTGGACTGCCAATCAACCAAAGGCGCAAGTGTTGAACTGCAAAACTACAACTGCGGTCGTGGTAGAACGAAATGGTACTTAGTTTTCGGACATGCCCAGTAGTAGTATTCTCTAAATTTAGTTTTAAAAAAAATGTTTCTTTTGTGCGTTCAGAAACATCTAACATGACAGTGGTTGTTCAGATTGAGCTTTTACTAAAAACCCCGTTAATTTGCCAAATAATGGAAGTAAAGGGGAGATGCACGAAAATTGAAACTTGAATCTTAAAAGATGAAGCCATTGGCTGAGAGGTAGCGTACCGCGGTTTCACGTCACAGGTCCGGGATTCAAATCCCGACCTGGGCAAGGTCAACTTAAGGCTGTATCACACGTACATTTTTGATGCAAATTTTCGCCCAATTTTTTGTTTAATCTGAGGGTGAAGGGTTGTCGTAAACAAAACGACATGCTGTGACGTCAGCCGCGCTCTATCTCCCCATTGAAAAATTACTCGCCGATTTTTCTGCTTCGGAAAACGAACATCCAAAGCTATTGCTTTTATTTCGCTCGCGCTTTTGTTGATGGGCGTAAGCAGAAATGGAGCACCATTCTGTTTAAATATTATACGCCATTAAAATATTACACTCCATATCTGATGCGTTTGACGAAATCGAAGCCGCCATCTTGTTTGTGTCGTAGGCCGCCGAAGAACCACATTGGCTGGAATTTCAAGCAACTTTTTGAGCTATCTAGCAAAAAGTTGTTCGAAAGCCGTTACTATGACAACTGAGTAAAAATTGGACGATCAATTGCTCGAAACGTGTACGTGTGATAAGGCCTTTAGCATTTCATCCTTGCAATGAGTCGATAAATGATTAGCAAGCTTGATTGGGAATTAAACACAGGGGGTTTTCATCAGACTGACTATCTACTGATGCACGTCAGTGCCCAAGGTCACGAAAACTGAGTTGGGAACGGTAGGCCTTGGCCCTCATGGGCTGTTGCACCACTGAGTTTAGTTTGAGTCTTAAAAGGCATGCTATGATACATGGAAATGATGAAAAAAGAAAATCTACTGGAGATGTCATTTGAAGGTCCCTTTCCCCTTTAAATATCACGAAGATGTCCCATTAGGCGAGTAGTTATGATTGGAAACTAGTAGCCGACTTTGTTTCTGTCAAGTTTTGTGCTCCAGTTCTGTTACCATTAAAATCTTGCAGTATAGTTGTCACTGTATTGTTGTTTGCTGTACGTTTAATCTAGCAAATCTGAGGGTCTTTATGTTGGCGCTATGTGGAAGTTTACAGAGTAGGTTACTAGCTCTGATTTCAATTTCGTAACTTGATCGAAGTTTAAAATTGCAAGGTCCGTCGTAATTTGAGTTTTTTCAGATAAATTTTGATATGCCTATTTCTTTGTCTTATTTTTGTTTATTTATTTTTTCTGTCTGATTTTGTACTAACTGTGCACTTTCATTAGAGGTATTCGTTACACATGTTTTTGTAAGTTATTTTTTTCTTTCTCTTACCCTGTATTTGTTTGTTTTTAGCTTTTTGCATGTTGCTCATTCCAGTGTATTTTGAAACTGTGTAATTCCGGGCTTTTTAATCAGTTTGTTATTACTTGCATGTGATTTGGAAATGTATGTTTCAGCTAACCTGTAAGTTATTTAAACTTCTGTTTGTGCACTTCTGTAAAAAATCGTAAATGATAAGATTTTTGTTCAGTAAAAATGGAGTGGGGGGAGGCAGGGGCGTAGCTACCGCCGTATCAATGATACGGGGCCCCAACATGTGTAACTACAGTCCACTGACAGAGCTCCCCTATCTAAAAAAGAGCCCCGAAGGAAGTTTGATACAGTGCCCCCTCAGAGCCAGCTAAGCCAGTGGGGGAAGGATTTGTTTCCCGGGGAATTGGTTTGTAGCTCAAAACCCTTTTGGGTGAACTCAGTCTATTTGCGTACTTCACCATTAGCCCTCGCGTTTCTTCAATTGATTGATTGTTTTTTCACATTGTACTCAGAAACAACACATTAGCTGTATGCGAGGAGCCTCGTAATTTTTGAACATGGTCAAGGTCGACATTTGAGCTGGCTTCCCATCTCCATGCTTCCACTCTACGCCAACGTGAGAGCCTTAAGCCTCATCAGATTTAACTTGCATTAGTTCCTTTAAGCGCGGCACGTCTTCAATGACACCAAGACTCTAAGCCAGGGATACTCAACCCTTTTTTCTGCTGGGCCGCATACATACGTCATCCGTTTGACGCAGGCCGCAACATGAGGTCAAGGGGGAGGAATGCTTTAAGACAAAGATAACATTGGAAATTTAAAATGTGGAAATTGATCAAAATATTATAACTCTTGTTTTAATTATTATTTTTATGTAATAAAAACACGCATATATATATATATATATATATATTGTATCTACTTTTGTTGTGTTTGCTGAATTCCAATTTCTTACTTCTTTAGTACTGTGGGTTCTAGTTATTCTTCACTTTTATTTTATTATACTATATATATATATATTATTTATATATATACATATATACATTTTTTTGTTACTAACACTAAATTAAAAGAATTTTAGAAATGCTCCTCCACAATTTTTGCATCAGTAAATGGTTTCAAATGACTACCAATTATATGACAGACTTCATAGGATGTCTTGGTTACTGCTGTGACATTGCCACTGACAAAACACTTTTTTTGCTGTTGCAAAGAATATTCAATGTAACCTATATATTGACATCTCTTGAAAGACATCTTGGAATAAAATGATTCCTGATTACTGGTATTTTTAAATACAGCACTTTCGTGACAAATCAAACAAGTTCTGATCCATGTTTGTTTTTCACTACAAAACAGTCAACCTCCCAATCGTTCGAATATTTTTCGCTTGCGAGGTACGAAAGATCGCTAAAAATTAGTTCCACCCGTAAAATTGTCGCTACTCTACTGTTGTCTGTCATCGCTAACCGTAATCGTTACTAATAGAAAAAGAATATCAATTCGTAGCCGTACGACATCGACAGCAAAAAAGCAAAATTGATGTATTTGATTTCTTGTCAAAGAATTTACCACCAAATTTTTTAATACATTGATCTAAAATTAGTGAATTTTTTAAAGCAATGGATCATGACCGGGTGTCACTCGGTGGGCCGCACGTTGAGTATCGCTACTCTAACCCATGAACTGACAGAAAAAACGCTGGCCACGATTAAACTGCCTTCATGAATGAACGTCGCACTATTCAGCTACACGAGGGCTTTTGGCGACGGACCTCGTAATTTTGAACCATGGTCAAGTGACGTGGACGACACCTGAACCGGCACTCCCTCTCCTAACTACCGCAACACACCAACGGGAGGACGTTTCAGCTCTCGACAGATTTAACGTGCATCGCTGCCCTACACGGCGGGTCTTTAGTGGTACCAGGCTCGAACTCATGACAAGGCAAGCCACGGTCCGATACCTATACCACTCGGCTACCGCGGCCTTGGTCCCCTCTGCATGGCGGGTCTAAAGCGGTACTAGGCTCAAATTCATGACTCGAGTCCGATACCTTGACCACTAGGCTATTGTGACCACATAATATAATCAGAACCATTTTAGAACACTAAATCTCTGAACACAAAATGATACTAAATGATCACATTTCTTTTCAGAAATATGTAACCAAAACCCAAAACGAAGAACCGTAAAAAAACACATTAAATGACAGAAATATAATTCAGTTTGAACATTTTTGTTGCGGATGATGTATTAGGTTGGGGAAAAAGAAAATCATTTTTTCGTTAGATGGCTGTAGTGTCGATATCTCGTGAAGTATCCATCAAACAATTCCAAATTTATGCTCGTTGTCAAGAAGACATTTTACACTAAAAAAATTATTTTGCTTTTTTTTGTTTGGTCCATTCAATTGTGAGTTACAGGGTGTTAAAAATGGAAGTCAACAAAGAGAAAATTCGATTCTTTTTACAGTTTTTCTTTGATAAAGGCGAAAATGCAAGCCAGGTGGCTGAAATTGCGAATGATATTTATGGTGTCAATACCGTAACAGCTAATTACGTGCAAGTTTGGTTTCGTCGATTCCGTTCAGGTATTTTTGATGTTAAAGATGTACCTCGTACAGGTAGGCCCGTTGTCGAATATGTCGATAAAACCACAGAAATAATTGATATTGACCGGTATGTTAGTAATCGTAGCATCGCTCAGGAACCAAAGATCGACCATAAAACAGTTTTAAGCCATTTGCGCTAAGTTGGATTCAAATAGAAACTCCATGTTTGGGTGCCGCACCAATTAACACCAAAAACATAATGGATCGAATTTCCATCTGCAAAGCCTTGGCCAAACGGAATGAAATCAACCCATTTCTTAAACGGATGGTGACTGGGGATGAGAAATGGGTCACATACCACAATATTGTGCGAAAACGATCGTGGTCAAAGTGCGGTGAAGCAGCTCAAACGGTGGCCAAACCAGAACTAACGCCCAGGAAGATTCTACTGTATATTTGGTTGGACTTGAAAGGAATCATTTATTAGAAGTTGCTTCCGCATGGCCAAACACTAAATTCAGATCTCTACTGTCAACAACTAGGCCGTTTGAAGCTAGCGATTGATCAGAATTGGCCAACAGATTAGGTGTTGTGTTCCATCACGACAACACCAGGCCATACACTTCTGTAGCGACTCGCCAGAACCTCTGGGAGCTTGGTTGGGAAGTTTTAATACATCCAGCATATAGACCGAACCTGGAACCAAACGATCACCACCTTTTTCTCGCATTGCAAAACTTCCTGAGTGATAAGAAATTGGGATCATGAGAAGATTGTGAAAACCGATTACTAGATGTTTTCGCCAATAAGGACCAAGACTTCTATGAGAGAGGCATTTAAAAGGTACCATTAAAATAGCAACAAATTATACAACAAAACGGTGCATATTTGACCCAAATCGGGCAATCAGAAGTATGTTAAATAAGGTCTTGATTTTCACGCAAAAATATTGGATTTCTTTTTTCTCAACCTAATATTATTGCCTATAGTAATCTTTTAAGGAATAGTTTTCTTTAATTTGAACTTTTTATGTTCTCTGCTCCTTGAGGATAATATTTTTAGAAAGTAGTCTTGTGTTAAATTATAACTTTATACACGTCTCATTTTTAAACATTATTAGTAGTGAAGACAGCGACATGTTTTCTGCGTGAGAAACATGAAGCTTTGTAAGATATATGTACAATCACACGAAGAAACAATTATGTAATTTAAAACATATAAAATAATATTGATATGTTTACATGTAACTATTATTTTATTTTAATTCATTGACAAATAAAGTGATAACTTATTTCAAATTATTTATTGATGGAAACTTATTTAAACGTTTATTATTTAACGTGCATAGGTCTCCTCTGCACAACAGGTCTTCAGTGGTATTAGGCTCGAACTCATGACATGCCGGCCATGAGTTGACCACTAGGCTATTGCGGCCTTGGATTTTTTTTATTGGTATATTCAGAATTGCTTAAAATTACTTTCTTTCTTTTCTTAAAACTTCTCTACAATTAAATTTTTTAAAAAACATTCAAAGTGCTATAATTATTAATGTGTAACATAAAATGTACCAAAAGGTTATCGCAGATGAGGGCTTATATGGTTACGAGTTAGTAGCTAAAATGAAATTTAAGTCAATTCCTTCTTAGGTCAACAAAGAAAATCTTATTTTAGTTACTTTTTATTAAATAGTTACAATTAATATAAAGATGTATATACATATGACAGAATCACAATAGTAAGTGACAAAATTGAAAGCGATTTTCCTTGCAATGTTCCATTTTCCTTTCTAATTAGGGTGTTAGACTATTTTTGTTTGTTTGTTACTATTTATTCATTAATTAGGTTTAATTATTCTAATAAAATAGTACAGTAAAATAAAAATTACGTTCTCGGAAATCAGACCATCCCAGTTGGGATTCGAACGCACGTCACTTGGATTAGAAGTCCTACGCGCTATCTATTGCGCTACAGGACACATCGAACGATTTTTCTTTCTATATAGGCTATTGGAATATTACTTTTGTTTGTTACTGTTTATTCATTTTTTAACATAATTAATGAATTAATATTTGAAAAACTGTATTAACATCAAATGTCATCCACTACAAGTTCAAAAAAATGTATTTGAACTTGAATGGATGGATAGAAAGTATTTTGTTAACGATTTAAAATTTGAACAAAACAAATATATAGATAGATCATTATATAGAGAGTAAGCTAATAGTAGGAATTGAAAAAAAATCTATATATACTCACTCCCCCTCACTTTATATTCCATGTTAAATCATTTATTTTTTGGTGAAGCTGTTTTTATTCCGAAGGCGTATTTAAATGCAATTTAATTGAAATTACTGAAGGAAAATAATCTAAACGCGATGCAAAACATTGACCGGTCCGTGACAATGAAAAGGTTGGAAAGCACGACCGCAGTGGTTTATGGTCATGAACTCGTGACCGGCATTTCACGGGTTCGAATCCTGGTGCCAATGAAAATCTGCCGTGTAGAGGGGGCTGATGAACATTTAGTCTGTCGTGGTCCAAAATCCTACCGTTGGCGTGGTGTGATAGTTAGGAGAGAGGTGCCAGCTCAGGTGTCGCCCTCGTTACTTGACCATAGTTCAAAATTACGAGGTTCGTCGCCAAAAGCTCTCATGTAGCTGAACACAGTGCGACGTTTATATTCACTCACTCACGCGACGTATAAATATAACACTCTTTCACTCAAAAAACTAAATATTTAAAAAGAATTTTTTATTTCAGTCTCCAAGTCGGATTTTCTTTCATATCAAAGATAATTCATTACGGTATCCGACTACGTTCGGAACCGTGATTTTAAAAAAGCGCATAAATGGATAGTTTTCATGATATTTAGTGTCACTCAGATTAGAATACATGCATAAAATGGTTTTAAGGACATTTTGACAAAAAAATTATTAAATACAATATTTCGGCAAAAAATTAACTTAGAATAACCTTTTTTCCAAATGTTCTCCTGTTGTGAAAAATAGATCTATCATAATAATATTTTGCCTGTATATAGCTCAGACATCTCTACAGAGGATGAACTATAATTTTTGAAAAATTCACATTATCTTCAGAGTTACCACCAATTGAAATAATTATTCGCGTTTTTTTCTTAAAATTGCTCCCCTTTGTTGTCGTAAAATATGAATAATCCCACTTCTATATTATATATTTCAAAAATTCTAGTTGAGCCTCTGAACAGAGGTCTGAGCTATATACAGGCAAAATATTATTATAATCGAACCATTTTTAACAAAAGGAGAACATTTGGGAAAAAGATTATTCTAAGTTAATTTTTTTGACAAAATTTTTTTATTTAAATACAATATTTTGGCAAAAAATTAACTTAGAATAATCTTTTTCCCAAATGTTCTCCTTTTGTTAAAAATGGTTCGATTATAATAATATTTTGCCTGTATATAGCTCAGACCTCTGTTCAGAGGCTCAACTAGAATTTTTGAAATATATAATATAGAAGTGGGATTATTCATATTTTACGACAACAAAGGGGAGCAATTTTAAGAAAAAAACGCGAATAATTATTTCAATTGGTGGTAACTCTGAAGATAATGTGATTTTTTCAAAAATTATAGTTCATCCTCTGTAGAGATGTCTGAGCTATATACAGGCAAAATATTATTATGATAGATCTATTTTTCACAACAGGAGAACATTTGGGAAAAAGATTATTCTAAGTTAATTTTTTTGCCAAAATATTGTATTTAAATAAAAAAATTTTGTCAAAATGTCCTTAAAACAATTTCATGCATATATTCTAATCCAAGTGACACTAAATATCATGAAAATTATCCATTTATGCGTTTTTGAAAATCACGGTTCCGAACGTAGTCGGATACCTTAAGGCTGTTTTCGGTGAATGTTAAACTACAGGACCCGAATTTGGAATATTTTTTCAGATATAAAAGTACTCAAACATTAATACACTCATGTCCATAAATTAAGGATATTTCAAAATCACACAGAAATTGAACTCTAAAATAAAAATTTCACCTGTAGAATTATCACACACATCTTGAAAAAGAATATGCAAATTACAGGAAACCACCAGATGGCGCGGATAGTACGTCACAATGACGAGAGTGTAAGAGAGGGGTATATAAGGAATGGTGGCAAAGAAATAAAATTGCTACCACCCGGCCCCACATCACACATCTAAATTCTCATTTTCTTACACCCAAAGTAAATTTCTTAATAACTCATTTAATATTCTCAATATCAACACATAATTATTTAATTAAGCAGCAATGGGCTAAGTGAAAGCTGAACTCATGTAACTCATCCAGTTGATTATGATAGGAGATTGAGCTTCCCTGCGGGAAGCAGGTACTCCAGTAATCCGTCAACTTATCTACCACCCGGCCGTTTCCTTTTCTACCTCATAAATTTTCGCCCCTACTGGACATCCGTCACTACACCACTCACCCCCCACATGGGCAGTCATTTTTCCTGAGCCATTATCCTCGCTTTTCAACAGCCAATAGGAAGAGTCGCTCTTCCACTCAGATTCCTCACTGAAAACTTTCCGAGATGTCAAGATCCATGCCTCGAAGCTCAGCCTACTGGCCTGCCGCCGCTCGTCCAATTGCAATGATCTACTACCAAACATGAAAACCCAACGATCAGCCATGTCATTAAAGAGACTTTTGCCAGAGATACGGGATTAAGGGTTCTTCGAACCCATGTGCCCGAATAAATTCCCGCAGAAGTAAAATTGTTCACAAGCGCTTTAAAAGCCTTTCAGTGCAATAACCGCATAGTTATGGCACAAAGGAAGCATTTGGATGATTTTTTACGTGGTAGAATTATTGGACGAGTGGAATGTGGGCGTACCCAGCTGGATGTATCCGAGGAACTTGGAATCGCCCAGAGTGTCATCTCCAGGCTTTGGGAACGATTCCAAGATGATGGTAATGTGAGTAGATGTTACAGCACAGGTCGCCCCCGAGTTACAACGCCGAACGAGGACCGGTATATTTGACAGTTACTGCCAAAAGAAACAGATGGAGCACAGCATCAGACCTGTCTCGTCAGCTACTGGTACGACAGTTTCAAGGCAGACCGTGTACAGACGCTTAGGGCACTTTCGTCTATATGCTCGTAGGCCTGTCAGATGTGTTCCACTTACCGCAACTCACTGTCGCCTACGATTAACCTGGAGTAGAAAGCATGCATTGTGGACACCACAACAGTGGTCTTGTGTGATGTATTCCGACGAGTCCAGGTTTAGTTTTCAGTCTGATTCTCGCCGGACTTTAATATGGAGAGCGCCAGGTACCCGTTACCGCAAAGAGACCACCATTGAACGACACCGTTACGGTGGTGCAGGATGGCTCGTTTCGGGAGGAATTATTCTTGGTTCCAGAACTGACCTGCATGTTCAGAGTGTAGCGATGACAGGCCACATCTATCGGGATGACATTCTGGAACAACATGTACGTTTGTTTCGGGGTGCCATGGGTGCTGAATTTCTGTTTATGGATGACAACGCCCGTCCTCCCCGTGCAAACATTGTAGACGAATGCCTTCAATCGGAGGATATCACCCGTATGGATTGTCCAGCATACTCACCGGACTAGAATCCAATAGAGCATGTGTGGGATATGCTTGGCCGACGAATTGCAGCCCGTCAACTCCCTCTCGCCTGTCTACCGGAACTTCGGAGGGCATTGCTTGATAAATGGTGTAATATTCCCCAAGATCAGATTGATAATTTAATACT
Organism: Trichonephila clavipes; assembly: GCA_019973935.1. Lineage (NCBI taxonomy): Eukaryota > Metazoa > Arthropoda > Arachnida > Araneae > Nephilidae > Trichonephila > Trichonephila clavipes. The sequence goes on from BMAU01020473.1 coordinate 453,528, forward strand.
CAGCATGTCTAGGCGTTGTAAGGCCTATATTGCATCGTCCGGGAGACATACTCCGTATTAACCATCATACTAACCATGTTATACTGTTTTTTGTAAATAGGTTCTTTTTTTAAATTTGCTCCATGGAGTAAAAAATCGCAATTTTTATTAATTATGTCAAACATATAGCATTTTTTTTTTTTTTGCTCTTTACCTTTTGTTTAATAAATAGACTTTACAAATAAGTCAAATTTGTTTTGCTTCTGTCTCTTTCTTTGCCTGAACTTCATTATCCTTAATTTATGGACTTGAGTGTATTATATTCTGGTTTCATTATCCTTTAAAGCAAACCTTTTTATCGATGCATACCAGTCAACGTTTGATAATTTTACCGCGGCCCGCCAAGGGTGGGACACGTTGATTGTTGATATTTTAGATTGTTTTGGTTTAACAATTTTAATTTAGTTACATTTAAATATGCTTTCAGAATAAAATATAGTTACACCACAAATGAATAAAAGTTATTTAACGTGGGACATAAAGTGATTTCCGTGGAAAGTTGTGCAAATCCGATAGAAATGTACCACTTTAAATAAAATGGCAATCGTTTAATGTTCTTTAGGCGGCCCGGCACCATTTGATCCGCAACTCGGTACCGGTCCGTGGACCGGGGGTTGCGGATCACTGCTGTAGAGAATCGCTTATTTTATCATACTACTAATTTTTATCCGAGTTGATGCATTTTTTCTATTATAAAATGTGTTTCGCGTTTTTTCTTCTATACCGTAATGCTCCCTTTACACGTTAAAAGGACAAACAAATTAGTTATGAAATATTTTGAAATTTTAAAAACACTATATTATAAAGAAATGCATGAGTTACAATGTCACAAATTTTTTATAAAAATTGAAGTATTTTTTCTGTCCGAAAATTTGCTATGCGTTCTTGTGTATGCGGTTCACGCTCTTGTGTATGCGGTGAAAACAGCCTTAATATTTTTTTTTCCAAAATAAAGGATACTTTAAAACTTTCAATAAATCAATAAGGCTATTTTGATATTTATAATGTTCATGTTCTTGATTAAATGTGATTATAAAGCGTATTAATTCTTATTTTCCTCTTCGCAGTGATTGGTATTTCACACCGTCAAGCAAATTAAAAGCAGAAAGTTCTTATTATATTTAAATTACGAAATAATAAATTTTTAAAATAATTTTTTTAAAATAAATTTAATTTGATACTAAAATGTCTTCTACTTAAAATTAACATACACACAGAAAGAAAAAAAAGCTTTAAGGAATATGTAACTATAATTAATTAAATTCATATTCCTCAATTTTTATTAATCCCAGATTTTCACAAATTAAATTCACATTTAAAATTTTCATTACTTCTCTGGAATTAATTAAAGAGAAAAGAATAAAATTTTATAAATATAAAAATTATTCAAGTAATTTACTAAAACATTATTTTGCAAGTACAGGAAATAAAAAAAAATTCTTTTTTGAGAATTTGTCTTATGTTACAAAATAAATAGTTGTATATTATTACACAAAAAGAGCAAGGAAAATCTATTTAAAAAGAATAAATTTGGATTTGATTATGATGACACTTAATTGATTTCCCGTCTTCAGAAAATGAAAACACAAAGATTAAATTTAGTCAATATATTCCATCACTTTCTAAAAAAAGTTGTTTTATTTTTATAAAATATTTCAGCAGGGGATGATGCCTTTTCAGGGAAATCTGATGTTGTTGTTCTCGTGTCCATGAATAAATGCTGTAGATATCACTAAATTCCGTCGAAAGTCTTGATCACTGCCTCTGCTATTCTGGGAGCATCAGGGCTGTACAGGAGCTCCCGCAAAGAGTCCCTCAGAGGGACCATTCCTATTTTTAGTAACTTTGTTGCGACGGTTGGGCATTCCAAGATGTGATTGGGCGTCAGTTGAAGATCTGGGCAGTGTTTGCATTGTACATATGATCTTGTCTTGTCTGAGTGAATCTTCATGCCCTTAAGGTGTTCAGTTCTCAATCTGGCAATTGTGGATGTTATAATTCGGGGACAGTCAAATTCCGTAACTAGGGGTTTTTTAAAAGTGTGATTCATAATTCTATGTTTGGCTACTGCGTTAGCATCATCAAGTGTGATGGTGGTGCACTTATGTTCGATGTCTCTAGCTTCTTTGGCGAGGCTATATATATATCTGCACATTCATTACCCTCAATGTTGACATGTGCGGGTATCCATTGCAGGATACAGGATTTTCTTTTGTTGTGCAGCTGTTCTAGAAGGGTAATAATATCACAGGAGATGTTAGTCTCTCCGTTTCTTATGGCTTCTATAGCTGATTTAGAGAATCTGAGAAGATTACTATAATCCTTCTGTAGAATCAATAACATGTGGGTTTTGTTGATATAATATAAGGGACTCTCTAATTGCCACGAGTTCACTTGTGAAGTTTGAGGCGATTATGCCTGTGTTAATTTTGTGTTTGTAATTATTACCATCTGGGAGGAGTAAGATGATTCCGGCACCTCCATTGCTGAGGGATCTGTCTGAGGAACCATCGGTGTAGGCGATTGCAAAGTTATCTTGAGAGAATATTGCTATCGTTTCCAGTCCTTTTTGTCTGAGAATCTGATTAAAATCTGATTAAATTTACTAATGCATTCCAAGTTACATTTAGTCATTGAGTTAGTTCTATTATTGTTACTTATACTATTTTAAATGTATCTGAACGGAAATCGGTGTACTTTAAGTACAAGTTTGGAGAATATATGAATTTTAAACTCAGCACAAATTATTTTCTTCCTTATTATAAACCTCCTATCCTTTTACTCTGATAAGGTATCCGACTATGTTCGAATCCGCGATCTTACAAAAGCGCACAAACGAATACTTTTTAAATATTTTGTGCCACTTAGATTAGAATACACGTATAAAATTGTTTTAAAACTATATATTTTTATAATGAAACATTATTTAAATGTAATATTTTGGCAAAAATGAACATTGAATGACCTATTTTCAAAACATTCTCTTTTTATGGAAAATGCTTCTATAATGATAATATTTTGCCTATCTGTAGCGTAGATTTCTGTACAGAGCCTGAACTAGGACTTTTGAACTATATAACTTAACAGTGGATTTATCCATATTTTTGTATATCAGAGTGAAGAAATTTTAAAAGAACTCGAGGAATTATTTCAATTGGTAATAACTTTGAAAGTAATGTGAATCTTTCAAAAATCCTAGTTCAGGCTCTTTGGAGCAGTCTTAGCTATATAGGCAAAATAATATTATTACAGAAGCCTTTTTCATAAAGTTATTTTCGAAACATGAGTTTCGAAAACAGGCGATTGTAAGTTCGTTTTTTGCCAAAATATTGCATCAAAATAATTTTTTATTGTAATAATATGCTTAAATTTTTTTATAAGTATATTCTAATCTAAGTGACACTAAATATTAAAAGAAATATTCGTTTGTACTTATTTGCAAAATCATGATTTCGAACGTAGTTACATCTTAAGAACAGTGATGCCTCGGCCAATGTCCGCATTGGAGTGCATCCAGTTTGATATACGTTCCGTTCGGACGCGAATTTTTTTTAAAACTATAATGCATCCTTTGACTCATGTCTATCGAGTGAGAAAGGGCTTAGTAACGTAGCGCTATAAAGCACCGCGAGAGCTATTAGCAACGGACCTCATCATTTTGAACCATAGTCAAGTGACGACAACGACACCTCAGCTGTCACGCTCTCTCTCCAAACTACCACATTACGCCAGCAGAAGGACTTCGACTGATTTAACATGCTGCAGCCCCTCAAAATGGTAGGTCTTCAGCAACACCAGGGCTCGAACTCGTGACATGACAGCCACGAGTTCATGATCATAATCATAAAGCTTTCGCGGCCACTTCCTACTCGATTCATTGGCACAGAAAATGATCTGCGAGAGAATTTTGAGTAAGAGTAAGATTTATATTTGCGTCGCACTACGTACGAAGGCTATTGGTGACGGACCTCATCATTTTGAAACCATGGTTAAATGGAGAGGATGATACCTGAGATCCTTCCCCTTCAATTAACTTCCGCACCACACCAACTGGAGGACGTTTAAGCCTCGACATATTTAACGTGCATCGGCCCCCTCTAGATGGCGTGTCGGAGAACTTTGAAAAGGTCACCTTGTTATTATCCATTGTAAAGGGTGTTTTTTTAGAGGTATAGAAATTTAAATTGCAATAAAACAACGATGTATTATTCGATTGACATGATTTTTTTTATTCGAAAGATAATCTTGTGGCATTACATTTTAAATATGATTTCTGGCATAGGACTGCCACGGCTGGATCGGATGTAGTCCAATCTGGACGTCCAATTTTTGATGACTTTTTCCAACATTTGTGGCCGTATATCGGCAATAACACGGCGAATGTTGTCTTCCAAATGGTCAAGCGTTTGTGGCTTATCCGCATAGACAAATGACTTTACATAGCCCTACAAAAAATAGTCTAGCGGTGTTAAATCACAAGATCTTGGAGGCCAATTCACAGGTCCAAAACGTGAAATTAGGCGGTCACCCAACGTGTCTTTCAATAAATCGATTGTGGCACGAGCTGTGTGACATGTTGCGCCGTCTTGTTGGAACCACAGCTCCTGGACATCATGATTGTTCAATTCAGGAATGAAAAAGTTAGTAATCATGGCTCTATACCGATCACCATTGACTGTAACGTTGTGGTCTTCATCGTTTTTGAAGAAGTACGAACCAATGATTCCACCAGCCCATAAAGCGCACCAAACAGTCAGTTTTCTGGATGTAACGGTGTTTCGACATACACTTGTGGATTAGCTTCACTCCAAATGCGGCAGTTTTGTTTGTTGACGTAGCCATTCAACCAGAAGTGCACTTCATCGCTAAACAAAATTCACTAATGAAAATCGGGAACAACGGCAATCTCGTTTTGGGCCCATTCGACGAATCTGTTCAGGCGTGAGTCTATTCATGATGATTTGCCAAACCAAACTGAGAATAAATCACTTGACAGCTGTTAAATCGGTCGCCATCTTGGAAAGTAATGCCAACTTAAAACTTCTATACCTGGAAAAAAAAAAAAAACACTCTTTATATCTCTCAATTACAAACCATGACAGAAAGCGAGCTTACCAGAAGCAGTAACTAAATAGGATTTTGAGACTCTGCCTGCAGTGAAGGATATTGTCCTTATGGACAGATCCATGGGTTTAAATATGAGTATTGATTATGTGAAAGAGCTAGTGGCGTACACATGAGAAGTGGCCACTGAAGAGTTTGAAAAAGAGGGGCAGAAAACGATAAAACTGATACACTCATTTCAAAGAGCCACTCTGTAAATTAACTTCTTATAATTAAGAACTGGCTACAGGGCTCGGTACATTCCCCAACCTTGTGGAATATCTAATTTAATAGCATTTTCCTCTTAATTTCTTAAACTGCCTTTTTTTCATGCTTTTGCTCTGACGACCTAGGAATTACACTGCTGGTCAAATAAAATGCAACACCCAGAAGGATCAGAGATATCACAGCGAAATTTATTTGGCAGATAACATGTGACGCCCATCCGGTATAGGGGTTAGTGACGCTGACTGCTGTGCCGTAGGGCTTGGGTTCAAATACCGAAGAAAGTATGGATGTGTGTAAATGTATAGTGCCTTCACGACAAGAGTGTACTCTAAATAGCCGTCGAGCCGCAAGTTCTCTCGTGAGGTTGGTGGAAGGGTAAGAAAGATGGCAGGTCCCTGACCACCCCTAGGGGGCTCTCCTTCAAAATTGGGGTGGAAACGAGTCAAATTGTACTGTCACCTGTATGGTGCTCAAAGCTAAGGCTAACGACAGTCGTAAATATCTAGCCCTAAGCCGCGATGAATTTCGTGGGCCTCGATCTGACTCCGTCGGACAGGTGACATTAGTAACAACAACAGATAACATGTTGTACAAATATCAAACAATTAAAATTACAGCGTGATGACGCGCGAATGATGACAAAATCAGTAGTTAGTGTAGCCACCATTGTTGGTTATAACCTCTACCACACACCTCGACATAGAATCTAAGAAGCTTTGGATGTATTCTTTAGGTACAGACGTCCATGCGGTTTCCACATATTGTCAAAGTTGATCTGGTGTAGCAGCGGGTATTGTATCCAGGGCCAGTCTTTGTGCAAGCATGGACCACACGTTTTCGATTGGTGATAGATCGGGAGAACAAGCAGGCCAAGGAAGCCATTCAATCTGATGGGTAAAAAAGAATTCTTGAATTTTGCGTGCCACGTGTGGTCGAGGATTATCCTGTTGGAACATGGCTGATGGCAAGTGCTGAATGTATGGGGTTCCAACTCCTCAGAGATGTAGCGCTGGCTGTTCAGTGCACCGGCAATGCGTACTATAAGGGTGCGGCAGTGAAATCCAATACCACCCCAAACCATGATGCCAGGTGCAGGACCAGTGTGGCGATGCATAACGCAACAGTTAGTAGCCTTCCACCATGGTGTCTCCGAACTCAAACCCGACCGTCGTGATGTTACAGGCAGAAACGGGATTCGTCAGTAAACACAATGTCGTTCCATTTCATTGTCCATGTCCGTAGTTCATCGCACCATTGGCGGCGCAAGCTCCTGCGGTTTCCAGTCAAGCAATGAACGCCTTGCGGACATATCACTCTGCTACAAACGGTGTCGAATGATGTTGCACTTTGTGTGGTCAGCAGTGTATTAATTATGGTATAACCAGAACACGAACCCAATTCAATGCAAATTTTGCCTTAAATTTTGTACCCGCCGTCGCGAGTAACCATGGTCGTGAACAAGACCTGGCGCCACTGAAAACCTGACAGGAGAAGCTAATGTACGTTAAATCTGTGGAGTCTGAAAGTCATGGTGGTGCGGTATGGAGAGTTGGGTGTCAATTCAGGTGTCGTCCTCATCACTTGAACGGGGTTCAAAATAACGAGATTCATTACCAATAGTACTTGGGTTGCTTCAGCTGTGTCATTGGAAAACAAGGAACCAATCAATCACCTTTAATTTAATCAATGAAATGAGTACTAATTTTCATTTATGGATTCAATACTTCAACGATTAAGTCAGCTTTTAGGTGCCCACGTATTTGGAAGACCCTGTAAACCGGGTGCGCTTAACAATCTTCAAGAGGAACACTATTTTTAAAGTTAATTATACTAACGTGTTAAGATTGTGTGCGGGCGTGTTAAATCTACTGATATTTAGAAAATATTAATAATTTGTTCTGGTACTTTTTTTATTAAAAAAAATTATATACAAGTAATATAAAAAAATTAATACAATTCCTACTTAGATCAACAAAGAAAATTTTTATTTTAGCTACTTTTTATTAAATAGTTACAGTTAATATAAATATGTATATACATATGACAGAATACAACATTAAGTGGTAATTAATTTTTATTAATTAGCATTAAAGTACGGTATTGTCATCCAAAACAATCGTGTATATAAAATTTCAGTTCAATTGAATGCTTTAAAACGCGAGGAAAAAAAATCTTGTAAAGTTTTAACCCAAGTCGCTAAAAATGAAACCAACGTGGCGGTATTCGCAATTTTTTGAATAATTAGTTTCAGTCAATTCATTTTAATTAATTATAATTAAATTATTGCATTTTTACCCAAAACAATAGTCTATAGAAAATTTCAGCTCAAATGAGCGCTTTAAAATTTGAGAAAAAAACCTTTTCAAGTTTTGACACGTCGCCAAAATGGTAGCTAAGTCGCTAAAAATGATGCGAACGTGGCTGTATTTGTAATTCTTAGAATAATTAGTTTTAATCAATTAATTTTTATTAATTATAATTAAATTACTGTATTATCATCTAAAATAATCATGTATATAAAATTTCAGCTCAATTGAGCGCTTTAAAATGTATTTTATTAACGATTGAAAATTTCACCAAGATAAATAAATAAATATATAGAAAGTGTGAGCTAATAGTAGGAATTGAAAAAGAAAATCAACTGAAATAATCATTAAAAAAATGGCATATCTTTCTATTTTAAAGAATGGTATTGTTATATACATTCATACGTATATATATATATATATATATATATATATATATATATATATATATATATATATATATATATATATATATATATATGTGTGTGTGTGTGTGTGTGTATGTATGTATAAATCCAGCGTATAATGCTCGTATGTTTTGAAGTCATTTATTCGAGATATTCTTTCTATAATTTTAGAAAAGCATAGTAATACCTCTTGAATTGCAACCCTTTAAATTCGTAAGAAATGTCATTTCTGTTAAATAAACAATATTTCGATCTATTTAGAAATCTAATTTTTCCTATTCTTATCTCTTTTATTATTAATATTTTTAAAAAGCTCTAATTTTTATACCCGGCGTATAACGCACACTCTTAAATTTCGCTTTTATTTTTTTGTGCTAAAAGTGCTCTATTTTATTTAAAAATTATAATTTATTCAAACTTTGGTATAAAATAGTTATTGAGTATTAAAATAGTTATTGAGAAAGGTTTGGGGGTTGCTTCTTCACCTCTTTCTAAGCAAATAAACTTAAATTTCTTCAGAGGATATACCAATTAAATATTTTTGAGGCCTATTAGACTTACCCAACCAATATTTTACAATCCTTACAGAAATCTCTTCCATTCATTTATTACTTCAAAATGTGTATCCGAAACACAAAATGTGGAAGCTTTGAAACAATTTATTGTGTGATCTATACTCTAAATAAGTTGGCTCAAACTTCATTTTATAACACTCCCTCCTTTAGGACTACAAGATGACGACTTTAAGATTATTTTCTATAATACTTATGAAGGGCCTTACGTGTGGGAGGTGCACACGAATGTGGATCCAAGATCAATTATGAGGAAAACTCTTTATCTTTTTAAATTAAAAGGAGTTTCAATGTTGTCTTTTGGGTGCAGGTCCTTACTATTGGTTTCTTTGTGTATTGGGCAGTAAAAAGTAATATTAGAATTCCTATTTACTCAGAGAATCTTTGTTATAACCACTTACTTCAAAGTTTATCTATTAAATCTTCCTATATATCTCAATTCTGTCATAAGTGAATTGGCCAAGTATAAAAACTTTTATAACATTTTCTGGATTAAAGCTCTTAATCATGATTTTTATGGTACATGAGTAAAATTGGTTTTTATTTTAGATGAGGAAGTGTATGCACCTACTCCGAGTTGCTAAAATATTGAAGGATAAACTTATGAGGGATTGAGAGTATATATGAACAATAATTTTTAAACTCTCTCCTAGGTAATTCGTATCAATTCCTCTAATCTTAATTTAATTCTTTTTATGAATTTATTGTTTAGTTTTCAACTATCCCAGTGGTACCCAAAGTGGTCCTTACGGACCTTTAAGGGTTCCCGGTATTATTCAAGGGGTCTGTGGAAAATTAAAATTGATTTGGGGGTCCCTGAACAACGTCAGAGGGTCCGTGGTGCAAGGTTTAATATAAAATAAAAAAACTTTGATCCATTTTTATTTTTATGGAAATTTAAACAAATAACAATAATTCACTTGGATATTCCCGACTGGTTGTTGAACCCTTTTGCACGTGAACTAGCTCAGATCCCAAACAGAGATAAATCCACACCATACAATAGAATCTTATTAAAATATCCACAAATGAGGAACTTAAACCAATATGTGAACAAGGGTATCATAAATTCTAGTTATAAATAAAGATCCTAATTTTATATCCTACATTATATGGGTTATTGTACAGAAGTTGTTGACTGCTTTCCTGTCTTCCAATTTGGTAGAACGTGGATTCTCAGTGCCGTTATAAACCAACCTCATCACAAAAAAAAGAGAGAGAAATTGACCAAAAATTAGTGCTCGTAGGGATTTGCGGTTGCTACTCACAAACATTGAGACGGACATAAATACATTCATAACGTCTCATCAAGTTCATCCAAGTCATTAATTTTGTTTTAAACAACAGTTATAATTTCAATAAATAATTCTTCAACAAAATGCTTTTCTTGAAATTTATTGTTTTTATTCTATGCATTTATGTAGCTTTTTCACTTGGGGGTCTTGGAAAAGTTTTGACTAAAAAGGGGTCCGTGGCAAATTTTGAATATATAAAGGGGTCCGTGGGTTAAAAAGGTCTGGAAACCACTGAACTAACTATAGCTTATTTTCATCTTATTTTATCAGACTAAATTATAAGACCAATCTGAATTGCATTTTAGGCTCTGTTGGAGATGTAGACTACTACGTGCTCCAATGTTAATTTACCAAAGAATTTCGCATCTTGAGCACTGTTGTTTTAAATCTAATTATGACTTAATCTTTTTATTCACCGCATAAGTTATTTTCTTGTCTTGTGCCTCTGAATGTTGATTGTATTAACTACTTTTCTTAATATACTCACAAGGAAGTCATTAGTTCAAATCTTCTTGACTTTTCTCCTCCTCTCCTCATCTTTGTAATAAATTGGTTATTCGGTACAATTGGGTCTTTGCAGCGCTTTCCATTTTTCCTAGCTGGGGAATTTTTGCCTTTATTTTATTTTTGCTTGTTCATAATTATTATTTAATGTATTTTTCTAGGGTACAATCTAGTTGTAATTTTTTATATTAATGGTTAATTATTTCTACACATATCTTCGATAGGTACTAAGTGCATAAATATGTTAGAATATGCCTTTTCGTTGGAAAGTTTCAGAATACTGGTTCATGCTAGTGTTTATTTCATTTTCTTTGTGTTAACTCGTTTTATATATATTTTGGAGGTTTTATTGGGTTCTTTTTTATGTGCATGATTCTATCTTTAACTATAACCTAGTTAGAAGTATTGTATAAAAGTATATTAATTACACAGGCCTGTGATGGAAAAATACAAGAGAAGTACTAACTCAACTTCATGTATTTTTTTGGTGCTGATTTCAAAAATAATAATGAAAAATTCCTATCGCATCACGTTTTTTTTTGAAAAATTACATTTTGATTGGATTTTTATGAGTATTTACTAAAAACATTTTACAGCGTTCAATTTCTTCCCTTCGTGGTTGACCTTCATTCTGCCGTGGTGAAATATACAGAATGCCACTCTTTGTGACACCTTTTCTTCGCTATCTTTTTCTACCAACAGTTTCCCCTCAAGTTCAAGGTTCCGATACCGAATACAAGCTTTCAGAAACCGCGATTCACCTCGTACCTTCTATAAGGTTCAATTTAATAATCTGACTATAGATCTAGGCCTTTCGAGAGAAGTAATTGAATTGTTGGGCTCCTGATTGAAAGAAAAAAATATTGACAAAAGGAACCTCTTTTTAATCGCACAGAAATTGAGAACAAGAACTTATTAAGTATACTTTGATGAAGAAGAGATCCTGGTCTAGTGTTCAGATGTTTCCGGATTCATAAGCAAATTTACTATCACCTACGATAAAAATAAATAGAGTTAGTTTATAGATTTATCAAAAAGATGCTTTAAGGCTGTCTTTTTTCATCACAGAAGCCAGTATGCATCTGTACCCCAGTAGGACATTTGGTGCATTTGCAGTGATTTGAAATTTATTTCTATGCTTTTTGATCAACAAGGAAAATGTATAAAGTTCCTATTCTTCATTTGTGAAGGGGACAGCCGTGATAACATTCAACACTGGGTCAAAACAGAAATGCCAGAAAGAAAATCTTAAACCAGGCACCAAGAATGTGATTCTGAACTGCTTAGTTGAACCGAACAATGTATTGTAAACATATCTGCATATAAAATTAGGTATAATGATCAGCTTGCGTCAAGGTTATATTCCAGAAGATGATGATTGTTTCAAATATCTTGGCAAAAAGTTTCCTGGTTTATCCGAAGCCATGTTGAGAAACAGGGGAACATTGTGGATCCAGATACTCGCAAGCATATGAAAAATAAAGAATTTGAGACTTCCATGACAACAAAGGAAACAGAAACTTAGATTGGATGGGACAAAATACATTTCCTTCACTCAACTGTGGACTCCCCCCCGAAAATTTAGCATAAGTCAAGCAAAGAGAGAACAAGGTGAAAGTTTCCTCCAAGACATCAAAGATATGGAGCACAAATATCAAAGACGATGGGACAAAAACATTTTTACCGACTACTGTTGGATGTTGATACAGGTTCGAGATTGAATATAAAAGAACGTCAAAAAGAAGTTTCAAGGGGAAAAAAAAGAGTACGCAATAAAATTTAAACTTTGCTTTGTCTTGCTTTTTGCGGAGTTTAAAATTTGTTTCAAACTTTCATGTTTACAAGCATAACATTTGCTCCTCTTGGTCAACCCTTTATTTTATGAAAATTACCTTAATAAAAGCTAATTAAAATAGTATGTGGGTGATTTTTTTCTAAAAACTGTAACAGAACATATAAAGTTTAAACTTCAAGGAAACTTCTTGTTTTTCTCTGAATCATAGAAGCAACTCGCGAAATCTGGCGTAGTGGTTTTCATCCATTTACTGAAAAATCGATTTGCCTCATCAAGAATCGATATTTACATAGATTTAACTGGATAAAAACTACTGTTGCTAGATGATTCATGCTAAATTTTTAGACAGAATTCCTTTTCAAATAGGATTTTAGCAAAAATCTAAATATTGAGTTTACAAAAATTCCTGACGTGATCGGAAAAAATATGGGCCATTTTCGAGATCAATATACAGTGGGTGATCGGTTAACGAACATAATCCGTTCCAAGACTATGTTCGCTATCCGAATTGCTCGTTAACCGATCATCGATTCACCATAGACTTCTATATGAAATCAATTAATTCGCTCTGGAGACCCCCTAAAATTAAATTTTAAAAAATGTATAATTTCTTAGTAAGTTTTTTAAAAAATAATACATACATATAGTCTTACATATTAATCAGTCCTTTTCATTTTTTGCTTATGGGGCGTTGAAGAACATGTCCAATGTCGATTGTTTTTCTCGCTTTTTCTGGATTTTCCGGAAGTAATTAATAGCATTGTCGTTGTAAAGATCTCCAACCCTACTGACATCAGCTTGGTTTGGGTGCCATTCTAAGACCATTGCTCTGACAGCCTCCCACTTTTTCAAAAGATCTTTAATGGCAGATGTCGGCATTGGTCCTCTTTCATCTTCCTCTTGTTCAGAAGGAGATACATTTCGCTGTGTTTCTTGGTGTTCTTCATTCAAAATTTCTTGAAGTACTTCTATCGTCAGTTCATCTTTATGTCCCATTATGAGCTCTTCTATGTCATCCTCGTTCACCTCCAATTCCAGATCTCTAGCAGTTGTCAAAATTTCATCCATAATTTCAGGTGTGTCTCCCTGATCACCTCCGAATATGTGTTCGTAGTCCAAACACACAAAAAAATCTTTCTTGAAAGTGTTCGTTATCCGAATATGTGTTTGTTATCTGAACATAAAAATCTTCCGTGAAAGTGTTCGTTAACCGATCTGTTCGTTAACCGATCACCCACTGTACCAAATTTCATAAAAATCACCGAAAACTTTTGAATTTTTCAAAACTTTAATTTTGCAGTCATATGTTATGCATTAGAAATTGTTCTATTTCTCTTAAATTAGGAGGACATTTATGGATATTTATAGTATTTTCTTTGTAAAATTTATGAATTTTGTTTTTATTTATTTATTTATTTTTGTAATTCTGAGGGAATGCTAAGATATGTGTATGGTTATTTACTTATTTATTTATGCAAATATTCAGTCTTTTGATTTTTATCCATTTCTGTCTGATCCTTACTTGTATTTGTTAAAACTTGGCCATGCATAATTTATATCCTACCGAAATCCTGTCTTTGCGGGGGAGGATGCTGATTCCTGGGAAAGCCCAGTATTGTGGCTCAAAACCCTTTGGGTGAGCTCCGTTCCTTTGGGTAATGTAGATGGCTAGACTCGGCAAAGTAAAGACAAAGTCTTTATCTTGCACCATCAATCAAAAATATTTTCTCCTAATAATAGTATTTTCTGGAATGACCAGACAATGTCACATTTTCGAAACGTTTTGAGAAGGATAGATTTTACTAAAAGTCAAATCTGATTTCCTTTTATCAAGTGCAAGTTGGAGAAAGAGGTAGGAAAAAGAAAATCAAAGTTTGTGTTAAATTTCATTTATTTTATCCGATTGCTTTCGCATTTACGTGCTTTAGAATTAAGCAGTATTTAAATAATTTTATACAGTTTTATCAATGTATAATACGACACCAACAAAAGGTGTTTTTTCCACGGGAACGGATTAGTCATCTATCCTTTATTTCTCACGAGAAAAATCCTTTGGTATACGTCCAAGGATCTGTAACGAATTAAAGACAAACGGACGTAAACCGAGGGGTGGGGGTGCGACCTTACATTCAAAAACCATACATTTTATTTTCTCCAAGTCTACTTAAACAGGGTCCATGAAATTGTATGGAAACTATCAAATTTCTATATAAAAAATAATTTTAATGTTGTGTGTGTGTGGTTAGTTAATACCTTCTTTTTTATAAATATCTACATCAAATAACATTTGTATTTTTATTTTATATGCCATCAAACAATTAATCGTATCACGTTTTGTAGTTTAATATTCTTACTCATAAAAAGCAGCCTTCATGGAAAAATGTCTTTAAAGTATCCAATTACACTAAAATCCTGCTTTTTTTAAAAATGATAATTTTTTTACGATTTTATTTTACCGGCCATCTTATTAGCTTCATAAAAATACCAAGTGTTTTATTTTCCATTCACTATAATAAAAACTACAAATGTTTTAGTAAAAGCACATGCCATAATTTTTTACATAAGATGTCAAACTTTAAAATACTTTTTTTGAATAGCTCAAATGGGGACAGACAGCGATTGCTCAAAAAGTTTTAAAAATAATTTGCTGAAATTTTTGTGTATCTGAAAGTGTTTTAAACCTTCAGATTTATTAATCACTGTTTTATTACAAAATTTACAGATCTTTATGCGAATATAATTACTGTTTTTTTCAAGCAATTCCACATAATAACTAAGATACAGTGCTCTAGTTTATGTAAAAATTAAAATATCTCTTATCCTGAAGGTCATTTTTAAAATGAATAGCCAAGTAATACATATATATATAAATTGAAAAATTCAGAATTTGTTCATTTACTATTTGTACAGAACGGGTCCCGTTTATGTAACTTTTTGTCAATTTTTACCCATTTTAGTAGTAATAATTTATTTTTATCTTTTTAATTTTAGCCTTTTTTTTTTCTTAAAATGTACTAAATAAATCTACCCCCTTTTCAAAAAAAATCTCCATATGTCCATTTTTTTTTAAAAAAGAAAAGTCGTCGCAAGTAGTCGGATACCTTTAGGAATAAGATTTTTCTTCGTACTTTATATTTGCAATAAATGATCAAATGCATAAGTATTAGTAACTGTATTGTATTATTCATACACATTTCAGAATTATATTTTTATTATGTTACTCTTTTCCCAAATTAAAACTTGTACATTTTTCTTAATTTTATTTGATAAAACATTCTCAATAAATTACGGCTAGTGATTCGCCAATGGCGTACGCGTCAACCCGACCCGCCATCTCAACAAGTTAAAAAACGTCTCAACGGATAAACCTTCCAATGACACTCAAACCTATTGCTACATCAATTGTAGAAATGGGTGGAGAAACAACCTTCTTTAAGTACCTCTCAGAAAGTCCAACGACAGCAAAAACAACTTTCTTCTCTAGGAAGGGGATATGCAGCGACCCCTTTATCCGCAAGTCACACACAACAAAGGACAGCAATAAAAGGGCTTAACGACTGGCCCGAATAGGGACTCATTTTCATTCCAGTCATTTAAGAAATGCACGACATAGCTGTGTAGACCATTCAAATTAGCACTTTTACCAAGATCAACAACTAACGATCAAAAAACCTTTTTCTTCAAATTTACATACTAATGCATAAATGGGCTTGTGGTGCTCGATTCGATTAAATGTATTTAACCCTTTATCTACCGCATTATGATTTACTATAGTTTTTTCAAGTAATATTTTTTTTTGTATCACTACATTGGAAATTAAGGGATATACATAAACAAAATACTCAACTTCGGGAAATATACTTAGCTAGAGCTAATTAATTAATTAAAGATATTCAACTGTAAAATTAATTATACACAGTGTTCACTTCAAATAAATAATCAAATTGTTTTCTAAGGTCTTCATTAGCATACAAAAAAGAATAAGATACTTACATTTTGACATTAACTATTTTTTCGGAAGAAAAATGACAGTCTTCGCAATTCGCTGAAAACGCCGTAAGCTGAAAACGCAATTTCTGCTATAAAACTATTCGTCTTTCCCGCTAAATTACTCATCATAGAACTTGTGCTGCCATATATTTTGGAAGAGTGGATTTAAAAGAATATTCCTGCGAAGTATCGTCAAAGTATTCGTAAAAATGGTTATTAAAGCGAGTGGTACTTATAAGTACCGTCGGTTGACAAAGGGTTAAAAAATGCAGTTGGTCCATTACTCCTCATTACTAATTATATATATATATATATATTTATAGAATCAAAACTCTTAATTCACAGCTCTACTTGAACATCACGGACGTCGAAGCTCGCAGCATTGCCACAAGGCTACTGCCACCATCCATTTGAAACATTGGTCAAAAGCTTCATTTTATCGACAAATAGATCCACGTATTAAAAAGGTTAGAAACCTCTAATTAAGACAGAAATAAAATTGTACTCCTTTTCCTATTACTGCCAAATATGTTAGCTATTTGTTATGAATCGTGTTCTTTAATTAAAATTACTTAGTAGCAAGTAATAATATATAAAAGTAGCCAGTCTGAAAAGAGATGGGGCATACAAAAAAAGTTCTTTCCTCTTGAATCTTCCAGACATCTTTATTTGTTATTCTTTTGGGATCAGACGAATTGTTCGAAACATTTTTTGCAGAAAAAGATCGAGTCTACTGCTGGCTAAAAATAGCTCTAAACCGTCAGCGATTAGAATCTAAATTTAGAAACAAGGAAATAAATAAAATGCGGCAGAATATCGGAAAAATGTATTTAATAAAAGCCATAAATCTAAAATTATTCACTCTTTTTCTAGATACTTATTTATGGAATAAAGTCTGCGGAAAATAACAAACAATTCAAGACAGATTCTCAAATTTAAAAAATATCCAGACATGAGATACAATGAAATACACTGAAGTATTTTCACATATAAAGTATTTAAACCTTTACATTAAAAAGCGATGCATCAAAATGGAGTTATCCGAAAGAGACGAAACAACTTATGCGAATACTTTACGATTAAATACGCAAATGATTAAATATTAGCGACTGATGACTGACTAGCTCAAGTTCCATCACATTGCAATAGAGTATATGAATGGTGTATAAAACACACATCTACAATGAATGCTAAGCCATAATCTTCCTTGTGAATTTGCTTTCATCGACCAAGTACTAATGCTTCGAAAGCGGAATCGAGAACAATATGAGCAGATGCACCCATTTGAGAGAGGATGTGCAATTGAATTAAAAGAAGCAGAATAGTCAAATCACGTCGGACATTCCAATCGCTCGGTCTTTAAAGTCTCTGCTGTATCCTTATCAACGATACGACAAGTAACCACCCAGTATACCAATGTCTGTAATAACTATCGAGAGGCGATTCAGCAAACGGGAGCTGAGATCAGGAGGCCATTGATCTAACAATTTCTCGCCATTGCGTACCATCTGGAATATTTGAAGAGCGCCGTGAGAATTCGATCTTGATTCTCAGATTGGAGAAGAATTGTTTACAACGATGACTCTTGCTTCGAAATAAGTCCGGGTGACCAACAAACACATGCCTGAAGATATCTAGAACAGTGGTGGGACATTCACTCGACTTTTACACAACCAGATAACCAGGAGTTATGATGTGGGATGCCATTTCTTTTAATACCCAGACACTGGCGTAGCTAGCTCTGAGTATGCCCTGTATCAAGATTCCTTCGGGGCCCTTTTTTAGATATGGAATTCTTGTTAGTGGGGACTAGTTACACATGTTGGAACCCCCTTATCTTGGGGACCCCGTATCATTGATATGGTGGTAGCTATACCCCTGTACCCGGATTCATTTTAACTATTGTCCGTGACACCTTTCAGCATAGTGGTAAGTCAATGAAATTCTACGTTACGTAGTGTTTCCCTTCCTTTCATGCACTCCTGGGCTTGTTGCGTTTCAACAGGACAATGACTGGATGCACAAGGCACATATTTGTCTTTCCTGTCATCATGTTTCTTCAACACTTCTAATGTGATCACCAAACCTTTTCCCAATAAAACACGTTCGGACTCTTTTGAGTAGGAGTCTTCAGCCGTTCCAATATATTGCTCAGATCTAACTCGCCCCAGTACGAACATACATCGCAAATTTCACAGAACATCCACTATGAATTAATGCCCATTTAGATAGCAATTTTTATCGGTTCTAGGGAGGAGCATCGCATTATGATTCTTTCTGCTCTTGCAACTTGTTCAGTATCATAACATTCAATTCCTATGATGTTATATGGCAGCGGTTCTTAAACTGTGGTCCGCGGACCCCTGGGGGTCCGTGGAGTCTCTCATATAACGTTAAGATTTTCATCTTTTACAAACTCTGAAAGGCCTCGTGGAAAAATTGAAAGATATGTAATCCTAGACTAGATCACTAATTGCCCTAAATGAAAAAAATTCTTCTAGAACATGTACTTCGATCAAGAATATTAAACCAGGAAGGGGTGTTCAAAATCTTGGGGTTCCGCAATGTTACTTCGATACATAAAGGAGATCCGCGGCGATTGAAAGAACTTATGGAGAAAGAAGCATTTATCATTATATATACACTCTGTCGCAAAAAAATATATGCACCCAGAAGAAATCAAGCTACAATCACGAAACTCGGCAAGAATGTAGTCTGGTAAGAGATATGCAAATGATTAAAATTTCGAAGCCAGTGAGACAAGGCTAAGTGTGCTATGCGCATATTAGTTGCGCAACTGGGAGAGTTTAAAAGCATGAGTACGAGCGCCGTACGGCTATCCAAACGAATCTGATGACTTTGATAGACGATATTGAGACTTAGGATGCCTCTAAGACGTAACCGGCGGCAGTACGAGCACCTGACGGACTTTGATAGGGGCCGTATAATAGGCCTCAGAGAAGCAGGTTGGTCGAATAGACGTATCGGCCGCCACCTCGGTCGGAGCGATATGGTAGTTGCTCGGTGTTGGCAACAGTGGATCACAGAAGGTAAAGTGTACCGTCGCGGAGGGTCAGGACGTCCCAGGAACACAAATGATCGCGAGGATCGTGCAATCAGAAGAGTGGCCACTTCGGCACCAACAACGTCGCTAGCATCGATTCAACGCCACTTACCTCCTTCCAGACATCCAGTGCCATCAAGAGAAACCATAAGGAGACGACTGACCGAAGTTGGCTTGAGGAGCCGACGTCCGCTAAGACGCTTACCACTGACCCCACATCATAGGCAGTGTCGACTGGATTTTTGCCGACCTCGGGAAACTTGGAGTGTGACAGACTGGAGACGTGTCATCTTCAGTGATGAATCCCGATTCAGTCTCAGTGCTGATGACCACCGCACACGTGTCTGGAGGCGCACCGGCCAGCGGTCCGATCCGGCATTTATTGTCGAGCGGCATACAGCAATTTCACAAGGTGTGACAGTGTGGGGAGCAATTTCTTGGGACACACGATCATCTTTAGTGGTCCTTCAAGACACTTTGACAGCTCGCAGATACGTGGACGATATTTTAACGCCGATTGTGCTACCCATGCTATCAAGTCGCCCAGGTGCCATTTATCAACAGGATAATGCTCGTCCACATACTGCGCGACTCTCCCAACAATGTTTTCAAGGATATGACATCCTACCATGGCCTGCCAGGTCACCAGATCTTTCGCCAATAGAGCATATCTGGGACGCGCTGGGAAGGCAACTGCAGCCGTCCCGAGATACAGGAGAATTAACTGCGCAGATGCAAAGACTATGGCAGGATCTTCCACAGGGGGTCATAAGTGATCTAATTGAATCGATGCCACGCCGAATTTCGGCTTGTATAGCTGCCAGAGGTGGCTTTACTACTTACTGATTTTTAACCTTTTGCAAGCTGTAACCGCTTAATAAAATGATATTTTGTTCTGAATTTTTAATCATTTGTTTATTTTCATATACTACACTACATGCATACCAAATTTCGTGAATGTAGCTTAATTTCTTCTGGGTGCATATATTTTTTTGCGACAGAGTGTACTTTTATTGTGAGGCTCATCACACATAGTCTTAGTGTGTTTATATCTTCTGCAGGTCTGCCAGGCCAGATTCTCAAACTATTCTAAACGGTTGTCATATTCTGTTCGGGACCCATGATTGGGTTTACTACAAACTGCTGCTATAAGAAATTCGTCTTCAATACAATTTTATCCCGTTCGGTTATCTCCTACTGGGTGTCTCGCTTTATATTGTATTTCTTAGTATTTTTTTTTTCTAAATGGCAGGGAAAAAATCAATTTACTTTAAACAAGTTTAGAAGCTCAATTTCTGACTAAGGGGCTATCATTCGTTGTTTCTTGTTATCTCTTATATAAGAGGCTTAAAAAAATCAGTTAAATCACGATTTTATACCTTTTTAAATAGATTAAAAACATTGTAATCGAAAATATTAGTGATTGTAGAAACAACTGTTGGATTAAGATAGCATTTGTTTACCAAATGTGATTCTGTCTAATGTTACAAAAGCTGTTTTTTTAATGAAACCAGCGTGTTTTAATTACACTTTACAGTCATCTTTTCTCCGTTGAAATTAGCAAAAAATAAAAAAAAATTATGAAAGATTTATGTTTTAATAAAAATAATATCAACTCACTCACAGACTACTTGTATAAGTAGTCTGCAATACGTTGCTTTAGGAAACAAAAACGATGGTATCTAGAGAAAAGTTCTTTTTAAAAGCAGTTGCAAATACTAAATTCTCGAAATGCGACATATTTGTCCATATAGAAGTAGAAAACAAAATTAATGATTTTACGCTGGATTCAAATAACAGCAACAAAAAAATGTAATAATTAAATGGGGAAAAATGGAAGCAACAGAATCTTTGAGATATGAAAACATTACATTATAAAATCAGAGACAAATTTTGAGTCCCTGGACATATAATTTTAATTTCATTAAGCAGGAAATTTGATCAACAGTTTTATGTAATAGATATTTTGTGAGAGATTTGAAAGGAAACAGCATCTCATTAACAAATTTATGAAATATATCACAAAAAGAAAATTATTGTAAAGTTTTTAAAATACAATTGAGAGAGATATTAGTCTTGTGAAAGAAATTGAGAGAGAGAAATGACTCTCTGAAATTTATATAAATATAAAAATTATTAAAAATAGTGTTACGCGCTCACGCGTCTTTTCATTAACATGTCCTTTGGGTTCTTTGGGGCAAAATTAATGACAACTCTTTTCTAATCAAACCCATGAAATGAAGCGCGAAGGAAAGGTGCAAATTAGGAAGCTTTTAAATATCAGAAGTTAGAGAAAGTTGCGTGGCAATTTGAAGAATGTTTTGATAATCCGTGATTCAAGCGTGAAGAGGTTTTGAAAAGGTTAGGTGACAGCCAACATATGTTATACGTGATAGAGAGCCTTTGGGTTAAGGTGCATACCATTGCACTTCAGTAAATCCGCAACTTTCCGTAGGATTGGATTGATCGATCGACATTAAGGTAGGAGTGACTATTTAATATTCGGATCTGTGATGGTATTGGAATTGAGTTTAGGTGCGTTAATTATTGATAGTGGTCCGTGTTACGTTATTTCGGTATTATATATATGTATATTGTATGTTTAACCACCGTAGATTCTCTCACATATATTATTATTATCTAATCTGTTAGAATTTTAAGTTTTAAGATCTTAATAAAGTCAGATTAAGATCGTGGCAGCTTCTAGTTCTTCCTACACCTCACGCTGATAATCAAAGAGAAGGGCACCCGAGGGGGGCACCCTTACAATAGTACGGTCCCTTGCAGCAAAAGACTGGCATATACTGACCTTCACAAGAGAAGATTTCAGATGTTTTTCGAAGCTAATTATTAAGTAAATGACAGTAAGAATAAAATTTGTAGTTTATATATGTGTAAGACAATCTTAAACTTTTAGAAAACCTAGCAAAAAACGTAGTCATCACTTACTTTTAAGGAAATTGTGTGAGATATTTATATAGGTGCTGAAGAAAACGTGCAAAAGTCAGACTTTCGCAATTTTGAGTGTGCGTTTTGAACATGATTGCTCATCTTCAGTAGTTGGTAATTTCTTGTACAATATCCAGAAGAGTCTAAGAGAAGTAGCATACCCGATCCGTTAAGGTGGTAGGCGTTTTGATGGATAGGAATGGTGTTGTCACAAGCTAATGCAGCTAGACGCCTCAGTGAGACTCCCATTGTGGTCTAGCGACAGTGGAATTTGTTTAGAGGCCTTATCACACGTACACGTTTCGAGCAATTTTCCAACCAATTTTAAACATTTTCTACCTAGTTTGCCATAGCAACAGCTCCAAACAACTTTTTCCCAGGGAGCTGAAAAAGTTGTTCCAAATAAAAAAAGGTTGAAATTCCAGCCAATGGGGTTCTTCAGCGCCTTTACGTCACAAACAAGATGGCGGCTTCGATTTCTTCAAAGGCATATATATATACGTCATATATGGCGTATAATATTTTTAACAGAATGGTGCTCCATTTCTGTTTACGCTTATCAACAAAAGCGCGGGCGTAATAAGAGGAATAATTTTAGATGTCCATTTTCCGAAGCAGAAAAACCGGCGAGTAATTTTTCAATGTAAAGATAGAGCACGCGGCTGACGTCAGAACATGTCGTTTTGTTTGCGGCAACCCTTCACCCTCAGATTGGGCGAAAAATTGGATGAAAAAGTTGTACCAAAAATGTACGTGTGATACGGCCTTAAATCTGAAGATTCCTTTTCTCGATACTCAAGGACTGCTACGAGTTACACCTGCAGAAGACCGCTTTCTAACTCTTTCGGGTCGAAGGAATACTATTGAGTCTCAACTCGTTGCGGATTATTTTGTCGCATCAAGATAAATAATCAGAATTTGCGAGTTATAATTGAAGCTCTTAAAGCTACATATGAAGTCATCTCAGCAAAAGAGGTGACTGGACCTATCACTGTGTTGAAACCTGCTAGGTCGTGCATTAAAGCTGATTGTTAAAACAAACATTTATTATTTTAGATAGGTTCAATAGTTGATTTACCTCAGCGTTTCTCAAAGTGTGGGGCGCACTTCCCTAAATGGGTATAATAACTCTACGTGGGGGGCGCGAGCATATTGAAAAGTCGAAAACAAAAGAGTATTAAAATATAAAAATATTAATTTACTAAAAGTATACAAACAAAATACATTTTGACATAATAAAAATTAAGCACACATTTACACTGGTATAATACGTTTATAAATGTATCAGTACTGCACATTATGGTTTATAATTAATTTAACAATACTAAGTTAAGAACAAGTTGAATATATAACAACCATTGATTTCTTGGGCTTGTCATATATAAAATTATTTTAAAAAATTAACACTTATCATGATAGTTTGTTTCGTTTATAATTAATCCCTTAACTGCCGATTAAAAGGTACGCGATTCACTCCCCAATGCCACCGTTTTCCGCGTAAGCGTGTGTACGTGATGTATGGGAGAGGGGGAGGAAGATAAGGAATATAAAGGGTGTTTTTTTTAGAGGTATAGGACTTTAAATTACAATAAAACAACGATGTATTATTCGATTGACATGAATTTTTTTTTATTCGAAAGATAATCTTGTGGCATTACATTTTAAATATGATTGGTGGCATACGACTGCCACGGCTGGCTCGGATGTAGTCCAATCTGGACGTCCAATTTTCGATGACTTTTTCCAACATTTGTGTCCGTATATCGGCAATAACACGGCGAATGTTGTCTTCCAAATGGTCAAGCGTTTATAACTTATCCGCATAGACCAATGACTTTACATAGCCCCACAAAAAATAGTCTAGCGGTGTTAAATCACAAGATCTTGGAGGCCAATTCACAGGTCCAAAACGTGAAATTAGGCGGTCACCCAACGTGTCTTTCAATAAATCGATTGTGGCACGAGCTGTGTGTCATGTTGCGCCGTCTTCTTGGAACCACAGCTCCTGGACATCCTGATTGTTCAATTCAGGAATGAAAAAGTTAGTAATCATGGCTCTATACCGATCACCATTGACTGTAACGTTGTGGCCTTCATCGTTTTTGAAGAAGTACGAACCAATGATTCCACCAGCCCATAAAGCGCACCAAACAGTCAGTTTTTCTGGATGTAACGGTGTTTCGACATACACTTGTGGATTAGCTTCACTCCAAATGCAGCAGTTTTGTTTGTTGACGTAGCCATTCAACCAGAAGTGCGCTTCATCGCTAAACAAAATTCGCTTATGAAAATCGGTAACAACGGCAATCTCGTTTTGGGCCCATTCGACGAATCTACGCCTTGCTTGATGATCGTTTTGATGAATTGCCAAACCAAACTGAGAATAAATCACTTGACAGCTGTTAAATCGGTCGCCATCTTGGAAAGTAATGCCAACTTAAACTTCTTTACCTGGAAAAAAAACACTCTTTATAAGCAAATCCTCTGAAATAAGTAAATCCTTCGCAAAAACTGCCAAGGTCTTCTTTTTGCAATCCAAAGCCTTCGGAATAATTTTATGGATGCTGTGCACAGAGAAGATTGTATTTCGAAATGGCGTATATATATGTTCGGGAAAATTAACGTTCTGGTTGAGTGAGACATTTATAAATGCCGGAGGCACTTAGGTCGTATTGTAGCTTTAGCGGTACAGTATAGTATTATTGAATTCAAAAATTTGTTATTGTATCGAGGGGGGGGGGACGCGAAGGAAATTGTGATTGAATTTTAGTGTCTCAAATATTGAAAGTTTGAGAAGCACTGTCCCATTACATATTTATCATCAAGATATAGCGATTAGATTGAATAAAAGACGGTGAGTTTTATAGAATGTCTGTTATTCATTTATCTTCGAACTCTAAAAAATACTTCGGTTTGCCTCAATGTTTTTGTCTTCCTGTATTTTAATCATTTTTTTAAAAAATTTTAGTTGAAATTGCAATTTTGTTTTTTGATGTATTTTTTGTTGTTGTTTGAATTAATTAGTTGCCCTGATAACGATATTTTTAATTGTAAATTTATTGTTTACATGATCGCATTTCACGATTGTGCATGATTTAATTAAGGCCACTATGAACTTTTTTCAATATATTTGTACGAAAAAAATATTATTCTAAATTAAAGTATTTATATACTTTTGTCTTTTTTTTTTTATAGTGAATCATGTATAATAGTTGGCTTGTTGAACAATACCATTCTATCAGCATATTACCTTTGCAATAAAATGCGATCCTTGTAGTCTGCGGCATATGGCTTGGGTTGGATCATTGACCTGTAAAAAGCAATTGTTTATAATGTTTTAAAGTTAAAAGTACTTAGCCAAGAAGTTTATGGTTATAGTAATTTTGAATGAAAAAGAGATTTTACTGTCAAAAAAAAAATTTAACTATGTTTTCAATGACAATGCGATACTTTAACAATAATTAATAAAGTTAATTGGCACTTAATATTGTTATTCTGTAATATGTATATGCATGTTTATATATTAATTGTAATTATTTAATAAAAAGTAACTAAAATAAAATTTTTCTTAGTTGACCTAAGTAGGAGTTGACTTAAAATTTATATATATATATATATATATATATATATATATATTGTATAATAAAATAAAAGTGAAAAAGTTCTAAAACCTACCATTTCAAAGAAGAAAGAAATTGGAGTTCACGAGACAACAGATGTAAGTACAAACAAAGCCTTTGGACTAAACTTCAGACCTATTATGATTTCTAAGGCTGTCGCTGAATTAGGCCAGTGATTAAGGGTTAAGCAATGTTTTATGGATCCACCTTCCCCGTACAGCAGAAATTGTCGAAATAATAGAAAAAAGAAAATTAGAGCAATGTTGAAAAGTTAAGCCTACTTCTAATACGTGGATGATAAACCTGACAATATAGTAAAACGAAATTATTAAAAGAGAACAATAATGTATCTCTCAAGGATTGGAATAATAAATAAAATTTTATATAGATGTATATATATATATGCATGATTTAAAGTGTTCGAAAATTTCTTCGCGTTTTTTTAAAAAATATTTAAAGGAATAAAAAAAAAACACATTTTTTTCTTACCTGATATTATTTTTGTTTTACCTTAAATTTAAAGTTTTTCTGCGGTCGTTTTGTGTGTGAACTTGGTTTTAACTTAAAAGCTGCGCGAGGGGTATTGGTGATAGTCATAATAATTTTGAATCATGATCAATTATCGAGAATTATGACATCGCTGGTATTACTTTTTCAATGTTTATACCAGTGTAATAAGAGGACTTAAAAAGTTCACATCCATTCAATGCTCCCCAACACTCACTGTGCTTCTAGGGACGTCTTAAGACTCTGAGGCCCTATGCCGAGAGAATCTTACGATTTTTTTAGGCTCTGGGCCCTTATGCAAAAGTAGGGCGTAGCTGAGAACTTTAAAAGTAGACGGTATATAGCAGCGGTCGCCAAACTTTTTGACCTTACGGACCAGTTATTTCATTATTAAGTCCCACGGACCACTAATAGGATATTTTAAGTGTTAAATATATTTATAAAAAAAATTGTGATGTAAGAACACATGAAATGTACATATTTAATAAAATTAAACTATTAGTTGTAACAAAGTTATGAAAGCTTTAT
Source organism: Trichonephila clavipes (assembly GCA_019973935.1). Taxonomy (NCBI): domain Eukaryota; kingdom Metazoa; phylum Arthropoda; class Arachnida; order Araneae; family Nephilidae; genus Trichonephila; species Trichonephila clavipes. The sequence continues at coordinate 480,435 of BMAU01020473.1, forward strand.
TAATAAACCATAATCAAATAAACAAAAACTGTAAAAACAAAAAAAATTAAAAAATGGTTTAAGTATATCAAATTTTTAACATTATACATTCCTAGTGTGATGGATGTTCCTGCTTACTTGAAATAAGATTATGGATATTTGGATTCAATGATGTTAATGCAAGACGGAGAACTGCATTTATTTCAAGCTCAGATCGAATATATATTGTATAAATCGTATATATTGAACTGAATACATCCGTAAGCCCTCCTTTAAATACTTCAACTGATATACATATGTGACATTCAGAAGAGTGAAACATTAGAAGAATACGGAACGAAACGAGACAAAACATGCAGCTACAGAAGTACGACTTATTTACCGTGGCGTCATTCTATGAAGTACCATTTTTATACATTTTCACGTATTGTTATGAATCTAATTATGTTTGCACTCATCTTAAAACATAACTTAACGTGTGTGTGTGTGTGATGAGTAAGTACATTTCACAAATATTTCTGGGGACCAGTGAAATTTTCTCGAGGACCACTAATGATCCGTGGACCACCACTTCGGCGACTTCTGGTATATAGCATCTATTGTCACACACACAAATACTCCTACAGATGGTAATTTTATACAAATAAATGTGCTCGACTCACAATCTCAAAACCCTAGGTCAGTGCTTCTCAAACTTTCAACACTGGCGCCCCCCTTTTCGATCACAATTTTTATCGCGCCCCCCCTTATACATTAATAATGTACTGAATGCAATAATAATGCACTTCAACGCTAATTGCTTGATTGATTGAATATTAACGTCGCACTGTTCAGCTACACTAGGGCTTTACTTCAACGCTAAAGCAACAATCTACATTATAAACCGTACAAATTCATGGCATAAGTATTAAATTTTTATATGTTACTTTTAAGCAAAAAAATTAAGTAATAGGATAATTATTATGTTATTTTTCCTTTCTCTAATTTTTAAATTGGAATATATTGCAAAATGCGTCGGTTGCTTAGAAGACAAAATATAGATATCAGCTAAATGTAGAAAAAGAACTCAGAGGGTCAATTTCTAATCATAAGCATTCCTTTGAAAAACTTTGCTCTGTAAGACAAGCCCATGGAAGTCGCTAATACTTATTAAACTTGTTCTTAATTTAGTATTAATTAATTAGTTATAAAATACTCTGTGCAGCACTGATACATTAAAAGTATACCGGCTGAAGTACCCGCTCTTTGCACAAGTCATTTATAAGAAAATAAAACATTATTGATATAATCGCTTAATTGTAGGGAGAGTAAAGCCAAGTGTGCGACAATGTTTACAAAAATGTAAAATGATTTTTTTAAAATGATTCCTCAAATTATAATTAGTTTTAAGCGAACTGTAATTTTAAGCTTCAAAGAATTAGCATTTAGAATTGATGTTGAATAATGAACAATAAAAAAATTCTGATGAAGAATAATTGTATTATTTTCAATATTTAAAGCGAAAAGACTTCAACATGTTTTAAACCTGGAGCAGGCACGTACTCGATACTAACGCTAATGGTAGTGTGGGGGACTCAGTCACCCCACTCATTTGTTTATAATTATTTTTACTGTACACGATACAAATCGGAATTCTAGTGAATATTTTAATTTATAGAAAGTATACTTATCTTCTTTCAAGTACTATTCAATTCTTTGATGATTTGAGAAAAAAAATCCAATAAAACTGAACTAAAATTATTCAAAAGTACAAGACCATAATTAAGGACGCAAATCAGATACGTTTCACGAATATTACAGAAATGTTAAATCAATCAATTCTTTTCCAAATATCGTAAAACTCTATTATTTACAATTTCCCTAAGCGAAAAGCGAACGTATAAAAGATGGGACGGAAATATTATTGAATAACCGTACCGTAAGATTGAAGGTCAATCAAATGATTAGCAAACGTACTATGCAGCCTCGCTGAAAAGTGAATCATGTCTTCCTTTTCTTTTTCTACAACTAATGTACAGTATTTCAATAACAATTACAGTGATGAATTGTTTATCTTCTTAGAATTTTCTCATAGTCTGGGTTTCGTTTTTTCTTTTAACGAGTAATATTTTATGTTAAAACGTAATAAAAAAAATCTCTCATTGAGGAAACACAGCAAATAAAACAAAATGTTTTTTTTCTTTAATTTGGTTTTGATATCAAAAATATCTATTTGATGACGGAAAAAATCCAGATAATAAACATAAATTATGTCAGTGTTGTGTGTGTGTGTATTTTTTTTATTATGGAAGAAAGCATTTTGTTTTACTTCTCTTTCCAGCAATTTTTTTTTAAAAAAAATCTTTAAATTTTCGATATGCTCGCGCCCCCCTTGTAGAGTCATCGCGCCCCCCAGAGGGTCGCGCCCCACACTTTGAGAAACACTGCCCTAGGTACAAACCAGCTCGACCGATGGCCGCATTTCCACTAAATGAGTTGAATGATTGTTTATGGTATTAGGCCTACGCCTAGACATGAACAACAGTCATCACATAATAGTGCAATCTTACTACTTTTGTTATTTGACATACAGATTGAAATTCCATGTTTTTGAGAGAATATATACGGGAATAATATTTGACCATTAAAATTATCCAAATCATGATCATATTCAGACTAAGTCTGGACCCGGGCGCAGTTGGTCTTTGCCTTAGGTCTTCCGTGTGTGCTTCATGAAGCCTTTAGTAAAACCGTAACCGAGTCGACAGCTCAAAGTACTGTTAAATTTAATGGGAATCTAATTTGCTGTACTAAGTTTTAAAAAAAAACCGATAGGGAAATGTATTAAGGTATCCGACTACGTTCGGAACAGTGATTTTCAAAAGCGCATAAATGGATGATTTTCCTTATATTTAGTGTCACTTAGATTAGAATATATGCATAAAATTGTTTTAAGGACATTTTGATAAAAAAAAAATTATTTAAATACAATATTTTGGCAAAAAAATTAACTTAGAATAATCTTTTTCCAAATGTTCTCCTTTTGTGAAAAATGCTTCTATTAGAATAATATTTTGCCTGTGTATAGCTCAGACCTCTGTTCAGAGGCTCAACTAGAATTTTTGAAATGTATAACATAGAAGCGGGTTTATTAATATTTTATGACAACAGAGAGGATTAATTTTAAGAAAAAAACGCGAATAAATATTTCAATGGGTAGTAACTTTGAAAATAATGTGAATTTTTAAAAAATTCTAGTTGAGTGTCTGTAGAGAGGTCTGAACTATATACAGGCAAAATATTATTATAATAGAACCATTTTTCACAAAAGGAGAACTTTTGGAAAAAAGGTTATTCTAAGTTAATATTTTGCCAAACTGTTACGGTATGCCAATTATTTTAATACAATATCCCCTCTATTCACCAGATTTAGCTCCGTGTGACTTTTATCTGTTCCCATCATTGAAAAAACATTTACCGGGACGCAATTTGTGTCATCGAGGTGAAGTAGCATCGCAGGAGGCCTTACGGGAGATTGCACAAAAATGGCTTCCAGCTGTGTTTCCAGAAGTTACACGAACGCTGACAGGAGTACCTCGTCACTCAAGGGGGCTACTTTAAAGGTGGATGTGCTTCTATACTATGGTTGGTGTTTCAGAGTAAGGTTTTGTACATCTTGTCCCCGAGCTTTTGGATCACACTACGTATAACTCCTTTTTATTCTTTAAAAATATGAATGATGAAAATCTATTATTTTAGTTTACTTATAACTAGCGGTTAAAGATATTAAAAATGTGTGCTTTCTCTTTTCTTTCTTTTTAACCAGACTGAGCCAATGAAAACAATGGCACGGTACAGCTAGATATAACAAACTTAAATGATAAAAAGTTATCAAAAACAAAATTATTAATAACAAATTATCAATATTTTGATGAAATCACCAAAAACAGTTCCAAACAAAGCTACTTAGGTACTATTGCAACTGTCAACCCCGATTTTGTATGTGTCATACACGGTGAATTGGCAACCAAAGGCTAATGTTGGCAATACGGTTGCGATAATACATAAATACCAAAACAAACACAAAATATACATCAGAAAAACTTAATTTTTCCATTTGTATTTCACAGTAACACCAAATAAAATTTTGAAATCACACAAAATAGGTCTTTTGAGAGTCTAATGTTATTGCCCCAACTTGTAGAAATTTCAACAATTATTTAGTGGAAAAATTCACTGCCAAGTACAAAAAAAATATTTTTAATGTACACAAACAGGCATAGAATGATTTTCCCTTATTGAATGCATATTGCAACATTTGTCGATGTCTTGTAATTTTAGGAAAATGGTCGACTAAAAAAACATAAGTACCAAAAGATAAAAATATTATATATTAATTTAATTTAGAATCATTGGAGAAAGATAAAATAGGTGGAAGATTTAATCGGTACGTTTCTCATTTGTGGAGAGATTTTGAAATCAGGCCAAACATACCCATAGTGTAAAGAATTAAAATTAGTACTTTATTTATAAAAATTATCCAAAGTATATATCCTGTGCTAAAAAATAAATTGAAAAACAATATACACACAATACTAAAGTTAATTTCCAACTGGATGAGCATGCTTGTTTCATAGCACTCTAATAAATACTCAAGTGTTGAGTTTTCATTAAATTCATTATTCAGACTTTATCAATATATACTGGAAATTTATTAAGCGTGTTCATTCAACACCGTCAGCAAAGCTATCTCTACACGTTGTACATAAAAATGCCACGTTTTCAGTATTTTATACAGTTATGTTGCAGTTAAGCATAATATAATCGATACAAGTACACAAGTAAAAATATAAAAACTGAAATATAAATTATGAAGATCATTTTAAAAATTAACAGAAATTAAGTGCATTTATATAAAATAAGTTTAACAATTATTATTTAAGTTTAACATTTATTTGAATAGAATTAATTTGGCTATCTTGCACCATACCACGTTTCGCCGATTCGGAAACAGCTGACAGGTGCAGCCATCTAGTGAGAGAAAATCTCTACAAAAAACTGTCCTTTACATTACTCCCTTGCCAGTAACAAAGTTACGATACAAGAAAAAATATATGGCAGGGACAGTTTCAGACTTATTGAACAGATTATAATTTCATTTTTAACATTTTTTTACAAGTTAAACTTATACAAACCGCTTTTAACACAATCATTACTAATCATTACATTACACAACAAAAATTACTACTACAGGATTGCTACAGAAGTCTTAGTGCACAAAATATGCTACAAGTTTAAAAATATTTAAACACAGCTACCTTCCTGTTTCATAAAAAATACATGGAAAAATACAACTAAAATGTTCAGCAATTACTTTAAATGTATATTTATACTGAACAACAATCAAATTTAAACAAAGTCAAAAAAGAGTACATATAAGATATTCAATAACTCAAAAAAGAATAAACTACAGAATGCTTTTGCAAATACACAAAACTCAGTCAATATTTGAACGTGGGAAACTAAGAAGTACATAAATATTTTGCGAAAAAAATCATTCATATTCCAATGAAAGTTAACATGCAATTAAAAAAAACATTTCAAGTTACTCTGCAATGACAACACCTTAATTTTTTTTGTGGACTATTATGAAACATATCAAATCCAATAGTGTTAAAAAAATCAATTTTCATATTTACATACACAATGGGTAATTTTATAATATATAACATACAGAAAACTTCCTATTTACAAGAAAGAATACCAGAAAACTTTAGTTTCAATTCACCACATAATTATAACTCAGTTAATCACTAATACAATCCATTTACCACAATTGAGCATTTTTATGCAAAACAGTATCTATTTATACACATTTTATTTGATGCTAACACATATTTATTTATACACATAGAATTTGATGCTAACACATATCTATTTATAAACATAGAATTTGATGCTAACACATATCTATTTATAAACATAGAATTTGATGCTAACACATCTATTTATATTGATATCCTGAAAACTTTATGTTCATTATTAAATACATAATAGATAATTTTGTTAAAATACATACTTTCCAATGAAAAAAACACATTCTGTAACACATTTAAGAGATGAGATGCCCACAAATTGTAATACTAATGAGAGAATTTCTGTCGACAATGTAAAAAAAAAAACAGTAGTAATGAATAATTATTTGTGACATAAAGTTGAACTTTGTATAACATATATTAATTTGAATGCGAGAATATATATGGAACATTTTACATCATGCTCTTTAATTTCTTTTTATTTACAAAGCTTTTGTTTGATTTAGATTCTCGCTGTTATGAAATTACACACAATTCTACTTTTGCTTACAACTTACTGATGAGGTTATATCAGGATAGTGGAAGAATAATTATTTAAATTTCACAATACTAGCATAAAAATCATACATGTATATATAACCAATTAAGAGTCAATTTTCAATTCTAAAATCCAGGAATAAACATACATTGTCATTTTATAAGAATACCTACAACATTTAAAGCAGTGTTTACTATAACTTTTTCACTATATGTACATGAATTGCATTACCAAAGAAATATATTTAATCAATTAGATTCATTTTTATAAATGGTGATTTTCAAATTTACTAATTTTTAATAACTGTTTACTAGTAATAAGTTAAAGGAATTCAAACTTTAACACTTACATACATAATAGTTGCTGTTTTGTTTATTCTCTAAATCTTACTGGTTTTTTTTATCTTTCTGCCACAGCTGGTAGTAGGTTGTTCATCAGGCAATGGGGAAAGTTCTTTCCAATTTGAAGTCTCATTTTTTTTCCAATACTAGTTTGTTCATTTTGATTGTCCACTGCTAACAAATAGGCAGGTTTCAGTCTATCTACAGAGATATTAACTGCTTTATCTTTGATTAAGATTGTGAAATACTTATCATACTTTTTTTTGTACAGTATATGGTCCTTCATATGGTGGTTCTAATGCTTTTTTAACTCTGTCGATACGAATAAACACATGGGAACAGGATTTCAAATCTTTATGCACAAAGATATTTTGCTTCCTGTTGCTAGGAGACTTCAGTGGCTTTAGCTCTGCCATGTGTTGCTGTAATTTGGCAACAAAATTCTGTGGATCCATGTTAATAGTAGGGGGATCAAAAAATTCACCAGGTAATTTAATGGAAGTACCATAGACCATCTGTGCAATTGTGTAACTAATGTCAGGTCTTATGGCAGCTCTTAAACCTAACAACACAGTGGGTAATGACTCTGTCCACCTAATATTGTTGTGAGCTTTTATAGCACCTTTCAAGGTCCTATGCAAACGTTCTACTTTCCCATTACATTGAGGGTGGTAAGATGTTGTGTGGGCTACTTTAGCACCACATATTGCAGCTATGCTTCTAAATAGTTCTGCCTCAAACTGTCGACCTTGGTCTGTGACTAATTTGGCAGGTACTCCAAACCTGCAAATCCATTTCTCATAAAATGCTCTCCCAACTATTTCAGCTGTTATTTCAGGTATAGGAATTGCTTCCATCCAGCAAGAGAATCGGTCAATGCAGGTTAAGCAATACTGCATCCCTTCTGAAGGTGGTAGTTTTCCAATGAGATCTATATGAACTACACTAAACCTTTCATCTGGTTGTTCGAATTCTCCTAATTTAGATTTTGTATGTCTGCTGACTTTACATTTTTGGCATCTAATGCAAGCCTTTGCCCATTCTCTGACTTGCTTTTTAATATCTGACCAGACATATTTTTCAGTCATCAGTTTTACTGTAGATTTAATACCAGGGTGAGCTAAGCCATGAATTAGTTGGAATATTTGAAACCTAAATTTTTGTGGAATGTAAGGCCTAATTTTTTGCGTTGAGGTGTCACACCAAAGTTTTTTCCCAGATGGCAATGTCGAAGGTTTAAATTTTAGAGAATTGTTGTGCAATAATTGTTGCAACTCTTCGTCAGTAGTTTGCTCTTCTGCAATTGCCTCAAAGTTGATTTCAGAAATTGAATCAATTCTGGATAAGGCATCTGCAACAACATTATCTTTACCCAATACATGTTGAATGTTACAACTAAATTCTGAAATGTATTGAAGTTGTCGTTGTTGTCTTGGTGATGCTTTTTCATTTTTTTTTTTTTTTTTTTGCTTAAATGCAAAAGTCAGAGGCTTGTGGTCAGTATATATAACAAAATCATTCCCTTCCAGCAGGTGTTTGAAATGTTTCACTGAAAGGTATATTCCCAATAGTTCTCGGTCATAGGTACTATACCTTGTTTGTGTTTCATTTAGCTTCTTTGAGTAAAAAGCTATTGGCTTCCAACCCTCGTTTTCTAACTGCTGGAGTACTGCGCCCACAGCAAAATCTGATGCATCTGTGCAAAGTGATAGGGGTAGTCCAGATCTTGGAAAGGATAAAAGAGCAGCTTCGGCAAGGTCAGTTTTGCATTTTTCGAAGCTTCTCCTGGTGTCATCAGTCCAATGCACTTTTCTGCGGTCTTTCTTCTTCGCTCCTTTTAACAGTTCATGTAGAGGTGCTTGAGTCTTAGCAGCATCCTTTAGGTATCTTCGGTAAAAATTTATCATGCCCAGAAACGTCCGCAGGTCATGAATAGTTTCTGGTAGTTTGTAGTTTAAGATAGCTTGAACTTTTTCTGGCAATGGCCGAGAACCTTCTGCCGTGATCAGAAATCCCAAATATTCAACTTGGGCAGCTCCCATCACTGATTTGGAAACATTTATTCGAAGTCCATATTGCTGGAATCTTTCAAATACCATTTTTAGATGTTCACTGTGTTCCTCTTCCGTAGATGAGGCAACAAGTACATCATCAAGATACGGGAAAACAAAGTCGAGTCCATACAGTACTTCAGTAATGAAACGTTGGAAGGTTGAAGGAGCATTCCTCAGTCCAAAACTCATAGTATTGAACTCGTACAAGCCAAATGGGGTGGTGATGGCAGTTTTTCTTTGTCTTCCTCAGCAATAGGTATCTGATAATATGCCTTTACAAGATCTATCTTTGAAAATATTTTTTTATCCTTCAGGATGTAATTAAAGTCCTCAATTCTAGGAATTGGATACCGATCTGGTATTGTCTGTGCGTTGAGTCGCCTGTAATCGCCACATGGTCTTAATGTGCCATCCTTCTTATTAACCAAGTGCAATGGACTTGCCCATTGAGATTTTGAGGGTCTAATAATGTCGTTGTCCAGCATAAACTGGAACTCCTGCTTCGCCAGCTTCAACTTATCAGGGGCCAGTTGTCTTGCCTTCGAATAAACCGGTTGGCCAGTTGTTAGGATGTGGTGCTTTACTCCATGTTTGACAACTCTGTTAACCAAGTTTGGCTTGGTTAAATCAGGATACGACTTAAGCAGGTTGAAATACTTGGAGGCTCTATTGACCGTGCTGAGATCATTATTTTCTTGGATGGTAGCAACTTCTCCTTTAATTGAAAGATTTGTTACTCCATCGATTAATTTCCTGTTGTGCAGATCTATCAGCAACTGGAATTTTCGAAGGAAATCAGCACCTATGATTCCTCGCTTAACTTTGGCAATAATAAACGGCCACTGAAATGGGCGTCTTAGGCCTAGATCCAGCGTGAGAATTTTTAGACCATATGTTGGAATTTCAGTGCCATTAGCAGCATACAGTTTATATTGAGAGGCTTGGCACTCACCTTTCGTTTTTGTCCAAGGGAGGATCGAGACGTCTGCTCCGCTATCCACAAGGAATTGACATCCGGTTTCTCTGTCCTTGACAAATAACCGGGATTTGCGGCCTAAAATGTCGGCAGCAGGACTCGCCGTGGCGTCTACTGCTGGGATTCGTTTCCCGGCTCATTGAAACTGCACGGCTGTACGCATTTACCAGGGAGGCACTTCTTCCCGAATCGGAAATGGTAATAGCAATATTTTCCCTGAGGATTGTAGCGGCGCCTTGATTTGCTGCGACTTTACTCCTCTGATGGTGATGAGGGCTAGAGCTCCAGAATTTCCGTTGCAGCTTTAATGAGGCAATTTTGCTTCAAAGGGTGGCTAGCTTTTTTGAGTTCTTCGGAAGACCGCTGCGATATTACTGATCTCGGCGCCATCTCTACGATCTTGTTGCCATCGCCGCTATTTTGTCGAGGTGTTCTTCAGACAATTACAATGCACTTAACAGAATCTGGCATTTTATCCAGCCATAGTGTGCGCAACGCCTTTTCCGAGACATCGGTATCAGCGACGCATTTTTCTTAGCAGTTGACTAGGCAACATGTCACCAATCAATGTGAGAAGACGCTTGATTTTTTTGCGCTTTCGACGAATATCTTCAAAAGACGTTCCTTCGTTAGCTGAATATTTGCGCTAGGATCTTTTTGTCATTTTCAACACCCTCGGTTCCAGTTAACTAAACATATAATCCGGCAAATCCTGAACTGCGCTTCGACCTGATAAAACCATATCTCAGGTTTGTCGAACCAGAGCGGCGGTATTTTGATGCTGATACCGCTTTCTTCGAACTTTTCAGCTTCTGTCATATTGAATAATCCAGTTAACAATCAATAAATCCAGGGTCACCAGTTATTAGGTGCTTGTTTCATAGCACTCTAATAAATATTCAAGTGTTGAGTTTTCATTAAATTCATTATTCAGACTTTATCAATATGTACTGGAAATTTATTAAGCGTGTTCATTCAACACCGTCAGCAAAGCTATCTCTACACGTTGTACAAAAAAATACCACGTTTTCAGTATTTTATACAGTTATGTTGCAGTTAAGCATAATATAATCGATACAAGTACACAAGTAAAAATATAAAAACTGAAATATAAATTATGAGGATCATTTTAAAAATTAACAGAAATTAAGTGCATTTATATAAAATAAGTTTAAAAATTATTATTTAAGTTTAACATTTATTTGAATAGAATTAATTTGGCTATCTTGCACCATACCACGTTTCGCGGATTCGGAAACAGCAGTATGACAAGGTGCAGCCATCTAGTAAAGAAGAGAAAATCTCTACACGTCATAACAATAACCAAAAAAAAATCACTTAAAAATTAAATTTTAAAAAATTTAGCTGTGAATCAGAGAGAATCGTGACATCATATGAATAACACCAAAAATCACTTAAAAAAATTTTAAAAAGTTTCAAAAAACCTTCCCGGGGATATACCTAATAATTTCCCAAATTTTAACGGCGATTGGATGTATGGTTTTTGAATCTATCGAGTACAGACAGACACACATTCAATTATATATATATAGATTTTATTCGTACCTCTTTTACTTATGAGAAAAATGATGCGAGAAGTCAATGTCTTCATATAATAGACAAGATATTTTTTTTGTGCAAAATGTTTCAACAAAATTATGTAAAAAAAATGCAGATGAAGAAATACAGTTAATATGAATGGATTTTCTTTTACGGAGTTTTTAACACGATTAAAACTGACGAATTGAAATTTACTCAAAAACAACAGCTACTCTTAATGGAAACATTTAATTTAGTCATATCATTTTGAATATTCTATTTCGTATCTCTGGAATTTGAATGGGAATGTTTTGAAAAAGCATTTCCAAGGCTTACAGTTACTCAATCTTCATCAAAGACGAACTAAGAAAATAATGGTAATATGAGGGCTATATAAGACAACTACGTAAGAAAAGCAAAAACAAAACAAGATTCCGGTCAATGAACAACGATTATTCTTATCTTACGAGTGATAGGGGTAAAAGTGCGATTATATACTTCCGCCCCTATTAAAAACACACTTATTCCCAAAACAGAATTTGGCAATTATCAAGCACTCCGTGCAATCAGACACCTTTTAATTTGATTTCATTTTTATTAACTTGGCTATTTAAAGCAATGCAAGGGATATTGGTGACAGACCTTGTAATGCAATCTGACATCAATTAGAATGCAATGTGAAAGAAATTTACACTGAATTTTGATCTTTCCTGTACAACTTCAATTATAACACCATACTCCAAGGGTAAACATTTTTATGGATCAACGTGCCATTTTTTTCTTAAGAAATATTTAATGAGGTATAGACGCTCCTGCAAATAATTTTGATTTGTCCAACGACCCTCCAACGTTATGTGCCTGCCCAGACCATCAAGACATTTCTATCGTAATGGTCTATTTCTTGAACATTGGAGGGCAAGTAGAAGGTCCCTGGTTTTCTCCATTTGAATGTACTGCTGGAATATATGGAGAGAACCGCTCACACCTCCATGGCTTCTCAAGAGGTACTGTAACTGCAGTAAAGTATTGGGATGTGGTCTTGGAACCCAATGTTCACCTTTTCACCAATGTTGGTCCTAATTTTATTTGAATGGATGACAACGCGAGGCACATAGAGCTAATCTAGTCGACGAATTTCTGGAAAGTGAGGACACCTCACGCACACTCGCTCGCGTTTGTTCGTAATACTTCATTGTGAACTTTATTATTTTGAACTAAAATACAAAATATTTTGATCGGTGGCGTGCCCGAAATATTGTGTCACGTGCCAATACTGGCACGCGTACCACTGGTTCACCATCCCTGTCATACTCGATTATCCAGAATGAATGAGTGTGTGTGTGTTCATTAACATCGAACTTTCAAGTAATGCGATGGATATTGGTACTGGACCTTATAATTCTTAACCTCGGTCAAGTGACGAGGACTACATCTGAGATGGCACTACCTCTCCAATCCGCCACACCAAGCAGGGGACATTAACCCTCAACAGTAACGTACGTCAGCTCCCCAACATGGCAGGTCTTCTGTAGCACTGGGTTCGAACTCATGACATACCGGCCACGAGTTCGTGATCATAACCCCTAGGCTACCACGGTCCTAGCATGAGTATGGAATAAGTTGGATAATCGATTATATTAACACCGCCTTTCAAAGAACAGGATGGTTATTAAGAAGAATGGGAAGCCTCCGATCAAAAAAATAATCAGAGCCGAACCATTTAATATACGAAATTGAATGTTTTGGTATGGTACTTATATGTGTAAAAAGACTAAAACTGTTTGAAATAAGACAATATCTGACATGTTTTCCAATAGCCTTTCATTGAATGGTGAATGCAGATTTCTCAAAATTAATTTTCCAGCGCTGTGACTATTTTCATCGGATAGCCGTGGCGGCCAAGGGATCAATCGTAGCCTGCGTTGTCGATCGTTATTTCGAATCCTGTTGCCACTTAAGATTCTTAGTGTAGAGGAACTGATGTACGTAAAAGATGTAGGAGCGAGTGAAGGAATATTAATGTTGCACTGTTCAGCTACACGAGGGCTTTTGGCGTCTGACCACGTAATTTTGAACCATGGTCAAGTGACGTGGACGACACCTGAGCTGGCACTCCCCTCTCCTAACTACCACAAAACCGGGAGGACGTTTCAGCTCTCGACAGATTTAACGTACATCGCTGCCCTACACGGCGGGTCTTTAGTGGTACTGGGCTCGAACTCATGACATGCCTGTCATGATCTTATACCTTGACCACTGGGTTACCGCAGCCCTAAAAGATGTAGGAACTGATAGATAATATGGGATCTACGTAAAAGATGTACGAACTGATAGATTGAGGAACTGATAGAGGATGTGATGTACGATAGAGGAACTGATAGAGGATGTGATGTACGATAGAGGAACTGAGAGGATCTGATGTACGATTGAGGAACTGATAGAGGATCTGATGTACGATGGAGGAACTGATAGAGGATTTGATGTACGATAGAGGAACTGAGAGGATCTGATGTACGATAGAGGAACTGATAGAGGATGTGATGTATGATAGAGGAACTGATAGAGGATGTGATGTACGATAGAGGAACTGAGAGGATCTGATGTACGATTGAGGAGCTGATAGAGGATGTGATGTACGATAGAGGAACTGATAGAGGATGTGATGTACGATAGAGGAACTGATAGAGGATGTGATGTACGATAGAGGAACTGAGAGGATCTGATGTACGATTGAGGAACTGATAGAGGATCTGATGTACGATAGAGGAACTGATAGAGGATGTGATGTACGATAGAGGAACTGAGAGGATCTGATGTACGATAGAGGAACTGATAGAGGATCTGATGTACGATAGAGGAACTGATAGAGGATGTGATGTACGATAGAGGAACTGAGAGGATCTGATGTACGATAGAGGAACTGATAGAGGATTTGATGTACGATAGAGGAACTGATAGAGGATCTGATGTACGATAGAGGAACTGATAGAGGATGTGATGTACGATAGAGGAACTGAGAGGATCTGATGTACGATAGAGGAACTGATAGAGGATTTGATGTACGATAGAGGAACTGATGGAGGATCTGATGTACGATAGAGGAACTGAGGTACGATGTGCTATGCTAAGTCTTCGCGTGCTGTTGAAATATGGGTGGGAACCGTAGCTTTGTAGTCACTCGTGGCTGGCGTGTCATGAATTTGAGCATGGTACCACTGAAGACCCTCCATGCAGAGGAGCCTATGCACGTTAAATATGTCGAGACTCAAACGTTCTGCCGTTGGGGTGGTGTGGAACTTAGGTGTGACAACTCAGTTGTCATCCTTGGCACTTGATCATGGTTCAAAATTTCGAGGTCTATCGCCAGGAGCCCTCGTGTTGCATTAAAGTGCGACGTTAATAAAACATTCACTCACTGTGGAAATTAGAAGTGTAGAGCTCCAGCTTAAATACCATCTTCGTCATTTGATTGAGGATCAAAATGACGTGGTTTGTCGCCAAGAGCCCACGCGTTGGGTTATTGGCGATAATCATTTAATTCACGGGATATTAAATGAATTTGATATCCCGCGAATCTTTTTATTTGGTTGTCACACTCAAAAGCTACATAAGAGCTGTTGGTGATGGATCTCGTAATTCTAAGCTCTGATGAAGTGTCTAGGAGGATTCTTAGTAGCACAGGGATTTTAAAGGAAATATGAGTTCGCGACCATGGCCCATGACTCTGCTACCAAGGCCGCTCCGGGAGCTAGTAAATAGAACCAAAAGGAAGTTTTCAGTTAAGGGGATGGTCATTGCAGTAATTGTGATCAGAATTGTGACAATGATAAGGATATTAAATCTGTGCTCAAAATTCCATAGCCTCGCAATTAAAATTCCATGCCAATGTCACGAAAAGATTTTTAATATTAGAAAGCTCCAAGATCACAATATACTGGTCTTGAATTAAAAGTGGGAATCTGACCACTAGAGATTAAACGGTTATTTTTACCAATATAATTTTAGTCTTATATTTTATGGATCAATAATCGCATTGTCTGTCTGTAAGCTGCTCTATCATGCACCTCTAATATCGAGGTATATCTTTATTGAATATTTATAGAAATAATCAGATAAAAGAAGGGAAACATGCTGCACTAAATGTAGACTTTTTGAAAAGTTATTTTTAGAATAGGACGAAACCTTTTTTCGAACAACGAAATATTGGGTAAATTCCTCGCCAAAAATTGTGTATGAGGGTGAGAGAGAGACCTCCATATTATATTCCAATATTTTAACTACTACTTTTTATTCATTTTGAAGGGCTGAGAAGTTTCATTACTTGTAAGTTTATAAAATTAAATTCAAAATTTTGTAGCCATTTTTTTTTCTTTTTTGTATATCTTGTTTATAATCTACCTCGATAAAAATAATGATCTGAAACCCATTTTTTTGAGAAAATGCAAAATTTACGTTCTCTTATGTCCATCACTAAATATTTATTTTCACACATCTTGCTACTAGGTTTTCTTGCTACTTACTTCGTCAGATTACCGACTTGAAAATATTGCTATTTTCTTCGTTATCTACTAACTCTTTCATCAGTTTTTACAAGCATGTTTATAATTCTAATGATACAGAACTTGTAGCATGTTCCGCCAATCCTTTTAAAATACAACGAACCCGGAAATCCACAAAAATTTGTCATTACAATGTAGTAACCATTGTCAAACGTGTTCTATAAATGTAGACCTATTATGAAACACTAGATTTAATCAGCACTTTAGAACCATACTTCAGCATGATTCCCATTTCATATTCCTGTGACAGTTTTGTTTTTAATTTAATAAATAGTAAGTTATGAGTTTTATTACTTGGCAAAATTAGTGCAAAGGCTAAATTTACCCAACTGCGCCGTTGACAACGCACGTACAAGAACTATAGTGTGATTTATTGGAGACAATGTCTTTGTATAATCAATGTTTATTGATGTCGATGACGACTTCCTTCAGAACCAGAATAAAGTTTATT
Source organism: Trichonephila clavipes (assembly GCA_019973935.1). Lineage (NCBI taxonomy): Eukaryota > Metazoa > Arthropoda > Arachnida > Araneae > Nephilidae > Trichonephila > Trichonephila clavipes. Next base: position 496,667 of record BMAU01020473.1, read on the forward strand.
TTTCATTCACTTAATTTCCATAGCATACCGCGAGAGAATTTTAAATTCGCAATTTCCCTAGTCACATGATTTGTGATGAAATCGAAATTCGAATCAATAAGGATCTTTAACACTTACCCTACCAGATCCATGGAGAAAATGACCGCTTTTGAGACTTTTAATCAAAAGTGCTAAATTCTAGGTTTTTATTTTTCTTGAACTTACTGCACGACTTTTTTTAATAAACATCTAATTAATTTTTCAATATTTTCTTCCGCTTTTTGCTGAATCGTATGTTCTCTACCGCTATTTATCGAGAGTGGTTTGTTGTCCACTGGAAAATATATGGAATTTTTATAAAGAGAGCTATCTCCATATTAATTTCAAAGATAATGTCATCCAATTGTGTTTATGTAGTTGTTTTATGCTGTGTACAGAGCGTCGGCTCACCAGCCGACACTCTGTACAACTGTAACCCACGAGGCAAAATAACGATCATACAAGTGTTTGCGACGTAGCTAGTTTTTTTTATAATAGGCAACAAACTTTGGGTAAGAAATATATACAGTTACTCTCAAAATTGAGGGTACACCTACTTTTAAAACGGGAATCAATGTTTAGAATGAAAAAATTATACTAAATGAGGGAAATATAATTAAAACCTTTAAGCATAGATGCGTTTATTAGATCATAATTCATTATTTTGAATGATAAAACAAAATATTTGATAGTTTAAACATACATATAATAACTTATAAAGAAAATTAACAGAAATTAATAGCCACAAAATTGAGAGTACATGTGCATCTATTTTCCTGCATAAATCATGAATAATAAAGAGTTAATATTTAGTAGTATAACATTTTGCTGATATGACAGCTTCCAATTGCCGAGGCATTGATTCCACAAGATGTCTAGTGGTCTCGGGAGCAATATTCAGTAATTCTTCTTGCAATACCGATTTCAATTGTTCCTTGCTTGTAATTTGATGTTTTTGCACAGCTCTCTCAAGGTGGGACCACAGATTCTCGATAACATTTAAGTCGGAAGACAGTGGAGGTGTATTAAGTTGATTCCAACAATGATAAAGCAGCCATTCTTTTACAACAAACGCAGTGTGTTTGGGATCATTGTCTTGTTGGAATATGAAATTCTACTCCAGTCCCAAATTATCAGCACTTTCTTTCAAATTATTTTACAGTATATTAAGATAAGCCATCTTTAGCATGATTCCATCAATGGATACTGGCTTTCCCACCCTCGAAGCAGCCATACACCCCCAAACCATCACCGACCCACCTCCATGCTTTACAGTAGGAATTGTGTTTTGGGTGGTGTGAGATATTTGGCTTACGCCACACCATACGACGTCGGTCACTGCCGAAGATGATGAACTTACTCTCATCGCTGAAAATGACTTCGTTCAAAAACTGTCGAGGCTTTAAAATGTGTTCTTTAGTGAATTTCAATCGCTTGACTCTATTCCTCTTACCAATTAAGGGCTTTTTTTTGAGCTACTCTACCATTATAGCCAGCCTTTCTTAGGACTCTTCGTACCGTTTCTGCAGAAACAGATCGACCTAAGATATTAGAGGTACTGGCTGCAATTTTAGGAGCATTAATTTTAGGATCAATCTTCACTTGATGTATAACTCTTCGCTCGGTTATAGAGTTCATAATTTTCTTTCTCCCTCTTTCTTCGTTATTTGCCAGTATACCAGTCTTTTTAAATCTTTGCAGGATTTTTTAGATGCAGTTAACACTTCGTTCAACTACTTTAGCAATATTCCCCAGGGATTTACCTTCATTTGACAGTTAAATAACAAGTTTTCTCTCTTCGATAGTCATTTCCTTCCGATTCTCCCTTTTAATCAAGAAATCAAATTACAAACACAAATTTGTAATCAGATAGCCTTTGAAAGCCTTTCTTTATCATAGATCTATTATCAAATTTCTATTTCAAAATTACTGGTAGTTTTGCATAGTGATTAAAGAAGTGTTCCCTCAATTTTGTGACATTAAAATAGTGTAGTTTTTCCTTTCGAACCTTCATATTTTTGTTTCAATCAATTTCCATATCTTACATTTAATGTTATTTGAAAGAGTAATGTATGCATTTGGAATGTACAAAAGTGCGTTAACATAGCGTATTAATTTCTGCACCTGGTGATCCGATGGTGAATTCGGAATTAAGTGTACTCTCAGTTTTGGGAGTCACTGTATATATATCTAAAAATTATATATATATTGCTAACTTAGTAATTTTCGTGTTTTATTATTAGAGTATTATCCAAATACAAAAATTTACCTATAAAATGTCAACTCAGAGGAAATTTTCGGAAGAAAAGAACGATTGCTCTCTGAAATTGATGAAAATTCTGATCGCAAGGATAGTATTTATGACCTATTGGAGCCGCGGTAGCCTAGAGGTCATGGTATCAGATCGTGGACGGCATGTCACGAGTGCGATCCCAGTACCATCCAGTGCATCGCTCCCTTACACGTAGTGTAGAGGAGCGATGCACGTTAAATCTGTCGAGAGCTCAAACATTTTCTCGTTGGTGTGGTAGTTAGGACAGTGGTGTCAGCTCAGGTGTTGTCCTAGTCACTTGACAAAGGTTCAAAATGACGAGGTCCGTCGCCAAAAGCCCTCGTGTAGCTGAACAGTGCGACGTTAATAGTCACTCACTCACGACCTATTGGACACTAAGCAATTAAACACGGAAAACGAGCGAGTTATATTTGCATTGCACTCTGAAGCTGCACGAGGGCTATTAGCGATGGACCTCTAAATACTGAACCATGGTCAAGTGACGAGAATGACACCAGAGCTGGCACCCCCTCTTCTAATTTCCACACCACACGAACGGAAGTACGTTTGAGCATCTATATATTTAAAATGCATCGGCTTCCTCTGCATGGCGGGTCTTCAGTGATACTGGGTTCGGACGCATGGCACGCAAGCCACGAGTTCGTTACCTTGACCACTAGGCTATTGCGGCCTCCACACGGAAAATGAGGAACAAAATATCGTGAATACCTATAGGGTAAGAAAATTATTTTCTAGTTCCGAAGACTAACGTGAAAAGAAACAGAACGATCTTAATATTGAAACTTTAATTGATGGAACTGTTTGGCATAAAAAATTTAAGGTTCTGAACCTCTCTCTAAAATCCCCGCTTTATACTTTTCTTGTAGATAAATATCGAGGGCAACGGGGTATGTGAAAATCTATACTCTGTAGGAAGTAAGAAGTAATGAGTCCATTTTCGATAAAATGTATTCCTGCGACCACAAACGAGAGTTTTATTTTAATAACAATATCCATGTAAATTACTGAAGTAAAATATGTTTGAGTTTTTTTTTCTGTTTTATGCATATACATTTTTAGGGAGAAAAAATAAGTTTTCTAATTGCATTACAATTATTTTGTTTTGTTTCATGCGAAAAATTTCAATTTATAATCCTCTGGAAAACAAAGTTTATTTGAAAAGCGGTCATTTTTTTTTACCTTCATCAGTAGGATTATCTACATCCAAAGTGCTAAATCCCGAAAAAAAGTTCGTTGTGGGAAATTTTTTTTAAATAGATTCATTTTCATTTTTTGTTCCAGAAAAATGTTCGTTAAATAGATTAACAAAATAAAGGGTTCTTAAAATAGAGATCCTACTAAAATATCGGTAGGTTTATTGTTAATGTAAACTTAAGTTGTTTTTGTGGCTTCAATTTTATATATTTTTTTATTCTGATCGTGTGTTCTGATATTAAAATAGAAACTTTACCTTGCCGAACATTCAAAACTATTTCCGCGGCTGGGTAATGATGCATACCAAAATAATGTAGAATAATCTATCACCAAGGTTATATTTTTAACGTTGCTTAGTTACTTCCTATTTTTCAATTTCTACTATTAGCTCACACTCTTTGTGTTTATATATTTACCTTGTTGGAATTTTCAATCGTTAATAAAATGATGTCCATTCATCCAATCAAGTTCAAATAACTTTTTTAAAACTTGTAGTGGATGACACTTGATGTTTATACAATTTTTTCAATTAATGCATTAATTAAAAAATAAAATTTAATTTTAAATCTATTCTGCGTTATTTCTGTTTTAGTTACAATTAGCTGCAACAGATGGCGCCAGTACGTTTTTCTAACAAAGGAATTTATGTTAATTTTTTTATATATATTTAATGCGCTAATCGCGAATTATTGCAAATTTTTTTTCATCAAAATCTAAATCATTGCGTTTTTGATAGAAATAAATTTAATAATGCTAAGTATTCTTTAAAATTTTAAAGTAAAGCCAGACTCAAACATATTAGAACTGCTTAATAATTTGATTTTCCTCTCATTACATTGCATATTAACTGTCGAAGTAATTTATACAGCTGTAGTATTACAATTATCCCTTATCAATCAATAATTGGCAGTAACTTATCACAATGACTGATCTTTAATCCTATTAGAAGTGCGACTATGGTACTTATTGTGAATGTGTGTTGATTATATAATTAAATTCATAAAAAGCAAAATTAATGCGTTTTTTTAATGTGATTAAACGAAACAATTTTATAATTCCCAAAAATTACTGACGCGAAGCCCCCAAACACTGGGGGGTTTCGCGTCAGACTGACCACCTAACCGAAACATCTGCTCATGCACCTCAGGGCCCAAGGTCGCGTATACTGAGTTGGACACAGTGTCATGAGCTGTCGCGCCACTGAGTAAAGTCAAAAATTAGTTTTAAAAATTCTATAAATAAAGCAAGTTATGAAAGAATTCATACAATTAGTGAAAAATGAAAGACTTTCTCAATGGGAAACCTGGAAATATTAATGCCTCCTTAATTTCGTATATGATTCGAATTAATCTAAATAACATCTGTTAACTATTTTTTTCCAAAATATAACGAAATTGCCTGTTCTTTTTTGTTTAAAATCAAATTCTAAAAAAAAAATTCTAAAATTGTTTTGTTAACATTCCTGCTTTCAATAAAATAAAGAATGTTTATTTTTAGAGAAAAACGTCTAACGTATATTTGTTAATTTTTTTTTCACTTTCAAAAATATAATTTTTTAAAATATTGTTATGACATAAGCAAAATCCCGTAGAAACAAGCAAAAATTTTAAAACTTTTAGTTGCCAAAAATTTTATAATATAACTATGAATACAATTCTATTTTGGTTTTTTAAACTCTAATATTTCAAAAAAAAAATTAGAAAATGCTCCATGAATAATTGTCTAATTAATGTGCCATTTAAATGTCAGGAAAGCATTACAAAAATTAATACGTTCTAATAGAAAAATCAATGTATTGTAATACTAATGAACACATAGTATTGTTTGGTTATTTAATGATTAAAACATAACCAAAGAAAAAAAAACTGCCAAAGAAAAAAACTGTGCAATTCCTTTAAAGGCAACTGTTTTTAAATGTTTAATTTATTATTGAATGAAAGTGAAAATGGAACCCAATATTTAATATTTGTTTTATGTCCTGAAACATTAATCTATCTGCAGTTTTGTCTAAAAATTAAATTTAAGGAGACAATATATGATATACACAAAATGTTTGATTTATTGATTATGAAGATCTTTTTTTTAGCTGTCCCCTAATTTTTGTATCATGAAACACATTTTGTGTGGTCAAAATACCATAAAAAGCTAACCATTTAATTTAAGGATTTTTTTTTTATAATTTAATAAGTGATTTTAAAATGCTACTCCGACAAAAATTGACGTACACACATAAAATTCGATTTACAAGTACGTCAAACATGCATAACGAAAGTTGGTATGGGTTATGTAATGACATGATTGATATTTGTAAAATACTTCTTAAAAATGCTTATTGAAAATTCCTCAAAAAATGTATAAATTCTTCATTCAATAGTTTTTTAAAAAATAAGCATTGCGTTGATTGAAAAATGCATATCAACTTTTGAAGCATGAACGAATAGTAACAAGAAAAATTATCAAAACATTCGGCCCAATAAAAAAAAGCTTTAGCATTTTAAATGAAGGTAAACTAGTTATTTCTTTCAAAGAATTCGGTTTAAAATTTTTATTTGTCATTGGGATGTGAATAAAAGCAAGCGTAAGAGTTATCACAACACTTTTATAAAAAGAATTTTCAAATTTTGTTAGATTATAGAAAACTATATAAAGTAAAATTTTAAAAAAAATTTAGTTTAAAAAAAAAATTTAATCTTTTCTACTAATTTTTGTCAATTGAGAATCGTACTAAGTCCTCCTAAAAAAACCATACTGCCATAACTATTTAACTTTTAATTCCCAAAAGCTAAAACTTTGTTATTGTGAACTTTTTTTTAAATAAAATACATCACACAAAATAAGAGACAACAAAGGCACTGGAGAGTTTGAATACTTTATTTCTCTCTAATTCAACAATTCATTTATACTCTTCTCTTTACAAACAGTATTTACATCGAAAAAGGTTAAGTGAATTATTTTCTTTATAAGGAATGTTTGCATTTTGAACTTATCACATCTGTTATTTTACCCCACTGTTTTTAATCTACAGGGGAACGAAATCGTGTCACATACCCCATGTGGGTGATCCTTCCGGCTCTGTAATGAAATTTCTTCAGATTGGGAAGAAGAAAGATGGGTTGAGGCGTTATTGTAATTGTTCTTTTAAGCATAATCTTCCACCTTATGATATGCAAACTGCAATTCAACTGAAGAGAGAAACTGAGTAGATGGTTTTGAATGGAGTATTGTGATATTTTAAACCCAGCGCGAGTCATCAGTTTACACTAAAATGACCAACGAGGATTGATGGATGCATGAGTATAAATTTGAATTGTAGATGGTCCTAAATCATCGCCGGTCGGGATCACTTCGAGAGGCCTTAGCGAACGATTGATATAAGGCAAGGTCAGTAAAGATACACCACTTTTGGTAAATGTGATGGAACACTGAATGACGAAAGAAATAAAAAAATACGAAGAAAAATAAAGTTTTGAACGCTTAAGGCCGCTTGAAACCGGGTACTGTTTCAGAACTCTTCAATCAAGACCATTTTCTACATCTGGGGGAACTGCTGTTAGATTAGAACGAATGTACATTTAACTGAAAACACGTTAAGATAAGAAGGCATGCTTCTAGGAAGACATAAAAAGACCTAGAAGATTCGCCCGGAAAATTCTACTTGCTACAAAACATATGCAGAGAGTCAAATTATTTACTTTAAAAACTAAAGACCCAACTTTGGAAGGAATTAAAAAAATTTTTTTTAGCTAACTAGCACCAATTATAACTTCAAATTATGAAATATTAGAACACGCTATATTACAAAAACTCAAAAAGAATATAAAGGATAGAATACCAACACAAAACGCTATTATATACATAAAAAAAACAAATTCCTTAACAAATTCATGCTATACTATCCTAAGCAATACACAAAAGATATAATCACAGACACTAAATTCAGAAGATAATTCCAAATATAATTTAACATTCATTTTTTTTAAACATTTTAATCCAATGTTAAGTCAAGACACTTCGTTGACACTACAAAATCAAATTCTAATGCTTCGTGCCCGGTTTGCGCAGACCTTATTGCGACTCTCCACGCCACATTAACAGATCTCGAAGTGTGACTAGACAGGGAGTCATTTGACACTAGACAAATCAAAAAAAAAGTTGGCCCGTCAGACGCTACAAATAGGGTTAAAGACTGGATTATACTCACGAAGCAATTTTAGAACATATTTGCAGCAAACGTATGTCTTTTCTTTAAGAGGAAAAGGAAACGGATACTCCAGAACTTTCTGAGACGTTATCCATTGATGTTGAAGATTTTCATGTCAATTCAGACATCACTGGCTGGTGGATGCTGGAGAGTCCCTTTCCTTACACAGGTGACAATTGTGCGCAGATAAGTTTCATTCACAAGCCGCCAGGACGGAAATTCACAATGGTAGCCGAGTACTTCAGCAGTTGAGGATGACGTTTCTCTTTCACCGGAAAATTAAAAAAATAATGACCCAACTGCAAATCCCATATTTGAGATGTATATATATGCACATATATACATGCTTTAATCCATCTCCATGGCGGCAAGTTGATTTATCTAGTTTTGGGTAAGCACGGCGTCCGACTTTTGCATCGTAAGGTTTCATTTTATAGAGAGTCGCTGAATGTATGCACTGTATAAGAAGGTGCCGCCCGGACCGAGTGGTAAGAAATTAAATACAACTTATAGGAAATAAAAAAAAATCACGACGGAACACAAACCGGGAAGAGATTTTTTTTTCTTTTATACATTATCTCCTTAGCGTTTCAGCAGAAGAAAACAAAATGATATTAAAATGTCCCGGATAGTTGGCACGATGAGCTTGAATCAGAGGTTGGTCACGTGCATGGCATCCAAGAGCAGGAGCATGGATAAGGTGCGTAGGGGGTGAAGAAGAATCCGCCACCAAAGACAATGTGCGGATGAGGTTGGAACAAGTCTTTTGCCTGGTGTTCGAAGTAGTATGTGCGACATGCCAGTTCTTCTATCAGAGCCAGCGATTGCCGGCGTTCGTGACCCATCAAACAGACCGTGCTCTCATCAACAACACGGTGCAGGACCAGCAGGTACTCGTATTTGTTCTGTTCCTCCCCCATGAAATGGTTGGCCAGGTAGCTCTCCAATTTGGCTCTTTGCTGGTTGATGTCACCGAAGTCGATGAAAAACCGCGAGCACATATACCTCTCCAAGTGCTTGATCTTTTCAGGTCTTGCAGGTTTGTAGTCCCGCACCAAGAGGTTGCAATACTTGAGCAGGCCGCCACCTCGGATCTCTTCAGGGTTGCGGGTTGCAATTAATTTCTTGTGCAAGTGGTAGAGAGCTTCTTGGAAATCTCCGTAAACGGACTCTGCTACAACAGTTGGATAAAAGTTCTCACTCATAGCCATTTGAGAGCAACCATAGAAGAGTAATAGGGAATCAAGGATGATTTGGAAAGAGTCGACGCTGAATTCGAACTGTCGACGCATTGTGTCGACAAATTTCAACTCGATATTTCGGCCTCGGTTATTGCTCAAACTTATTAAACTCCACCTATCGCCGTTCGTCACCTGTAATAAGAAAAGAAATTTATAAGTATAAAAGTTATAATACACTTCAACATTTGAAATACATTTTAACAATAGATCACAGAAGGAAAAATTTAACGAAATTTAAATTTTTAACAAATGCAAATAAAATGAAGAATTCAAGAAATGAAACATTCATTTCAAAATAAAATGAAATAGAATAAAATTCTTTAAATATTATACTTTAGAAATGTAATTAAAAATAATTAAGATTCAATAAAATTCATTCTGCAATCGTTAACGAAATATCGAGATTTAGGGATACACAAAGGCTGAATACATTTTATTTTAAAAGCATTTTAGTAATCTAAGATAAAAATTTAAACGCATATTTCAAAGTATTTCTCCAAATGCATAAATAGAGAACTTTTAAATGCAGAGATTTTAAACGAATATTTAAGACAGTCCTTGTTACAAAGAATTACTTTAATTAAATATGACAAGATAAACTCCATCGAGCAATCAATGTCAGACACGATTCAGACATAAGTGGATAAACTACAGAAGACAAGATAACATACAAACCTTGACCATTTTGTGGACGTATGCTTCTTTAAGACTGCACGTGCTGATGCGCTTCTTGACCACCCCTTCCGGCAGGAAGTCCAGCAAGGAGTCCAGAACAGCAGTCTTCACCTTGTCGAAATTACGCTGATTTGAGAGATCCACAGCAAAGATGAGATCAAGGTCGTTGTAGGTCGATGCTTCAGGTGCTAGGACATGACTCGCTGCACCTCCGTTGAGCCGGATATCCCGGACCTGAACGGATTGCTCGCTCTCCAACTTTCCCCGCACTACCCGGACCAGATCTTTGAGTCTCACTTCCAGGGTTGGGAAATTGCCCCTACCGTGGATGGGCATCACTTCCTCCATGACAGCATCCAGTTTGCTCACCTGCTCGTAACTGAGGACTGCAAATCGCTGCCCATCGGCCAGTTGGCCCCCGTCTTTGTTGCCCCCCATCTCCAGCCGCTGCCGAAGCCGCTCTGGTGTCACCTCTTCTGATCGGTCAGACTGTAAAGAAAAATAAAAATCATTACTCTTTATGTTACATGATAGTTTTCGTAATTTTAGTACATGAACACCATAAGCAATACTTCACACTGAACACAGCTTAAAATTACGAAGTTATAATCGGAACATTTCTCGTGCTATAAAAATATGAATATTTCTATGAACATCCTAAGTTATCCACAATACTTTTAAATTCAGAGACCTTCGAATCCACTACCAATCGACAATCAGATAACTACTCTAGTATAAAGGCTATCGCGTCTATCAGTAACGCACACAGGAATTTTTCAAGGGGAGGGTCCGGGGTTGAAAGTTCACCATTTTTGTATCATGCTCCTTTTGATTTTGTCGATTTTCGGGAACAAAACACAGTAAAAAACTAATTATTGAATAAATAATTAGCATTAATTAGTAAAATTAATCATTAATAACAAATATTTAATTAAATTTTTCGTACTATATACTTAGAATTATAATCAATCGAAAAAAAATCGAGGCCTTGGGGGGGCCCTGGACCCTCCCCTTGTGTGCGCCACTGGCGTCTATTATATATTAAAAAACTAACAATCGGCAGTATTTAATATGAATAGTCTACAATTGCTATTTACAAATTTCTGTATACTTCGTTTTTGATTCAGATAGTGTAAAAGTAAAAACTTGAATTAAAAGAAGTAGCTAACTAAAATGTAGAACATGAAATTATTAATACTCACAAAACATAAAATCCAAATTTCTTTGACGACTTCTATATAGTATTGGATTCCCAGTTGAAATAAAAAATAAACGATTTCCGTTTAAAAATTAGCAAAATTTTTTTATTCATCTCGACCCCACAAAAATATTAAAAGTGGAAGCCTTAGAAATTTTAAGATATCACAAACAGATTCAAAATTAAATATTAAGTATCTTTCCATTCTAGTTGTGAACAATTTTTCGTAACCCTTTACTCAAGAGCTATCGGGTATGCCTTATAATTCTCAGTATGGTTTTGTTTTAACAGTGCAATCCATTAAGAAATATTCCATGAAATGTATTTGCCATGAAGAAAAGAATAATTGCAATAATAAAAATGAATAAAGTAAAATTTAAATTTAAAAAAAAATGTATTAATGAACTTATTCAACGTTTTCATAAGAAAATGTTTTTTGTAACGATGAAGATTTTTTCTCAGTATTTCTGAATCATTAACGAATTCAACAGAAAAAAGTTGAGAAATGCTTCATTAATGAAAACAAACTTTCCCTGAAAAATTGGCTAATTTTTAGCATTAACAAAAAAAAAGTCAAATGAATTTAATATAAAATATAATCCAAAACTAATCAATTTCCAAAGAAAACAAATTCAAAATTTTACAGAATTCAACATATAATTTTGAATTAAAAAAATTGAAAGGCACACGTGACAGCCATAACCTACGGCACAGAACTGATGAACAGAGGCAGAAAAATGTTTCCGCACAGTAGTTGTAATAAGGAATCAATAAAAGTGGTTAGAGCGAATAAATCCAATTCCGCCACACACCCGCATTTGACATAACATTAGGTGGCATCATTTTTCCCAGGTGAACAAATACATCCTGTAGTGGTTCGCCTGTTTGTTTTTTCCGACACGGTCTCGATTTGAGTTCGAATTCAGATCATGATCTAGCAATTTCCTCGTGGGAGCTTAGGTAGAAAGTATATTATCAGGTGGTGATGTGTTTATTTTTCCAAGGCGTAAACAAAAGATTTAAGATGTCATTTTACTTTAATTCAACACCGCTTAATCCGATCTGTAGTTAATGTCATTCAAAAACATTCTTTAAACATACTTTCAATTTTGTAGCTTACATATTTCTCACTATGTAATTTAATAAAAACAATTTTTTCAATTCATGAATTTAGCTAAAATGACAAGGTATTTTATACTGTTGATTGATTAGACCAACAAGTATAAAAATATAGAAGAATTTATTGAAGCAATTAGTTTCCATTTTTGGGGGGGAGGGGGTGCAGTATTTCGATTAAGACAACATTTAAATTTTTCGGGAGATAAATTACTTTAGATTAGAAATATAATTTTCTGATCGAATGCATTCTACTTACTCTGCCAGCATACACCCCTTTCCTACGGGGAAAAAAATGGAGATGTTTTTTTTAAACAATCACGACTTTTGCAATTACTGCTCCTTACAGTGAATCATTATTGCGCAATATTTACATTGTATTTAGAAAACATGAAGATGGTATACAATATGTATTCAGTACTTATACAAGCACTTTATACCTCACACAGTAAAAATCTATTTGTACTTAAAATTGAAAACATTTACTGAAAGACAAAACGTTAAAACCACTTGAAAAGAATCTCTAGAAAATTGTAGAAAATTTAAATATTCATGAAAATTAAGACAAATTTTTTAAAAAGCGAAAGCATGAAACTAAAGTTCCGTTTGATTTATTTTGAAAGTGATTTTTCATTTATCGCTTAAAAAAATTAACATACTTATTTTGTTAAAAGTTTACAATGGCTACACAATATTAATTTTGTTTGCAAAAGAGAAAGTTAAGTAAAAATACGGCAAAACATTTGTGTTCCAAGAATGCATTGCTTCAAAAATGACGCAATTCTCTTATTACTAAATTTTTCAAGGAAACATTTTAAAAGCTTTGCAATAGATACAGTCAATGATGTTTTCTTTTTAAGAAAACTTCAATATAAGAAAATTAGTACATTGAGCAATTGATTCAATATAAAATGCACGTAGTTAAATATCAAGTAAAATAAATAAGTTATTCGTAAATACTTTCCTAATAATTACCAATTGGATAAATTTCTGTTGAAAATTTGAACATTGTTTTTAATCATCAGTCAATTTCAGAACCGCAAAAAAATGAAAAATATGCTGATCACAATTTATCAACCGAGTAAATTTGTAAAACTTTTTTTTAACAAATTAAATGTTGATAAAAACAAAAATATACATACATTTAAATAATTCAAAACTAGTAGATTTAAAAAAATGTTTTGTGCCTTTCGCGTGCGTATTTATGATTAAAGTCATTAACTCTGATATTTGTTTTGGAAAGGTTTAACTGTTGAATTTAAGATTAGATTTCGCGACAGAGACGTTTCATTCATTTCGAAATAAAACTAAGATTTGAAGAAAGACAATATGAATAATTGACTAAAATGATTTATGCTAAAACATCAAGACTTCTCTAAGATACCAAAATAAAATGAATTGTCAAGTATTTTAAAATTTCCAACTGTATAGTAAGTACTATTATAGAAAACAAAGTTCTTTTACTAGCCTAAGAAAGATGAGCATCACTACGCTTCATATATTGACAGTTAAATACACTCGTTTAGATAATCAACATCCCAAACTTGTCACACAAGTCGAATACTAATAATGCCAGAATTACATTTCAAATATAATTTATAAAAAAAAATCATGTTGAAGTTTGAACAAAAAAAGGAAAGACAACTTTGACACAATCATAACACCGATTTTCCATTATAATTAAAAAACTTAGCACATGAAAATAAAATACGCGCGATAACCTCTCAATTCAAACAAAAACTACACGCGCGAACAAAGTATAACTGCCATCAAACAAAACGCATGCCGCCAAACAAGAAAAGGTAACAACTCTCACCTGCTCTTACAGCCCGTCTATCCTCAAGGGTAGTACCGCGCGAATCACTTTCTCAACCAAACACCAGAGGCTAAATGAAGACCATTGGCAAAGCATTTCGGCCACAACGCTCGATTTTCCTCCGCGACCTAGTTTCGAAGGAACTACTTTCTTCCGCCTGCCCCCTTCCCCCCTTGCGACCGGTCCGACCACGAGCGAGCTTTGGAATGCCTAAAAAATAAACTTCACGAAAAAAAGATTCGCACTCTATTGGACACTGGTTTGTAACGGAATGGAAATGCAGCATAACACAGTCGAGTTACGTTTGAACGGGTTAGGCACGATAATCCCTGCAACCGACCGAAGGACGTTTTGTCTTAATTGTTTTTTCTTTGTCCCTTCGGCGTGCATTCGAAGGACGATGGTTTTTCTTGAAGCGTGTGCGTATATATATGGCTTACTTTGCCCATCGACCAAATCCGTGGCGAAACGCGCTGGCTGCTTTGGGATGAAAAAGAAAAGACGTTTGACGATTAAGTAACGGTTTTCCATTTCTTCAGACTGTTTTCTGGTATGTCTTGACAGTTGTACTTGACAGAATGATAAGTAACAGAATGTCGAAAATAAATTGCCTGCTTTTTGTTATGCTCCATAGAAGTGGACATGTAACGAGAACGTATTTGTTGACATTGAAACTGTGATATCGTCATTGGAGATTTAGAGATTGCCGAAAAGATCTATCTATTGATGATTGTACGATGCAAGCCACGCAAAGATTCGGAATATATTTACATGCATAGAAATTTGGCGGAAGAATATACGAGTTGAAATAAATTCTTTTAAACTTTCGCCAATGTATTCTAGATTAGTCTAGATATTAGAAAATTTTAATTACAAGTTTTGTATCAAAACTGCACTGACAGCCATTGGCAACTTAGATGGCATTTCAAATGACGTTTGAAATTTACCGTACTATTTCAGGACTTCGAGATTCATGTTCCATTGGACACGCTATTCAGCATCCTTTACCCTTTCACTTGGCAGTCTTTGATGGAATCAAACACAATTCATGATTGCCATGTTATAACAACTGATTAGTTCGTTGATTTTCGTGCAGTTTGTTAACTTACGCGAGAACACCTTAAGGACAAGTTCATGCAAGATTACACAATGTAAAAACGGAATGATTAACACGTATTCAAGATACATCTATATTTTATTAGTGATCTGTTAAATAAGTGCTAAAAACAGATAAAAGATACAGGTAAAGAAATAGAAACCCCAATTAACAACGGCAAAATGCAAAAGACTTCATGCCGAGTTTTGAATCCAAATGCTTTTTAAGCAGTTTCGAACGAATAATCAAGGATTTAATGCATGGATACGTATTGGAATCTCATTTCCTTTAATCTTACGCAAATTGGTAGTTTAGAATGACTTAACCAATTAGTAAAGTTGCAAGATGTAGTTTACCGAGATGACAGGTAAAATCACGAGTTGAAATATTTATCGTAATTTAAGAAAGTAAACAATTAGGCACTTTACGAGATCATAATCTACCGTGAATTTCTTTGCCAAAATTCTTGAACCGTATGAAAAGGTTATAAAACACAAAAATATGTTTATCAAAAGTTTTGACAGTTAATAAACTTTAATAATAAACATTTTTGAATCTGAATTTTATTCACAAAATAAAATATTTTTACTTTACCTCCAAAATGAAATGAAATATGAATAAGAGTACGTATCGGGTCACATGTGAAAAGCAGAATGTCTATGAACCCATTCAGACAGTTTGACAGACAACAGTGTTTCGAATTTACACGAGCTATCCCATTAAAAAAAATATGTAGTACAAAAATTATACGAAAAAGGCTGCAATAAAAAGAACTGATCTCATTCAGAATATTATATCCAGTATGTGTTGAGCAAGCTAAGGTCTTTAACCTTCACTCAACTCGTTCTTTTTAATACAGAAAATTCTACATAAATTAGACTTCATTAAGAAACAAAGCAAGAGTGCATATGGGGGAAAGGGCATTTTTCCACGGAATATACTTTTAGGTAACAAAACTCAATGCATTTAAAGACAATATTAAATGAATATGCATATATGCAACAGATTTTTAGAGGTAACAAAACTCGGTTGAGTTGAGTTGAGTTAATATTAATCGCACTTTACAAGGGCTTTTGGCGACGGACCATATTAAGTGATGGACGACAAGCTACCCCCTCTCCCTAACTACCACACCACACCAACACGTTTATATGACAGATTTAACGTGCATCGCTGCGCCCTACACGGCGGGTCTTTAGTTTTAGATGACATGCCTGCCATTTGATCACCACTGGGCTACCGACTACGACTAAGCTCGGAATCGTGATTTTGAGAAAGCGTATAAATGAGAATTGATATTTAGTGCGAGTTGAATTAGAATATACATAACATAGTTTTAAGAATATTATCCTCCCCTAAAAAGATTAATGCATTTTTTTGAGAAAAAATGAAAAAAATAAGACATTTTAAAAACATTTACTTTTATGAAAAATGACTCCATAATAATATTTTGTCTTAAAATAGCCGAGACTTCTATACTAGGGTTGAACTAAAGTGTTACAAAATACATAATCTTGAAATGGATTTATTCGTATAGTATTTCAAAGTAATTTTTTTTTAACCCGTTAATTCATTTGATTGGTAACTCTGAAAATAATGTGAATTTTTCAAAATATCCTAGCTCAATTCCGTTTACAAAGCTCCATGCTATGTGTAATTAAAACATAGGAGCGTTTTGCATAAAAGGAGAAGGACGTATATATATTTATATTTAAAGCAATCTTTTTCTTCATTTTTTTTGCCAGAGAAAAAATGCGTTTCAATATATTTTTTTTGTAATAACATAGTTTTAAACAACTTAATTGATTTAGAATTTACATATAAACACTAAATATTGAAAAGAAAAAAATTACACGCTTTTTCAAAATCAAGGTTTCAAACGTAGTCACATTAAGCTCTTGGATATAATTGAAGAAATGTAAAAATGGATAAATTAAAATGGGTCTTGTCCCATAAAATTCTTCTGATAAAATTTTTAGCAATAAACTCAGTAAAACTTTCTCGCATCCGTAATTCCTTTTCTTTTTGTGGAACAATGTTTTTTTTTTTTTGCCTGCATAAAAAAATTAATATCATTTTTTTTATATCGTTAATATTTTTTTAATATACTTAACCAATACCACAATAAACGAAGTTAAAAACTGATATCCAAACAACGAAATTCAATTATAATTCAATATTAGATTAATAATGATCTGACTTCATGTACGGTTTTGCCATTTTCGAAAAAGCGACAATAGAACAGAAAAAAAGCCACCTGTCGTCTCTTTCACTTCGTAGAAACGTCGTCTGTTTTCAAAACTAGTTTCCTTTTAAACTATACAATAAAAATGAACATATAAACAGACAGGATAAATGTCAAAGGTTATACAAGGAAGGAGGAAATGATTTGTTAAAATTCTTCAATTATAAATATAGATGAAATGTCATATTAGAGGTTAAACTCTGCGGTTTAAATGTTTCATGATAAATATACAAATTCATTAGAAACGTCTCAATTTTCCATAAAAAAATTTTAAATCACCAAATAAACATACAATAAAATAAACATTTAACTTTGGTTTGTTCAGATCTTACACAAAAATTAATATGATACGTGAAACAAAGTCATGGAATACTTTTTTTTTGGCTAATTGTAATTTCCTTAAAATTAAACATAAAATCAACCTTAACTAGAGAAGTTTAGTTAAAAATAAATAAACTATAGTTTAAAAATTGAAATAGTTTCACTACATTTTCCATAAGAAAATACTCGAAATTATATTTTAAGTTTGCTAAGTGTAATTTGAAATACATATGATGAAAGTCACAAACTCATATCCATTTTGACGTATTTCGAATTTTCAAAACACTTTGAAAGTACAATAAAAGAAAAAAACAACAACTTGGGAACTAGTTTCGCTTGCACAAAGCCAGAGGGTTGAAAAAAAAAGTTAAACATCTTCAAATCGCTTCAGAGAGCAAGCACATTTTCAGATCTCAGAAGAATAAAATATGTAAAATCTAACCATTTCCTTGCTGCTTGAGAAGGAGGCTGCTTATGAAGAAAACTAAACAAAATAGGTTAATGATTCATAGACGGATAGAGTACTTTCATTTAGGTATTTCAACACGAATTAAGAACATTTACGGCAAGCAAGAATATCATTAGTGCATTGTAGATGTTTTATCTTTTAAATTTAGACAGACTTAATCAAAATTATGTTCAACTATATAATGACAGTTTTGATTTTTATATAGATTAATTTAAAGTAATACATTTCTTAAGCAAATTTATATAATTATGTAACTCAATATTCGTATATATGGGAGTAAAATAGAGATTATTCTTTAAATTAAATATTAATTAAAAATCGTCACAATTTTAACCGGCAACTTAAAAGTTAGTATACTAATTTAAAAAAAGCTTTATAAGTATTAAATATAGGGTTTCTAAGATTTCAAAGTTTAAGTAGCACATTTAAACATTTTCTGAAAAAAATTGAAATTTTTAAAAAATATATTGAAAATATAACGCAGCGATGAATGATCCCTTCTACATTTTAAAAATCATTGATTAAATTTTTGTATAATATCAAGAGTATGTATTATACAAAAGCATATACGACAATTTTCTTAAAAAAAAGTTTCAGTTAAATAAATTAGGAGTGTTAATCGCCAGGCCACAGAAGAATTCGTTGCCAATTAACAAATTTGACGCAAAGAAAAACCATCAGTGGCGCACACAAGGGGTTCCTCGGGTCTGGACTCCCCCCAAGTCCTTGATTTTTTTCGATTATAATCCTATGTATATAGTACGTAAAAAATTTATTTTTTTATTAATGAATGCTAATTTTTTCATAATAAACTTTTCAGTGTTCCCGAAAATCGACAAAATCAAAAGAATATGTTGGGCGGAGTATTGGAGCATGATACAAGAATAGTGGACTTGCGACCCTCCCCCTGAAAGTTTCCTATGTTCTTTACTGACCATATAGCAGTAAGTGAGGTTATTAACGTAAAACTATAAAGTAACAGGAAGGCTATTGGCAACGAATCTCTTAATTTTGACCCACGGTTAAGTTACAACGACGATACTTGAACTGGTACCCCCTCTTAAACTACCACACCGACTACCACACGTGGCTTGTAGTGTCACGTGAACGAGAGTGAGTCACGACAGATTTAACGTGCAGCAGCCCCTCTACACGGCGGGTCTTCAGTGGCACGACTGCTCGAACTCATAACATGCAGGCTATGAGTTCGTGACCAAGCCCATTAGGCTACGGTGGCTATCGGCTTTTTGTAGGAGATTTATCAAATCATAATCCTTCTCACTCTTTTTATCCTTAATAAGCTGGGATTGTTTCAATCATAGATATTAACTTTTCAGAGATCTTAAAATGAGTTCAAATACAGTTGTCGACAAGAGTACATTGATTCAAAGTCTAACAGTTAATAAAATTTACCCAATAATGAAATGTAAAAGAAAATCCTCTCTTCAAATAGTGTATTTGTAATAATACGAACAATTTCTAAAAAAGAAAATCGTACAGTTAAATTACCTGTAATAAATGCAATCAATACGATACTTAATTGAATCGTAGTACATCAATAAAATTAACAATCTAAATTAATTCTCATTTAAATATCCCCTATCATACTAAGTTTCGATTTCCCTAAATAAATTT
The DNA here is from genome assembly GCA_019973935.1 of Trichonephila clavipes. Taxonomy (NCBI): domain Eukaryota; kingdom Metazoa; phylum Arthropoda; class Arachnida; order Araneae; family Nephilidae; genus Trichonephila; species Trichonephila clavipes. The sequence continues at coordinate 516,185 of BMAU01020473.1, forward strand.
CATTTCCAGCCCTTCCCATCCCCTCCATTGAAGTCATCCAAAAACAAATGTCACGATAAAGAAATATGAAACCCATAAAAAAAATCCCAGAGTTTTGCAACTGGCAAATATGTTTTTCTTCAAACAATAACTACTGATCAAACTCGTGTTCGTATGCTTTAGAAATGGCCACAAAAGCATTTCACCTGTTGAAGATTATATTTATGTAGCTCCCATTCGAGAAAAAAAAATAAATCAAGTCACTTCTAGAAATTTAGAACAGGTGGGAAAATGAAAAAAAATTCCTTCGGTGTCTTCCGATAAAGTTGAAAGAAATGGCACGAAATAAAATGCGCACATCAAAGTAAATAAAACAAAAACAAGCAACAGTAAAATGCGATTCAATATATAAATACTTCATCTTGGTAAGCATTTGAGTGGCTGTAAAGTATTTCTATGTCGTTACAATGTTTAAAATAACAGGTTGGCCACAAAAACCCAAGAGATTATTATAGATATTCAACATTTTCCGTACAATTTTCGGTAATTTAATAATTTATTTTTAACAAATGTAAAACATAAAAAACTTTCGTATGAAATTTTGTACCACATTCAAATCTACAGATCAGTCAATTCTAAGTCATTTCAAGTTACAAAATAATCTTTAAAAACACTCCAAAACGTGAACTCAGCACGTGCGTACTATAATAACACCAAATGAGGGCAGGGATGGATTCCGAAGACGATTCCATTCATCAGGTTTTTTACTGATAAATTAAGAAAAAAATACAAATTCCGATATTAATTATATTGACAACAACATTAAATTACAAGTTATCTATCCCAATGAAAAGAGAAAAAAAAAGAAAAAGTGGCAGGTATATTTCAGAATAGATTCTTCATTCACCTTTGAAATTTTATGAACAAAAAGTAAAGAGCAAGGGTCGTCCCATGGCGTACCTTCCCCCCTCCCCTCACTCCCGAAGTGTGCAGAGAAAACGACCTTTTCGGCAACCGCCCACACAAGCGAAGACATGAATGAAGAGCCAATCGATAAAAACGGCCCAAAGAGCGCGAAAACGTACTACGTACGCTACACGCGATTTTGGTGAATGGCCTTTCAACAACGCGGTGTTGCCAACTGAACAATAGCTCTTTTTCTTTTTCTCGACATTCTTAAATATATTTAAGATATACGAAAGTATAATAATTTTATACATACTTTTTGTCAGTGTTTTTAGTTACACGAAGTTATAAACATAAAACTAAAATCTAAAATGGTAGAAAATTCGAATGTTAATTGTCTTGATTTTCACAGAAATAAAAAAAAATCGTTTGGTTTAATTTTATCTTTCAAAAATATCTAAAATGTTTTAAGATTTTTTTTTTTAAAAAAAAAAGGGGAACTGAGAGTTAAAATAATCTAAGATTTTTACAGAAGAATTGAGAAATATTCTAGAAAAGAGATAAGAAAAAATGAAATTATGTACAGTTTATTATACATATATTTAATTTATATTTTTTACTAACAGCTTTTTATTTTATAAAACATTAACACATAGAAAATAAGAATTCAAAAATTCCTTTCTATCAATTTTTAAGATTAAATAATTCATACAAACACAAAAGGGAAAAAGAAAATTCACTATATTATATATATATATATATATAAATAAAATTCACTATATATATATATAAATAACAATCATCGGTCATTCCCTTTTATACATTTCAGAATGGGGCAAAACATTCCGAGAAATCAAAAAAAAACTGTTCATCATGAATTCAAATATGTAGAGCAGGTAGAACAAGCAGAAAAAAAGCATTTGGTATATACAACCAACCAACATGACGTCATTCTGAAACGCTCGATCACAATCAAAAAGAGGGGGGGACGCGTCAAAGCATTTCCGAAAGAAAAAAGTGGGAAAGATTCGAAAAAAGATGGTCAGATGAATTCGTAATTGGGCGTTTCGTCCCTTTAGGGCGTTGGTAAGATGACAAGGTGTCAATAAAAAACATAATGGATGATTCCACGGGACGGTTATAAAACAGCAAAGCATGTCAACAACCCATACTTAAATCAACAATGCGCTTTTCCGGACCACAGAAAACTACGCCTTCGGCGATAAATAAAATGAAAAGAACGTAAAGAATCAAGCAGCCGCTGTCGTAATACAAAAAACGTAAAATAGCGTTCTGAAATACAGGTCAAAAATGCCGATTTCATTACATCGGTTAAGTAAGCATAAAATAATCTTCCGTGTGTATGGGAAAGTAACCGCAAGGCAAATAACATTATCAAATTAGTTACCGAGATCAATAATTTCAATTAATATCTGAATAAATTCTTTTTTTAAAAAAATTCTAATTAAAACTATGAGTGAACACACGGGCTTTCAAACCGCTTGAAAAACGAAAATTTAAAAGAATTAAATATTTTAGACTAATAAAATAAATTTTTTAAAAAATTAAATTCAGCCACTTTATTTTTTGACAGTGGAAAAAATGTACTGCAGCAAATAATTCCATAAAAAAAAAAAAAACCCGGAGAAAAAAAAATTGAGAAATTTACCACACATTTTAAAAAATCGAAACGATTCCCTAAACGCACTTTTATGTTAAATTTTTAAATTAAAAGTCGAAATTAAAATAACTACAGCATAACATATGTCCCAAACTGCGTACCAAAACAAAATTCCATCAACATTTCACATATCAACATAGAAATTTAAAACAAAACTATACAGAGAGTAACATGTTCTGAACTGTCTATGACAACTGTCATTTGTGCCGGAAAATAAAAAAAAGCTAACTTACCGGATATCGCATGTTTTGCGACCGTTTTCGATGAGGTCCGGTAAAGAATGCGCGTTCAAAATAGCCTGGAATGTTCTAAGGGGCATCGATTGCGGAGGAGGCCCTTTCCACTATATTTAGAGCGTCATATGACGTAGGTGGTTGCTAGGCAACCGATAGATACGCCATTATCGGCCACTCACGCAAAAACAAATACCGATCGAAACAGTTAACTATACTTGTGCGCGTGTGCAGGAGAAACTACGTCACGAGTTGCGCTTCACGAACTTTTTTATATAATGAAGTGATTTAGTATTCTGTCAGAGCGCGATTTGCTTTTTATTTTTAATGAGTAAAAGGCTTTGTTTCATCTTTGAATTTTTTTTATGAAGTTCTAAATATGGCACTTTGAATTAGAATGAGACTTAAAGAAAATAAAATGGGGATTAAATGAGCTTTTTAAAGGGACAAAATTTATGAATGGCGAAAAAAAAAAATTTTTCCTCACCGAATTGGAACGATTTGTATTCTTTATTTGCATTCGTTTTTATTTTATAAAACAGTTTAATTTTCTTTCGCTCTTCGCAGACAAGTTTTGTACTACGTTACAAGTTGTAAGGTACATCTTAAAGTTAAACTATGTATCAATCAGTTTACATTGGTTTAACATCGGAAAATCCACAGTTTTTATGATTTTTAAGAATGAAAGAGCTATCTAGATCTAAAAACCGAACTGGGTTTAGACTCAGTGGCACACAGGAATTTTTCAAGAGGGATGGGGGGTCCAGGGTCGAAAGTCTACCATTCTCATATGCTCCAATATGCCGCCCACATATTCTTTTGATTTTGTCGATTTTCGGGAACAAAAACAGTAAAAAACTAAATATTGATAAAATAATCAGCATCAATTAATAAAAATTATTAACAAATACTTAAACTTTTAAGTACTATATACATAGGATGATAAGCAATCGAAAAAAAAATCAAGGGCTATAGACACTGGTGTAGCTAGCTCTGAGGGGCCACTGTATCAAAATTCCTTCGGGGCCCTTTTTTAGGTATCAGAGCCATGTGGGACTGTAGTTACACATGTTGGGGCCCCTGTAGCTTGGAGACCCCGTATCATTGATACGGCGGTAGCTACGCCCTTGGCTATGGGGGTTCTCGACCCGCCTCCCCACTCCCTCTCCTTGTGTGCACCACCGTTTAGACTCATTAATATTTATTTTCTTATCAACAATTTAAACTTTTACTGCAGTTTCAAAGCAAGTTTATAGTTGGTTTCCAGATATGAATATAGCTAAAAAGGTTAGTTTCCACTTAAAATAGTTGAAAACAATGTTTATAAATTTATAAAATACAGTCGAACCGCTATATAACGAACCTTTATATTGCGAATTTTTCTATATAGCGAACATTTTACGATTTTCTTCGTAAAATAACCTCTCTGTAGCGAAGTACATTTTCTATATAACGAACTTTTTTTGATTCAATTTTTTTTTCTCACCATTTTTAAAGTATTTATGAACATTAAGTTATTCTCTTTAACACATTTTATGATGGTCATAAAACTTGAACTGATTTTATTAGATTCTAACTCACCGAGAACAATAGAGTTCTGGACGTTTCATCCAAGAAGTGCAACCTTTAACCCCCATTGCCCAGTTCATTCGAAAAAACTTCGATACCCCTTTCACCCTCAGTGGAGTTGTCTCGTGTCCCTGTGTTCTAGTTATAAAATAATGTATGTTTCAAATTACTTGTATGCTTTAAATTAGAAAATGTCCTTAAAATTCATTAACTTTAATGCAAAATTATTTTTTTAATATTAAAAATACAGTGTATTATTCTTAGACATTCTTTTTCTTGCAGTTTCTTTCTCATTTTTTGATGGGTAAGATATTTAAAATAAACATTAATTTTTGAAAAAAGGTGTGAATAGATTTTTAACAGTGTTTGTGAATTAAAAATTTGTTTTATAAGGTTTATAAAGTATATATTGAAAGATGAACCTCTATGTAACGAATTTTCCATATAACGAACTTTTTTTGGGGATTTAACAATTTCGTTACATAGAGGTCCGACTGTATATAAAATCTCAATCCATTACTTATAGGCGGATTTTCAATAATAATTTTAAAAGCAACCAACTATTTAAAAAAAATCAAATACGATCAAATACTTCATTTCCTTCAAAATATTCTCCCAAAAATTTCCATCAAAATATTCTCCATTCCATATCATTCCACTCCAAGCAACTACAATTATTTTTTTCTCCACGAAGAAGTGCACCATATGTTGTGACGGAATAACTGCATCGTGACCCACAATGGCGGTCGCGTGGGCGTTGAGTCGACTCAGCTGTCAGTTATTGAGCGTGAAAGGAGGGTGGGAGAGAATCCCGTGTTCTTTTAATTCTGGTTCTAATCCACATTGTGAGCGGCGCATCTGCTCAAACATATGACGTAGGAGTCCGATGCGCGCGATTTTTACCACTACTGAGGCCGATGACGTGCGAAGCGGACGTGCAGTGTCAACGTGAAAGCACATCTCAGGCGGATACTGCTTTTTTCCCCAGCGAAAGGACTTTCTTCCTCCTTTCCAATGACTATATCCTCTGGTTTGGCCACCTGTTAGCGCTACAAAAACGTTCCCCCATCAGAAGGTTATTTTTTCCCCCAATGCTAGATGCATTTCAATGGGCGAATTTTATTATTAAATGTTTTGGATGTTTAAATACGTCACTATATTATGACTTCAATATTTTTTATAGAGAGCAATATATGACGCACATATTTTTATAGTCAAGTTACGCGTTGGTTATTGACGACCGGCCTTATAATTATGATCCAAGTGAAGTTCGACTTCTGAACTGATCTCATTCTCTTAGCTTCAACACCAGAAGTCTAATTCCATTTTAATATGTTCCGTAGTTTTAATTTTATTGCATAAAAAAATGGGTTTAATATTTCACATATTAATGTTGTAAAACATTCGTAAAAAATTGAGCATTTATTGATTTTTTGTCTTTTTAAAAATTTAAGTATGATAAAACGGCACTTGTGTTTTAATAAAAGGGGCTATCGAAAACGAAGCTTCTTTTTTCCAAAATTAATGATTTCTGATCCAGAAATTTTGAATTAAAGCTACACTAGAACAGTGATCCGCAACCCCCGGACCGTGGACTGGTACCGGTCCGCGGATCAAATGGTGCCGGGCCGCCTAAAGAACATTAAACTATTGCCATTTTATTTCAAGTGGTGCATTTCTCTCGGATTTGCGCAACTGTCCACGGAAATCACTTTATATTCCACGTTAAATCACTTTTATTCATTTTTGATGTAACTATTTTATTCTGAAGGCATATTTAAATGTAACTAAATTAAAATTGTTGAATCAAAACAATCTAAAATATAAACAATCAACGTGTCCCACCCTCAGCGGGGCGCGGTAAAATTATCAAACGTTGACCGATCCGTAGCGATAAAAAGGTTGCGGAGCACTGCACAAAAACAACGGTTCTTAAACATTCGCCATCACCACGGCTCCCCTTTATGTCTCAGGCTAACATCGCGGATCCCCAAGAGATTTTGAACATTCCTCACCGGCTTAATATTCTTGATCAAATGAGTGAGTGAATATTAACGTCGCACTGTTCAGCTACACGAGGGCTTTTGGCGACGTACCACGTAATTTTGAACCATGATCAAGTGACGTGGACGACACCCGAGCTGGCACCCCCCCTCTTCTAACTACCACACCACACCAAGGGAGGACGTTTCAGCTCTCGACAGATTTAACGTGCATCGCTGCCCTACATGACGGGTCTCTAGTGGTACTGGGCTCAAATTCGTGACAAGGCCAGCCAAGATCCGATACCTTGACCACTCGGCTACCACGGCCACATTCTTGATCAAAATACATGTTCTAGTAGTTTATTCAATGGAGACAATTTAGTGATTTACCATTCAGAGTCTGTAAAAGAGTTAAATCTCAAAGCTACACGAGACTCCGTGGACTCTCAGGGGCCACGGACCAGTTTAAGAACCACTGCACGAGAACACAAGTGCTTTGTAATTTTGCACTGCTGACAAAAGACGAAGAGAAAACCCTCAACTATCTCTATATCCCAGTTAAGTTCTTATTCTGCACGACTAAACATTTGTAGAATTAGGACTTGAACTCGAAGATCTCAACAATGCCCTCTTATAGCTCGTGACCATGCCCATTCCACTAGAACAAATACTGTTTCGAGGTAGCTCGCATATAAATGAGCGAATGTTAAAAAACGTCGCAAACACAACAAAGCATTTGTTAAAGTATTGGTGACGGGATCTCGTAATTTTGAACGTCGGTCACAAGTGACGAGGGCAAATCTTGAACTGGCCTCCCACTCATTACTTATGTTATCGACCACCGAACAATCTTACAGCTACATTGTACCTAGGAAGGTTTTCCAATTTATTGATACATCAATATTTTCTACGCATATTATTTCCACACCATAAAGCACCACAAACGCCACTGGTGACTAACCTCGTAAGTCTGAACTTCGGTCTAGGGACGAGAACGACATCTGAGCTGGTATCCATCTCTCCAAACTATCACACCACGCCAACAGGACTCGAACCCACTACTCGACGAGTTCGTGGCCATAATCAATAGGCTACGCAATCACAGGCAAGAGTTGTTGCTGTTACTGATGCCACCTGATCGGCAAAGGCCAGATCGAGGCCCACGAAATTCATGGCAAAGGGCTAAGTGACGCCTGTCGTTAGCCATAGCTTTCAGTACCATACAGGTGGCAGTACGATTTGGCTTGTTTCCACCACAATTTTGAGGGAGGACACCTGGGGGTGGTGAGGGGCCTCCCACCTCTCTACCCCTTAAACCAACTACACGAAAGGACTTGCGACTCGACGGCTATTTAGAGTACCTCCATGCCGCAAAGGCATTATACATTTACAAAAGTCCATGCCTTCTCTGGGATTCGAACCCAGTCCCTACGGCACCGCACTCAGCATCGCTAACCACTATACCGGTTGGGCGACCCAGGCAGAGTTGAAACATTTAATAAAATGCAGCTGACACTGGTGTAATAAAATAATCTACAGAAAGATTTAACGTACATCAGCACCTGTTTAGCGGCACAGGGGCTCGAACTCATGACACGACTCGAACGAGTACATGACCATACCCACTAAGTTGAGTGAATGAATATTAACTTTTGGCGACGAACCTCGTAATTTAGAACCATGGTCAAGTGACCAGGCCGACTTCTCAGCGGGCATCTTCCTCTCCTATAACTACCACACCACACCACACCAACGTGAGAACGTTTGAGCTCTCGACAGATTAAACGTGCATCGCTCCCCTACACGACGGGTCTTTAGTGGTACCGGGCTCGAGCCTTTTGACAAGCCAGCCACGATCCGATACAGTGACCACTAAGCTACCACAGCCACATGCTCCTCAGGATAGTGGTTGTGTAAATTACGTTCTTTAATCAACATTTAAGGCTTTCATTACCTAGATTTAAGAGTATAAGCTTTGATTTCAGAAAAAAATACGCCGGAACTCTTGATTCCCTATTTTTTCCACTCAGTTCATAATATTGATAATTTAATATGAAATTAATATTGTGTCTTTAATAACAAGTCACAAGTAAGCAATATTAATTCATAGTTTGTACCGTACAGACACATAGTTTGTACCGTACAGACACATAGTTTGTACCGTACAGACACATAGTTTGTACCGTACAGATACATAGTTTGTACCGTACAGAGATACATAGTTTCTACCGTACAGAGATACATAGTTTCTACCGTACAGATACATAGTTTCTACCGTACAGATACATAGTTTCTACTGTACATAGTTTCTACTGTACAGATACATAGTTTGTCGTACAGAGATACATAGTTTGTACCGTACAGAGATACATAGTTTGTACTGTACGTACAGAGATACATAGTTTGTACCGTACAGAGATACATAGTTTGTACCGTACAGAGATACATAGTTTGTACTGTACATAGTTTCATTTATTTTGTATTTTTTAGGGGGGGATATTCATTTTGCTATCTATTACCTATCAGTAGCTCAGAGAAGAAGATTTTGGAAGGAATTATTGCACGATTAATCGACCTTGATAACCGTCCTCTCGCCACAGCATTTCCGTAGAAAAAACTGCAGGTGTATTCGAGCCCCCTAGTCAGAGGGTATTTGAATATCTATTTCTTGCACATATTACAACGACCTTGAAAGTTGGCTAAGAAACTACGCGCTGAATTGGACCGTCACATTCGAGATACGTTTATTCAAGTTCTTTAAGATTTTGAAGGCACATTTTTGAAAATTTTTTTATTAACTATTAGTTAACGACAAGAGAAAAACAATGGTAAAATACACTTTGATCGCGAAGGTTATTTTTTTCCTCTTAATGCTAAATCTAAATATGAAAAAATTATTAAAAAGAACCTTTTTGAAAATATGGCTTTAAGTGAAAATACACGGATAGAGATTCATAAATTAAAGAAGTTTAAATATAATCACGCAATGGAATTTTAAATGTGTAGCTTATTAGCTTTTCGAGAAAAATTAAAAATAATAGCAAGGCACACTGAGCTAAGCGGAAAAACAATTTCCCCAGCAATAAAAATCTCTTATACCAACAAGCTTGAACTTTGCAACAGCTTACAGCAGCACAAGTGCGTATTCAGTTTTGCATCCGTTTCATAAAATGAAATGTAGTAAAAACGCAAGCAGTAAGGCAAGCGATAATAAAATAGACATCAGGGTTTGAGAAACAGAAGATTGTTTGAATTCCATTCATCTAGCAATCAAAATTTTTTTCCACATCGAAGAATACGAACACGTTTCAACAAGAAGTTACAATGATGAAAAACGTGATCTTATCTTATGTAACTTTGTAGCTTAAGATAAAATCGAGACAGTGGTACAAGCTACCTGGAAATTTTTTCTCCTTTAACTTCGTTTCTTTTTCTCTACGGGTTTTGTTTCTTACATAATAAAATTTCCATGATTTACATTTGTGTATAACAAATGGTTTTAATTATTTACATAAAACAGAAGTTAATATAAATAGGAGAAAAGTGACTCATCACGAGATCTCCGGAACTATTAGTTTCAGGTATGAAATTTGACACTAATGTTACTTTTGTTTTTGCGGAAATCAACTCCTAAAGAGAGCAGGGCAGAGCAAACGGCGTAATAGGAAAAAAAAATTTTTTTGAACTATTAGATCTACAGTCCTGAATTTCGGCAAGTACCTTCATTTTGTTGCATACAAATCCATAACTGGTTTTCCCATAAATGGACCCTTAAGGGTGATTGCGGGGGCTTTGAAGACAAAAATTCCCGTTCTTGAGCTATTAGATCAACAAACTTTAAATTTGGCAAACATGTTTCTTTTATTGAATTGATCAACTAGAAATAGCTTTTGCAGAATTTTGATCACGGAAGGGGGTATGGAGACGTAAAATGTTAATGTACTTTCACTTCGGAAATTAAAATCCTATCCTTTGTAAATTAAGGAGGTACGGGCTACAAGAGTGTTTTCTAATCAATTGAAACTTAATGCTATATTAATATATGACATACATAGACGTTTGTCTCTCTCTATAACTTAATAACAATATATAATAGTTATCAGTGGTGCACACAAGGGGTTGGGGGTCCCATCGGTCTTTTTTTTTGATTAATTGTAATCCTTTGCATGTAGTACGCAAAATAATTCTAAATAAAAGTAATTAATTTAAATTAATTAGTTAATTTTATTAATTAATGTTAATTATTCATTCAATAATTTAATTTTTACTGTATTTTGTTCCCGATAATTGATAAATTCAAAAGAATATATTTGGCGGCGTATTTAAGGTATGGTACAAGAATGGTAAAATTTCGACTTTGGATCCCCCCATTAAAAAATTCCTGTGTGAGCCACTGATTGTCCTACAACTTATTCAAATACCCAGCGAAGAGGCCGGTTAACGGTTTATATATAATATATATAATATAATATAAATATATATATATATATATATATATATATATATATATATTTCTTATGGTAGCATAAAATGTGAAAAGTTATTTTATCACGCGATTATATGAAAACTTGCAATTATATTTTGCAGAAGTACAGACAAGTTTGATAAATTAACTGCTAAATGTTTTTTAATACAATAAAAAAAGTCAAGACAGTCGGGAGAACCCGGATTCTTATAACAATACATCTTAACTATAAATGTAATAAAATGTTGTTAAAATATATTATAAGCACAATAAAGTAATTAAAGTCAAAGATACAAATTAAATTTACAAAATAAGAAATTAAGCCAATTTCGTTAATTATCACATTGACTTGAAACTAACTTCCATAGCCTTTTTTACCTATATCTTTACCCGTAGCATCATAATATTTTCATTATCACATTTAAACAGACTTAATACAAAATTACGCTGACGAACGAATTGTAATATTTATTCAAATAAATATGTAGCACGAAAATGCCTTTAAATTACTTTTGTGCATCAGCAATCAAAATTCCTTACTAATAAACCACTATTTAAGTTTTCTTTGAATTTCGCTACATGTATTTATATGTTCATAACGTTAAACAAGCAGCATGTTTCAAATCCATCCCACTAAGAAGGGCAGGTGCTAGATTAAGCACAAAGTATACATACAGAAGAGAAAATCCCCTTAGAATTCTTATTTGAAAATCGATCAGTGGCCGCCACTTGGTCCAGACGGCGGCGAATGCTCAGACTTCCGACTCTTGATGAAAGTTCATCGCCATAAACAGCATTACACTGGGCAGAAACCCGAGAAGTGAAAAATAATGTCAACTGAACTGCTCCTGACAAAAATCTACTCTGAAGCGTTGAACTCTCCATCCAGTTTTGTCCCGGAATTAATTACAATGGTAAGCATGAATTCGGTAAAAGCAATTCTGCGGATTTGACCATTTCTCAGTATTATTCGTCGAGAAAATTAAATTAACGTCACACTACACAAGATTAATAAGGAAAAGCTTGGTCATTTCGAGTCGTGGTCGAAATGCGAAGATATTTTTCGAATTGATGTAACGTGACCTGATTAACACATCACACCAGTTAATGAGCAGCTATCTGTAATTCTGCAGAATTTTATAGGACTTTGCATGAATTAAAATAGCTAACGAGAATATCACTAACAGTGGCATAACGTACACCCCTACAACCCCCGTATTTCCCGGGGGGCAAAATATGTACCCTTTTGTGAGATCCGGCTTGAGGCGCAAATCCTGACTTTGCAGGGGTGTCCTAACATTATCCGTTACGCCACTGACGACGATGTACCTCGTAATTTTGAAATAAAATAGTGACGGGAAAGGTGGGCGCCTAAATGAATTAACCTCGTAATTTTAAATCTAGGTCAAGTGATGAGAATGGTACCGGATTTGGAACTCCATTCTTCGAACTACCACACCATGCCAATGTTAGGAATTCGATCCTTGAAGAATTTAAAACTTATAAGATCCTATACACAGCGGGTCTTCAGAGGCACCAGGCAGTGGCGTAACGTATACCTCACATTGCGCGCGCCTGGGGGGAGGCAGGATTCTAGAAAGCCCACCCAATGCATGTTATGGTTTTGCAATTGTTTGTAAGATCCAGGTTTCTGACCCGAAACCTTTGTAGAAAAGCCCACTGACACCAGGACGACAATTTCACTTGGCTATAACGGCTATGTAGTGGTGGTATTCCCCCCTCCCCATTAATCATTAGAGTTCGATGATTTAAGCTGTGTGGTAATTATGATTGGCTCTCAAGCTCTAAGAATCGAATTTCATTGGTCACAGCAATTGCTTTAATGAATCATGGAAAAATTTTAATCGAATTAAAGGAAATTTAAATTTTATTCCAGAATAATAGTTTATTGTTTACAACTAATATTGTGCTACATGGGGTTACTGGAGACATACCGAAATTTTGTCCAATTTTTTTGTCTTTTTATCAACACTACGGAAGCGCTTTGAGGTTCAATTCCATTTAACTTGAAGCAGCTTCCTTAACTTCGCAAGAAATTTTCTTTCTACATGTGCCAAGTAGCATGAGGACTCAATAGTAATGATTTTTGAACCATTGATAAATAATTAGAACGACACATTAGATAAATTCTCACTTTCCTAACGTCCCCATCATGTTAATGAGCAGATTTTGAACAGAAAATTTAATGCGTATCCTCTATGTATCGGCATTTTAGATAAATAAACTTGAAATTTTACTTTCTACGCATTTTTCTTTCTCGCGTACTCCAACTACATTATGCAAACATTGTTGCATGCTATTGACTGCTGCAACATGTGGGATCAGGACCTATGACTATTTCAAAACATTAATAAAAATAAACAATTCATTTCACCGGATGATAAATATTCTAAAGTCAATAATACATCGCACTGTTCAAATATTTTTTTAAATAAGGTTTGTGAAGAGGTCACGCAATCAGTTTTCAGAGTTCATTTTTCCATCTGTACTTCAGGAAACAGGAGCGGAAGAAAAACTATTCTAAACAAAGCTTATCCAAATTTGCTGTTACATTTTGGAATAAAAAAAAGAAAACCATACAAGTTATTGACCAGTGGAAGTGTTTATTGTAAAAATACATAACACAATTCTTTTGAACGCGATTTCTGCCACTCGACATTAATCTAAAAAAATAATGAAGAATTTTGGTTTTTTGAATTGGATTTAGCATTTAGTTTAATTAAATATAAATAGGAAGTCCTGAGGATAACAATTCGAAAATCAGTGACTATAAAAACTTTGTAAAACTTTAAAAATATAGTACTTTATTTTAAAGTTTACGTTAAGAATTCTTGGCTATGTTTGGTTTTGATTTCAATGCGTCGCACTGTCGCACTTATAGCCATCGTATTGTTCGTTATTTTGAGCCTGGATCAAGTAAAGAGGGTCAAGCATCCACATCACTTCAATGGGAGGGTTTCTATGGCACTGTAAATTTCAAATCCTTGACTCTATAACGATGACCACAATCTCACGTCCATGACCACTAGGCTACTACGGTCACAAGCATTCTTTGCAACACATGAATAGTGTTATGCATCAATTTTTACTACAATTCATAAATTTTCTCAAGCCTTTATGCACAGTTAATTGCAAAATAATGTCTTAAGAAATTTAAAATTATTTCTGAAGTTCCTTTTGATAAATTTCTTTTTAATATACACATCAATCCAGATAATGATGTTCAAAAATTTCTGTCTGAACTTTTCTAAAAAAAAATTTCTCTGGCATCTGTGATGGTGGGGCATTGTCCTGCAGACCCCTCAATCGATCCCGACACTGGTCATTGTTCCAATAAGGACACGCGCTTGTCTGTTGGGAAAAATACAACTAATCTTGACGCCAAAACCTCACGGAGATTGATCTTATTTTACCGCCAGACGATTTTTCGTCAATAGTAAAGGTATATAAGAAGCTCAATTTTGCATGAATTAAATAAAAGCATACATAATTTTTTTAATACGATTAATATTAAAAATCCAGTTTTTCATACGCAATGAACTGTTGAATCAATAGTAATATTGTAAAGAAGTTTTATATAAAATGTAATCAACCTACAAATTATAAATAAAATTATTTCTAGAAATTTATCGAGAAAAATGTAAAATGAAATTTTGATGACGTTCATAAAAATGCGACTTTAAAATAAAATTTTTCGTTGCGGCTGATTCGTTCTATTTATTATTATTAAAAAAAAATGTTAAAGTCTCTCTTTGAAGCTACACTACAGCTGTTGGCGACCGACCGTGTAATTTTCAACCTTGGTCTCAAGTGACGCAGATGATACCCTAACTAGCACTCTATCTCACCAAACCACGCCAATGGGAAGTCATTGAGCCTCGACAGATCAACTCCACGACACGTCGGGTTTTAAATAGCACAAAGGCTCAAATCCATAATACTTCGGGAACAAGTCTCTTTCCCCAAATTTCCACACCACGCCAAGGTGAAGTCATTAAGTTTGGATAGTTTTAGCATGCATCGGCATTTCTACACGGCAGGTCTTGTGGCATCAGGATTCGAACCTAAGACTCGACACGCCGACCACGAGAGACTAACCTTAATGAATTGTATTCTTCACGAAAATAAAAACTGGTAATACTGTTGTTTGACTAATTTGTGGTTTTCAGACTGATAAACAGATTTTGTGGTTAGGCTCGCAAGTAAACACTAACACAATGATTGATTGATTGAATAACAACGTCGCACTGTTCAGCTACACGAGGGCTTTTGGCGACGGACCACGTAATTTTGAACCATGGTCAAGTGACGTGGACGACACCCGAGCTGGCATCCCCCTCTTCTAACTACCACACCACACCACACCAATGGGAGGACGTTTCAGCTCTCGACAGATTTAACGTGCATCGCTGCCCTACACGGCGGGTCTTTAGTGGTAAAACACTAACACAAAACCTGAGAAAGTGATATTTCGCTTGTTTTTAAATTCCTACTATTAGCTCACTCTCTCGTATATATATATATATATATATATATATATATATATATATATATATATAGTTCAAATTTTCAATCGTTAATAAAATATTTTCTATTCATCCAATCAAACTCAAATATTTTTTTAAAACTTGAACTGGATGACACTTGATGTTAGGACAGTTTTTTCAAATATTAATTCATAAATTAATTTATTACAGGTTTTCAATGCCAACTTAAATTCATCTCCGTTGTTGAACAATGTAACAGTTAAAACGACGACAAAAGTTGGTGACGAAAACCAGTTTCAGCCAAACCAGGTGTACATTGACAACTTTCAAAAATCAAAATCATTAAACACTCGACAAATCTTTTCACAAATCCTGTTTCTAAAATCTTGGTCAGTAATTCTGGCACAGAATAAATTGAGAAGTGGGATTTCGATTTGGGCATTGAAATATCTAAAAGCATGATTGATAAACTTAACACTAGAAACACTACAAGAGCTATCGGTGACCAGCGGCGTAACGTACACCCCCGCAACCCCAGCATCGCGGGGAGAAGATTCTAGGGGACCAAATACCTGATTTTTAAGGAAGCCCCTAATGTAGGGGCTAATGTCAGGGACGGATCTTGCAATTTTAAGTCACGGTTAACTGACGAGAAATCTGAAAAATCCCTTTACACCCCCTAATTTACACAACATAACAATTTGAGGGCGTTGTAGAGCATCTTGAGCAATATCGTGCTTTTTAGGATTCGAACGCTCGGTTCAGCTGAAACATATTTTCTCTAAACAGTTCCTCACACAAAAAGGAACAAAAGGAAAAATAGTAAAAATAATCTTGGTATAACGAGTCCAATTGAAATAAAAATTAATAGATCATACGCTAGTTTTGTTTACAAGCACTAAAAGAAACTCATTTGTCTTATCCTTTGACATTGGAAAAAAGGTTTTTAAAATTCTAGTAAAGGCTTCGGAATTCGAACGAATGAAAAATAAGTTCAAGGATTTCAACATCTTCCTTCCCAAAGACCTTGAATTTATAATGATAACTACGTGCAGGTGAAATGGTACCAATTACAGGAATATTTACCCGAAATAGAAAGGAAAACCAGCGGTATAGTGACAAATTTAGAAAAATTTGACGCAGAGAAATACCGCGTGTCTCTTCATGAATTACTTTCAGGAACATGAATTCAAATGAATCAGAATATCTTGCTTCTCTTATGTAGTTGAAGATTACATAGTCAGTAACGTAAGTACACAAACTTACTTAGAACAGGTTTGATGAATAAAATATCAAGTTTTAAATCGATTATTCACGAATTTAAGGTCCAACTACGTGTAATTGAATATGTATATAAATAACAAATGCAAATAATTTCGTAGAGATCTTGCGTATTACATTCATATGGCAAATGGAATACTATAGAAGTTCAAAATCATGTTTTAAAAAATATATAAAAATCAATTTTAAAGTACTGTTTAAACTAGATAAAGTAAAAAAATATTACAAATTATTTAACTTGTTCAGGACCAGGCGATTGTTTCTGCTACGTCTAACTCCATGAAAAATTCCTATAAATAATTATTCTATTCCTATATTACTGTAATAAAATACGCCATATATATATATATATATATATAGTTTATAGTTTATAATCATTCCAAATTCAGATCACACCGGTGTTATCACGAGAACGGGAAAAACGCAATCTCACATATGATACCGTGTTCCCTGAAGTGATCACATGTGACCAGTGGCGCACACAAGGGGGGGGGGGGTGTCCTAGAGGTCCGGACCCTCCCCAAAGCCCTTGATTTTTTTTCCCGATTGATTATAATTCTAAGTATATACGGAAACATTAATTAAATATTTGTTATTAATGATTAATTTTATTAATGCTAATTATTTTTTCAATTATTAGTTTTTTACTGTTTTTTGTTCCCGAAAATCGACAAATCAAAAGGAGTATGATACAAGAATGGTGGACTTTTGACCCTGGACCCCCCTTGAAAAATTTCTGAATGTGCAACTGCATGTGACCATGCTCCTGAGGGGGTTAAACTCATGTGCGTTTCAAGAAAGAAAAAAGAATTTTACAATATTAACTGCACGGGATCTAAAGCCAAACTCAGTGGCGCAACAGCCCATGAGGGCCAGGGCCTACTGTGCCCATCCCAACATACGTGACCATTGGGCGCTGAGGTGCATGAGCAGATGTCCCGATCAGGTGGTCAGTCCGAAGCGAGACTCCAGTATTTAAGTCCCCAAGCAAGCTTGGTACTCATTTATCGACCCACTGCAGTACGGATGAAAGGTTGAGTCGACCTTGCCCAGCCGGGGAATAGAACCCGAACCTGGGGAATGAAAGCGTGATAAGCTACTACTCGACCACACACTGGGTCTTAAAATCGACACTATATCGACAGATTTAATGCGTATCAGTTCCGCTACACGTCATTATTGGCATCAGAGCTTAGATCCACGAATAACCATCACGAGATCGCGGCCATATCCCCTCAGCTACCGTGGCTACTCTACATTAATCACACGAGTTTTGAATGACATTTTTGCTTGATTTGAAATAATATCGCTCAGAAGTTTGTGAAAACTATTTAAGATGTTACTTAAGAATACAACAAGGAAAAAGGAGGAAACTTCACTCTCGTAACTTCCACAGCATGTTATTACTTGACGACTTTAACAATTAGTTGAGTAATGCATAACAGCCCCAGAAAAATTTCAGCTCTTAGAAAAGTTTAGCCTATAAATTGCTGGGGTGGTGGAAAAAAATTCAACAGATTACTTCAGCAAGCAAAGTCTTTACGTTAACATGGGCATAATACTTTATATCAGCCTTAGATTCCACTCTGTTCTTTCAGTTAAATTATTAAATAAATTTCTCAAATAAATTATTTTTAATTCAAAAGGAAAATTTTCTTAACGCGACAAGGCCTTTTAAAAATCTAAGTACACAAGTAATTCGCATTCACAAAATAAAATCAACGAAAATAGAGTATGTATATATTAGATTTTGATAAGCAGTTTCTAAATTACAAATTGAGCCAATCAATAATCACTTATTGATTAAATTGTGTTTGTTTCATGATATCAAAAGATAAACAAGAGCAGAAATATTTAAAAGACAAATACTTATTCGTAATAAAGACAAAGAAATAGCATTAAGATCAAAAGAATGAAATTCAACTAGGAGATGTCCTTGAAGTCGAAAACATATTTCGCATGACGGGGAAAAAAAGAAAAGAAATGGTTCAATTTTTATTTCACAAAAGATTTGCGAAAAACAAGCATTAATTCCAGAAGCCTAATATGCTTTCAACAGTCAAAAAACGATTAAATTCCATCACACAAACATAACATTAAATGAACAAATAAAAGAACGACAATAAACGTTTAATTCGAATGCTCTAAATATCACAGCATTAAGCTATTCCAAGGTCACAGTGGGAAACTAAAAAAACACAAATTATTCCACTTTCCTTATAGGAAAATAAAATAACGGTCCTTTCTTCCGCATTTAAGGAGAACAAATAAAAAAATATTCCAAAGCTATGTGCGTAACACAGTATCGATCCATCTGCTGAAAGTTTTTTTTCCGTAGAAGTGTGGGATTCATTCCTTCCTCCATATTTCTTGTGTCCCTCCCCCCCATCTTTTTCCTCTTGGTGTGACGTCATGAGGCTTCACAGCTGTTCGAAGGACAGATGCAGGTGTAAGCATCTCACCTGAAACACCGGTGGAAAACAGAATAGGATTTCTAGACTTTCTATCTTGACACACGATCCGAGAACTGATTAGAATTTTATTTTCTCAAACGATAAAAGTTGCATGGGGGAGGGGGAGTAAAGAAACATGCACGTGGAGACGTTTTGAAACAATATTTACAAATACACGGAATTCTGTCAACAACCTTGTGATAATTTAAAGAAAGCAGACGCTGCACGAGTTGAAAAACATTTCTTTTATCCAATAGGAAAAGTAATTTTAGAGTACAGAGGCAGGGTGAATTTTCACCGTCCCTGCGTGAGTGAGAGTGAATATTAACATCGCACACTGTTCAGCTACACAAGGGCTTTTGGTGACGGACCTCGTAATTTTTAACCATGGTCAAGTGACCAACACGACACCTGAGCTGGCACCCCCTCTCCCTAACAAATACACTAACAGGAGGACATTTGAGCTATCGACAGATTTTATGTGCATCGCTCCCCTACACGGCGGGTCTTTAGTGTTACTGGGTTCGAACTCATGACATACCTGCCATGATCCGATACCTTAACCACTGGGCTATCGCAGCCCTTCACCGTCCCTGGATTCGTACTCAAAGAAAAAATTACCCAATAACCTAGTACGTAGAAGCATAAAAAAACTACGATTCAAACCACCGACTTGGTAGAAATAACGCCGGCCACGAGTTTGCGATCAAGATCACTTTGTTACCAAGGAAAGGAATACTTAAATATAATACAAGACAAGTGAAGAATAAATATATATATGCTATTCTGATATTTTATGTACAGCATGTATAAAAGAATGAATTTATTAACGTCGCACAAATAAAGCAACACGAGGGCTATTGGCGGCGGGCCTCGTACGGGGCCATTTTTAACCTCCCCGGTGCCCTGGGCACCTCAAATTGTTACGCCCCCCATTTCCAGAGCACCCTTCTCCTTCAGTTCCTACCTTGCCAGTTTTGGTTCGGGAGGGATTTTTCCTTAACTCTTACTCTTTCCACTTTTCTTCGTTTTTGCTCATTGAAGAGTTTCATTGTCCAACACGTGTGGACTCGCAGTGTCCCGGACTGGCAACCAGCAGCCGTAAGGAAAGGATAATGGCATGGTTTTACCTATGTCCTTTCCTTACTTTCTTTTCTTACCTTGTGGCATCATGGACCACTCTTTTGTATATTTGTACTGTAAATTAACGAAACCGTTTCGAATTGCAGTATAGAGTATACTTTATTGCACGAGCTGTTTTCAACTTGTTAACGTCTTTTTCATCGCTTATTGCTTTACTGTCTTTTACTTTTAGACATCTTTATTCTCTGTAGACTCGCTGTCATTGTACTAGTACAAACAAAGGTTTTCTTCGAGAATTGGCCATCGCGAAATCACTGCATAAAGTTACATTGTAATATTTAGAATGCATGTTAACATCAAACCCCTTTAGGCTTTTCTATATTTTCACAGTAAATCTCATTTTAGTCTTAACTCTCTTTAAGGGCAGAAATGCTTCTGTCATGACTCGCTAGGCGGTGGTACGCGCGTTCGCCGTAATTTTAATTTTTTCATTTTGCAATTTTTTTACCCCCGATCCTTTGCGCTTATGGCACGAGCCTAAGCGGAAAACTGGCCCTGACCTTGAAATTTTGAACCATGGTCAAGCGGACGACACACCCGAGCTCTCTCTGGCACCCCATATGTATCACACCATACCAGTGGCGCATACAAGGGGGCCCTTGATTTTTCCGATTGATTATAATTCGAAGTATATAGTAAGCAAAATTTAATTATGTATTTGTTAATAATGATTAATTTTATTAATGAATGCTAATTATTTATTCAATAATTAGTTTTTACTGTGTTTTGTTCCCGAAAATCGACAAAATCAAAAGGAGCACGATACTACAAAAAGGGTGAACTTTCGACCCCGGACCACCCCCTTTTGAAAATTTTTTGTGTGCGCTACTGCACCATACCAACAACAGGTCATAGTATAGAGAGATTTAACGTGCACCAACACGGCGGATCTTTACTGTCACTAGGCATGTAATCATGACACGCTGACCTCGAGTCCGGGACCAATAGGCTACCGCGGCCACAAAAGGCAGGTGAAATACAGATAACGTATAAATACTATTCTAATATTTTACGTACAAGAACACATGTTACAATAATACACTGTTAATAACCTGTATGCTTTACATCACCTAAAATTAACTCTACGAAAAATAAAGTTAAAAATGTATTAAAAACATTTTATGCTTAAGGTATCTGACTACGTTCAGAACTGATTTTGCAAAAGCGCATAAATGGATAATTTTCATGATATTTAGTGTCACTTAGATTAGAATACATGCATAAAATTATTTTAAGGACATTGACAAAAATAATTTATTTAAATACAATATTTTGGCAAAAAATTAACTTAGAATAATCTTTTTTTCAAATGTTCTCTCCTTTTGTGAAAAATGCTGCTATTATAATAATATTTTGCCTGTATATAACTCAGACTTCTCTATAGAGGCTCAACTTGAATTTTTGAAATATAGAAGTGGGTTTATTCATATATTACGACAACAGAGGGGAGCAATTTTAAGAAAAAAACGCCAATTGTTTCAATTGGTGGTAACTCTGAAAACAATGTGAATTTTTTTAATAAAATAATCCACCCTTTTTTATATTCGTAAACCATGTACTACTAAATAACTAAACCTGGAGTACTTCAGCTGTGTGTCTTTCATCTTTAATATGTATAATTAGACAAAAAAAATTGAATTTAATCAACTGACATTCCATAAATGTCCTTAAGAACTTTCCATCGCTTACCAAATAAACGTTTTTTGTCAATCCACAACAGTTAATTTTTTTTAGTTCAATTTGATTAAAAACCAAATCCTCTATCAAGTAAAGTTTCCGGAGAGAACGGAACAAGGAAATGTAGTTTCTTTCCCCCCACTCAAAGTCAAAGGTCATTTTTCCAAATGTCAAACAGACGACGCAGTCCCTCCCACGCACTAGAAAGGTCGAAGGTTAGAATCGAAAGGGGTGATGATGCCCATGAGGAAAAGGAACGATGAGGTCCAATCAATCGATTTAAAGAAGAATTCACCCACTTGATATTCTGTTCAGCGAAAATCAACTTTTCGCGCGCAACAATGTATTGATTTAAAGTAGTTACGTGGGCTTTAACCCCCTTCCCCCCAAAAAAGTTTAAAAGAAAAGTAATACGCCACTTCGGCATTCGTTTACAAAACTTTCGTTTTCAATTGCTATTCAGCCAAAGGCTCAATGCTGTTATGTTGGTAGACCATTTTGTTCTATTCAAAATTGCGCCGTATGCTTTTTTAATAGTACGAAGTAGCTCATAACGTCATTTAATGACGATGGTAAAAGTATTTAATATCAAGTTTACTTTATTTAACATATACAAGGGTACATGAAACTTACTAAGGAATTAATTCAGTCAACGTGTTTTGTGTTAAATAACTTTTGAAAGACAATAGACATTTAATTGAAGCTTTAAGGTATCAGCGAAAATTAAGGGAAAATGTAATATTGTGATGCAAAAATTCTTTCCAAACTTTTTAAAATTATGCTAATTTCTTTTAGTTAAAAAGTATTTGATGAGTGCAAAAGTCAACTTGCAAACTGTAAAAAACCCTCGAGTCGACTAGAGATAAACCGCACTGAAATTGTGCAATTTTGCCAGGACAGCATTTGTTTGATGAATCAAAAACTTTAAGGTAGTTTTGCTTCAGGTGTTTTCAATATATGCAGAAAAATTATCCGGTTAAAATTACTAATTGAAGAAACTGAGCAATGTGGACCTCTAAGCTTATTAATTCCAGCAATTTTTTTAATTAAAAAATATGAGCAATTAATTTTTTGAACTGGTTTTTAACCTGTCCAAAGAAATATATGGAAATCTCTACTTTCAAGCACACAGTTAAATACATTAATTTAACAAAGATTTCAAAAGTGATGATTTTCATTCAAGGAGAAGTTCAGATTCTATGTATAGTTAGTAAAAAGTGTTATTTCATTTTGCTATTATAATAAACATTCGAATTTTCCTATTAACAATCGAAAACAAGTGAATAAAAGCGGAGAAAAGTTCCGAAGTTATTTTTCAAAAATTAAATTTATTAAAATCACGAATGAATTCACAGTACAGCTTCGACAAAACTAAAAATACTTTTCTGACTTTTGCACATTTGCACGACAAGTCATTTTATTCTTTTCTCCACAGTAACTAGGAGTTAATTTCCTGGCAATTCGTCACGCTTTTATGTTCACGTATTGTTTCACAAAAATATATATATATAAAAGGAAAGAAGCATCCTTACAGCTTTGTACGAAACACAACCCGTGAAAACGTCAAAAACTTAACACGCCACCAAATAATCCTGACGACCCAAATGAGCAAAACAAAGTGTCAAAAACGGCGAGAAGGATGATTCAGTTCATTCCATCTCTGCGAGTGGGAAGACGGTTTTCCTCACTATCAGGCACTGCAGACGTAGTACAGAAGGTCTTCCCTATGGCTTCTTGCCACAAATCCTAAAGATAGAGAAGTCGGCAGTCCTACCGGCAGACTGACTCACTCTTCATATGTACAGCCTGAATGGACCAACCACGTGGGTAAGACGATCCGCGAAACATGGCATCCCGGAAGGCTAGCTGATTTGCAAAATTATTTCGATTCGGGCTAAGTGGAAGAACTCGACAGGGAATGGACGATTCTTTTCATGTTCGGAAATTTGAGATCCGGAAAGAAAGATGCGCTGAGATTTAAAAAGCTTGGGTTATTAAAAAGAGCACTTGTGTAAGGTTATATTTATCGCTGGGAAATGATGAAATTAGGCATCTCATTAAATCTCTAAGGGTGATGATCCCTTGACGGTAGATGTTAAAATAACGTCTTTTCAAAGTGATTTATTTCCCTGATAAAAGTAAGACCCCTGAGCTGTTTCAGTGAAGTGATGAAATATTGTCAAGAGTTTAAAAGTATTTATTTAACAAATAGGGAGCATTATTAAACGTAGAAGTAAGTAATACAACAATAGTCAATTAAATACAAATTATTTATACGAAATTAACAAATTAGAAAATTAGGCTGGTATTTTTTTTGACGTATAACATCTTTCCTCTCGGTTGCTTACGCCCTAAAGTATCAATCCCTATGTTAATCCTATGGTGTGTGCCATTTTTTTAAACATATGGGGGGATATATTTAGGGGATCGATAGTACTACCTGTACGGTTAGGAAGTACAAGGACCCGCCCCCAGGTGTCTACCCCCCGTATAGCATTTTGTTCATCATTTCACTGAAACAATTCAGGGATTTGATATAAAAAATCACATTCCTCTACAAATGACCTCGAATAGATATTTTAACATCTACCGTCAAGTGATCATCTCTGTTAGGGATTTGATGCCATTCCTAACTACACCATTTCCCTGCAACATATTCATTGCAAGGAAGGGCAGAAAAACTTCTTCAGCCTACACTAAAGTAATTTATTGCTGGGAAAAGGGTGATCTTCCTTTTCTAATCGATTACAACTAATTGGTGATGGAATTGTGTATGTGTTAGGATGCTTAAGAATATTTTTCTGTTGATTGTCGTATTTATTCGAATCCAAGCCGCACTTTTTCCTCAATGTTAAATGCTACTGAAAATCGGGTACGGCTTAGAATCGAAGGAGGAAAAATTTGTTGGAAGGTGAAAATTGAACATGATACTGACGGTTAGTGCAATTGAAAGTTCATGTATGAACTTTTAAAATTAATACCGGTGAAATGAATTAGTCACTTTTATATCGGTTCCCATTTAAAATTTTCTTTTTAATTTCAAAAATTTCATATCGATTAAAAAAACTACATAACACTATTTGTTTTCCAAAAACACGTTGAGAATTTTAAATACGACAGAATCGATTGTGCCTTAGATTCGAACAAATACAGTATATCTAATTAAAATTAGATCTGTAAATATTTTTATATAATGCATGTTGGTTACGTATAAAAAATACACTCGCACAATGTCCTAAAAAGCAAAATTTTCAAAATTCTCAATAACTCAATGGCTTGTTCAAGATGAAATCTTCAAAGTATGCTTCAATGAAAAATACAATAAAATATTAGTTTTAGGTTTTTAAAAACATAGATTTTTAGATTTAGCGCTACAATATATAATTTATATGCTTCTATACATTATAATTTCCTTACCCTGAAGTTTAAAAAAAATGAATAAAAGCATTCGATAGATAGTGCCTTCTAAGCTGGCTTTAATTTCTTCGCTCGTTTCGTTAAATTCCATCCTGACTTTCGGTTACTAACAATTCTTTAACGTTAATTTAACCCGATTATTACATGAAACTTATAATTAGATATAAAGCTTAATTTTTCAAGGAAAATAAAAGAAAGCAAGACGTTTGTTAAAAAATTTCCAATGCATACTAGTATTATAATGGAAGAATTAAAATGAATGTAATCCACACATGAATAATACTTAAATCAAGCAAAGTTTTTCCGTAACTTGAGTATTATTGATTAGAAACACTATCATTGATGCAAGATACTTTTTTTAAAGTTGCGCTTCAATTTTTCTCCCAATTGAACTTGAACCATGATTGTTTCTCAATTATAGAATCCTCTTCCAGATAATTCTTTCGTTCAGTTAAGAATTATTAACCGTGTACGATAAAAACAAAAAAGCATTCCCTTCGAAAGATAATCGTCAGAATTACTAGAAAAAAATTGCGCATATTTTGAAAATCGATTAAAGGGTTTAAAAACTTTTTGCAAGAAATAAAAGTACAGATAAAAACCTACTTACACGCACGTGTCGTCAGTTTCAGAAACCTGCGAAAGTTTCTCGGATCGTGAAAGCGATAAGCGATTCACATAAAACAACAAAAATGTCATTTGAAAGGATTAAGGCTTGGTGTATCAGCCATTTTTTTAAGTGACTGACTGCATCACCAATTATATAGAATTTTCGAAAGAATTTTCCAGAACTTCTGAAGATTTGTGATCTTTGACTTATTCAGTTCAATGCTGTCGTTTTTACGAAATTCAAAAATATCTTTAAAATAGGAAGTAATAAAATAAATTTTCGTTCAATTATTCTTCAAATACAATGTTCCAAGAATTATAGGCATATAATTAGAAACCCATAAAATCTGAATTATGCTTAGGAATTAAAGATCAAAGGTAGATGGAAATTTCATGGCATATATTTTATAATGAAAGAAACCAAAGAAAGAAACTTCAATATGAGAGAATGAATTAATACATAAAAACCTCTAAGGGTTCATTAAGTAAGCTAGAAAAGGAGGATTCATTATCAAGCTAGGAATAAATGATAGAACAAGGCCAAGCAAAATTTTCTGCTTTTAACAATTCCCCTTATATGTAGTTGCAATTCTTTCCAAGTACTTATAAAGAGGAACTATAGACACTGGCTCATTTATCTAAAGAGAAAAAACAATTTTATCTTCAAAAATACGCCTTGGTGCGATATTCTTTAAAAATGGCTCGTACTAAAAACAAAACAGAAGACCCAAAACCAAAGAATCCAGATAAAATGCATTCAAATACAGCCAGAGAGGAAACCGATTATGATACTTCCTGAATGGCTATTTCAAGAACAAACATCAGAATATTAAGTCGCTAAAGAGAAATTCGATCAATTCTTTTTTATCAGCCAACCAGGAACTGTATTTTTAAACATTAATGGCACATGCGGACAAAGGAAATAAAACTTCATCGTGTGACATTTCAAGAAATGGAAGTCGGTGAAGAAAAAACGATTACGATAATTCAGATCCGGCTTTTTTAACAGTCAAGGACATCGATAATGAACGTTGATAAAACTCTTTATCGCGCGTCATGCGATGCAAGAACAGTGCAGCAGGTCCGCAGTTACACGTCAAACGGTACATCTAGTGATAAGAGGCAATGAAAGCGCGTGGAACTAAAAATTTATGTCTGATCATGTCTGCATGAATGGAGTTCTAGACTGTTTTCAAACATTCCATGGAGATCGTGATCCGGTGGCGCAACGGAGAATATTATGCCATAGGATAATCCTTGGAGTCAGTCAGGCTTTGGATCCCTGCCCCCAGCGCAATGGGGGGGTGCACGTTGCGCCACTGCCGAGATCGCTCTCTCCCTCTTCCATAACAGGGTGCAAAGGAGCGATAATGAATTTTATTAACCCTTTATCTACCGCATTATGAGCAATTTTTCATGCAATAATTTTTTTTGAATCACTTCATTGGAAATTAAGGGATGTACATAAACAAAATACTCAACTTTGGAAAATTTAATTAGTTAGAGCTAATTAATTAAAGATATTCAACCGTAAAATTAATTACACACATTGTTCTCTTAAAATAAACAGTCAAATGTTAACATATAAAAAAATAAGACACTAACCTTTTGATAATTATTTTTTCAGAACAAAAATTACAATCTTCGCAATCCACTGAAAACTCAATTTCTGCTATAAAACTATTCGCCATCCCCGCTAAATTACTCATCATAGAACCCGTTCTGCCATATATCTTGGAAGAGTGGATTTCAAAGAATATTCCTGCTAATTATCATCAGAGTATTCGTAAAAATGGTTATTCTATGTAATTTTAAAGTGAGTGGTATTTATAAGTACCATCGGTAGATAGAGGGTTAAAGTCTAAAATTCTGAGACACGGTCTAGTCAAGAGGACGATACCTAAGCGCACTCTTCTTCAAACTACCACGCAATATCAACAGGCGGATGTTTGAGCCCCGACAGATTGAACGAACCTCAGCCGCTCTACGAGATGAATCTTCAGTGAACTTATGACGCGCCGACCACTAGGCTACAGCGGTCACGGGGTTCTAAGGGAAGCAATATTATGAAAAAATTGTTGGAATGGAAAAAAATGTTTCGTGGACACATGAAAAGATGGTTTATATTCACAAATATAATTGTGTATATATATACATAAGCAAAGGACAAACGTTTTTGAAAGGTTCTCAAACTTGTTTCAAATGAGAAATTCAACTCAAATGAATTGCAAAACGCCTTGATATCGTGATGACCGAGCTCAGTGGCGAACAAAAGATTTTCCCAAGGGGGATGTCGAGAATCAAAATTCCCCAATGCGTCCAAAAAATTCCCCAAAATTCTCGTAACATACCCCAATGCGCCACCAAGCATTCTTTAGATTTTATTGATTGTTGGCAACGAAAACAGTAAAAAATGAACTGAATAAATAATTAGCGTTTTAATTAATAAAACTATAATGAAGCATTAATTAATATAATTTTACGTACTATAAAAATAGAATTATAATAAAAGAAACCAAGGGCGATGGGGGAGATTGAGTGAATATTAACGTCACATCGTTCAGCTACACGAGGGCTTTTGGCGACGGACCACGTAATTTTGAAGAATGGTCAAGTGACGTGGACGACACCTGAGCTGGCCCCCCTCTCTAACTACCACACCAACGGAAGGACGTTTCAGCTCACGACTGCATCCACAAACGAATACAACAATTTTGCCGTCTATTTCAATCACAGAATTGTAATAACAGACAAATTCCTGAAAATTTACAGGTATACGGTACTCAAGACTTGCGTTTACATCAAGCGGAAAACATGAATTTTTATAACGACCAATATTACTTTTAAAGTTCTCCATCCTCGTGAATTTCACAAAATAAAAATTTTAAAAAATTTTTACGAACTAAAATTCATGCACTTACCTGATATACATTGAATCGATCCTAAAAAATACTCAAAAACACAATTGGATTACTCCTAAAATCGTATAAGAATTTTATTCAACTGCAGTAGTTACGTGGATTTAGCGGCGCCAACTAACACAACTGGTTCAACTCACTTGGCGCTACAACAATTTGCTCATTTTAATTCTTTTTAATTTAAAGAACACGTGTTCGTGGGTAGTGGAATTTTTATGCAAAAACACTGCTGTGGATACGCAAGAATACTTTTTGTAGAGACATTCACAAACACAAGCCATGAACTTCTGTGACAGATGTCAAACAATTTAAGACAAGAAACGAACTCAACGAAAAGATCCTGTTTTTTTGTATTATCAGAAGTTACAGCCAGGAAAGAGCAATTTTGGCGCATTGCAATTGAAACATGTCGAACTCCAATTCAGAAAGCACAAATTGGCTTTTGTCCTAAAATCGAAAATTACGACACATGGAAATCAAACAAGATATTTATGTTTGAATGAAGAGAGAAAACTGCAAAAAGTAACCGGGAATCAAAATAAATACAAGAAATATTCGAAAAAATGGCTGCTCCGTGAAATTATAAGGTAATCAAGTCATTCATTCAAGGTGAAGAGAAGTTTCCAGTTAAGATCTTGAATCTTCTTTATTTTCAAAACAAACAAAATATGATACCTTTGAAAGAAAGATTATTTTGGTTAAGAATACTCAACTTCAAATTTCATTCGCGGAAAAAAATGTTTAAAATTTAAATTCTAGAATCACAAAATTAACTGGGTTTTATTCGTTACATTTCATTAAAGTAACTACGTTTGGGGGCATGATTTTGAAGAAGCGTATAAATTAATATTTTTGGTACAGTCACAATGTCAGCTGAATAAGAATATACAAATAAAAATGTTTTAAAAAATTATTTAAATGCAATTTTTTGGCAAAAAAAATCAAGGACAGTTTCAAAATATTCTCCTTTCAAGAAAAATGTTTCCATGACAACAATTTTTCAACTTAGGACTACTATACTGGGGTTGAATTAAAATTTTCGAAAAATTCACGCTATTTTCAGAGTAACAATTAATTGAAATAGTAACGGATGTTTGTAAAAAATTTTATTGATGTAATAAAATATGAATAAAAACTTCTAAATTATGTACTTCACTTTGCGTTCAAACCCGGTATAGAAATCCTAGCATTTTTTTTTGACAAAATATTATAGACAATTTTTTTATTAAAGAATTTTTAAAAATTTCATTCTTTTTTCATATTTTGCAACAAAAAATTGCACTTAAACAATTTTAGCTTGTAAAATTGTTTTAAGAATATTACTACACTTATATTCTAATTCAAATAACACATTAAACATAAAAAAAAATTATTCATTTATACGCTTTTTCAAAAAAATCACTGTTCCAAACGTAATCACCTGAAGAAAATTAAATTTTCCACAAAATATCAATTTTAGATCAAATCGTTTTTGCCGTCTCCATACCGTCATTAAAGTATTTCAGTAACACACATTGTGTTAAAAAAATCAGAATGGAATATAATTTAAATGGATTTTAAAAAAAACAGTCGTTAAAAGGTTCCATAAAAATGAATCGTTAAACATGTCCACCTTTTAACAATGAAGCTAAAAAAAAAAAGCCGTGAAATACTTTCTTTACGTTACCCCATTTCCAACTTCTAAGAAGTTTAAAAATAACTTCCACCCAGACAAAATTTTCTCTCGATATATCCAGGGATGAATAGGGGAGGAGAACGAACTTCAACTCAAATGGCATCATTGTCTTTTGTTAAATCACACACATATTCGTAAAATACAACACAAAAGGGTTTTTAAATCATCCTTTAACTGGCGATAAAAAACGAAGCACACCAGTTCTTGCGACACTCCAGCGCTGAATTGAAAAGCTTAAGAAACTCTTTTAAATCACCGCGGAACCGTATTGGAAAACGTAAAATTTCAATTAAGTTATTAGAAGAGTAAACGCAAGGGATTCGTGCCAAAAGGCAGCCAAACCATTGTATGAAAAACTACCCACACGAAATATCTTGAGGGCTTGCCAAGAGGGTATTGGCGACTTTCACTCGTTGGCTCTAAAGAATGATTTGAATGCTTTGATTAGTTAATTGAAATAGCTAACTTGGGGCAAAATTAATTGTGCTAAAGAAGCTGAAAGTAATATTTGGAAAAAACCATTTATAGAAGCTTTTATAACAAATCCACATTTTCTTTTTCAATTCCTACTAGTAGTTCATTATCTCCTTGTATATTTTTTGTTCAAATTTTCAATCGTTTATAAAATGCTTTCTATTCATCCATTCAAGAGTTTAAATACATTTTTTAAAACTTGTAGTGGATGACACTTGATGTTAATAGTTTTTTTCAAATATTAATTCATTAGTTAAACTTAATGAATAATAATACACAAAAATAACAGTCCAATACCATATATAAAAAAATCGCTCGTTGTGCCCTATAGCGTAATGGGTAGAACGTTGAACTTGTAATCCATAGGTCGTGGGTTCGAATCCTACCCTGGAATGGTCTAATTACTGAAAATGTGACTTATAAATAATAAATAAAAGTAATAGGAAAGTGAAAGGAAAATCACTTTATAATTTGCCCCTTAATATTGCGATAAGAAAAAAAATTAAATTACTAAACATTCACAGCAATCCAGAAGGAATATCACGATTATAATTTTTAAAAAATCATTCTACACTAAAAATTTAGAGTAAACAGGACAAACAATTGAAAGAATTATTTCTCGAATAAACGTAGATTTTATAACTGAAAAAATAGTTCTTTATTGCCATTGATAGCATAAAAATACCAAGGAAAAAAATCTTGAAAGAAAAATTCAATTATTCATTGATAGTTGAAAAGATAATTCCATTTTATGTCGTTTGATGTACTTTATATCCATAATAATAAAATTCTATTTTAAAAACTTGACTTTCAAGTTTTGATGAATCAGGTATACAATCCAAAACATCAAAAAGCCTTTCCTATCTTAAGACTAATCTAGAACGGATGTATTCGAACGACATATTGAAATTTTACACTACTTTCATCACTTTTTATGAAAACCATACCTTGAAAAATTTAAGCTTATACAGTATGGTGATTCAATTCTCAATAGAAAAATATTTAGTTTTCTATCAACGCAAAAAAAAAAAATTTACAGCGGATTTTTAAAAACCTATTTTATGCCCAACCCCCTTTTCACAAATATTGCAAAGGGTAAGGGGGTATTTTTGCGCAAAACGCCGTAATTTTTTACCTTAGAACAGATTTGTTCAGCACGATGACTTAAGAACCCAAATCTAAGACCTACATTGGAAAGCTCATTACTTTGTTTGAAGTCGATGTAACATGGTGGCAAACACTGAAAAATAAATTAGAGTAGATTTAAAACAATTTTGAGTCCATATCTGTTAACATATGCTGAAGATTACATTTTTTTCGAACACCAGAAATTAAAATAACAATCCAGAGCATAATGGCTTCAATATTCAGATAAAATTGCAGCCAACAAACTTCCGCTCGAAACGGTCGTTTAAATCCGAGCTTGGCATTTATTTCGCTCTCATAAAGATGCAAAATCATCAACCCAACATCCAAAGTACAACCTATCCAAAAATCCTACTTTCTGAAAATTAAATACCATTTATCTAGAACTGGCACAGAATCACGAAAATGCCGTAGGCGTAAATACCCTAAGACACATTCGTCAAAACTCCTCGCTAATTCTGCAAATTAAAATGGTTTACAGATGTACTTTCTTCCGACTTGTATGACACTCAAAAGATTAAGTCGGTTGAGTCGCTTTCAAGACAGGAATTTGTCAGTTGAGACGAAAGAAAGTAGAGGTACCGTTCTGATGGCTTTTAAATTGGGGAAGTTTATTCTGGCACAAGTTTGACATCAATCGGCAGTAATTATCCATTTGCAGTTCTTATTTTATTAACGTATCATTTTTTTACAGCAAACACAGGAATGATTGATCAAATTGTTCGTCAAGATTACATTCCAAGTGCATTTTAATTTCTAATTATAGTTACAATGTGTATATTTTACAGCCACTTAAAATAAAGGAGTAGAAAGAAACATGTTTAAAAACTATCACATAGATGTTTATTTAAGGTGACTGGCTATGTTCGAAATTATGATTTTGAAAAAGCGTATAAATGTATTTTTTTAAATATATTTTATGGTATTTGAATTAGAATGTACATACAAAATCGTATAAATGCAATATTTTGGCACAAAATGAAGAATGACATTTTCGGAACCTTCTTATGAAAAATGCTTCTATAATATTTTGTTTACAGTGAAATACGTTTAACGCAAAATCGCTTAAGCCAGTGGTGTCAAACTCGTGGCCATCAACGAAAATCTTTTCGACCCAGTCAGTGTATCGGCACACAATAATATGCGATAAAATATCAAAATTAATCCTGAAAAAGGAAATAGAGAAGCAGAGAAGAGATGTCAAGTGTCAGGACTTATACATTAAAAAATTTTCTTGTTCTTTTATTTATGTTTATTATAATGAATTATTCGAAATAAACTTACGTTTCTATGCATATTGATTTTTCTGGTGGCCCACCTAAAAATAAACTTAGTTTGGCTTAAGTTCCACACCCTTGGCTTAAGACGAAATATCGGTTAACACGAAACAATACAACGGTCCCCCAACACACTACAATATATTTTCACACATTTTTTTCTCGTAGCACGAAACGAAAATCGCTTAAAACGAAGAGATTTCCTTTCTGGTAATGAAAAAATACAGAACACACCAGATACTTAATGAAATGTTTGAGAAAATTTTCCTTTTATTGGACTATCCTATTGTACCATTAGAAGAATTCGTTGCAGATAATATGCGTACAGCCTTAATAATGGCAGACAAAGACATTTTGAAGTTTGCGCAAAGCTAAAAAAATATCATTGATTCAGATTCTCGCGGCGGAAATGAAATAAATAATGCAGCTTCTAATCCCACGTCATCCGAAACGAGGAACATCATGAAAATAATGCACATTCCAATAGTAAAACGAATAAAAAAGTGGGCAACATCGAACAATTTGTTGGCAGTTTAATGCTAAAAAAGATAACGTAAAGAAAAATATCAGCTTTCCAAAAACTCAGTATACGTTTTGCTTTTCAAAAACTTGAAAATTTTTACTATGCTTCATCAAGTTCTCGTAAATGTGTGTTTCTTTGGTTTTTATTAAATACATGAAATAACGGGGTTTTTTTTTGTTAAAATGTCTAAACCGATATAATAAAATGTGAATAAATTCCCTTCTAAATAACACATTTCAAAATTTTTAGTTCAACCCTGGTATCGAAATCATAGTTATATATAGGAAAAATATTACAGAAGCATTTTTAACAAAATTAGAATATTTTGAGAATGTCATTTTTTCCTCTATTTTTTTGCCAAAAAATTGCATTCAAATAATTTTTCTTGTAATAATATTCGTAAAACAATTTAATACGTATATTCTAATTAGATGAAAAACATCCAGTTATACGCTTTTTCAAAAATAACGATTCTGAACGTAATCACCTTAAAAAACCTTAGTTTAAATTTACATCAAATTTTTCTGATTGAAAATTTCAAGATCTTTTATTTAAAAGTATAAGATTCCAATAATAAAAAATTTAATTGGAATAAATTTTACTGAATATAAAGCATTAGAACATCGGGAATGTATGTAATCATAATTTGAATTTAAAAAATAATAATATTCTAGTTTTAAATGTGCATTCTCTGCATTCATAGCGATTATATTGCGATTAATAATATCAAAGATAAAAAAATTCCTAAGACACTGTTAGTTAGATATTTTTTAGAAAGTTTAAAACTATGAAAAATATAGCATTTGAAAAAAAAATAAATTTTTTGAGCCGGATTAGATAAACAAAACAAGCTTTTTTGTGCTGAGTGCAGTTATCAGAGTCGCTTATCAGTACTTAGGTAGCGAAACCGCATGCTCATTACGTAAATAGATAAGCATGAATTTAGTCCACTTATGTTTTCGCAATAGAAAAATAAACTTTTGAATAAGTTGAAACTATGAAAGAAAATGACCAAACAAATTTAGGTATTAAATTAAACTAGCCATTTTTAAATAAAAATTTTCGAAAAAATTCTAAATTCCAATTTTTTTTATTTTACAAAAAATAAAGGCTATTTCTATTTGCTTAGTTGGCATTAAAAAAGCATGAAACAGTTGCCATCACCCAGCGAAAACTATTGCTTTTTTTGTATTTAGTTATTTTTTGTTGCAAATTAAATTTTATGAAACAATTCTCTTAATCTTAATCGAAATTATGATGAGAGGATCGAGTAATTTGTAAACAAGAAACTTCGTAAAATTGCACCGCGGGTAATTATTTTCATACAATCAAAACGCGGTGTTCCCTGGTGTTCACCCCTGCCAAGTATTGACCGAGCTCGATGATGCTGATCGGACGAGAACCGGTGTGTTATCAGCTTTCACGCAAGGGGATTCGGCAAAATGTTTTAAGATAAGAGACTGGAGCCTAAGAAATAGCTTTTAACAAAAATACGATACACAGGAACGCGAGTAAGAATCGGAATCTGAAACATCTCTAAAATGTTTTAAATTTGATTCGTCCTTTTAGGTAGGCCTCTTTTGAAGTCTACTTCATCACAATCAAATTATATAAGAAAAAAGAGCTAGTGCGACACCAGTCAAAGAGTTCATGAAAATAGGTAAAGTACCCTATTGGCGTCTATAGTCAATTTCATGGATGTAGTAAGTCAAGTTAATAGTCTGAGGGCTTACAAGAACCTTATTCGGAATTTTTGTTAAAAAAAAGTACCACTAAATTGTTTTCAAACAGATTCAACATTTGATAAAAATGACATTTAATTTTGAAAACAGTGTGAAATATCAGTTATTAACCGCAAACCACCACGGGTCAGCCGGCGTGATTTGCGGTTGAAGCCATTTGCATTTGGATGGAGAAAACAAGAGATAAACGAAACGGGTTTCAAATGGGCGTTACGAATTAATAATTCATAAACTTCGATTGATTTTCTTTTCAAAATAAGTTTAAAATAAATGTTTTAAAACAAAAAGGAATATTTATTACAAGTGCATAACGAATGTTTCAGAAAGCTGAAACATTCGTCCGACATTCGAAGTGAAGAATCTAGAACTTAAACAAGAGAACGAGTTCTAAACACCCTTAGATACAGAACATTCGATTAAGGTCCCGAAAAGGTCAACTTCTGTAACTACTTTTGAAAGGATTGAGTTAACCTGCATTTAAGCTAGGTGTCACATTCATCAAAGAGAGTGTAATTAACACTTCGAATTTAATACAATTCTTAATGCATCTTCCACGCTTTGATCATTTGGTGTTGCTCGTTTAGAGCTATATAATTGAGCTTTGCCCTATATATTATAGAGCTGACTTAAAATTCAATAAGGCACAAAGAAAAAGAAAGGCACCGCAAGTGATAAATGACTTAAAAATCTGTTAGAAAAATTTGTTTTTGGAAGTTAACTTAGAAAATTACTGGTTTAATTTGGTTACGACCGTGTTCAGTAGAATTGGAGCTGTGAAAGGTATGAATCCTGTTTTTCATGTGGAAAGACGAACATAATAAGCAACTTTGGATTTGCGAGTGCTTCAAAGAATAACGAATATATAAAAATATTTAAACACCAGAAACAAATGTAATTAAAACAACCTGATTATTAATAATAATTTCGTTTATTTATTACACTAATAGTCTTCAATATTAAATATCATGCCATTTTATTTCGATTACTAAAATATAAAACCGAAATCTCTCAGATAGCACAAAAGAATTTATTAACGTCGGACTATAAAACAGCACATGGGCTATTAACGACGAACCTCTGCGCAGTGACGGGGACGACATCTAATCTGGCACTCCCACTCTCCAAATTACCACACTACGCCAAGGAAGGACATGCAGCCTCGACGGAATTAACATGAATCAGACCGTCTACATGGCGGGTCTTCAATGGTACTAGGGCTGGAACTAATGGAATATTATGACCATGAGTTCGTGACCTTGACTACTAGGCTACCGTGGCATCCATGTAGTAACTAAAGCGCAAAACAGAGGAATTATACGAGTATATTAAGAAAATTTCGTATTACAAAAAAAAATTAGAAATGTGGATTTTACGCGGAGAACTTTTTTATATCAAACAATTAGGTGTGTGCATATATTTTGTCTTTTTATAACACAATGTGACAGTCGCGCACACAAGGGGGGTCCGGAACCCCCAAAGCCTTTGATTTTCTTCCCGATTGATTATAATTCTAAGTATATAGTACGTAAAATTTTATTAAATAGTTATTAATGATTAATTTTATTAATTAATGCTAATTATTGATTCGATAATTAGTTTTTTACTGTATTTTGTTCCAGAAAATCGACAAAATCAAAAGGAGCATGATACAAGAATGGCGAGCTTTCAACCCTGGACACCCCTTAAAAAATTCCTGTGTGCGCTACTGCAATGTGATTTTTTCGATTCATTTATTCATTAATAAAATTAAGAGATTTTTTTAAAGTCATTTTCCTGCCCGATTCTCATGATTAAAAGCCAATCCAGAACACGTTCTCGTCAGGAGACCATTTCTTTTCTCTTGAGCAGCGGTTCTTAAACTGTCGTCTGCGGACCCCCGATATTTCCCAGCGCTTTTCTAGGTGTCCGCGAAAGTTATTTAATGTAAAGATTTACCTATTTTACGGACTGAAAGGTCTCGTGGAAAAAGTGAAAGATGTGCCATTCTAGAGTAGATAAAATGCCCCCAACGGAAAAAAACTACCAGAACATGTTTTTCGATCAATATTAAGTCAGCCTTTTTATTGTTTGCAACCACATGGCCATTACTACAACGTGATATTTTTAATTAGATGTTAATTGTTTTCTTAAAGGAAATAAAGTTCTCTGTTTAAGTGTAGCACAGGCAATCTTAGAATTATTCAGGAATATTCAAATCACCGAGTTGTGGTTTGGGAGTCATGGAGGGATGTTCAAAATCTTGGGGTCCACGATGTCAAGCTGATACAGATAGGAGGTCCGCGCGGCGATTTAAAGTTTAAGAACATCTGATCTAGAGAGAATAGTTAGACTTCAGGAGATGTTTACTGTAATGCTATTAAACTGTTTCCATTGAATGAAAATGATACTTTTGAAAGGACACTCAAATTTATGCCAATCAGGTGTACCACACAGTCTAGACAAACAAGTCTCCCCAACAATTGTTTAGTAGCATTTTGTCTCGTCTTTCGATTCCCCCGATGCTAACAGAAGCAAAGTTATGCGTAATCAGACGTGTTTAGAAAACAACGTGTCAGCTGCTTACTCTGTATACATAATACCCATAAACTGATTCTTTGTGATTTCTTCATA
The DNA here is from genome assembly GCA_019973935.1 of Trichonephila clavipes. Taxonomy (NCBI): domain Eukaryota; kingdom Metazoa; phylum Arthropoda; class Arachnida; order Araneae; family Nephilidae; genus Trichonephila; species Trichonephila clavipes. The sequence goes on from BMAU01020473.1 coordinate 554,456, forward strand.
AGGACTTCTGTAGCAACAGCTTTGCTGACAGTTGAAAGATGTAGGGTTGAAAACTGCGCTGGTGATCATTTTTGATTAAATGTGAAGAAACCGTGATACACTGTAAAACCTTTTAGACGTCAGAAAGTTACTGTATTCTATAGATCAGAATGCATTCCAATATAGCTGCAATATATGAAAAAGAAAATCCCTACACGAATATAGAAATTCGTTATCTTTGATTCTAGATTACTTGATTTTCAGAATTGATTGTTAACTTCAAAACAATACGAGTGCTATAAGTCAGCAGTCGCCAAACTTTTTGACCTCAGTAAATTCATAATTTAAATCCCGTGGACCACTAACAGGATTTTTTAAGTGTTAAATATATTTATTAAAAAAATTGATCTAAGAACACATAAAATAAACCTAGTTAATAAAGTGAAACTATTAATTTTAACCAAATTATGAAAGCTTTATTAATAAATCATAATAAAATAAAAATAAACAAAAACTAAAAACAAAACAATTAAAAAATTGTGCACGAATATCAAGCTTTTAGCATTATACATTCCTAGTGTGATGAACGTTCCAGCTTACTTGAAATAAGATTACGGATATTTGGATCCAATGTTGTTACTGCAAGACGGAGAACTGCATTTATTTCAAGCTGAGATCGGTACCATGCTTTGATGGAAAAAGTCTTTTCACATAAATAAGTAGTGGATAAATGATTCGGAATTTTCATCGCCTCTTCACTAAGAAATCACTTTGTATGGAAAGCTAAAACTGAGATTTTGATAAGGATGGACGAAATTTAAGTTTGAGAGTTTCTTCCAACGATAGGTTGATGAAGCTTTTTTTAGATGCATGCTTAAATTATTATCCTGAATTTTCGCTATAAACGGATCTATTATCCACATATTACCATATATGTTACGTATTGTTATGAATTTAACTGTTTCAATCCATCCTAAAACTTAACGTGATGCGAGTAAATATATTCCACATTTTTCTGTAGAACCAGTTCTAGAAAATTTCTCGCGGACCACCACTTTGGCGACCTCTGCTATAAGTGACGAACCTAAGAAATTTGACTCAAACTCAAATGATGGATGGATGATACTTGGTATGGCAGTTCATCTTGGACTTGAAGCTAACGTGCATCAGTTCTACAAGAATTTTAAGTGATACTAAGACGACAGAAATAATTGTCTCAAACAGTGGCGCACACAAGGGGAGGGTCCCCGGGTCTGGACCCACCCCTACCTTGAATTTTTTTCCGTTTGATTATAATCATATGTGTTAGTACGTAAAATTTAACAAAGTATTTGCTATTAATAATTAATTTTATTAATTAATGCTACTTATTCAATAATTTTTATTGTTTTTTTTGTTCCCGATATAATCAAAAGAATATATTTGATGGCGTATTGTGGTATGATATGAGAATGGTGCAGTTTTCTGGGTGCACCACTGGTCTCAGAATAAGTATTTTATATCAAGTATCTGGGATTGCTAAATTTGTAAGCACACTTATACACAATATAAAATTTTACTTTCTTATTCGTTTGCAAACATTGAACCGTTGCTTTATACTAAGGAACATTTTAAAATCTAAAGGAACATTTACCGTAATCATACCTCATGTACCCTAAAGTCAGTGGGGTAACGTAAACCTCCGCATCGTGGAGGGCCCAGGGTTCTAGGGGGAGCCCGACTCGCGCCAAGTACGTATCCTTTGTAAGATGTGGCTTAGGAGTCAAAACCTGACTATTCAGGGGGCTAATACTCTCCGTTACGCTACTGCATGAAGTAAATTCGTAAGTTATTTGTATTAATGTACTGCAACAACGAAAAAAATCCGGCATTTGATGAAAGGGTTCATTGGGACTAAACATTTTCGAAGATTCGTAAGTATTAGAAAAAAGTTAATGTCAATTAATTTACTGCTAATTAAAAATACCATTTATTATAATACAAACTTTTATTTTAAAAGCCGAATGAAAAAAAAATATGTTGAAAGCTTAGAGACCAAAATGACGGCCTCATAATAGCCATAAAATTCTAATTTAACATTATATTGTCATTTCTTTGATTCTTAAATACAAATAAGAAAGTTATCAGTCGATAACTAGCGTTAAATTTCACTGTAATAACGATGTGATGCGACATTTTCGTAGTTTTCCACGCAACGATCAGGTTTAACTTTAATGTTACTGGTTATTTGAGCCACGATTGCATGATCAGGTTATCCTAGCTCAAACCCAACTCCCTACCTCTACAACTGTTTCGTGGAAGGAGGTTTAAGACTAGTTATACCTAACAAGAAACAGCCTCTCCCCCCCCCCCATCACTGTGTGTGTGTGTGCACACGAGGGTCTTCTCTAGAACTGATCCATGAAATATGAGACACATTGAACTCGCATCATTTCGCTATGGCAACTGAAGAATCGGAGCCATGACATGAAAAATACATTCGCAGCGTCTTGATGTGCACATTTATTAGTCTTAGGCCAAGGGTGTTTTGCATCTCCTACCCTACTAAAAAGTTTGTTTATAATATTCAATTATGTATTATCCATTTTATTTTTTGTGAAGTAATGCAATACAAAAATGAATACTGAAGAGGAAAAACATAGTATGTATTTAGTTGATTATTTCTTCCCGATTACGTTTCCTGACAATTGCGCCTTTAGACCAAGGTTTAGAAGAGCCCTATGGGTGAGTGTTTTTCAACGTCGCACTTCAAAGTTTATTGGGGACGGGCCTCCTAATTTTGAATCATGGACACCTGAGCGAATACCAACCTGTTAAGGGGTTAACCCCCCCCCCATCAAAAAGCCCTCGATTTTTTTTTCAGATTGATTATAATCCTATGTAAATAGTACATAAAATTTAATTATGTTATTAATAATTAATTTTATTAATTAATGATATAATTATTTATTCAATAATTAATTTTTTATTGTCTTTTTTCGAAAATCGACAAATTCAAAGAATATGTTGGGTGGCGTATTGGAGCATACGAGAATGGTGGACTTCCGACCCTGCCCTCCCCCCAATACCAAGCCCTCCTGTACGCGCTACTGCTCCAAACTACTACACTACGACAACGGAAGGACTTTGAACTCTCGTCAGATTTAACGCGCATCTCCCCACTACACAATGGGTCTTCAGTAGCACGGGGACTTGAACTCAAGACACTGTTACGAGTCTGTTACCATGACCAGTAGGCTACTGCGGTTCCCATGGCCCCATGGGAAATCAGCCCCGTAAACATACATACTCAAGCTTGTGTGTGTTTCACTATTTTAACTTCCAAACCACGTCGTGAAAACTTTAAAGCCTCTGATTTTACGTACAATACTTCTTTTTGTTACACAATGATCAATGAATCCGTAATTCTGCTAGTATCAAAGTATTTTCAACTAAGATACAAAAGGGCGAACAACGATCGACTAATTTAACCGTTTCCTTCTATACATATTTCACAGCGAGATAAAATTTAAAAAAAAAACATTAAACATTGACATTTATTAACATCGCATTTCAGCGGTTGATTAATTAAAAGGTCTAAAAACAATTTCGAAACCCAGATATTCAAACCATCAACAGTAATAGTGTAGTTCGACAAATACATACCCTTGATTACCAATTAAAACATCCACAAACACAACGCCTTAGAATTAGAAGGTTATTTATCATTACCATTACAAAATGCATTTCAAACTCATGATCAATACATCGCGATGTTGTAACCTATTTGAAGGTTCGAACAAGTAGAGAATATATGCATAAGAAAGCCTTCCACCGATGTAAAAGATTTAGATAAGAGCAACATTTCAAGGCGTTCTTTTTGGCATTCTGCATTACGGTAACGATGAAACTAGGCAATTGCGTGAACACGTGACTACCTTCACCGTAACCTTCACCTGTGGTTTTAGAGAAAGTTCGTCTCAGTAGTTCTCAGTTCTTTACAATATCTAGTCTAATTCCATCACTGAGCAGTGGTTTTTAATAGTCACAGAAGACGTTACTTCAAAGGACATTTAGAAAGGAAGAGGTTCTTTTTTTTATTTTGGATTTTTAAAGACTTTCGTTTGCATGATCGAGTTTTTCAACTAGTCTAGTCGAATCTATGGTTGGTTGAATATTACTCAACCGAAAGTATTTGGAGAGCTCAAAAAGAAAGTTAATACATTTTTCAATTTGTGAGTTCCTAGACATTTATTGAGACTTGTCGCTAATCAGACAGGCGGGCTAGTTCATAAGATAATTTAATTGTGGAATATTTTGAAGGAAGTTTTAAATAACTCTTCAGAGATACTCGAGAGACTGCAGTAGCCTTGCAAATAAAACTGCGAACTTGGTGAGATGGATTTAAACAAAAAACCGAGTTCCTATCTTGATATCTCAGACTTGAGGTAGAGATAATGGCGTTGAAGGTCCAATTTTTCGTGCACCTTCAAATTTTTCAAATAACGTGGAGTAGAAATAGAAAACAGTTCCTAATTCAGAAATCGTTTGACTGTTCACCGACTAGTTCATTTTCAATTGCGTTTGTATAATTACCAAACGATGTTAATCGAAACTGGTGCAATCGGTAAAGAAAGATAAAAGATTATTTTTTGATCAACAGATATTGGGCAAAAATAACGCAATTTTGAGCATTCATGTGCCGAAGATAACAGATTTGGTATACCACATTCGAAATTTCAATACTGTAAAAAGGTAAGCCAATATAGCCAAGTTAGGAGGTTGGACGTACAGCAAACAAAATTCTATAATTTGATAGAATCTAGACTGAAACAATGAAACTCATGACTTAAGCGCCAAACTAATCACACATACACAAAAAATAGCACCCTGCTGTAGAATCAGGAAATTGCTAATCTTTACATATATGGAAGACAGAAAATTGAGTAGCCCTTTTATACAAGGTTTACTATAAGGGTTAAATGCCCAAGAAAATTTGTACCGATTCGTTCTCTACAGTCCTACTAAACCATATGGGGAAAAATCAGTTTTGCCAAAGCCAACAATTCTCAAAGTGTGGGGCGCGCCCTTTAAGGGGGCGTGATAACCCTACGTAAGGGAGGGGTGAGCCGAGCATAACGAAATGTCGAAGATAAAATTGCTTAAAATATTTACTGAAATGATGCAATATATATACACATTCTGACATAAAAATGGAATACACATTTACACTAATATAATATACTTATAAATGTATCAGTAACGCACAATGTGTTTGATAATTTATATACTAAATTAAGTTTAATTACTAATGACACCCCCATGCGTTATAATTAAGGTCGTATTGTAGCTTTAACGTCAAAGTACATTATTATTGCATTCAATACATTGTTATTGTATGGGGAGGGGGCGATGAAAATTATGATTGAAAATTAGGTTGCACCTATTGAAAGTTTGTAAAGCACTGGTCTAAGCAACTTGAGCCTTTAAGAAAGCGCTAATTTAAAAATAAAATAGTTTTTGTATTTCAACGCTAATAAAATACGGACATAACACACACAAGTTAAAAAGCAATAATAAAAATATTTAAGCTCCGCTTCGGAAAAAGCTTCTAAATGCTGGCCCATATTAAATTGAACCAAAAAAATAATTTAGCACTTGCTAAGTAATTCAAGAATACAACAGAAACGTTAACCGAACTGTAAAAATTAATTTTAGAATTGTTAGTGTTCAACAAATTACGAGGAAAGGATTCGATTCGTACAAATGCATCACTTTACCCAAATCCTTCGCAAGTTAAACTGAAAATCAAAATTACCAAGTTGTAGAATAAGTATTAGAAATTATTTCGTTGCTTTATATCAAATTAATAAAAAAAAGTCTAGTATTCACTAAACGTGGCACCCTAATCTATAATACACTTTGCCCTTAAATTTATCTGAAGTTACGTAACAGAGTTTGCTTTACTCATTTAAATGCAGTTCAGTTAATCTTTTAAGGAAATAGTTTCACGACAAATACGAAATCAATTATGAAGTATTATGTTCGTTGCTGATACGGTCGTGATCATAAAATATCAAAGGATGAGAAAAAAAGGAGGATAATTATATGTTAAATGAAGCACAAGGAAAAGTGCACGGAACTTGTAAAAATAAAATGCATTCTGTGACTGGATACTAAATGTTGAATTAATTAAATCTTTAACAATTCGGTAAAAAACAGTTCATACTTAAAATCTGGAAAAATATTTATTAAGCTTAATTCCAGTACTGAAAAAGGGTTTTAGAAACTGAAAACTTCATTTTGTTTAGTTAAAATAGTTAAAATAATTGTATCCATATAAAAGCATTTATGTTGTTAATTTTAGAGTTTTAAAGATGTGAAATAAGTTAAACCATACTAAATCGGAAGTGTTGCATGTTTATTGCATTAGAAATCGGCTTAATACAATTAAGAAACGATTTAGAAAAAAAAACGTAAGTAAACGTGATCTTTTTTTAAATTAAAAAGAAGTGGCAATTGTTTGATAACCTTTGATTACTACAATGCATAAGCACTTCTAGAATGTTCTACAATTTTTTTTTTTTTTTTGCAATAGAATATCGAAAAGCATTTGAGTATTTTCTACAATTTTTTTTGCAATATTTTTAATAAGAAAACTGCAGAAAAATTTAATATTGATGCACAAAAGGAAAATTAAGACATTGTCCAATGTATATGCATTGTTCAGATTTCTTTTTTGCTGTTAATCTCACTTAACGCTAAATCCGCAATTCAAGCATTCTGTATTTTTCGTCCATGATACAGTATCTAAAACGACAGTAAATTGAAACTTCAAACCCACATTCATAAGCGCAAATCTATTTTCCTGGGGAAAAGGTACAAGAATGTTTCAAATAAATAATTTTATAAATAAAACTTTCCCTATATTTTTTTTCTTTCATACCAAACGCAAAAAGATCCATAATTCGATTAAGCCAAACGATTTAAATCAAATATACTAAATTGTCCATAGCGACACTTCCATCTCTTTCACTTTCGCCAAATTGGCACACAAACACCAACAGAACATATTACTTTTCTTACGAAATCATTGCAAAACGAGGACGCATTCTTTCCGTACTTCTGTGGAAAAACTATGTAAAAAGTAGCCAAAAATGTTTTCTTACAAAATCGTTCTCCGATGCACGGAATTCCCCGAAAAAACTTGTCTCCGCCCGTAAATGAGCTTTTTTTAGAGCTCTGCGAATCAGAAGTGCTTAGAACACCAATAACTTTTCACGCTTTTTCACGCAGTGAAGAAAAAGAATTCAAAACCTCACTGGATGGGAGTTTCTACGCTGTATCGTAATTCTTTTGCTTTTTTTAATGCAGATATCGGCGACGAAAGCAAAAATATAAGATTTTAGAGATAAAAGTACCCGAATAAGGTTTTTGAAACGTTTCAGAATACACAGATTCAACCAGCTTTTTCAATGAGCAATTTTCAAAATATGTTGAGAAATTGTGATTAAATCTGAAGGGGGATTTATAATTTAAATTGAATTAATAATGAACAAATTTTATATTCTACGAATTGATACTACATCAATTATTTAAATAAAATATTTCATAATAAAATATTAAATTTCAGGGAAAAGAGATTTAAATATTTCTTCAACATATGCACTAAAAACTAACTTATGTCGATTAAATTAATACAGCAGAATACCGGAATTAGGTCAGTGGGGTACGTAGAAAAATGTTTTTGGTGAATTCAGTACCGCAAGTAGAATAATAAAACTACATCGTATGATTCTTTAAAAAGAGCTAAATGAATAATTCTTGACTTAAAATTTAAAAATACAAGTCACTTTCTGAATAGAATATGAAATCTCCGCACATTCTCACTGAATGCAAGTCAATTTCACGATAGATTATGATACGCGTGACAATATATATTACACAATTTCAACATGTATTATCCTACAATTTAACATAAATTTAAAAGCACAATTTTCCAAATAAAATGTGTATATAGTTCATAAATGGAAAAATTGATAAGTTTACAAAAATTTATGATATAATACTAATAGAAAATGTATTTTATTCAATTAGAATTAAAACTCATTATTTAAAATATTACACGAACAGGAAAAATACTTTATATCTTAATATAGTAAAATTTCTGTAAATGTAAGAATATACCACAATAATAAATCAATTTACACAGAAAATCCTCTGAAAAACAATTGCAAAGACTAACATTCAAATCAATGAGTTCTACAATGCAGCCCTTAAGCAAATTATAATGCAAAAATTGAGAAAAATGATTGATATTTATAATCGTTTTTGAAAAAACAAGAAGCAAGATATCACCCACAGCTAACATATTTCAACAAATAGAATTAGTACAGGGAAGTTAAAATACATGTACTTGTACGCACTGCGCTAATCATAATAGCTACCTGGGAGTGGTACAAGAGGATTGGCTAGTGTCCTTTGAAATTAAAAAGATGCATTCATATATTTTATTTTATAATTATTTAAAATTGTACCATTTGCTCCATTTCTAAACAACAAGTAGCTATTTCAATAGCAATATGGGAAACATTTACAAGATTTCTACTAAGTGCTCCGCTTGAATTTTTTCATCGTGCACAAAACATAAAAATACCACATACCTTTATATTCTGTGGCATTTACACAGAATTTAATGCATTTTTCTTTAAAATTTTAGTCTTCATATCCACAACACCAAAATTTTCCAGGGCAGAATTCCATTGAGTAATATTTCACGTCACACGCACATAACATATGAAATTCGAAAACACATCGAAACGATTTTAAGATTCCACTTCCCGTTCGAATCTTCAACGCACAAACGATTTAGAAGGGGTCCATATGTTACCCGAAGGACTTCTGGAATTTTCTAAGATCAAACAAAAATTCGTCAATAAGTATGCAAATAAAATTTCGGACAATAAAAACTCACCTGCACAAGGGGCAGCTGGTTGAGGTCGATGTCACGACGTGTTTCATTTCCGCAGACGATCATGGCCTTTCTCGGTTTTAATTTTATTTTTGTTGCAGAGGATAACTTAGGTTACAAATAGCGAGAGCGGAAAAGCGCGTTCGAAGTGTGAAGGGGAACACGGGGCGTTCCGCGAACGAAAGGAACTTCGCAGGCCCGGTGCTCAGAGACGGACGGATTCCAGCTGGCGATAGAGGGCGCTGCGATCGGTGACGCAATGCCCTACACGGCGCCATGTTTCAGTTGCCATGGTTACCACGTGCGCAAAGGCTGTGACGTATTGAGTACCCATTCAAAAACTTCCGCCGCACTCGAAGAGGGCAATTCATCCGTTTAGATCTTCCATTTTCGAATTTACGGAAATTTCCTTAAAAGCACCGGAAGTTAGGGGAAGAATTCGAATTAGAACGGGGAGTGATGTGAATTTCCTTAAGATATTTCTAGGATATTGGCAAATATACAAATGGATGTCGATTTCTCTTATCGAACAATAAACAATTGCTCTCATAAATGAAAATGAAATAAAAGCTAAAAACCGATTACAAGATGGGAATAAAAAAGTAATAAATAAAACCTTTAAAATTATAATACATAGAATCAGTGGAATTAGTTGTAATAAAATAGTAAGTTACATTTTTTTTGTCAGAAGGTAAGTTTTTCAATATTGGCGATTTTTCTATTATTGCATAGTGAAACATATTTTTTTCTTTTACCATTTTATTGCTTTCTTTTAAGTTATTCAAATTATATCTTATAAGTATCAATCACACCAGCATTATTTTTTGCTTGATTATTAATGATTATACATTCTTTGCAATATAATAATACATTATTTCTTTTTAAGTTATTATGGAAGAAATTTTTTGTTTTAAAAAAAATATTTTGAAATAAAGCTATTGCGAATTTTGCATTATTGTTTAATCTAAGCTGCAAAATAGTAATTTTTATTTTAGTGATTTCTCTTTGTGTTTGTGAAAGTGTTATGATAATTTAAGAGGATTTAAATTCTGTGCAATAATTTCATTTATTAGGTTATTACTTCTTTTTAATAACTAAGAAAAAATGGGAGCTTATAAAACAACAAAATATAAAGTTTCCAAGAAGTGAAGTAATATAATTATTAAACAAAATACCGCTTTCAATACAGTGAATTAAGTATTTATTAGTTTAAAAACTTAATTATAGCTTCATATTAATATCTGTATATTTTTGAATTGAGAAAAGATTAAATTTCACACAAAAATTGTTTTTTGCAACTATAAAAAAACTTTTTCGTACTTAGAAAGAGTAATTGTTATAAGAGACTTAAAAATCCATTCTGATCTAAATTAATATATTATAATCAAGAAAATCGAATGGCATCTTTTTGGAAGCGTAAACGAAAAAAATAGCTGGATAAGATACATTTTTGAATTATATAGAATTCATAAGCAACATGACCACTGGTGTATCTGGATCTGAGAGTGGGCCCTGTGTCAAAATTCCTTCAAGGCCCTTTTTCAGGTACGAAAACCCTGTTAGTGGGACTGTAATTACACATATTGGGGCCCTTGTAGCTCGGCCTGAACCCGACATCATTAAACACATAAAATTAAATAGAATGAATTGGATGTCCCATATAATTGGAATACCAGATGATAATGTTGTCAAAAAGGTACCGCAATTTAATGTCAGTGGGATTCGGAAGCGTAGAAGACCAAGGCTGAGATGAACAGACTCAGTGGAATCAGACTTAGGGATTATAAACGAGAAAACTTGGAGAACAAAGACAAACAAGAGGTCATTATGGAGGAATCTTCAAAGGAAGGCACCGCGACACGAGGGACTGTCTTGCCAGATATGTTAATGATGATATAAACAATTATTAAAAGTTAAGGTTTTTTTTTTTTGGCATTTGTTCAATTTTTTTTCAGTACTTTTATTTAACTTTTTTTATTATAATCTGGTGGAATATAGTTGTATTATTATTTTTTTTATCATATTATATGAGAGAGTATGTGCTATATAAAAGTGTACAAAATAACTGCATGTAGTTTTAGATAAATAAATAAAAAAAAGTAATGGGTGTTTTAATTTTATATACTCTACTTCATTTTTATATTTTCCCATATAAATGTAATTTAACAACAGTATTTCATTTCACAGAGGCAATATTTACATTTTCCTATTTATTTCATTTAAAACGCAATGGGAATATTTTATCTGTAGAAAAATACGAATTAGCATCTGAAAAAAGGGGGAGGGAGTTGTGCAAAATTCTTCTATTAGGGATTCTTTGAGAAACTAAAGTATTTAATGAACTTCTCCACCTCTGAGCAAACGAAACATTTTCCTCTTTGATTATTCATTCAAGAGATACTCTCGATGCGTTAAAAATTTGAATAATTTACAAAAGGGAATAATTTATAATTTACGTGGAAGGTAATTGAATTCACGGCGCTGAATTAGAATTATTTTACTGTAAAGTGAGACTTATTTAACATTATATAATTAATTTCTGTCTGGTCTTGTTTGTCGATTTTGTTTCTTTAAAGAAAACAAAATAAGCGTCATTTTTTATGAAATTATTTTCTAAATCCGTCAAGATATTGATTGTTTATTAACATCGTACATTGAAACAACTCGAGTACTTTTGGAGAAAGACCTCATAATTTTGAACTTCCCTCGAGTGACGAATTTGAAATTTGAGCCGCCATTCCACTCTCCTAACTTCCACACTCGGCCAACATGCGGACTTGGAAACTCGATACACAGGGCAAACCCGAAGTCTTGCCCTTATTGAAAAATTCATAACAAAATAACTGTTTAATATAATAATAAAACTTTTGTATTATTGGATAGGTCATTGTCATAATTTTTTTAGCAGTAGATTGCGTGAATGCCCCTTCAAGAGAAAGCTCAAAGTGTGCTTTGGTTTCCTGACGCGAAATAGCCCATTAATGTTCAACGTCAATTTCGACGTTGCTATGAACTTCACATATCGCACACAAGTTTGGAAAGAATTATTCACGAAAGGCTTAGGCTGAGTGCTTATAAAAAGCAAGATTTGTTCAAGAAAACTTGGTGGTATTCGAATACCGCTTTTACATTTTCCGAGCTAGCAAGAGGAGTGGCACACGATGAAATTTACTGAGGTAAATGGTCTTATAAAAAATTCATAATAGTACTTAAAGCATGTCCAAGCAAACATATGCCTAATTATAATAGTTCGTGCACAATAAGTGGCTGCGGTGGCCTAATGGTCAAGGCATCGGACGTGGCTGGCTTGTCACGAGTTCCAGCCCAGTACCACTTAAGACCCGCCACTTAGGGCACCGATGCACGTTAAATCTGTGTCGAGAGCTGAAACGTCCTCCCGTTGGTGTGGTGTGGTAGTTAGGAGAGGGGGTGTCAGCTCAGGTGTCGTCCTCGTCACTTGACTATGGTTAAAAATTACGAGGTCCGTCGCCAAAAGCCCTCGTGTCGCTGAACAGTGCGACGTTAATATTCACTCACTCACTCGAGCACAATAAATATTTGTAATCAGGGCTAGACTTATGGTTCACTCTATGTTTAACGTGTATCAGCCCCTCTGCTCTGTGAAAAGGAAGTAAATTTTATAAATTTATACTGAATAAAAATATTTTACATGTGGATGCTTCAGTTTCTGTGTGTGTGTTTTAAAACATTAGTTAAATTCTATACATATTTCAACATAGTAAAAAACAAACATATTTTTCTCTGGTTTCTTATGAGCTAAAAATCTATAAGTAAGGAGTATATTTTTGAATTAATTCTTCTTTGCATGATTTTCTTAATATTTACGTGAAAACTATTCTTGTTACGACTGGTTTATATAAATCAACGGAAAACTATTCAAGGTAACATTTTCTTGATGCATCATGATTGAAATAATGTTCACGATAGCAGCTGAAACACGAGCTCAATTAGTGATTTAAAAGTTGCTCAGCTGTATAAAAACATTACGTAAAACATTCTTAAATATGTGCAATTATTTTATACTAAAAAATTAAACAAACAAGACATGAGAACATATTTTCAAAAATGTCTAATATTTCGAATGAGAAGAAGTACGATTCATTACAATTAATAGTATTATTTTATATTTCTAAATTGTTAGTACGCTGTTTTTCAAAAGACAAAAATAATTAAATTAAATATGGTATAGTTCAATTAAATGGGTAGAAACGCCAAGTAATCAGTTTCAGCGCTGACATACAAAATATGCATTAAAATATTGATTATAGTTAGTTTGTAATTTTATAGTTACAGTATTGTGGCGGAAAACTTCCCTAGGAGGAGAATGTCAGGAAATAATTGCCATTGGCAATCTTTCGTCTGCAATCTAAAGCACCATTTGGTAATTTTTATCGCCTGTTTCTAACTAACTGAATGGTACTTTAAAGGTATATAAGAATTGAACTTGATGAATTTTTATAAATTCTTCTAAAAATATTTGATTCCTTATAATAGGATTTGAAGATTATTCTGAAGTTCGTTTGAAAAGTTTAAATTCATTTGTTTCCTGTTGCGTAAAAATTTATAAGTCCTTTCACAGACTTCTTAGTAAATGATTCGGTTTATTGATTCTACATGTTACATTATTTCAAGAACTATTCATTAGATCTTTTTTATTATTAAGATATATGTTTTCATTTTCTTATTCATTGTTTTCCTTTTTTTTAAAAGAAATATTTATGTGTTTATTCTATAGATTAAAAAAACCCCTATTAATACAGAGAGAGAGAGAGAAACCAAATGTATTATTTTATTAAAGACAAGAAATTTGTAACTTAGTTCGAAATGTAATATTACTTCTATTTAAAAAAAACTACAAATGAGAACATTCTAAAATTTTTTAACAAATGGTTATTGAAAACATAAAGTTCGACAAGACCAGGGACGTACTATCTAGCGCCGTATCAGCCATATCATTGATACGGGGCCCCAACAAGTGTAATTATGGTCGCACTAACAGGGTTCCCATATCTAAAAACCCTTTTTTTAGATATGAGAACCCTGTTATTCCTTCCTGTCCCACCGAAGAAATTTTGATACAGGGCCCCCTGAGACCTAACTACGCCAATGGACAAGACAGTATTTTCAATTGAAATGATAACTCTTAATAATTTATTAAAAATGAAAATTAAAACGATTACCAAGTGTGTTAGCTTAAATATTGTAATAAAAATATCCCTAAATTTGCCATATGTCGCATGCATTTTTTTACACGGTATTATAAGTCAAGTATCAACCGTGTAAAAAAAGAGTTGGGTGTACTTAGGTAATTCATCTCTTGGGGAATATTACACCACTCATCAAGCAATGACCTCCGAAGTTCCGGTAGACAGGTGAGAGGGGGTTGACGGGCTGCAATTCGTCGGCCAAGCATATCCCACACATGCTCTATTGGATTCAAGTCCGGTGAGTATGCTGGCCAATCCATACGGGTGATATCCTCCGATTGAAGGCATTCGTCTACAATGTTTGCACGGTGAGGACCGGCGTTGTCATCCGTAAACATAAATTCAGCACCCATGGCGCCCCGAAACAAACGTACATGTTGTTCCAGAATGACATCCCGATAGATGTGGCCTGTCATCATTACACTCTGAACATGCAGGTCAGTTCTGGGACCAAGAATAATTCCTCCCCAAACGAGCCATCCTGCACCACCATAACGGTGTCGTTCAATGGTGTTCTCTTGGTGGTAACGGGTACCTGGCGCTCTCCATATTAAAGTCCGGCGAGAATCAAACTGCAAACTAAACCTGGACTCGTCGGGAAACATCACACAAGACCAGTGTTGTGGTGTCCACAATGCATGCTCTCTACTCCAGGTTAATCGCAGGCGACAGTGAGTTGCGGTAAGTGGAACACGTCTGACAGGCCTACGAGCATATAGACCAATGTGCCCTAAGCATCTGTACACGGTCTTCCTTAAAACTGTCGCACCGGTAGCTGAAGAGAGCTGACGAGACAGGTCTGATGCTGTGCTCCGTCTGTTTCTTTTGGCAGTAACTGCCAAATATATAGCGGTCCTCATTCGGCGTTGTAACTCGGGGGCGACCTGTGCTGTAACATCTACTCACATTACCATCATCTTGGAATCGTTGCCAAAGCCTGGAGAGGACACTCTGGGTGATTCCAAGTTCCTCGGATACTTCCATCTGGATACGTCCACATTCCAGTCGTTCAATAATTCTATCACGTAAAAAATCACCCAAATGCTTCCTTTGTGCCATAACTATGCGGTTATTGCACTGAAAGGCTTTTAAAGCGCTTGTGAACAATTTTACTTCTTTGCCTCCATTCTTTATGTACCCCTCTCTTACACTCTCGTCATTGTGACGTACTATCCGCGCCATCTGGTGGTTTCCTGTAATTTGCATATTCTTCTTCAAGATGTGTGTGATAATTCTACAGGCGAGATTTTTATTTTAGAGTTCAATTTCTGTGTGATTCTGAATTATCCTTAATTTATGGACATAAGTGTAGATAAAAATATTTTATTTTTTAATGTACTTTAAATTGTTTGATAATAAATGCACCCATTTGATTCTATTTTTTGTGGCTATTATTATTATGTTTGTATCTTGCGTTTTGCTTTAAACGTGGTTATAAAGTGTCAGTTTTTTTTATTTTAGTTCTGTAAACAAGAACATATATTTACTTTTTAGTTATAATAAATATTGTGTAGAACTTTTCCTTACCTCACCTATAACACTGTGCAGTGGTGCACACATGAATTTTTCAGGGGGGGGGGAGGGGAGGGTCGAAAGTCTACCATTCTCGTATCATACCTCAATACACAGCAAAAGATGTTTTTTTTCAGATTATCGAAAAAAACAGCAAAAAATAAATTACTGAATAAATAAGTAGCATTAATTAATAAAAAATGATTAATAACAAATAATTAAATTTTATGTACTATATACATGGGATTATAATAAATCGCGAAAAAGTCTAGGGCTATGGGGGAGGGTGCGGATCCGTGGACTCACCCCCTCCACCACTTGTTTTCGTCTCTAACACTGAGTGAACCACAGCACCTTGAAAAATTAGAAGTAGCCCGTACCCTGGAAAAGTCTGTCCACCTCTGATTTAAAGACTTCCATCGGTAATATTGGTTGAAATATATCATTAGATGGTTTTTTTTTAAATAACGAAAGTTATTCATCAATTGATGAAATATTTAAAACACATTTCTTACAATAATTTTACTTTTAAATGAACTTAAATGATTCTGAATAATTTATTATGCCGTATTTACTTGAATCTAAGCCGCACTAATTTTCCATTGTTATTGCTACTGAAAATCGGGCAAGGCTTAGAATCGAAGGCAAAACATTTGTTGGAAGGAAAAAATTGAGTTTCCACCCCTTTCAAAAGGAAAAATGTAACCGTCCATTCTGGCCACTTGTCTCGATGACTTATCCCATTCCGCAGTTTTTTTCCCAGTATTCAGTTTATCCTAAGCATCGTTGTCTGTTCGTATTTAGGAATTTTTTTTTGTATACGCTTTCTTTTAACCACCTAAACAACAAATATATCGATAATTCCATCAAGACGAGTTTACTATGACGAAAGTATGAAAAGGGAGGTAATTTTATATGTTGGAAAAAACAAAACAGAGCAAAGGCCATTGAAAATTAGATGGGAATGAAACAAATATACGTAGATGGCGTAAACAAAATGAAATAATTCTCCCTTGTAAATATTTAACAGTCTTCAATAATTCTTTTACATTCTTCAAAAAGGCATTATTTTAAAAAAATGTTGCAAGGAAGACGATATCGTGTGGGAAAATGGCAACTCCGGTGCCAACTCCAAAGTTAGATGTGACATTGGGAGTGACGAATGATTTTCGAAACATGATACTGACTGTTAGAATAATTGTTGGTTCTTGCATGTATTTGAACATTTTTAATACTGGTAAAATAAATTAATAATTAATTTATTATTTTTCATGAAATTTTTGAAAAAATTTCTTAAGTATCGGATATTGAGGAGCCTTTTACACAATTTTTTTTATTTATTCTCAAAAACCTGTAGAGAATCGGAGGGTGTGGTTTAGGATCGATGAAAACATTATTTCACAAAAGCATGTTGCGATCTAGGGGTGCGGCTTAGAATCTATGGTGGCTTAGATTCAAGTAAATACGGTATTTAAATTTAAAATAAAGTTTTTAAAAACTTTACTTTTAGGAGGTTCAACCATGAAATGGGTTAAAAAAATCAATTTTCCCCCATAAATTGCTTCCTTAACATGTCTAGAATACAGTAGATTCTAGATTTCCATTGTTTTAATCGGACTTGAAACTTTAAACGCGTTTTTCTCAAAATTGTGTTTTTCTCATTTTCCATCATATCTCAAAAACGGTGTAACCGAATAACTTCAAATTTATAGGGTAGACTCAGTACAAGTATACGCACCACAAAAACATAACAACAAAACCCATGGAATTCGAAACATTTTCTTCGGAGGTCTACCAAAAATCCAATTTTTGAAATTTTCAATTGAGTATAATTCATTCGGTGCATTTAAGCTTATAGATTAAATGCCGTTAATTTTCCTAATTTCAGATAAGCCAATCAGCCGGAATCGTGGAGGAAGTGAGTGGCTATTTTTTCGACGCGGGTGTGTTCAGAGCGATATAACTCACGATCCATTGGATATTTTAGACTAAAAATTTAAATACATACTCTTAAGATACATATGAATAAATGATAAAAAACGTAAAGCTCTATCATTTTACTGGTCGTCAAAAAAATTTCTAAATATGCTTAAAAAACAGGCCATTACATTGGTGAACCCCCTGAAATTCGTATAAAACAGTTAAGGAATCAGTACATTGTAAAAACGTCTTTACGATTTTGAAATCAGCTAACGAATTTTGTTGTCAATGCTTCCTTTCTCTCAAGGAGATTATAAGAATAACATAACATTCATTTTCTAGGTTAAATAGGTGTGGCTAATTCAATTATTAATTCATATTACACCTCATAACGAGAGAGAGAGAGAACTAAGAAGTTCTTAACTTCTTTCTTTAGAAGAGATTAGGCACAAACGAGCGGGAAGATAAACAAAAACATTTAAATACGAAGAAAGAGCTTCAACTTGGATAATGCTCAATAATTCCGTGTGATTCGCTTGACTACCTACATTTAAAATATTCTATGTAAGTAATTAAATTATTTGCGTTTTGAACGCAGATTTTAAAATTTAAAAAAGTAAAAAAAAATATTTTATTATTATTTCTTTCTTTAAATTTTAAAATAAATCCTTGAAATGATGGAAGTTTCGATCGGTTGAATATCAGAAAATGTTTTCGATAACATTTTGAGATAGAAGTGTAACTTCATATCAAAAATACATTAGAAATTAGTTTTTCAAAGCGTTAGCCAAAAAAAAAAAATTGTGGGAAAAATGCTCTAATCGATTCAAATCTTTAAGGTATCCGACTATGTTCGGAGCCATGATTTTAAAAAAAGCGCATAAATGGATAATTTTCATGATATTTAGTGTCACTTAGATTAGAATAAATGCATAAAATTGTATTAAGGACATTTTGATAAAAAAAATTATTTAAATATAACAGTTTGACAAAAAATTAACTTAGAATAATCTTTTTTCCAAATGTTCTCCTTTTGTGAAAAATAGTTATATTATAATAATATTTTGCCTGTATATAGCTCAGACCTCTCTACAGAGGCTCAACTAGAATTTTTGAAAAATTCACATTATATTTTCAAAGTTACCACCCATTGAAATATTTATTCGCGTTTTTTTCTTAAAATTAATCCCCTCTGTTGTAAAATATTAATAAACCCACTTCTAAGTTATATATTTTAAAAATTCTAGTTGAGCCTCTGAACAGAGGTCTGAGCTATATGCAGGCAAAATATTATTATAATAGAAGCATTTTTCACAAAAGGAGAACATTTGGGAAAAAGATTATTCTAAGTTAATTTTTTGCCAAAATATTGTATTTAAATAAATTTTTTTGTCAAAATGTCCTTAAAACAATTCTATGCATATATTCTAATCAAAGTGACACTAAATATCACGAAAATTATCCATTTATGCGCTTTTGAAAATCACGGTTCCGAACGTAGTCGGATACCTTAAGCACTAAAGCAAAAATAGATTCCTACAAAACACAACACTGTTTAACTTCTAATTAAAAATTAATAAGTTTCTTTCAAAATTTGCATACATATACATCATTCTTTTTTCATATTTTATTAATGTATTTACGCGCACATAAAGTCACCCACACTTTCAAACTGCAATTTTTAATTTTTATGTATATCCATCGTATATAACGGGCACACTTTTTTACAAAGAAACCTTAAATGTACTTGTGTATTACTCTTATCTTTTGCAGTCATTTATTTGAGGTATTATCCTAGGCCTTTGAACAAAAAATTGTATACTTAAACTACAACACCAAATTACAAGAAAAGAAAGAGGAGACAAAATTTATTCTGTATTTTACTGTTGAAAGTTTACAAGGTATGTCATTTCTTTTAAATGAACAGTATTTAGATATATCAAGAAATCTAATTTTTCCAATGCTAATCTCTCTCTTTTTATTTTTTATTTTTAAAGCTATCTTTTTTTATATTTGCAACGTTAAACGCGCACTTGTAATTTCGATCTTATTTTTTGCGTTAAAAGTGCGCATTATTCGCGGGAACATACAGTATGTTAAATTCCCGAGAACATTTTATGCATGTTTAAGAGGAGTTGGAAACCTCTCTCTCCCTCTATACTGACAATGTTAAATTGGCCGTTTTCGATGTACCTTTTCTCAAAATCTGTTTTATGTGCATGCTTGAAATTTTTCATACTATTAAAGTACACCTCTCTCATTATACTAAAATGAGCTTTTAGCTAATTTTGAATTTTTTAATAAATTATGACATATTTTATCAAACATTGCGAAATTTAACTCATTTTTTAATTAAAAAATTTCTAAAAATTAAATTTTTGAGTTTTTTACAAAAAGCTCATTTTAGTACATATTAGACATCATTGTAAATAATTCATAAAAAAATTTACATACCTGTGAGCAGTAGTTTCTCAGAAAAGGTACATCACACATTAAAATTTACATTTTGAGATAAATTGATTTTAATGTATACAGTGAGACTTCTAATCGGCTAGGAAATAAAAAAAATAAAAGGCTCAATTTCAAATAAAAGAACATGTTTTGGTTTATATCAGTCGTTACACTTTTAAGCAAAAAAAAAGTAATTTGTTTACAATTTTCGTCATTAAAATGGGCGTGGCCCAAATTCAACGATTATTTAAAAATACGTTTTAAGGGCTTCTAAATACCCTAGAGGTTAAAGCAAGGTATTTTTAGAGAGGTTAAAATCTATACAATTTGAAAATGTAAAAATCTCAAATTGTCAAAAAAATAAGATTTTAGCTTTCCAACACCCATTAATATGAAGTATGATAACTGGGACCTTATCCCGGGATAAGCTAGTAACCTAAATTAGATGTAAGAAAAACTTTAGGAAGTTCATTGTGCACATGATTATATTTATTAGCAGTAAAAATTCTAAAATAAAAATTAGGATCACATTTTTTTATTGCAGTACATCATGATATAGATATAATGATTCTTGAATGGGAATGATTAGAAAAAACAAAGCTTAGTTACATTTTAATTTTATGCTCACAATTAAAAAAATACATCTAATACATCTTTCGTAGCATGAAATGTGCTACAAAAGAGAAAAGATTCCATCACAAAAAATTCAATACATATGTACATCTGCTTTACATTATATTTCTTACTTCTGTTCCTCAAATTTCTAGTTGACTTATTTTATATATATATATATGTTTATTCAATAAGAGTCAAACTAAAACCAGATAAAGATCTGTTAACTTTCGACCTCATAATTTAAAGTAAAAACACAAGAGAAATATACCAAAAAATAAATTAAGTCATTTCCTACTTAGGCCAACAAAGGAAAAGTTTATTTTAGTTTATTTTTATCAAACAGTTATATGACAGAATCACATTATTAAATGACAAAATATAAAGCGATTTTCCTTTTTATATATGGTGTTAGACTACTATTTTTGTTCATTACTATTTATTCATTAATTAAATTTAATTAATGAATTAATATTTGAAAAAACTGCATTAACACCAAATGTCATCCACTACAAGTTAAAAAAATGTATTTGAGCTTGAGGGGATGAGTAAAAAGTATTTTATTAACGATTGAAAATTTGAACAAGATATACATATACAGTGGGTGATCGGTAAACGAACATAATCCGTTCCAAGACTATGTTCGCTATCCCAATTGTTCGTTAACCGATCATCGATTCACCATAGACTTCTATAAGAAATCAATTAATTCGCTCTGGAGACCCTAAATGATCAATATATGTTGAATTAAAAACTAACTCTTCCCGTTATAGTCTGTTCTTTTAAAGAGAGAAATGTTGAAATTGTGGATCATATATTCCTGATATTCAGTCAAGCATTATACTAATATAGAAACTTAAACATAATGGACCATCTTATGACTCAATTATTTAATGCAATGTTCAAGTGCTGAACTCATTTAGATAAAAATAATGGAATCTGCACCAAGAACAGTTCAAATTTCTGGGCAAATTCATTTTTTACATAGTCATTAGCAACTTTATTTGAAAAAAAAATTAAGTGAAAAGAAATTATCCAAGAAATTAAAACTACTTTTCAGAAGTTGTTATTTTGCACAGCCACTCTCTGAAAGTATCCGATTTCACCTTGCGAAAGAATGACAAATTCAATTTTTGCCATTTTACCTCTCGCTCTTTTCGACAACACTTTAATTTTCAGAGCAATTAGGCTTTTCTTAAAAGTACTTAAATTCTTGAATTACGAAATTCAGCCTTAATTATGAACTGCGCAGAGTATTGTAATTAGAAATTGTCTTTTAGATTGAAAAAATAAGACCATGAAACCTCAGCGAAATTGTGATTTTAAACCGTACGAATTAATTTTAATTTCTGAAACTGACAACATATTGTTAAGCATTACTATTAATTGATTAAAAAGAAAAAAATGTCCGAATTGATCGAAAAAGAGAGGAAAAAATTTTCTAATGAAATTAAAGATATTCTAATTAACAAAACTTGATTCGTCCTTTTTTTGTTGACGTGTTAAGAAGAGGAAGAATTTTATTAATTAAAAAAGAAATTCGATGCTAAATTACGCACTCTAATCAAAACTCTTTATTTAATAGGATTATATTAATAAATATTTAACGCAATCATGCTTAAAGTATTAAAATAAAGAGTACAAAATGTATAGTAGTATTATTTTATATATATATATATATATATATATATATATATATATATATATATATATAAATTTTAAAAAAAGTAAAAATACTTCAGAAATTCTCTTTATACTTTACAAAATATTTAACATCCTGTTTTTACAGTAATTTTAAATTGTGTTTTTACAATAATTCATGGAAGAGTATACAAATACATTAATAAAATAATAATGCAATAATTAAATCAAATTTAAAAGTAGTTTGAAAAGATATAAGGACAAATACAAATACACTTTTGTCAATAATTTCAACCGAAGCTATTTAATATATTAAAACCGGTTAAATCTAAATGACATTTTTACAATTCTAAATCAAATATGTACACATGTTTAATATATATTCCATCAATATTTAATGCGCCTGTTTTCGAATTTCATCCTTAGACTTAAATTCATATCTAAAGTTTTGTTATTAGTAAAAATATATGATCAAAAAGATTAAATACAAATATTTTTTAATGTATTATTAGATGTCTACATTATCAAACATTATACCATCAAATTTTTACGGTTGTTAATATTTTCTACATTTTTTTGTGCCATTTTCAACAATAAATACTTTTTTAATGAAATTCATATGTAATATATCGGTAATAGAGATTCTATGAAAGAAAAGCAATAAGAGAGATTAACAACAAGATTAACACAATTTTAACAACAAGGATAAACTTTCACTTGTAAATCATCAGAATGTTTAAAAACAAATTATATGAGCATTTATATAAACTATAGAAAAATTTTTGTAGCCATGATTATATAAATATTTTTCAAAACTTAAGTTCGCGCGCGCGCGATAGTTTTTTGTGAAACTAAATAAACAGAACCACTCATTTCACTGGAATAGAATCTACTTAGAAATAACAAAAGTTACACAAGAAATATTTACATAAATAATTTTCAGTTTATCGTACTTCTGTATACGGTTTACGATTATCTTTTCTACTGCTTTTCTTTTCCAAGACGCTTAAGTTTGCTAAAAAATATACGTTAATCTTTTTAATTCGAATTTTTGATTTCAAAGTTGCCAGACGACGAAAAGTTCAGACGACCTCAACGCTTTTTTTTTCTACAACTAGATAAACCACAATCGTCTGCGCAATGGAATAAAAAGCATAAACTGAGAACCTCTGTTTCGAATATTTAAATTCGTTTTTTATTTTAAATTTGATTGAATATTTTTCGTTAAACTAACAAGTAAGGAAATGCAGATTGAAGAAAGTGAAATCATGCAAATATAGAACATAACTGTCTCTCGAAGTATACATTTTCTTTCTTCCTTTTTGTCGTTTCAAAAGATGATGGCTTAAGATGCCATATAGATATGAATTTAATTATGAAGCTGACATACATGAAGAAGAGAAACTTTTTTAAAGGTATAAGCATATCTGCCTGTGATAAATAGAATCTGACATTTCCTCCTGTGGTCAAATAAAAGGCAATTATTATTATTATTATTATTATTTTGCAGAAAGTAATGCAATGATATCATTTTCGTGTTTGATATTAATGTGGATAATCTTAAAAAACATGTCACTTATGTTTCTTTTTAATTTATATTCTTCTTTATTTCTTTTTTAAAAATATTTTTTTTAATAATTTAATCTGAAGTATGTTAAATGCAATATTTTACGGAAAATTTTTACATTATCATGATATTGTACTAAATGAATTTCTATGGTATATGCATGTCATACTTAATTCCTAAATTATATAAAAGTAATAAATGTAAAACACTAAAATCTTTAAGGAACTAATTTAATATTTTACGCCAAGAACCCTTTTATTTAGTTTTAAATTCGTAAATTTTCTGTTTAGATATCGGCGTGGTACTAATTTTGATTTTCTTTTAAAAACTTAAATAATTTTCGAAATTTATTACATTTTTGCTTATAAAAAATTACTTAATTTATTTACTTATTTAGTATTTACTTAATTTATTTTTTTCAATTTATTTTATTTACATAGACGTTTTTAAATATAATTTATTACGTTAAGCGCAATAAAATGTAAAATATGCACTCGTCCAAGTTGTTTCATCAAGATAGCCAGAAAGATATGCTGAAATAACATTCAAATTTCCTGCAAAATGTAGGGAAATAATACATTTTTTTTATTTTATTGTACCGTGAAACATTTAATGTAAGAAAAGAAGTAACATTTCTATGAAGTTTTCACGATTTTAATCATAATCTGTTATTACTTATGTATTTCTCGCAAGCAAAATAAAATAAAATTTAAATAATCATTTTCTCCATTGTTTAAGCTTCCTGCTTTTGTTTCCAATTAATGAGGTTTTGAAATATATATTAGAACGAATTTTCTAACAATTGTTCCTTTTAAAAAAAGTCTTAATTGCTCAGTGACTTTCAAAATTCGTAATCTAAAATTCTTTACAAATTATGAATATTTTGTTTCATTTTCACTTCTTAGTTAAACTTTTTGCATGATATGAATTATAATTTTTTTTTGTGAGTAAATAAATTATTCTTGATTTAATAAATTATCTCTGTGTCACTCACAAATTTTGCAGAAGCTGATTTCTTTAACAGCCAAACATTAAAAAATAATAATGCCTGAAAAACTATTACAACATTTTTATTCGATCATGGATAAAAAAATACAAAATTTTCAAAGAGAGGTGATTAAATTTATCGATTTTAAGAGTGTAAAAAATGCAATAATATATCACAACGAAAAAGTGGGATATTTTCATTTAACTTTTCTAAATTAAATAACAAGGTAAATTTAAGTACCATAACATCAATTGTGGATTCCTGATTTTTATCCCCCAAATTCTTTGCAATTCGTGTGATTTTGAATTCAAGAACTTTCGTTAAACCTATATGTGTGGATTTATTTTCTTTTACTACTTCTACTTTTTTAACACGCGCTTTTATTAGCTTCACTTGTATGTAACGGAATATTTGAACACTATTTTTACCCACTTTAAAAGGTCAGATTAATTAGAAATTTTGTGTACTTGTCAAGGACCGATGAAGATACAATGATTTAATAATTTTGCTCCATTATCTTGATCAGTATCATTAGGGTTAACTATTTCCTATTTCCAGATTAGTGACTGATTTCAGATCCTATTTTCAGAGATTTGTCGGGTAAAAGATTAATTACAACCCTAAAGCGAAAACGCTCATGTTTACTACAAATACAACAAACAAAATAAGTGATAGTTTAAAAAACTAAAAAAAGCACGTTTTTATAGTTGATCGTATTGAAAAGTAAAAAAATAATTCTTAATATAAGAATAAAATGATTAACGAGAAAATTCATATCATTGAAGTAAAAGCGTAGGGGTTCGATATCAATAGCTACAATTTCTTACAAGTTCTAATGCAGAATTAGTGTAAAAATGTAGTTCTAAGTACCCCACATTTTTTTACCTCAATGATTTAAATTTTTTTGTTAATCACTTTATTTTTATATTAAGAATTATTTTTTACTTTTCTTTTCGATTAAATATAAAAAGGTTTTTTTTTGTTTTTTTTTTAATTGGGATTTATTTTTTCTATTGTTCCACAACAAATTCCTGACCCTTTTTAAGGTAAAAATATGTACCGAAATTGATTAAAATGGATATATTACTGCGAAATACATAAAAAATTTTAAATTTTCGAATTTCTTTACAAACCACACCATTATTTCTTATCCACACACAACTTTTTAACCTTATCTTCCCTACTTGAAATGTGAGTACATTCTGTATTTTTAATCTGTCTGTTTACTCATGTTTTTATTTCTTCGAATGAACTCATGGAACGATAAGCACTTCACGCGCATTTGAATCAAAGAAAAAACAAACGATTCAGATCCTGCGTCTTTAAGCGCATGATGACATCACTAAACACATTCGATTCTTATCACTAGTAAAAGGTCGAGATGAGTTAAAAAGAGTCCTGGATGGCTGATTCGAAATCGTCTGCAAAAGAACACTTCTGTTCTCGTCCATTTAATCAAGAATTCTTTCAGTATTATTTTTTAATGACCTTGTTTTTATTCTTTTTTGCTTTTGTGAGAAATCACGCGCATTGCAATGACACGCAACCTCTCACGAGTCAAGTTATATAAATTTCAACAATCTAATAATTCTTTTGTTAAATATGGCGATGAAATCTGCTGGCCATTAAATGGAACAGTAATATCACGATTCCCAGGTATCGTCTTGTGGGTTATTTTGAAATTCTTGTTAAGAGCACGACAACACTCAAAAGTGACCTAATTATTGGCACCCCTTAATGTGGTTGATTAAACTTTTATAGGTTTTAATACAAACACAAGCCTAGGAAATAGTGCTTTTGTTAAAAGCAGTGTATCATCAGTGCACGAACTAGGCAATCGTTTCGTCAATGGCCATGCTGTTGAGTAAAACAATAACTGCAATTTATGTTGAAATTCACGTTTTTAAATTTGTTTTCTTATTAAATATCATTTTGGTTTAGGGGTAGAATGTTGTGCTGGATGATTACGGTGTTTATTCTTTTATATATGTTATAAATATTTTGCAAGCTATTATGTGGCATCAGAACACCGAATGGTTATGTAATACAAGACTCTAAAGAAGAAATGTCGAGCTGAAAGCATGATAAAGTGTTAGTTAATAATGGAGCTTGCAAAAGAAGACATTCCTCCTTTTATGGCGAATAAATCAGCCGTAAATGAATATGCAATTTCAAATGGAATTTGTAAGGCATATGATTATCCTAATTGTTTAAGTTTGATGAATAGGTTTTTAAAGAGAAAAAGTAAATAAAAAGAGTTAAATATGAATGGGAAATCCTACACAACAAAAGTCTGCTTTCTTCCATTCTAAGCTTCCCCTCCCCCCAGTGTTTTGTCTGGATTGTTTATTATCAATTTTTTTTCAAACGACGAAGTTTTCTGAAGCATGCAATAATGTATAAGTATGCAAAGAAGAAACGTATGAACAATTGAGACGAATGAAATAATAAAAGGTGAAGTAAAATTTTTGTATGAAGAAATATTGATGTATATATTTCATGAGCTATTTTATTGATAATTTCTAAATTTTGACGTTTTATTTCCACCCCAAAAAAGACTGATTATGAATTCCTCTCATTTAAGGTATCTGGCAACTTTAAAATCACAGCATTAATAAAAAAAATGTGACAAAGATAATGTTTTATGGCTTAATTTTTTAGGCTAATTTATTAGGTTTACAAAGTTTTTCTAAAATTTTCCGGTTTTGATACAAAAGTTACAACTAATTTAGTAAAAGCGGATGCTACTTCTAGTATGCAGCTACTGATTTTAAAACGAGTTTTATGAAAATTGCACAAAAGTTATGAATACCAAAGAAAATAATGAATACTTTCTTACTGAATTATTTTGTGCAGGTTTTGTGTAATATTTAGTATTACTTTTATTTATTTATTTTTTATAAAAAAATCACTGCATTATTGCACAGTTTACAACCAATTATTTGAAATTAACTAGTTTTTTCTTACACGATTTCATATAATAACTAGGATAAATAATCTATTTTTTTAGAAAATTTAAATATCACTCATGTTTTAGATCGGGGTGTCCAACACGCGGCCCGCCGACTCCTTTTAAAAATTCTTAAATATCAGATTTTAAAAGTTTTTCCTTTTGAAATTTATTTGAAGGAAATTTATTTATATATATATATATATATATATATATATATATATATATATATATATATAAATCTACAATGTATTTGCCTGTTACCTGTTCTTGTTTTAAAATAAATCCTTTTTGAGAATAGAAATGTCCTTTAGATTGAAATAGATTTATATTTTATCAAACAGTTACATTTGATTTTTCAATAGTAAATTACTTTTTTAATAAATTCCGAATTGCATTATGTATATCCTTTACTGTAGATGGTATATGATTATCTGTGTGTGCGACTTTTATTTCTTTTCCTCCTTTTCTGTTTGGAATGCCCAAAAAGCAAGAGGCAGTTAGAGATGTTTTTTAAAGTTAAAAAAATATTCACCGGACGGGGTTAAGATAAAGGGCAACGTGTACTTAATCGTTTGCGAATGACAGCACTATCAAATTTCAACAATGAGTAACGAAAGATCAATTCAAAAGAAACAGAGTAATTTTCAAGAAAATGGCAACACACACTGTAAAATTTTAAACATTGTTTGATCATTGCATTATTATATTATCTATGTCTGTATACATGAAAAATAATGAAAACAATAATAATAATTCATTCTGTTTTAAATTTTCACTCAATAAATGTTTTTTTGTCTCCAAATCTGACTTGAAGGTACATATTTTTATGTTCTGCCCACAAGATTATAATGTTTTTCCGAAGTGGCCCACAAGGTCATTTGTGTTGGACACCCCTGTTTTAGATCACATCAAAAACAAATGATAATCATGTAACATATAAATGTTGAAAAATTGAAAATTAATTAATAAAACTTTTGTTAAATTCTTACTATTAGTTCATACTCTTCCTGTATATATATATATATATATATATATATATATATATATATATATATATATCTTGTTTCAATTTTTAATCTTTAGTAAAATACTTTCTATTCATCCATTCAAGTTCAAATACATTTTTTTAAAACTTTTAGTGGATGACACTTGATGTTAAAACAGTTTTTCAAACATTAATGGATTAATTAAATTAAAAAATGAATAAACAGTAACAGAAATAATAGTCCAACAGTATATATATATATGGAAAAGAAAATCGTTCGTTGTGTCCCAGTAGCGCAATGGATAGCGCTTTGGACTTCTAATTCAAAGGTCTTGAGTTAGAATCCCATCTGGGATGGCTAAATTTCTGCGAGTGTTATTTCTTTTTCTTTACTTTTCTATTTTATTATAATAACTAAATTTAATTAAGGAATAAATAGTAACAAACAAAAAAATAGTCCCCCACCCCATACAGAAAGGTAAATGGAAAATTGCTTTCTATTTTGTCACTTAATATTGTGGCTCTGTCCTATGTATATGCATATTTATGTTAATTGTGACTATTTAATAAAAAAGTAGTTGAAATAAAATGTTTCTTTGTTGACTTAAGTAGGAATTGACTTAATTTTTTTTACATATACTACTTGTTTCTACTACGTTATACATACATACTAAGCATATTTAATTATAACTATTATAAATCATGCAGTGTGAGCAAGTTTGAGTAAATTAAAATTAAATTCTTGTACACTTTTAGAAAATTTATATGACGATCTTTAAAAAATTTCACTTCATTTCTTTCGTTTAACAGTGGTTGAATTTCCCCGCAATTTAGCTATGCAAAATCTTTTTACTCTTTTAATAAAGCGCATAGCACTTTTTATGATATAAAATGTTGAATCATTCCTTGCATAAGCATAATTTATGACGGGAAAGAACAGAGGAGGAAAAATGGTAAGAAACTTTCGAGAAAATGAATTAGACATCTGTCTGCTCGCTCAGAGGAAATAAAAAGAACACCAGAAGGAAGAAATGGAAATAAAACGTGACATTTGTCTCACGTTCAGCTTAACCTTTCACTTGAGGTTAAGCCGAAAGTGAAGCCGAAAGTGATTGATATCTATTTGATCGAAACAATGGAAGCTAATGAGCTCACTGATGGATTTTTTGTACAATATTTTAAATATTAATCTGTTTTCCTATTAAAAGTACTTTAATAGCAAAATGAATCTTTTAGCGATTTTTCAAATGAATACCGTATATCGTGACGTTTGGAAAAATTGATGAGCAGCGTGAGACTTGAGAAATTAAATTATTGATTTAACGTCTACAGTTTTTAACTATACTATTTATATTTTGATATAAATTATTCAGACTATTATTTCAAATACTACAGATGGAGGAGGAAAAAACACCACGTCTCTTGTCGAGTGTCACACGGACTTTCTCTCCACACCCTTGGAGTGAAGGCAGTCCCTTCTTAGAACTTGAATTTCACTTAAGGTCCGGTTCGCAGGTGGGATTCAACTGTTAGTTTTCTCACACCCATCGGCTGCCGGAGTGATGTAAGATGAAAGGCCCTGTAATATTTTAGGGATGCACGTCTGGATATGAGCGGTGTGGTGCGATCTGCAGTGAGGGAAGCAGCTCTTGCAGCTTCGAGGAGAGAAAAAATAATGTATGTAACGTAAGCCGATACGCTGGAAGATAAATTCGAATACGGGACGTGATCTTTGAGCTATGTTTCATAGCCTAGAGACTAAATTCGGTGTTTGAGGATCATGTGCATTCAGACATACCAATGAGTAAATGGGAATTTTACAGACCATAGGAAAACTCAGATTTTGACACATACTTTGAAGGATTTATGCAATTTTTTCTTCTTTTATAGAAAAAAAATCTATTCAAAAAAGGCAAGATACTAAAATGATTAATACCGCTTATGTATTGCTAAAGAAAAATGCAAGGAAGAAAAAGAAGTATATTTTTTTCTTTCTAAATGGCTGGTTTTTTAGATTAGCAGATCCGTATATTAACGAACCCCTTGCTTTATCTTTATCAATGTACCAAATATTCTCAGTTTATATACAGTATTTAAATATGAATTTAATAGCAATGAATTTAAAGATTTAAAAAGGAAAACATTTTATGCATTATGTAATTCTTTATGTATAATGACTGAAGGGAAAAACTAAATATAACTTTTGATTATAATTCTTACTTTATTTATTTTGAGATAAGAAAACTTTAAAACTTTTTTCATTTATTGGAAAATAAAAATTAATCAAAGAAGAAAATTTTTTTGAGTGAGAAAGAATTGGTTCATTTAGTAACCATAGTAACCTAATGGTTTGAGTCTTGAACTCGTGGCTAGAGTGTCGTGGAGTCAAGTCCTAGAGCCACTGAAAACCCACCGTGTAGAGGCCTATGCACGTTAAATACGTCGAGAATCAAATCTCCTCCCACTGGTGTAGTGGGGAAGTTAGGTAAGGAGGGGGGACCGTGCCAGCTCAGGTGTAGTCCTCGTCAATTGACCAAGGCTCAAAATTACAGGGTCCGTAACCAATAGCCTTCATGCTGCTTTAAATTGTGATGTTAATATTGGGATGTTCCTCCCCTTGGAAGAACATCTCTCGAAGTATCAGCGTGAGCTAGAGGCGTAGGATTAACGAAAGAACTAGAATCAAACATTATCTTAATAGACTTTATTAAGATATTCAACTTAAACCTTTAACAATTTAAATTATAATAGTTAATGTGAGAGAATCTACGATGAAAAATACGCAACACACAATATATATATTTATAATAAGACTTAATCTAATTCAGACCACTACCAATAAGTGAACCGCCTAATCACTGATTCTAATATTAAATAATCAATCCTACCTTATTTTTAACTTGGAGAAACTATCAATCTTGCCCTATGCTTAATCTTGTCTTTGTATGCACTGGTGTGCAACTTGACCTTCATATATTCAATCACTATTAACTTCTATTCACGTCACGTAAAACTCATTCAGACTTGAACCACGATTCTTCTATTAGACGTCAGCTACCTGTCAATTTCCATCCACTATCACAAATTCCCATACATTGCCATCTCGCTTACTCTAAGTTCCGATATTTAAAAGCTTGTTCATTTGCATCTTTCATTCACATTTCACTTCTTGGATTTGGTTGGAAAAGAGTTGCCATTAATTCTGGCCCAAAGAACCCAAAGGACATGTTAAAGAAAAGACGCGTGTGCCCGTCACAATATAACTCTTACTCACACAAGTGATTCTCTTAGAATTTGAAGAATATTTTCACATGTTGTAATATAGTGTGAGTAGTAGTAGCGTGTAGATTATTTTTGATGGAAAAGATAGTATTAAACCAAAATTGGTTCATTGATTTCTCACTAATATTGATCACACAATACAGGACGTCACATATATTTACCAACACTATAAAAGGCATTCAAATTTTTAAAGCTATATGTTCCGAAGTTCTATTTCACACCTCACACCCAACATCTTGCTTTTTTTTTTCTCTTCTCTTCTTAATGTTGCCATTCGGCACTAACTGAATTTAGTATTTCAATTGTACCCTCTCATCAAAAGGGGCTAGATCTTCAGTCTTTTAGTGGTTTAGTCCTTCAGTCCATTACAATGAGTTGGTAAATTCCATTGGATACGATTTTTTGTAAGATGTGGTTAGAATCGACGCATTTTTACTAGCGTGCAAAAATTCATACAGATGCAGTCAATAAAACCTTAATTTAAGGCAGTTTTCATCATATGCACGTGATCGTGAACTTGACGCGGGGTACATTTTTTTGGACAGAAAAAAATGCCTCAATTTTTATGAAAATTTGTGTAATTGAACTTATGTATTTGTTTACTATACAAAATTTTTAAATCTTCAAAATAATTCATAAATAATTAGTTTTTTTCTTTTAACATGTAAAGGGACAGCTAATTTAGCATTGCGGTATAGGAGAAAAAATGCGGAACACATTTTATAAAAGAAAAAAAATGTGTCAAATCGGATAAAAAGGAGTAGTATGATAAAATAAATTTTAGTTTAAAAGAAACAAAAAAAAATGCACGCTTTTATGTTTAATCGAACTAAAAAGTAAGAAAAAAAATTCTTTATATAAGAATAGAATGATTAACGAGAAAATTAATGTCATTGGGGTAAAAGCATGGGGTGCCCTATATCAATTGTTATAATTTCTTTCTATTTCTATTCCGAAATGCTGAATGTAGTAAAAATGTAGTACAAAGCACACCCCGCACTTTTACCCCAATGACATTATTTTTCTCGTTTATCATTCTATTCTTATATTAAGAATCATTTTTTTACTTTTTAGTTCGATTAAACATAAAAGCGTGTTTTTTAGTTTTTTTTTATAAACTATAATTTATTTTTCATTTTTTAGTTCAATCTACAATAAAAGCATGCATTTTTAGTTTTTTAAACTATCATTTATTAATTGATGAACTAATCTTAAATGCGTCATTTTTTTAGAATCTGTAATACCCATTGGCATCCTATCAGTGCGTCGATACGGCCTGGTTTGCAAAATGTAGGATCAGCAAACTGAAGGAAATCTTGAAGAGCTAAGTTTCAAATATTTGATGCGAAAGAAGGTGAAAAGTCAATGATATTTTTCACTAAAATAAACTCAATTTTCTCTCTGAAACTTGCATCAGTATTAGACGCAAAAGTACACTTTTTGAATCGAAGAGTTTGCAAGAAATTATTTAATCCGGTGACCTCTGAATAAATTCTCAGCTGTTTTGGTAAAATGAAACAATGAATGATGTTTCATTCCACACATCCGACAAGAGAATTTAGAAAAATAAACTTTGTCTGAGTTTGGCGGTTAGAACAGTAGTTTCAAACTTTCCATATTTGTGACCCAATTTTCTCATCGCGCCCCCTCATACAATAACAATGCACTTCGAGGCTAAAGCTACAGTGCAACTTCAATATTATTAACTGCACATATTATCAATATATGTATTATTTTTTTTGTATATAACAAGCCCATGGAAGTCACTAGTAATTACTAAACTTGCTTTTACTTTAGTATTAATAAATAAATTATTAAGTACTTACCGCACTTAAAGTATCATATATCAGTGTGAATACGTATTTTATTTTTTATCATTTCAGAATGTATTTTGTTTTGCTTCTTTTGGACGTTTTGATATACTCGCCCCCCTCCCCCCATAGTTTGAGAAACGGTGGGTTAAAAAATAAATATTTTTTCTTTCACTTTTTCGAGCCTTTTTTTATTTTCATTTTCAGAAAAACTGGACAATTGTTTATGTTACGGTAAGAAATGGTTGACGCAAACGTTTTCACTATTATAGGGCTGTGACAATCTTTTAGTCGCCAAATCTATAAATGGGATCACAAATTAGTCGCCAAATCTGGAAATGGAATATGGAATTATTCGCCATATCTGGAAATGGTATATGCAGTAAGTCATTAAATCTGGAAACGATATAATGAATTAGACGCCAAATCTCGAAATCCTTTATTCCTGAGGATCCTGATCAGGATAATGAAACAAAATTATAAAATTATAGTATTGTCATCGATCCTTGGCAAGTGTGTAAAATTTCGAATTAATCTGACCTTTTAAAGTGGGTAAAAATCGATTTCAAAGATTCCATTATTTACAAGTGAAATTTCTAAAAGCGTGTTAATAAGGGATTCTCTACAGGATAGTGAAGCCAGGATATAATATTAATGTTGGAGTACTTTTATATCTGAAAAAATATTCCGAATTCGGTACCTATTCTTTAACGTTAGCCGAAAACAGCCTTAAAAATAGCCCTCTTGTACTGTGTAACAGATTTTAGAACGCATAATTTATCCATTTACTTTAGCGGAAAATTTCACATTAAATTGAACCCACATTATTCAATGCATCACATGATGTGTGATTTTTACCGCACAGTTTCGAGTGTCTGTTGCATCAATTAAGCTGAAGGGGAAAGACCTTATGTGGCAGAGAACATAATAGACATATCTCTCACACAAACCAGCACCACAACGTTAATGCCATGGAGCGAAACCATTTTATCGAAGTTCTTTATGAAGAAAAAGGTGAAAAAACTGTACGCGGAAATTGTTTTTCTTAAATCGGACTATCTTCAGAAAGTGTTAAAGAATTAAATGGGAAAGTGACAACGTTATTCAGAGCTTGGTCGCTGATACAAAGTATTTATGGAATAAAAATAAGTTCGAATAAAATACCGCTCTTTTAGAATGCAATTTTCCTACTTTTCATGCCATCATGTCATAAAAGGTATTCATAGCCGTGTAATGCATTCCTTTTTTATTTTAGTTTTCAGCCTAATCATTAGAATCAATGCAGTTTCATTAATATGTCATATTGAAGGTTATTATCGATTCTAAGTACTGTGAAGACGTTTCATCGACTCATTATTACTTATTAAAAAAGTAAAAGTAGTAGTTAATTTAATAAGTACCGTATAAAATCCGCCGTATAACGCTCACCCCCTTTTTTACGAAGAAATCTAAAATATACGTATGCATTGCTCTTACGTTTTTAAGACTTATTCAAGGTATCACAAGCTTTTAAAAAATATTATACTTGCAGAAATACAGCCATTTAAATCCATAAGAAATGTAATTTCTTTCAAATAAACAGTATTTCTATCTATGTAGAAGTATAATTTTTTTTTCTATGACCATCTTTTAAAATTTTTTAAAAGCTTCATTTTTATACTCGGCGTATAACGCGCACTTTTAACGCAAAAAATAAGATCGAAATTTACGGGTATTATTACGGGTATTATATTATATTTTACAGTATATTTAAAATTATTTGTTTTATAAAATGAACATTTATATACTTTTACAAATTTGTAATTTTCACAAACATTATCTGAAAAATATTTTGTCGTATGTTGTGTTCCATGAAAAATTCAATACAGAAGTTATAAAAAATTAAACATGTCCGATGAAAACTGATGGATCCATTAATGCATTTGTAATAAAAAGATAAATAAAGAAAATTTGAAAATTAAAGCATTGTAAATTTTGCATTTTGGGAAAGCGTTGTTTATCGTTCATAATATGGAAGAATTTAATTTGGTTATAATATTGGAGTTGGACTAGAGAGAGAGAGCGGAGAATTTTGATTTGTAAGGTTACTAAGTTTTCGCTTAAAAGATTTCTCTATACAAACAAAATTTTTTTTTTGATAATATAGAAGACTTATTTTATTTAATATAATTTTATCCCATTTTATCGACTCTATTTATTCCAGCGAACCTATGTTATTTCCTGAAGCTGTCCATAAAAAAATACTAAAATGTGAAGTCAACTGCATCATCTAGTTTAAAAATGCTCCTGGAGGTTTGCCTTGCTGTCTGGTAACATCTACGATAGATAATGGAGAACTGAGCTCAGTTAGTTACAAGCTCTGCAATCCGACTGATTTTCAGATAGTGTTTATGCTTCTGTGTTTTGATTTTTTAATCCTTTATTTTATTGATCTTAAGGTATCCAACTACCCTAAAATCGTGAATTTTTTCAAAACTTGAAAATTTTTTTATTTTATTTTATAGGCCATCTTATTAGCTTTATAAAATACCAAGTTTTTTATTTTCCATTCACTAGAACAAAAGCACAAGTGTTTTAGTAAAAGCAGAGGCCATAACTTTAAACGAGATGTTAAACTTTAACATGCGTTTTCTTCGAAATATGTTTTTTTTTTACAAAATGCTCAAACGAGGAAAGCGATTGCTCAAAATTTTTTGAATATAATGAACTGAAATTTTTTATGCATGTTTTGTATAACAGTAGAAGTGTTTTAACCTTCAGATTTATGAATCACTGTTTTATTACAAAATTTGCAATCTCTTAGGGGAATATAATCACTGTTTTCTTAAGCAATTTCATATAATAACTAAGATAAAGTGCTCTAATTTTTGTAAAAATTAAAATATCACTTATCCTGAAGTTCATTTCAAGACTGAATAGCAAAGCAACACATCTAAATTGAAAAATTGCTTATACACATCTGTACAAATGGGGGGCGTTTATGTAACTTTTTCTAAATTTTTACCAATTTTTTTCCACTTTAGTAACAAGTATTTCTTTTTCTCTTTTTAATTTTAGCATCCCCCCCCAAAAATTATCTAAATAAACTTAAGAACCGCATAAAAAAGCTCAATCTCTCCATTAATTTGTTTTTACTATTATGTTGCTGTGTTTTTCACAAGTCATTATTGTTTACATTTAAAATTTTACATTTAATATTATAGTTAAGCTAATCAAGTTTAAACGAGCACCTGACATATTTAAATAATAATAATTATTATAAATAAATAAATAAATAAAAAGAGTGGCGTTTTTATATTTTATTAATTTAAACACAATAATTAATAGATAATTAATGTTTGAAATCGTTTTAAGTTATAAGTGTTCAAAATACGATAATTCATTTAGTGAATGCTCATGGGTTTTTCTTGAGAATGAATTTTTTCTTTATTTTTTTTCTTCTACATTATACATACTTAGTACATTTATTATAATTATTATAAATCATGCAGTCGTGTGAGCACGCTTGTGTCAATTAAAATTAAATTCTTATACACTCTTAGAAAATTTATAAGACCATTTTAAAAAATTTCACTTCGATTCTTTCGTTTCACAGTGGTTGAAATTCTCCGCAATTTAGCTACGCATTTCTCCGCTTAAAGTCGAATGAATTTTACAATTCATAATATATTTTGAAAGAGACGAAATTTGCATTTACTATAACTTTTTTTTTCAAAGAACGTAAATTCATACGCAGTGATGTAAAATTTATTCCTTACAAATTGTAAACAAGAAAACATAATGAAAATTGTCAAATTAAAGCAGCGAAAAACACATTTCTCAAAAACATTCGTACACGCTCATCATTTTCCAGAGGGAAATAGTGATAAAAACACACGAGAAAGTGCATTGTCAAGGCAAACATTACAATTTCATCTTAATACATAAATCAGAAAAATGTGACGCAATTTCTTTATTTTTCTCCACTTAAAAATGTTCTTTATCATGTGTATAAAAAAAGTATTTCGAAACTATTTTAATTCGATTCAAATCATGAACTTCAAGTACCCTAGAATGCCGGGATGGAAAAGAAGAACAATTCATAAAATTATGAATGATTTATTCCAAAGTATTCTTTGCTAAAAAAAATCATTTTTTTCCTTCTGGTGGAAAACCCACGTTTGAACCTCTGAGGAATTGCATTTCTGTGGCGTGGGATTTCCTAAGTAGTTAAAATTTATTTGTATTGTCTGTTATGATATAATAAGAATTTTAACTTTCAAAACGTGGACAATAGTTTGATATATATTACTTCACGAGAAAGTTTTACGAAAACCAATGCAGTATTTTATAATATTATCGCAATTGAATATATTTTTTTGTTTTATTTTTATTTTTTGGTTTAAACTTGGTTTTGCATCTCAAAAAACTTTTTATCGTTATTATACAGAATGGTAATTAAACCAATTACAAAAAAAACGACAGTAAATTTTTTCAAAGCAATTTATATCTAAAATATAAATTATTAACTAAATGTAAGTCCTCAAAATAATAATTAGAATATATTTTATTCAAAATAATCAAATTTCAATTTTAATATTTTGAAAATGCGTATTAAAATATTGAATGTGGAAGCAGTTTCGCTACTGGACAACAAAGACCAATTATTAAAGCTCTCTTTATTTAACTTTAAAGAATATGCCTGTCTTATTTTTTCAGGTAGGAAATTGTTCGTATTATTATTAATTTCTGATTTCCCCAAAATATCTGAATAGTAGCTAAATTTTAATGTGTAACTCATTTTTGTTTGAATTAATTCATAATTTTCAATGCCAAATATATTTCAATTTCCTCTCTTTGGCTGTACTTACAAATTAATTTTTAAAATTTTCTTTATTCTGTAAACAAAATGCCGTATTAATTGACTTTTTCTGAATTTTCAAGACACTATACAATTAAAATACATTTTATATCTTAAGATTTTAAACTACTATGAAAAATAATTTTTGTGCGACAAAATGATACAGATTGTAAGACCTATTATATATATATATATACAAAATAATAATGCATATGAAGTAAGTAAATTTAGTATGAAAGAAATTAACAACAGATTATTGGCATTTTGTAAACGGCATAAATATTTCTAGCAATAAAATTAAATATCCCCATATATTTTTAACTCCTAAATTTCATAAAAATCCAGTCAAATTCCACAGTGTAACAAATGTGTTCAATACTTATATATCCAAATCGGGAAGAATTTTACAGACCATATTACAAGATACAATAGACAAAATTAAAGATACTTCTATTATAAAAAACAGCCACGATGTAATAAAGAAGTACTTTCAGATGCATATGAGAAATATGGTTTGAATAATTACATTAGTTTTGAAAAGTTCAATACACTAATTCGTTTTGTAATACAGGAGAGCTTCATTATTTTTTATAACAAACTTTACAAACAAATCAAAGGATTGCTTCAGGGTGGCCCAGCCAGTAATAGTCTTGCTAACCTTTATTTACACCACTATGAATCAAATCGAAGAAATGAACCATCTCGCCTCTTATTAAGATACATAGATGAT
The DNA here is from genome assembly GCA_019973935.1 of Trichonephila clavipes. Taxonomy (NCBI): domain Eukaryota; kingdom Metazoa; phylum Arthropoda; class Arachnida; order Araneae; family Nephilidae; genus Trichonephila; species Trichonephila clavipes. The sequence goes on from BMAU01020473.1 coordinate 593,905, forward strand.
TTAATTGTTATAGGTCGCGACAGGGAATTGAAACCTAGCATTAATTTTTATCCGGAATACCTAAAATTAATACAGACAAATTTTAACTCGAACAAAATATAATTTTTAGATTTAGATTTAAATATTATTGACAACAAATTATATAGCAATATCTATGATAAAAGGGAAGCATTTAACTTCAATGTCGTAAAGATACCGAACTTCAATAGTTGTCTACATATATCAATATTTAGAAATGTAATTTTGAATTTTTTGATGAGAAATATTAATTTAACTACACACACAATATTGATAAATTCAAGAATATCCAGAAATTTATATTTTGTTGCATACAGAATGATTATCCCATCAACTTCTTGAGAAAATATATAGATCAAAAATATTTCTTAAAAATATTTTTAAACTCATAAATGCACAAATCCACCACACAACATTAGGTACACAAAGGCAGCTTGTTAGTGGTCCAGCTGTGAAGAATATGTGCATTCCACACACAGGATACATTTTAATACACACATAGACCAATATTTACACGACTACACTTTATTTATGACCAATCAAAAGTTTGTGACCAATCAAACGTTTATGACCAATCAAGCAAGTTTTTTGCATGCAATCTGATTTGCATTTAATACCAAATAGTTAAACTCTAATGTTAGATTATGAATAATTTGGATTGACATGGCATTAATTGGAGTTATGAGCAAAATATAGGAGTGGTAATTATTGTATTAAATATGAGAAATCGTTCAATAATTGTGGATTGAATTATTGATAGGATGCTCCTTGGTGAGTTTTTAATGATTTACGCTATTCATTTGTGAACATACTGGTTTTTAATTTGAACTTTCGGATTATTGATATTTTTGCTACCTATACAATTATTTTAAAGATGGATGCATCACCTTTCGTGTTCGATGGCTCACTTATATTATGCACTAAATTGTTTTAGAATTTTAATATTTTAATTTTATAATATCTTTCAGAACACGATGGCGAATAGTTTAATTTTTAAGCTTAATGGTTTAGTTTTAACTTTTTAATTTTTAAATTTTTGAGAATTGGATATATTTTCGAATAACTTACCATGCTGCAATAGGGGGAAGGTTAACGCCATCAAACTAGTTTAACCCCACTTATCGGTCCTAAGTTCGAGGTTGCACTTGGATACTTTATAAATTTTTAGTTTATAATTTTTTAATTTTGTTTGAAAATGTTGGAATTTTATCTTCTATATTCGCCATTGATATTTTGAAATAGGATTCAGTATTATAAGATTCATATAATTTCAATTTTTTAATTGATTATTAAGTTGTGATTGATTTTTATATATTTAAATATATATATATATATTAATTGGATAAAATCAAGGAAATAATGATGTAGTAACATCTGTAGTCTCACTAAGGAAACAGCAACATTTTGACAATGTATTCAAAGGAGAAATAATCTCATCAGTAATTAAAATTAAATTTTTACTTAAATAACTGTTCGAAACATTTGCCCGTCGGAGGCTTCCTAGGATATAGATATAGTAAGCAATTAAATATTTTTAAATACTTTATCCCCAATACACAAATAATAGAATTATATTAATAAATGCCTTTTTTCTCAATGGCCCGACAGCCCAGGGTGGGCCTTGGCCTTCTTAAGAATTCTATTTCAGGCGGTCCTTCTCTTAGCGTGACTTTTCCAGTTTCTGACATTAATAGTTCTCAGATCTTTTTTAGGCAATCGATCCACTTGAGTCTTAGACTTCTTCTTTTTCGAGTACCATATGGTCCGACCACAAAGATCTTTTTTGTGACTAGATTGTCGCCCAATCTTATCAGGTGTCCTGCCCATTTTAACCTTCGTATTACAATGAATTTAACAATATCTGGTTCTTGAAAAAAGTTTATGAATTTCTAAATCGGCCTTTCTTCTTGAAACATTATTACGTTTTAAATCTCCAAAAATACTTCTAAGAACATTATTCTTTCAAATATAGCAAGAGTCTCCTAGTCTCTTTCGGTTATCGTCAATGTTTTTGCCGCATATATGTGAACGAGCATTACCAATGATTTATAAATGAGTAGCTTTATTATCTGCTAATGAAATTAGATTTTAAATATTTTTAATGTCGATAAAATTATCTGTTACCAGCAATAACTCTGTCGCGAACCTAAGGTCGTGAGTGTGGGAGGTGTCGAGGAAAAGAGAGAGAGAGAGAGATTCAGACATGATATTAGAATAACCATTAACTCTTTGAATGCCCAATGGTCGAGTGGTAGCGTATCACGCTTCCACAACACAGGTACAGGTTCTATTCCCGGGCTGTGCAAGGTCGATTTATCCATTCATACCTACTGCAGTGAGTTGATAAATGAGTACCAAGCTTGCTTGGGGACTTACAAAGTGGGGGTCTCGCTTTAGACTGACAACCTGATCGGGACATCTGTTCTAGTACCCCAGTGCCCAATGGTCACGTATACTGGGGTGTGCACAATAGGCCCTGGCCCTCATGGGCTGTTGCGTCACTGAGTTTGAGTTTAACACTTTACTAAATACACTTTTGTAACTAAACTTAGAGAGCAATAAGAAATCTTAACCCGAATTTAGATAATTAAATTATGGAAGATGCTTATCTGTCTTAAATCTCTTTGTATGATCCGGCTTGCAACCTGCTAGCTCGTTCAACTGCGATCCGGCCCCCTTCACTAATTGATTCTTCTTCTATTATTTATCTTTTGATGAGCGACCACCAATCGATGTCTACTGACTCTTGAAAATCAGCTTACGTTCGACTCTTAACCATTACCTCGCCTACTCAACGACTGGCACTTAAATAGAAGTTGCATTTACATAAACCAAGTCAACTGTACGGAAAGCAGTTTTTAAACTAATATTACAGCTAAAGAATATTTTTCCTAAGATGTTCCCCGTTATAACTCTATTGCGAACCTTTAAGGTAATATTATTAAGTATATTCAGTTCAGAGCTTTAATCTAAAATCACTGACAGCTTCAAATCTGTATTCTCCTATTACAAAAGAAGGATCATTAAAACAGGTAATATATATATATATATATATATATATATATATATATATATATATATATATATATATATATATATATATATATATATATATATATATATATATATATATATATATATATAAACACTTATTTCACAATCTTCCAATTGTAACTTTATTTTTCACAAAATGGGTGTGCTAGTTCATTTGCATTACATTATTTTATCTTCTTTGTGTCAATTCTATTTTTGCTCGTTGAAACTCATGGCAAAAGTTTCGTCATTGGCAATTTTCATTTTTGCTTCGAAATGTCTCAAGTTTTACTTCTTATGAAAGACCATTTATCGAAGTCATGACGGTTTCGTCTGAAGCTCATCATCAGTGTTCTAGTCATTATTTTTCGCAATTTCTTGACAAACCACATGCTTTCAGATAGTTATATTTAATCATATTTTACAGTCATTTTTAGCTTAAAACATTAAGTAATTTTTCCAAAAATCATAAACGTCAAATTTGAATGCTTTTAAAATATTTATTTCTTAAAACGTGTTTTAGCAAGTAGTTTGTGACACTGCAAATAGACCAAGAATTATATCAATTACATTAAAATTTCATTATATCCAACGAATTTTTATCTACGCTGCTTTTCTTAACATTCAAAAGTTTTGCTAAAATTTATGAAAAGTTATTTTTTTAAAAAAAACATGGCGGGATTAACATGTCATTTATTTAATAATTATGACTCTTTAAACCTATTTATGTGTTCTTTAAGACAATGAAATTCTTCTAAAAATTTATTTTTGTAAAATTGGTCCTCGAGCCTCGTTGGATACCCTAAAACAATGATTCTCAAAGTGGTTTATATCGACCTCCAGAGGTCTATGACTATCTATAAGGGTTCCTCGTAAGCGAAAAAATAATTTGTGGCCCATGAGGTGTAAATGGGGGTCTATGATAGTGGCTCACGTTAAACCAGATTTTGTAACTATTTTTAAAAGAAAATTTAAACATATATGGAAACCAGATTTTATCTATTTCACATGTTTATTTACTAAATTCAATGTGATTAATTTGCTGTTGTAAAGTGAAATCATAAATTTTATTTAAAAAAGGACCATTTCAGCGTTTCTTTCCAGAATTAAGCTAAAGCAATATAACATTGAATGGTCGTAAATTTTCTCAAATTGTCTCAGGCAATCTGCCAGAACGTTACAATCTAAGTTCAGTACTTAATTGCCCTTTATCCAGATTTTGAAATTAGATTTGAGAATGTTTTGACTATATGGTAATACCCCATAAGGCAATGAATTCATTTGGTTATATTGACAATAATTTTTATTACAATGGAACTGCTGTTGTTGCTACTGATGCCACCGGATTGGGAAAGGCCAAATCGAGGCCCACAAAATTCATCATGGCAAAGGGCTAAGTAACGCCTGTCGTTATCCGTAGCTTTGATCACCATACCAGTGACAGTAAGATTTGGCTCGTTTCCACCCCAATTTTGAGGGAGGACAACTGGGGGTGGTCAGGGGCCTCCCACCTCTCTACCCCTCCCCCCAACAACACGAGAGGACTTGTGGCTCGACGGCTATTCAGAGTATCCCCATGCCGCAAAGGCAATATACATTTACAAACAACCATGTCTTCGCCGGGATTCGAATCCAGTCTCTACGGTACCGCAGTCAGCATCGCTAACCACTATACCGGTTGGGTGACACTGATCGGAATAGGCATTAACGAATATCTTAAAGTAAAGTTTAGAAATGAATAAAAGCAATTTCGGCTTTGAAGAAACATACCCAAATGATGGAACATCGTGAGAAAATTTATAATTGTGCTTTTCAAAGAGAGGAGTTTTAGCGTAGTTGCCAATCTTCAAAACAAATAAGTAATATAAATTTTTTTTTAAAGTTAATTCCGACTTAGATCAACAAAGAAAAATTTCCTTTTAGCTACTTTTTATTAAATAGTTACAATTAATATAAATATGTATATACATATGACGGAATCACAACATTAAGTGGTAATTAATTTATATTGCTTGTCATTAAAGTATCATATTGTCATCCAAAACAATCGTGTATATAAAATTTCAGTTCAACTGAATGCTTTAAAACGTGAGAAAAAACCTTTTCAAGTTTTGACACAAGTCGCCAAAAGGGTCGCTGAATCGCCAACGTGGCTGTATTTGTAATTCTTTAAATAATTAGCTTTATTCAATTAACTTTTATTAATTATATTTAAATTGTTGCATTGTCATCCAAAATAATCATGTATATAAAATTTCAGCTCAATTGAGCGCTTTAAAATGTATTGTATTAACGATTGAAAATTCCCCCAAGATAAATAAATAAATATATATATAGAGAGAGTGTGTGAGCTAATATTAGCAATTGAAAAAAAAACCCTGGTCACTACTAAAAGAGGAAATTTAAGGTTAAACCTGACAGGATTGTGATACCAAATGTTGAAATTTGTTTCTGAAGCATCAGATTCATCCCTACCACTTAAAACCTTTGTTTATTGTTTTGTTATTTTATATATTAATTAAATTTTAATCAAATTTATTAACAAGTGCTTCGTAAGTTTTAAACACTATACTTCACTACAGTTAGAAATTTATTTTTTTAAAGCAAGTAGCTCTATACTAGATGTCAAAAAGACATTTAAGTTGATCAATTTGCAAAATTCATTATTATATTAGCAGGGATCTACCCCAAACCGAAAAATATGGCAAGGGGGTCTATGAGATAAAACTGTTTGGGAACCTCTGCCTTAAAAGGGAACTTTGGGAACCTCTGCTTAAGTATGCATAAATAGCAAGAACTTTTAAAATATCCGATCAATTTTAAACAATGAATTAAAGTTTCTTGGTGGTGTTTTTATTAGATTTCTCTCTCTCTCTCAACTAACGATATATTTTCTTTTAAGATTTTTCTCCATTCCTTGAATGGTGTATTAATACATTAATTTTTATACAAGAAACTCCTTATTATATAGCAATGAAATATTCATTTCTCCATTAAATACGTAAATAATTTTTTTTATTTATCCAACGAAATATTCTCACGTTGTTTTCTGAAGCATACCAGAAAATAATTCTATGTGAAGTGTATATGGGAGATAATCGATCTTCTCGTATTAAATCGTGAGAATATTTAAGCTACTTCCATAGATCATTCGCCTAACTATTGAACCGGTCAGTCACTGCCATTTCCTTCAATTATCGTATAACGATCAAACTGATATCTGCTGGGTATTATCAGTTTTCTGAAGATGAGATACTGCTGTCTTTTGAACAGACACCTGAAGGAATTTTTTACCCAAAATTGTAGGATATTATTCCTTGAAGTAATGTTAGAAAATGGAACATTAGAGCAAGTATTGGTTTTGAAAATGCATGATGTGATTTTATCAATTTTTATATTTTAATTTTTTAAAATAATTTTTGGTAAGATTTGCTTAAGTTAATAAAAGGTGATATTTGCAAAGTTTTAAGTAACAAACGAAAATCCACTCGGTTGTAAAACTTGAATTTGGGCTTTGGTTACAAGCCGTTGTATATAAGGAATGTTTTTTGAATGCACACACACATATACACACGCACGCACGCACGCACGCACGCACGGTTTGTTAATTCAACCACGTTCCTTAGATTTTAGAACATATTAATAATAATGAAACATATTAATACATTTTAAAATAATAAAAATAGTATATTTATTGACACTTTCAGTAAGAGTCAATAGTAACAGAATAGTCAATCAAAAATAAAAAAAGTGTATGCATTGTTTTTCCTTTCAAATGTTATTGTTTGTTATTAATTAAAAACCATGCAAAGTGCGAGCAATTTTTAAATGCTTTTATGCAACGTAAAATTAACCAGTCTTCAAAAGTATACCAAATGTAATGTTGGAATTTTTGCGCAGAATGAAAAATTGTATTGTTTTTTCCTTCTGATTTTTGGATCCCGTAAGTTAAAACACAAATAGTGTTCTTTCTGCTTTTCCTTTTTTTTAAAGAAAAGTGTGTACTGGTAAATACTAGTAATGTAAGTGTCAGTGTTGATGCTATATTTAGAAAAACTATTACTTTCACAAAACTCTAAGAAGTTGGTACCAAATATTTACTAAAATGTCGATTTTAATTTAAAATAATTCAACAAATCAAAGCTACAACGAAGGAAAAAAAGATTGATTTGGATCTCTTAACGGAGATCTTTTTTTTTTTTAAAAAAATGATAGTTTTCAAAAAGTAATATTCTCTTCTTTTTCTATGCAAAGATCTTCAGTCTTGCCCAAATTCATTGTGATTGCTGTCAAAATTCTCTTAATGCGGGCTGATTTTCAATAGCTCTTAAATGAAAAATATTGGCTCAAATAAATAAAAAAGAAATATGCTAAATATAAAAAGAAATATTTTAGAGTATGTATTATAAATCTTTTCTTAAATAATCGATACATAAATTTCATAATTATACTATGGATCGTAAAACACAGACGCTTCCTTCATATAAGTAAAAATCTTGTTTATGAAACAGATTGAAAATAGTATGTTTTGTAAATCTTTTAAATCTCTGTAACTAGATTTCATTGACATTTCTATTACGAATTTCAAATTGTGACATTTTACTTTGTTTTTTATTCCTACAGTAAGCATAATCCTATTATAAATCAAAACAGGCTTGGTTCTATTTCCCTTCTGCATACAAACATAACTAAGTGAATTTCGAAAAACATCATTCGTACAGATGAAAGAAAAAACGCCATCGGCAATCTTTACACATCAATTAATCCTAAAAAGCCCTTCAACGCGTTCCTGGAGCACACTTTTGCTTCGGGCAGCAGTCTCAAAGATTTTCCAGGGACTTTCCAGTGGAAAAAGCACTCTGAAGGAACGGTATTTCATTCAGAAAATTCCAATATTCCACTCTTGAGAAAACGTTCGAAGTAGGGTTAACGACGCTAATAGGAGTAAAGATTTTAGCAACAAAGTGGAAAAAACGTTGAATGAAATGGACACGACAGACCGTAGCGAGAAACGGGTCCTTGAGAAGGTCTTTGTGCTACATTCCTCGTCACGCGCCCCTTGACTGGATAAATATTACCTTACGTCAATAATCGTCGAACCACAAAGGGAACGCCACCGATCACAACTGATCCGTCCGATTCCCCTCCTTTGAAAAGATACGTCTTTACCGACTGGCATGGTCACAGTTTGTGACACACAGACTTAGATTTGTACCATAGATGGAGATGGGCTTGCTTTTTGTCGACAGCTAATCATTTAATTTATTTTACGGGACTTTCCATTGTACAATGGAATCTATACTACAAATACTGCTGGCTATTGTCAGTCGTGATCTGAGGATTCATCTTATTTGTAGAGCTGTCTACTGGCGACGACAGAACGGCTGCATTTAGAACTTTACTTAACACGGCGAAACTTGGTGATGATTATTACGTAAAAAATGTCACGAAAATTTTCATTGTGTGCACTATTAAAAAAAACTAAAGGAAATTAGGTCATGAGTTATGAGGCAGATAATAGTGATGTAACTAGATTTTTTGTAAGCTTATATGATCATGAATAATTATTACCGCGCTTCTCAAACTATGGGGTGCGACCCCCTAGGGGGCGTGATAGCTCTATGAGGGGAGTGCAAGCATATTGAAAAGTCCAAAATAAAATATTTAAAATAAGTATTAATTTACTGAAAGGAAACAAAAAAAATACTTTCTGGCATTATAAAAATTAAATATACATTTACACTTATATAACGAACATGTAAATGTATCAGTACTGAACAATTTTTTTTAATAATTAAGGCTATCTTCGGTTAATGTAAAAGAATAGGGGCCGAATTCGGAACATTTTTTCTGGTTTAAAAGTACTCAAACATTAATATTTTATTCTGGCTACACTCTCCTGTAGAGAATCACTTATTTTATCATACTACTCATTTTTATCCGAGTTGACACATTTTTTTCTTTTATAAAATGTGTTAATTTGTTTCCTATACCGTAATTCTAAATGGGCTATCCCTTCCCTCTCATATTAAAATGAAAAACTAATTATTTATGAAATATTTTGAAATTTTAAAAACACTATATTATAAACAAATGCATAAGTTACAATGTCACAAATTTTTATAAAAACTGAGGTATTTTTTCTGTCCAAAAATGTGCTCCGCGTCAAGTTCACGCTCTCGTACGTATGGCGAAAACAGCCTTGATTTATCAACACAAAATTAAAAAAAAAGTTTAATAATTACTAGTGCATCATATTAGATTGTCATATACAAAATTTAATACTTATCTTGAAAATTTGTATTGCTTATAATTAAAGTCATATAGTAGCTTTAACGTCAAAGTACATTTTTAATGCATTCAATCAATTGTATGGGGAAGCGGCGATGAAAATTGTGATTGAAAATTGCGTCTCAAATACCCAAAGTTTGAGAGTTTATAAAATATCTTTTCTACATTTTTTTGATTCATTATTAAATGAAGTAGTCTAGTTGAAAAAGTAGCACCCTTGTGAGTGATTGGTAGTTAATTCAAATTTCTTAATTCGTATAACCGTAATACAGACAGAGCTGTCACTTGTTGTATAATTAAACTAGACTTTTTTTTAATGTGGTGCGGTTGTACTGAATGGGAGTCCAGTTCAGATTTCAATGACATCATCTGATCTTGATTCAAATTTTCAAGACATAATATCAGAATTCAGTGAACTTTTCAGCCAGGAAGAAACGGGAAATTTACTTTTTTAATAAAACGAGGACACAAATTTTGCTTATATTGTCTGCCCACAAACAATATAAACAAAAAAAATTGCTGGTTATATTGCTTATTATCTCTTCAAGTTTCGATTTAAATTTAGAGAGGAGTAGCCTCTAAGACCGGGGTAGCCTTACGTCGATCGCGATCGACAGGGGGGACCGGCAAGACATTTTGGACTGACCGCCTGAAGATTTTAGCAAGTATTAATTATATGCGTAAAATTCAAGATTGACTGACAGTACTCAGACTATATATATATATAAGTCTTCTACTGACTGTAACAACAAAAACTAACTTTAGATAAAAATGTTTCATTTTTTAATGCATTTTGAATTGTTTCATAATAATATGCATAAAATGCATTTAATTATATTTGTGGCTATTATTATTATGTTTGTATCTTGCGTTTTGATTTAAACGTTGTTTTAAAAGAGTTGTTACAAAAGGTAAGTACATATTCCGTATTTATTATTAAGTTATAATACTCGTAATAATAACCTTTTCCTTACCTCACCACACCTACGACACTGGGCAGTGGCGCACACAAGAATTTTTCAAGAGGGTGGATTGAGGGTCGAAGATCTACCATTCTCGTATCATACCTTAATACGTAGCCAAACATATTTCTTTGATTTTGTCGATTGTCGGGAACAAAGAAACAGCAAAAAATAAATTACTAAATAAATAATTAACACTAACTAATAAAAAATACTAATAACAAATACATAATTACATTTTACGTTCTTTTTGAATGGTATTATAATCAATCGGAAAAAGAAATCAAGGGCTAATGGGGAGGATCCGGACCCGTGGAACCCCCTTGCGTGCGCCCTTAACACTGGGTGGACCGCAACACACTGAAAAAAATTAGAAGTAGCCCGTATTCGGAAAAGTCTGTCCACCCCTGCTCTAAGACGAAATAAAGCAAGAAGCTAATCAAGTAATACATTATTCTTCGTATGATGCAACTATAATCGTTAAAAGGCTTTTTTGAAAACAAGAGTTAAAATTTTTAATTATTGAACTCTGTTCCAGAAAACACACAATTTTAGATTCACTAAAAGCTTGACAAAATCATTGATTGTTCTTGAAAAATCACACTTATGTTCTAAAGAAAAATAAATTTAATTTCTAATGTAACTTTGTGTGTCCACAGTCACATGTTAAAATTTATAATTAAATTCAAAAACATTTTTGAAGCTCATAAGACAAATTAAACGTTTTTACATAGAATAAGTTAAGGTTATAGAAGAAGGAAATACGTTAAAATGAAAGTTCAGAGTATTTATTAAAAATTATCAAATTGTTTTTTTAAAAGAATCGACGAAATGGGCTATATTTTTATATTTAAAGGAGCCAAAAGTTCAATTGCGTATCTTTTCGAATCAAACTTTTTGAGCTTTGAAATCAATAGCATTATAAAGGAAGACTGATAAATAAGAAAACAGAGTAAAAATATATTTTTTATATTCATATGTTTGTTTTTTATTGAAATTAAACAAATATTTGCTGTTCTAGATAAGATTGTATTGTAAATTGTCCGGTTATATATTTCCTAAGTACATTTATAAAACTCTTATCAATTAAAATGATTTATTCATACCAAAAGAAAAAAAAATGTCTCACAAACATTTTATTGTATACGGTTAACGATGACAAATAACATTATAAACAGAAAATTTTTAAATATTTATTATTTTTAAAGTACATAATTAGGGACATATATTTCCTTAATTAATAATCTGAATTTAGTTAAAAGTGTTCTATAACACTTTATTTCTGTATCACTTTGGAATAAATAAATTGTTCAAAACATTTTGCATAAAAGCAACTTAATATTCCCCAGTAACATATTGAAATTTTATCTTAAACTTTACAGCTATTTCCTCTTGGATGAAAAACATCCAAATTTATGTGCATATTAAACGCTGCAAGGGTTCTTACAACTCTTTATCTCCAGTTTTCTCTAAAATCCTTTTCCATCGCTAGAAAGGTTTGACTTTGTCTTTGACTGTGTTTTGATTAAAATACCTACTTAACATAAACTCAATAACCTGTGTCCTAGCACACGCACGATTTCAACTCTTCGCATGACTGCTCTCAGTAACCGACTACGTTATTATTTTTTAAAATTTCTCAATTAAAATACTTTCTCAGTTTCAAAGAAGCGATTTATGAAAGATTTACCGTTACCTCAGAAAATTACTTTCACTTTCTCCTTTATTACATGTTTTTTTAAAAAAAATAATTTAGAGTTATGTTCTTAATTTGTTCTGATGAATTATGTGGGAAACACACAAGTTTGTTGTTTATTATTATTTAAAGGATGTACAGTAGAAAGTGTATTTTTATCATGAGAGAAATTGAGTTCGAAGTAAATGATTATAAGCACTAAAAGTTAGAGGAAGAATAAGTTAAAATGGAAGTTTTCACACAAATACTCTATTTCCTTATATTTTCTATTTTACATTTTCAAAGAAAAGTGATTCTACAGTCTGGCAAAAGTTCAAAAGTGCTTATAAGAAAAATGAATGAAAGTAAAAGATTCAAAGAACTTAAGATGATCTTTTTGATAATAGTTGTAGTTGACTGATTCGCTTATATTATTCATTTTATGTAAATATAGAGAATGATACTCGAGAAGTTATAATGGGCATGGATCCTTTTGAAGTTAAAACTTCTTTTTTTTTATCAAGAGATAAGAAATAACGAATGCATAAACGTCATTTAACGTTGGATATAATGATAGTATTAAAGAGACATCTAAATTTTGTATCCTATAGTTTAAATTTAGAGCAAAAAATATTAGTTTGCGTAGGCATTATATGTCAAATGAAGTTTCTTATGCTATTATAGAAAAGCAAAAATACTGATAAATGAAAATTTTTATACAAAAACACTTTTTTTTACTAAAATAAAACTTTTGTTATTCCCAACCATTTTGTTTAATTTTCAAAGGAAATAATCTAGAACATAGAGAGAGAGAGAGAGAGAGAAAATTTCCCAACCTTTTTTTTGAACTGACGCCCCCTTTTCTAGTGAATATTTCGATACCACCCCCTCCCACTTCAGAGAAATAAGAGCGTACATAATATATGATGAAAACACGAATTAAATTTTTAAAAAATATTCTATTACTAATTGAATATATTTTTTTAATATAGGTTTTTTCTAAAGCCCAAAATTTTTTCTACTTTCAAATCTGAAATAGCTATTGCCCCGAATATACAATTTTAAATACATACAATCAACATAAGGTAACCAGTATTAAAGTTTACTTTTGTTACTACATAATCAGCGTGTTTTTTTAGTTTTTTTAAGACTATGTTTGGTTAATCTGCCCATGCCCCTCCATACAATCTCAAAACTCTCTGACTTATAATGGGTCTTTTAATGACCCCCCCCCGAAAGCCTTAGACGCCCATAAGGGGGCGTTATCACCCACGTTGAGAGAGCCTTAGCTCTCTGGTGAAAATTCCAGTACTTTACTAATACAGTTACTATGGCTGTGTATATAGAGTGTACAACAGCAAATACACATGTTAGATGCAATACAAAATTTTACTTGTACAAATACCTGTTGAGTTTTTTTCAAACATACAGTTTCTAAACGTTTTCTTGGTGTTTCCTCTAATCTAAAGGTCACCAAAGTGGTGTGGAACACTAGTGGTCCGAGAGAAAATTTCGCTGGTCCCCAGAAAAATTTAGTACCCTTGGCCCCCAGATTGCCCCCCAGAAAATGCGGTAAAAGTTAATACCCTTTTCTTAGCGAACAGTGATAAAAATTCTGTTTCAATTCTGCCCAATTTATTTATCTGAAAAGGCTTTTCATCTGTCACAGCCATCAAAACACCGTCCCCGATCTCAGCGTGAAATAAATGTCTTGCACTAACAGCATTAGATCCAAGTATACATAATCTTATTTCAAGTAAGCAGGGACATCCATCACACTAGTAATGTATAGCATTAAAAGTTTGATACACTTAAACCATTTTTTAATAGTTTTGTTTTTACAGCTTTTGTTTATTTTATTATGGTTTATTAATAAAGCTTTCATAATTTGGTTACACTTAATATTTTCATTTTATTAAGTAGATGCATTTTATGTGTTCTTACATCACAATTTTTTTAGAAATGTATTAAAATCCTACTAGTGGTCCGCGGGATTTAAATTATGAATTTACTGGTCCGTGAGGTCAAAAAGTTTGGCAACCGCTGCTCTAATCATTACTTTAAAAGTTGTTGAAATGAAATTCAGTTACAGAGTAATATTGCTCAACGAGAATATGTATGTTTCAAAATTTTTAGGGCATTATAGCATGCAAAATAGGCAGAATGCTCATGGGGCACCCATATATTATTATTATTATTATTTAACTTTTTATACAGATATTAAATAGTTAGCTATAATGTATTGTACTTATTTATTCAATCAGATTACTTCCTATGTTAAAGCAAAAAGCATATAATTGAATTAAATAAAAACATTAGAAATTGAATTAATAAAAATATTGAATTAAATAAAAACATTAGAAAAACCAACAACAAAATTTATGTTTTTTTCAGAACATAAATATATAAATGAAGATGTTACTTTAATGTACACATGGAGGAGTTCAACTTATGAAAACGTATTTTCACCCTTTTTTTCTTTTTGTAGATTTGTCCTTATAATCAATTGCGCCTTAATTGATATTAATGTAATTAGAAAAATTTTTTTTTATCAACATATACATCAAGTACAAGAATTCATGTATTTTGTTATAAGAAAGAGGATTTTGTTTAAAATTGAGAATTTTTTCCATATAAGCTTTCTTCTCAATTGTGTTAAAAGTTGTTGTACAATAATGTAAAAAAATAGAATTATTTTTGAAATAAGAAAAAAACTGTTTCATTTAAATTATATCATTTTATGGAAGTCGAAGACAAAAAAGTAGACTATATTGTAAAATAAGCAAATAATGAATAAAACTTGTTTTTAAATTAAAAGCACATTTTTTGCTTATTAGGAATGCTTATAAAATATAAGAAATATTTATCAGATAATCCTTGCTTTTATTTATTTGTTTGAGGATTCTTCTTATAGATGTGAAGTCTTGTTCAAAATAATATTATTATTCCATGCTTAAAGAAATTTCTAAAATAACTCGTGCGTTTCATTAATATAAACGAGGAAAGTTATCAAATATATTTCTTAAAAGTGCAGAAAAGGCCATTATAAAGAGTTTTATAAGCGGAATATAAAAATACTTAACCATTTATCATTCTTCTTAGCCTTGAATTGGATGATCCATGTCAAGTAAGTTACAATACAAATTCAAACAATTTGCGCTATAGGCTTTATGTTTTCTTTTCACTACTCTTCACTCTGTTATGATAATGTTTATTTAATTTTTTTAAAATGTCACTTCATATTCTTCAATTATTTAAAAACAGCATCTTCTGTCTAGACTGGAATAAGTTAAAATGGTCAAGGATATTAAACCTGATTTGTTTGTAAAGAGCTTAACTAGATAAACAAGCTAATTGCCATTAAATAGATTTATAGTACAAATCTATACATCCCCTTACAATAGATTTTAATTAAGAAAATAACAGACGTTTCAAATTAACTGCTTTTCAACATTCCATTAGGCAACCTCGCACCCATCTTGAACAATTCAATTTCCATAATAGCATCTGGTTGACAGATGAATTAAGTAAGGTCGACCACACAATCAAGACGTTACAGAATCAGGTCGAGTTTTTACTTTTTTCTAAGCGAATTAAAGTTCTGTTTAATGGGAAACGAATAACCAAAAGAGACGTCCATTAAAAGCTCGTGATTTAATAATTTTAGAGGAAATACTGGTAGTAAATCATGTATAAACAAACTATATAAATTATTTTAATCGTCTATTTTAATTAAAACGAATAGGATAGGATTGAAAAAAGCATTAGAGAATATAAAATAATTTTAGCGGATATATTGGTAGCAAGTCACGTAAACAAACTATATAAATTATTTTAATCGTCTATTTTAATTAAAAGGAATAGGATAGGATTGAGAAAAGCATTGAAGAATATTGTCTGTCATCGTAAAGGGTCATGGTTCTCCAATAATCGCTGGAATTAAATTAATTCAAATTAGTTCTAACAGAAAACTGGTTAAAACATTTTTTTAAAGTAAGGTGAAAATGAAAATGGCTTCTGCATCTAAATAATTATTAAATATTTAAATTAATTTTATGAGAAGAAGATTCGTGAATTATTTGTGGATGGATGTTGAGTTAAGAATAATAATCAAAATGATGGATTAAAAGCAGAGTTAGGAAAAAAGATAAAAAAACAACTGAAATTGCATTTTTCTATTTTTCAACCTCACACACACACGACGTACAGATTTTAAAATCCCGTCTCATATAAAAACAGTGGCGTACTTCCATCCCCGCAACCCCCGCATTGCGGGGGGAAGGGCAAAGCCTGACTGATGTCAAGTACGTACCCATTGTAAGAACCGGCTTGGGGTCCAAAACCTGACTTTGCAGGGGGGGGGCCCTAATAGTCTTCGTCACGCCACTGAATAAAAGTATTACTTTGATACCTTTGTTGAAATTGACCTTTGAACCATTTTCTTTATGTTGAAGGCATATGCATTAGTCACTAGGGGAAAAATAAGGCACTTTTATAAGTATATGTAATTTTTGTATGATATAAGAGAGGCATTAAAAACACCACCCACATAATAGAAATCACATTACATGGGATTAAAGTTTGACGTAAAATCTACATTTCGTATTGTTCCATGAACATCACAGAAATAAAGGTACTTTTTAACCAGTTAACTGTGATTGACGAGTATACTCGTCATGGAGAAAATGCATGATTTTGTATCACAACGAGTATACTCGTCACTTAACTCTTGTTTTAATAACAGTATGCTGGCAGTCGCAAACAGTAGAAGAGCTCTCTAGGGACCACCTGATTTCATTGCGGGCCAAGTGAGGACTGAACGTGGTTGCTATGAAAAACCATCCATGTTCTTTGCCCTTAATTTTTGTTATGCTATTTATTGTCTGAGTGTAACTCAACCCGATGTTACAAATATTGTTACAGTAAGGAGATATTTTATTGAACACAACACCGAATCTACCGTATTTGGTTTAATCTTTCAACGTCCAACGTTCTATACATGTATAAAGGGTGTTACCGAATTCGACCTACAAACTCAGAGGGACGATAATAGGTAGCACTGGGATGACAAACCAACTAAGAACACGGGGCGCAAACCACGCTTAGTCGTTGAAAATCGCGATAATAGTAACCGTCGGGAGGATGATGAGCCAGACGATGGGAGTGGCCAAACGAATGCAGGTATTTGGAGAACCGTGGTATTGTTGAAGAAACCTACACGTATGTAAATTTCCGACTTCTCCCGGAGTTGCTGCAGGAAGTACCAGCCACTGTGCACCAGAATGTGTGGTTCATGCACGATGGTGCACCGGTACATTTTTGCGGTACGTAACCAACTCTATAACTCTATGCTACATATCTCGGGAGGTGGTTTTGACGCGGGAGACGTGTTGCTTGGCTTCCATTTTTCCCTGACCTCTGGGACCACCTGAAATCGCTTGTGTATAAGACGCCGGTGGCTACAGTGGAGGATCTCACTGCGTGGATTGTCAGCACTTCATCTGACATCTCCAGCACACCGAATTTGCTTGAACGTATCTGACAGTCCTTCGTCCGACGGTGTTGTGTGTGCTTTGACATCTACGCGGCCGCAGTCAAACAATTCCTGTGACAATCACTTTACGTTGCATTTCTAACCTCGAGCTGTGATGCATAGTTCTTCTTTTATACATGATTTACGCGTAATACATGCATTTCTTACCTCTTATTGCTACTTGTCATTTCATTCTTTATCCCACCCTTCATAAATAATTTTGCGAATTAATCCGACTAAACGTGGTTTGCGATTCCATGTTCTATGATGATTTGTCGTCCCCATGTTGCGTACTATCCCCTTTCTGAATTTGTCGGTTGAATTCGGCACATCCTGTATGTGCAAAAGTTATGAATTAGGTTTAAGAGAAAACTTTTTGTCATGAGGTTGTGAAAATATCAAAAGAAAGAATAGAATTTTTTTTTGTCAAGCGCGAACTCGTTGTATTGAAACCATATCTACATTATATAAAAAGAGTATTTGCTTGTTGCCCGTATTGTAAGACCAACCAAATTACGAAAGTACATAACGAAGGTCATTTGTATATTTAAATTTAAATAACTTTAACAGCGGCTATTTCAAAAGGAAAAAAAAATAACATTTTTTTCTTGATACGGTTTTAAAAAAATGTATACGCCTATGTGTGTAATAATATTGTGAAGTTATATATTGAGCTCACACATAAATATTTATTAATTTGTTCTCAATAAAACAAAAATTTAATACTTTAGAACAATGTTACAAAGTAAGTAAAAGGTCTCCAAAAAAGAGAAGAAAAAACCATTATTCCTTAGCATTCATTAGTATGCACTGTAATCAATCATCATTGATGTGTGTTTAACTTCACGAAAATGGGCATTTTTTTTCTATTAGTACTAAAAACAGCCAATGATGAATAAGTTGTAAATTGGCGGACTTTAAAAAGTTCCCATTGATTGTTGTATTTAGGACAAAACAGTATAAATCACTTTCTTAACCTTACGCGTTGTAGTTTTTCGCTGACTTACATTACTGCACATACAACACCGTTAGGAAAATACCTGAAAGACAATCCTAATAAATGTAGAGGTACAACACAAGAATCACGCTAGCTATCTGTCACAAATGAGTAATTAAAGTTTCTCTACCCAGCGTACGCAAGCCTCAAAATTACATAACGCGCCTTTGCTCTTTGAACCTAATTTTCTAAAGAACAATAAGCACTAAAAGCCAGTAGTTTCTTACTTTGTTTCTAATGAAGTTCTAGAAAGTGTGATAATAATATAAAGTAACCATTTCGGTAGTATCTTTCTAAGCATGGACTTGTGATCTAGACGTCAACACTTTTTTTTCAAAAAAAAAAGGCATTTCAAATTATCACTTTACATGAATAGACGAAAAGTAATTACATTTGTTGCGACAAATATCAGCACGTGTGATATAATTAGATCTTACACCATGAAAAAGTAATCATAATAATTAAAAAGTAATAAAAGAAGTAATAAATATACAAATACAATAATGCCGTGAAGCTTCTTTATCTGTTTCTTGGAAAAAATCAAATTTTTTCTAATAGCCATCGAGTTTGACAATAGTCACCGATAAGGTATTGAATAACTGCAATTATATTTGAATTAGGAAGCAATGTATCTTTATACAAAGTATCGTTTTATATAAAATGACTTTTAACCAATGGTTGGTATTATTTTCTTCCAATAATAAGTAACTTGATTTTAATTTCGAGGAAGTTTCAAAAGCATCGATTCTAGATTTTCAATATCATTAACAAAGATATTTTCCTAGGATATTTCTTGTAACGATATGTTGCAATTATGTGATTGGTAATAGCTTTGTGCATTATACGAGGTGTCTTTGAAAAAAGTTCTTTAGAGTTCTGAATAATAGGGAATCGGAATTAATTATTACGATTGACACAAAAATTCGGGTGTGTCCTAATGAGGTCACGGGAAAAAGAACTTGCCAGGAAAAAAATCGCTTAAATTTTCTAATTGTGTATTTCAACAATGTTTTGATCTCCAAAACATAATTAAAGTGTTACGTGCATTTGCTTTTGCAAAAAAAAAAAAAAATGTAATAAACTTTGTCGTATTCTTCGATAAGCATTTAAAATATCAGATTGTCTTAAAATCAACGAACACAGCCACATATAATAAATATAATTATAATTATCATGATAAATTCTTGGTAAATATCAAATTTTAAGAAATTATTTCAAAGAATATAAAAATACGAAGATTTATTCTAAAATGGAAAAAATCATATTATCAAATTCATATATATATATATATATATATATATATATATATATATATATATATATATATATATATATATATATATATATATATATATATATATATATATATGTAATGAAATATCGGATATTTCAAACAACATTATATTTGTATCATTTAATAAATTGTATGGTTTTTTAATTCATATATATTTGAATGTTTATATTTTATATGTTAAATCTAGATATGGTGACCGCGTTATTCTAGTGGTCATGGTCACGGACTCGGGGTCATGAGTTTTAACCTTACTGTCACCGAAGACACACCATGTAAAGGGTTCGATGTACTTTAAACCTGACTAGGTTCAAAATCTTCCCATTGGTTTGAAGTGGAAGTTCGGGGACGAAGGGGCCAGCTCAAATGTCCTCCTTACTTGACTATGGAATAAATTTACGAGGTCCGTCGCTAAAATCACTCGCGTTGCTTTATAGTCCCATGTAAACAACACCCACTCATTAATCTATGTCAGGGATGGCGAACCATTGGCACGCGTGCCATTGGTGGCACGTGGCGCAATATTTTGAGCACACCACCGATCAAAACGGTTTGCATTTTAATTCAGAAACTATATTATTGCAAGTAACCCCAAACTTGGAAAACAATTTCAGCGATAAAAATGTACATGAGAAACCAGACAAAGATAGAGTTATTGAAGATGTTATTTCCATAATTGAATCTTCAATCAAGGAGTTTTTATTGAGATTTTCTCAGTTCAAAGAATTGTAAGAAACGTGCGCTCAAGTTTATTATATACCATGTGTGACATTATTTGATAAACTGAACTTGCTCCAATTCGATTCGTTGGAAATTGAAAAATTTGAAATGCAACTTATTGATTTCTAGTCTAGTTCAATATGGATTCAAAAATTTATTGAAACAAGGAAAAAGTTGGAATTGATTGAAACAGAAAGATTAACAAGCAATATAAGTAAAAATGCCATTAACGAAATTTTGATAACATGGAATTCGATTCCAGACACATATAACTGTTTTAAGAAGCTAGCTTGTACTATTTTAACCATATTTTTATCTATCTATGCTTGCGAGTGATTATTTTCAGAGATGAATAACATTAAAGACTCACTAGAAACCGTTTGGCAGATGACTTTAATTAAGCACGCATTCTGCTAAAAGAAACATTTTACAATCCTAATATAAGTTATTTGCCATCTATATATATAATCTGCAACAAAAGAAGTCACAATAATGTTACTTACATTTAATTAAATTTAATGTAATTAAAATTAATAACTGAAACATTTACTACTATACAGTGCAAAATGTATATTTTCGTAGTAAATAAAGAATTTTGTGATGTGGGTATTTACTTTTATTTTTTTCAAAATTACATTAAAATCAAAATTAAGTCAAATTATTTGACGGCACGTCTATACCTCATTACACATATTTTGAAAAAAAATGGCACGTTGATCCAAAAGGGTTCGCCATCCCTGATCTAAGTATATATCTCGGAAAATATTTTGTTCCCTCCTGTGTAGTACTTTAAAATCCCTAACAGACGTACAAAAGTTTGTATCAGTATCGTAGTTATATGAGGTCTGATTAGAATATTTTGTGCTCTAGATCAGTGGTTCTCAAACTTTCACTACTGGCGACCCAATTTTCAATCATAATTTTTATCGCCCCCCCAAAAAAATAATAATATATTGAATGCAATAATAATGCACTTTGGCGCTAAAGCTACAATACGATCATAAATATAAACCGTACAAATTAACAAGATAAGTATTAAACTTTGTATATATGTTACTTTTAAGTAATATTTTTTTTTTTACTTTTTAGTTCGATTCACTATAAAAGTGTGTTTTTTAATTTGTTTTAAAACTATAATTTATCTTATAGTTACTTTTACTATATGCGATAAAAACCACAATTCCAGTGAATAATTTAATTAAAAGAAAATATACTTACCTACTCTTTCAAGGACTTTTCAATTTTTCTTAGAAAATTTGAGAAAAAATCCAATAAAATTAAAGAAAATGTTCCAAATGTGCGCGTCCTTAATAAAGGACATAAATCACAGAGACACTTTTCGCTAACAACACAGGAATGTTATTTTCCAGCTAAACTATCATATTTTGTTCACGTTTTTGTAGTTTTGCTGTTGTTTGATGATCTACAAATAGCATTTTGAACTTTTTCTTCCTTGTGTTTTGAAAAGGCGAAGTGCTACATTATGGCTTCATAGTTTTCTTCATAGAGATCTTTAGGCAGCATTTGAAATTTTCAAATCAACTCAAATGTTTCATGTCTAACGCTTTTCTGATATTTACTTTCGCTATCTTGATTAATATGCATTATTTCAGTAGGTTCTTCAATTGCTTGATCAGTTTCAATTTCCTTCAATAGCGATCACAGATGCCCATTTTTTTTAATATTCTGCTTATTTACATTTATAAACCATAATAAGTCGTACAACACAGCAATCAAAGCTACAAAATTGTTCATGGGGAAAGTGTAGCATGCTCTAAAAAATGATTGTGTAAAAAGTTTTTCATTATGCGTTATATATTTCAGAATACTCATGCTTATCCATATATCATAAAATTCTTTCACATGGAAAAAGATGAAACAGAAATATATTATATATATATTTACAACTTCCCTAAAAAAAGAAGACTTAGATAACCATACCAGTAAGTTCGAAGGTCAGCTAAAGTAATATTTTAGGTTAAAAGAAACGTAAAAAGAAATCTCTCATCGTTCTCATATTGGCCGCAAAGCAAACAAATATATTTTGTAATTTGGTTATAGGATCAAAGATGGCTAATGAGCGTTTGAAGTGAATCTTTTATTTTTGATGATCACCAGATGATAAAAATAAATTATATCAGTGTAAATGTGTATTTTTTATTAGATCAGAAAGCATTTTGTTTTGCTTCATTCCAAAAAATTATTTTTTAAACCTTTTATTTTCAATATGCTCGCGCCCCCCTCCCAGGGTTACCCCCAGGGGGCGTGCCCCACAGTTTGAGAAACACTGCTCTAGATGGTTATCATTTAAATTTTATTAATTTTAACCATATATATACGTATTTATCATTGGGAAATTCTGAGTAATCTACGAAAGTCATTTAAATATTATCTTAATTATTCTTAACTCCTAAGCTACCTTCTCTTCTCTTTTTTATGCAATGTTATATTCAATGTGATAAAAAAAGTCAATATGAATCAAACTGTGTGTGTGTGTGTGATTACGGTATTTCTATCTATTATAACGAAACATTTTCAAGATAAAGACGGATTGGGATCAAAATTAGCATAAGAAAACATAGTAAAGATTAGTTATATTCTTTTTTAACCAGGGGATGCAAGTTACAACATTCCAATCCTTGAATAAATCTAGTGTATTTACCGGTTGATTTAAAATTAGTGCGACTCGTTTTAAAAGTGCATAACTATTTATGGTTAATTTCTATCGTTTTACTACTGGTTTTATTTGAAAAACAAAACATTTAAATTACTTATCTAACAATATTTATTAATGGGAGTAAATTATAGTAACGAAATTGGATTCTCAAACCTGGAACAAAATTTTAAAGCTTTTGAAGGATGGTTTTTGACATTCTGCAATAAATGAAGCATTTAAAAATCAAAAAGACATTTTTCTAATGTATTACTATCTAAATTTCAAAGCGAAATAAATTTTAGCTCGCTATCAAAAGCTCCAAGAAACAAAATGTGAACGAAAGGAAGTCCTCAATGAAAAAGAAAAAAAAAGTTAAAAAGAATTATCGCTGTAGAAAGTCCTCTGTCTCAAAACTTTGGTAAAGAAACTATAAATATCGCAATCGACAATTTTTCGTCAGATAAAGAAAATTGGTTATAAAATGGTGAATAAACCAGTCTGTCATCAAATGTCTACAAAGACCGCAGAAAAAGAAGAAAACGTTCTTAGCCTCTATATTTAATGTTACGCAAAGGTAGATAAAAAATATGGACAACTTCGGATTAGCTCTCATCTGTCATCTACAACTGGCGAAACGAAAATTTCAGGCGAAAAGTGTCGCAAAGAGCAGCTGTTTTGCAAAAGGCAAGTTAGCCATCAGGTGTTAGGGTATGGATGGAAATGTCCTCTCAAGGCTTAAAAAACCATTTTTTTGTGTAAAACCAAAGGATAAAATTGATGCTACATACTATCAGCAAAAGGATTAGAAGCACATGATCAAAGAAGTAAACGTCTTTACCTTCGGGGAAAAGTTTTTTTTCACCAAGATTTTGCACTAAGTCAAACTGCAAAATCTACAATAAAATGATTGAAAAATAAAAATAAATAAATAAATAAATTTTCTTCGTTATGAGAAATAGCTACCATCCCCCCAACTGTGCTCCTTGCGAATATTTTTTATGGGGATACTTAAAAAATAATGAAATAGATGTAAAGTAGGAACACTTATAGAGCTTCGAAAAGCAATCAAAGAGGAAGTTAGAAAAATTCTCCCAAAACTATTCGAGAAAGCTCTTTTGGTTTGTCTAAACGTTTACTTAAAGTATGCTATGCTAAAGGAAGCCACACACTGAAAATTTCAAGTAAATAACTTTATTCAATAAAAAATTATGATGCTCTGAAAATACCGTTTATGGAACAGCACAGAAAACATTTTTATATTCAAGATAAAGCTTAAAATGGAACATTTAAACCAAATTCATACTTTGGAATTCAGTTCTATTGATGGTAATCGTTATCTTGCAAAAAGAGAAATGAAGAACGAATGAATGAATATGAAATTGAATTAAAGAAATAATCGTGCGTGTGCGCTGAAGATGATGAAATGGTGCTATATTTTTTAAAGTGGATAGGAAATTAAAATTTAGGAGCCCATTTATTGAAATCAAAATTGATGAAAAAAGAAATAAGTGTATCTGCAGACACCAGGTATACAGACTATCCTGATTCCACTGATTAAAAAAGCAAGCGGTTACCATACGAAAAATATATTAACTTCTTACTTTTCTTCATTTTCAAATCTTTTTTTTTTTCATAACTTTAAAGTGATTATTTATTTTATGCTTTCGATTTTTCTGGAGATAGAATGGCTCATTCTCGAATTGGACGTAGTGTGCTGAGATTTAATTTTAATTAGTTTTTATTAGGTATCTCATTTTTATTTCAAAATCGGTAAGTTTCTGTGGTCACAATTTTTCTTTAACCATATTATTGTTTGATTGGTTTTTGATAGTTAATTTATTGATAAATTTGAGGGAAAGTAATCAAACGACTGAGTTCAAAATTATCGGCTATTAAAGACCCTCTTTTGATGTAACAAGGTGGTCGCGGTATCCTAGCGATTGTGGTCTCGAACTCGAGGCGAGAACGGAGTGTCATGATGGCTACTGAAGACCCGGCCTGTAGAGGGGATGATTGGTGTTAAATCAGCATTTCTCAAACTGTGAGGCACGTCCACCTAGGGGGGCGTGATAACTTTACGAGGGTGGGGGGCGAGAATATTAAAATGTCAAAAACAAAAGAATATTCAAAAAAATTATTAATTTACTGAAAGTCAACAAACAAAATATATTCTGACATAATCAAAAATAAAATACACATATTTATTTGCACTGATATAATATACTAATAAATGTTTCAGTACTACCCAATAAGTATTTTCTAATTAGTTTAACAATACTAAGTTAAGAACAAGTTTAATAATTACCAGTGACTCCTTGGACTTTTCATATATAAAATTATAATGTGCAAAAATTAACACTTATCATGATAATTTGTTCCGTTTATAATTAAACCCTTAATTGCCGATTAAAAGTTACGCGATTCACTTCCCAATGCCACCGTTTTCCACGTAAGCGTGTGTACGTGATGTATTGGGGGGGGGGGGGGAAGATAATGAATACATAAGTAAATCCTCTGAGAGAAATAAGTAAATACTTCACTAACACTGTCAAGGTCCTCTTTTATTGCATTCCAAAGCCTTTGGAAAAATTTTATTGATAGCAGTGCACAGAAAAGATCGTACTCCAGAAAGACGTATATATAGGGCAATTATCGCTTTGGCTGACTACGTTTATATACGCCAGTGTCACTTAAGAGATTAAAGTTGTATTGTAGAGAGCTTTAGCGTTAAAGTATAGTATTATTGAATTCAACACATTGTTATTCAACATTTTATTGTTGTTATTATGTGCGAGGAAAATTATGATTGAGTATTGGGTCACAAATATTGAAAGTTTGAGAAGCATTGCGTTAAATCTATCGAAGCTCAAAGTCACCCTTGCTGGTTGGTGTGTTGTGGTAGTTAAGAGGTGAAGAGACTCCATAAGGTGACATCCTTCTCACTTGATCCTGGTTCATAATTATGAGGTTTGTCGCCAATAGTGTGACGTAAATAAACATTCACTTACTTCATGTTAGGAGACGTGTTCTAAACGTAATATAATCCTCCCATCATCAAATGTAGAAGGTTCATAATTAATAGTTGAAGAAGTTAGAAGTTAGAGATATCTTATCCTGTTCAGCTGAGAAAAGTATTTATAAACATTGGAATTTATTATCAACTCTCATAAGACACTAACATTTATAAAAAGACTATTACGAAAATGAAGCCCAGTGGCTGAGTGGTAGTGTATCGCGCTTCCTTTCCACAGGTCCGGGGTTCAAATCTCGGACTGGACAAGACCACGACTCAACCTTTCATCTCTTTAGTGAATCGATAAATGAGTACGAAGCTTGCTTGGGAACTGAGGGTTTCGAGTCAGACTGACCACTTGACCGAAACATCTGCCCATGCACCCTAGTGCCCAAGGTCCCATAAACTGCGATAGGCACAGTAGGTCTTGTCGCGCATGTGCTGTTGCGCCCCTTTCAGTTCAGTTATTGACGAAAGTATAATTACCATTTTCTTAACTGGTGTTTAGAATCACGATTTCAGTCGCCAATATCTCGTAAAACGGATGAAGGTATGTTATTGCAATCAAACTTGTATTGACCGCAAACTATAGAAAAATTAGCGTAGCTCTCAAAATTTTGTAACAATTTAATTTGGCATAATTACAGAGGTAATTATTCTGAAAGAACTGCTAAGAAAAAAAAAGTTGAGACATTTTGTTTATAAATCTGTTGAAAAAAAGACATATTTTGAAGAACACCTTCCCGTGTAGTTTTTATGCCATTTCATCTGTTGACAATAAAAATGCTTTTGCCTGAATTTATTCATTTTCAATGTTTAAAGGTGAGTCAATTTGCTATACTTTTAAATTAATTACTAAGCTTTAAACGTATAATTAAATACTTCTCTATCAGTTCATTAGTTTTATTGTCAGAGGCAACGTAAAGGATAAATTAAGTATCTTTGTGTGTGATTCAAAGTTTTTTTTAATAGCTTTGCGTGTAGAAAGTAATAGATAAGGGTGTAACCTGATAGATACATGTAACATATATTAGTTAACTACATATTCTTTTTTTTAATGTGATAGTTACTTGACCTGACCTTTAGGCTTCTAGTTCAAAATTTATTTTTCTTGCTTTATAATTATTTTTCTACGCATGGAAATAAAAAATTTGTTTAAAATATTAAAGGTACGGTGTTTTTTAAACAGAATATGAGCTATTTTCTTATTAAAAAAATATTTCAGAAAACGTAACTTACGAATGCATAATAACTACTCAAAGTTACAATGTTAGCAAAGGCTTACAATATTTCTTAAAAAATTAAAAACGTAATATGTTTTTTATTTATTTATTTTTTTAATAATTCGGATGAAATACTTAAATACGTTCTTTGACCAAGGAAATTTTCCCTTTCATTCATGAGAGATACTGCCTTCTTCGCCATTTCGAATAATCCATGAAAGTGATGAAAGGTAAAAAAGAAGATTGAAATACTTTAAAATTATAAATTGTTAAGCCTGAAAATGTTCAAATTAAGCTCGCATAAAGTTTATTATTTAATATATATATATATTCTTTGGGTATACCCAATTTTAGAGACATTTTAGTTTAACTGCATAAAATAAGAAAGATTAAATAGAGGTAGGCTTGCGAAGAGATTCGTGTGCATTTATTAACGCGTCACACACTTTAACAACACGAGGGTTATTGGCGGTTAACCTCATAATTTTGAACCGCGATCAAGTGATGAGGATGACACCTGAGCCTTCACCCTATTCTCCTAACATCCCTACCCCACATTGAGAACTTTGAGCTACGATAGATTCAACGTACAAAAGCCCCTAGAGTGACATCTCAGCAGGGAGTGACGTCAGGACACGAATTTGCGACTTGACAACGCGGGCCGTAAGTCCGTGACCATGGCCACTAGGCTACCGTGGTCCACGAAGACTCGAAGAAATTTAGTTAAAAATATAATATCGAAGTAAGTCAAATTTTTTTATTTGTTTAGTACGTCAAGTCGAGATATAAATCACGACTATGATATGAAATGGCACAAATTTACAAAAAGACAACAACATATTTTTGAAATTATTTACTTTAACCCTTTATCTACCGACGGTACTTATAAGTACCACTGACTTTTACATAGAACTACCATTTTCATGTGAATATTCTGACAATACTTAGCAGGCATATTCTTTGAAGTCCACTCTTCAAAGATATAGGGCAGCACACGGGTTCTATGATGAGTATTTTAGCGGGGAAGGCGAATAGTTTTATATCAGAAATTACGTTTTCAGCTGTCGGCGTTTTCAGCGGATTGCGAAAATTATCATTTTTGTCCCGAAAAATAGTTAATGTCAAAATTTAAGTGTCTTATTTTTTGGTATGTTAATGAAGACCTTAGAAAATGGTTTGACTGTTTATTTTAATTGAGCAGTGTATATAATTCATTTTACAGTTGAATATCTTTAATTAATTAATTAGCTCTGACGGATTCAATTTTCCAAAGTTAAGTATTTTGTTTATATATATCCCTTAATTTTCAAAAGGGATGATAAAAAAAACTGCAGTAAATCATAATGCGGTAGATAAAGGATTAACCTGTAACGGGTATTATTCGGGTTCTTCTACTAATATTTTTGAGAAAAATATTCTTTAACTGTGATTTTAGTTTAAAAACCGATTTCCGTAGGGATGACTTAATTTTATGCAAATGTAACTACTATTTAAGCAATGGAGTGGCTAGGACTGAGTGGGTCCTGTATCAAAGTTCCTTGGAAGCCCTTTCTAGAGACCCTTAACACGTTCCGATATTTTGGTTGAACGTTTTGGAGCCCTGTATCATTGATACGGCGGTAGCTACGCCAATGTATTTAAGTGACTGTCGTTGAGTAGGTGAGGTTAATCGTTGATTGTTAAGCCTGAAATCCAAGTATTAGAAATGGCGAACAGCGACTGGGTGGCAGCGCGTCTTGAGATTGATAGTCGACGTAGAATCCACCAGGAATTGTGGAAGTAAACAACTTTGGAACTGATCGAGCTATCAAGCTTCGAGAAAGATCATAACAGGGAACTTCAAATCCAAATAAGTTAATTTCAGTAATCTAGTATATCCGGTTAAGGTTCAGAATTTCACATTGTTCCCAGAGTTATGCTGTAAAATTGCATATTTCATAAAGTGCTAAAGATAGAATATAAGTAGCTTTTTTATGATGATGTCTGCTTCTTCCTCAGGCCCTCTCACACCCGTGAACTTCCGGCTGTGACAAACCATATCGCCATAAATTTTTTAAAATAATAATTTCTGTTAAGCCTACTTGATTGCTTCATTCAATATTGCGTAGTGCAGCACACGTTTTCTTAAAATTACCTATTGCAGTACATTGCTCATTTTGCTAAAGCAAATTTTACTTTTCCTCTCGAGAAAATTACTTACGATATGAAAGTTTGTACTTGATAAGTAACTTCAACAAGCTTTTGAAAACATCTATTCATACAAAGTACGCCTTGAAAATTAAAACCCCATGATAATCACATGTGTCTCAAGTGTTTCAAAATTTGTATCACGTACATAACAAATAGATTATTAAACACTAAATCTAAAATCAGACACCGTCCCATCCCCATACTAACGTGTGAACTTAATGTACAATCGTGTTTTCTTTTGAGTTTTCCCATGTCCCGGGGCGAAGGCTTGGACAAGCCGATCTATTTTGGCGGCCAATTTCGCAAGAGCTTCGGCCCTGGCATCAACGGGGTGGTGGCCAATGCCAAGACTAACGGGTTTAGTTTTGGGCGGAGGCTGCACCTCACCCAAGGTCCGATTCCAGTATCCATTATCCTGGCGCGTTACCATAGATTGCGTAACGCAGCTCTCGAGAGACGCTATCGGAATGTAGGTCCTTGAGTTGGACTCTGTGTTAATGAGTCAAGTTGGAACACATAAAATTAAGATGCCTGCCTGATCATTCAGTGGGAGATAGTGTCGTTTGATCTGGAATGACCACATTTTGATCGCAATTTGCATGCATGGGAATGACTGCGATACCAGAAACTTGATCGCTAATTGCCTTTGGAAATAGCAAAGCTGGAGAGGTAGGGTGAATGGTATCGGACAGTAAATCAAATATATTCCATTACTTTTGGGTTTCCTCATACTTATATTTTTTTCACTTGAACCTTTGATAAATATCAAACGCATTTGCATAAAAAAAGAATGATTTGTGGAGCAGTTATTGACATTTAAAGCTTGGTTTGATATGAGAGGAGACAGAAGGTAGCTTTTTGTGAAGATCTCTGTTTCAGTATATATAAGATCCACGTTTCTTTCTTTTTCCTTTTTTTTGTTTTCTTAAATATGAAATCTTTATTGCAAATTATTTGTTAATTTCATAGGAAAATTGTTTTTTCAAATCCTAAAAGTTCGAATTACCAATGTTTTTGTAAGATGAATTAATGTTTTGTGATCTTACATGACGATATTATGGTCATGCATTGTGAACAACAGTCACTGGACATTAAAATTTGAGCGTTCAGTCATAAAGTAAAATGTAAGGGGAAAAAATTGCTTTATCTTAGATTTGATTAAAAAAAATGAAATGCAAGAATTCATTTATTTTTTGAGCATGTAGTCTGCAAAATTTTTTATGTAATTTCTGTTAAATACCTTTTTAAATATTATGTAAAAGTTCGTTACATAAAAATAAGTTTTTTTTTATTACACACACACACACACATTATATACACATATATATATATATATATATATATATATATATATATATATATAAATCTCGTTGCTTGCTAAAATTTTGTTTAATTTTTATATAAAAATGAGTAAATGTTTCGTAAATTTCATTTGTTGGAATTTTTGACAACTCAATGATTACTTTATAGAAAACATCGTTATATGTATTCTTATCTATCAAAAAACCCATGTTACTTGCTTTATTACACGGAGAAGAGAGCCTTTATTAGCGGACCGTATTACAAATCAAGATGAGGGCTACTGGCAACGGACATTGTAATTTTGAACATCGATCAAGTGGCGACGATGACACCTGAGCTGGCATCAACCTTCCCTAACAACCACACCAAAAGTGAAACACATTTACCGTGCACCAGCCCCCTCTGCACGACGGGTCTTCAGTGGCACCAGGACGTGAACCTGCGACACTCCGTCTACTAGTTCGTGACCATAACCACTAGGGTAAATTTAAATGATGAGGATGATACATCAACACAGATATCACTATTTTCAAGCTTTCCCGCAATCCTATTTAAGAATTTGGAAGCTTGTAACTTTTGATCTACAGTACCTCTGTGTGGTGGGTCTATCATGAAATCAGGACTAGAACGCTTGAACATTTTAAAAATATCATTTAATACTTTTAATATTGCTATTTATGAATTTTTAACCCTTATTCTTGGTTACCGCCGCCTATATAATTCGACAATGTGTGCATTTTTCAGCCGAAAAATGAACGAATTCTTAATTGTTGAAAACAGTTTGCTAATTTTTAAACCAGATTTGATTGCTTATAAAGAGTTCAGTTGTTTGTATTATATTTTATGTCATTTTATTAAAGTTAGCAACTTATATAAAAAAACTAGTATTTAGTTTAACTAACAACTTATTGAATATAATATTTAGAGTGTTTAAAATTAAGTAGTTTATTTAAACTTTTAACTCATTCACATTTTGGTACGCTGTTTTCAATTAGAAATTGAGTACTTTTCATGGAATCTTTAGACGCCTTTTATTTTAGTTTCTACTCTACTAAGATGTGGAAAGCTGTATATTGTAAAAATGCTTTTAGAAATATTTAGAATTAAAATATTTATTCTTAAAGAGAGAATCAATATTAAAATTTATTTTCTGTAATGTAAGAGGTTTTACTTTACTAAGAAATTTTCTTTACCTTTTTATTTAAAAAAAAACCGCTCGCTTCTGAAAATGTGCTTGGAACATGAAGAACTCTAATTTTGTAGTTTATAGAACATTTTTTATTAGAAAATGAACTTACAATTTCTTTTAATGTATAGAATAACATTAACTTCTTGTATAAATAATTGTTAGAAAAGTTGTTGACGGCTTGTCCCTCTATTGTTGTTTTTAAATATTTTAATTACAAATGCAAACATTGCAACAGTGAAAAAAGATTGATTTAAAATAATAAGGAAGTTTTTTAAATATTGCATCCTATGGTTTGGTAAATACCATATTTCAGTTTGAAAAAAAATCGTCTTGAGTTTGCAAGATAATTCGGTTGCAAACGATTTTCAATGGTTTCCATTGTTTTTGTTCATATTCAAGCGCGTAGGAAATTGTGATGGAAGTATTTAGGTTAAAAGATTTCTATATGTATGAAAATCTCCTTAACTATTAAAATTTATTACTTCCTTTGAAGAAAAAATTCTATTTTGAATTTCCATTTAGCTCTTCAAAAACGTGCAACCAGTCTTTCAAACTATTCTTCGGGAGAATCTTGACAGGTGTTTATTAAGAGTAAAATATTCACAATGAATTTTAAGTCCATAGGAATAAATTGCTTTTAAATCTTTGTTTTGTATTTTCATTTTTATATCGTTCTTTAAAACATTGGGAGAATCAGACACTTCCGTATATTTATCTAGGAAAATTTTGACAAGTATGCCTAATACTGAGGAAATTGGTTATATCCTTTAGTTAATTTATTATATTCAATTAAAAAAATATCCAGCACACTATTCCTCTGTAAAATAGCCTTGGTAAATATTTATTAGGATAAAAACTTTTTTAAACTATTATTATTTTGTAAAAAAAAATGGTTTCTATATTTATTTGTTTTAGTTTTTAAGTTCTAGAGAGATTTCATTTTCTTTTGTAATTAATCTAGAAGTAACAACAATGATTAAGATTAGCATTTGCATATCAACAACAAATTTATTCACTGAAAAGAAGAATTGATAACCGTAAAATTTAGCGTGTAACGCGCACCCGTACTTTCGAACTGAATTTTTTAATTTTTAGGTATGTTCGCCGTATAACGCGCAACTCCTTTTGCCATTGCATGTATACATTTCACGTTGCTTCGTAAAATTCTTGTGTTTTGAAGTCATTTATTCAAGGTATAGAAAAATAAAAAAAAATATTTAGCAGTTAGAAAATAAAGCTATCACCTTTTAAACGTATTGCTATAATGTTAATTCGTATCATCATTTCTAAACATATTCCTTTTATAAAAATAAAGAATATTTAGCACTTAGAACATAAATTATTTTTATTCACATGCATGAGTCTTTTTTCCTTTTATCACATAAAGAACACTTTTTTTGTTTGTTTTATTTGTATAAATAATAAGCGTTTTCATTTTTAGGATTGCACCTTTTTAAGGGGTAGGGTCTTTTAGTTGCCAAATCTGGAAACGATAAAATGAATTAGTCGCCAAATCTAGAAATCCTTAAAATCATTCTTTTTGACGATCTTGATCAGGACAATGGAACAAAATTTTGAAATTATTGTATTGTCATCGGTCCTTGACAAGTGTGCGAAATTTCGAATTAATCTGAGCTTTTAAAGTGTGCAAAAATCGAGTCAAAATATTCCATTACATACAAGTGAAACTTATAATAAAAAAGAGTTACATCCAATTAAATTGGCTCTCAAAATCTTCCAATGGAAATCAAAATATTTTTCAGTCTCTTTCTCTTTATTTCTCTTGACTTCCAGTCATCACGGTAGCCTAGTAGTTATGGTCAGGAACTCGTGGCCAGCGTGTCATGAGTTTGAGTCCTAGTGACACCGAATACTTGCAGTGTAGAGGGACTGATACGCGTTAAATA
The DNA here is from genome assembly GCA_019973935.1 of Trichonephila clavipes. Classification (NCBI taxonomy): domain Eukaryota; kingdom Metazoa; phylum Arthropoda; class Arachnida; order Araneae; family Nephilidae; genus Trichonephila; species Trichonephila clavipes. Next base: position 627,905 of record BMAU01020473.1, read on the forward strand.
TGTCAATGCTCAAAGTGCTCCAATTGGAGTGGTGTGGCAGTTCGGAGAGATGTCGTCCTTGTCACTTGACTATATTTTCATCTGAATTTCTTCTTATCTTCGTGGACCAGAGGATCTTAGTGGTTATGATTACAGACTTGTGGCCCGCGTTGTCAAGTCGCAGGTTCGGATCCCAATGTGACTCTCTGTACCACCATGTACAGAGGTTTATGTACGTTAAACCTGTTGTGGCTCAAAGTCCTTACGCTGATGGGATAGGGAAATTCGGAGAATGGGGTGAAGGCTCACGTGTCATCCTCATCCCTTGACCGCTGCTCAAAATTACGAGGTCCGTCACCAATACCCCTAATGTTACTTTACAATGCGACGTAAACATTCATTCCTTTTAGCTTCCAGTGGTGACGATGAAGAGCTGATACATGATCAATTTGTCGTGGCTCAGTACTCACAAGTGGAAGTTTGAAGCGTAGGATGTTAGCTTAGGTGTCATCCATTTTACAAGATCCGCGCCAATAGCAGCTCTCGTGTTGTTCTTAAGGGAGATAAGCCCTTAAGACATTGATAAACAATCAAGCAAAAAAAGTCCACTAGACGGTTTATTCATTTTTTGCAAAAACAGTAGACATATGAGTCGAACGGTAGAAATCGACATATTGCCCTTAGTTTTAACAATTATTGTAACTTGATAGCTTTCTTCTTTTTCTTTTTGTCTTTCATAAATGTTATCTGGAAATTGCGTAGCATAAGTAACGATTCTCATAAAAAACCCACTTTGTAACTCAATACTTTTATCAAAGAAGAAAAAATAAAACATCATTCTTTCCACTAATACATAGTTAAGAAACACAATTTTGCTTAAAACTTTTCTTTCCTTCAATATATGTATGCCATTTTATTGTTGAAGATACTAACTATTATTATTGGGCTTTATCATTTTTGCTATTTTATTACAGCAATATAATATATAGTAGAATATATATATATATTATAACATAATAAATATGTAATAAAATCTACCAAATATATTCCGCCTTAATAATAGTTTTTTTAGTGTAATAAATTGCCTACCTTTTGAATTTTTTTAGAGTATACATCTAGAACCAGGAAGGGTCTATAATAAAGAAAAAGTATTCGTGACCACCACTGGATTGACTAAAAAAATCCACATAAAACCGAAAAGGTTATGAATTCATTCTCAGAAGCGATGGTAGCTCGAAATAAATAAATAAGACTTTGTTGTGGTTTAAATTTTTGACCTCTTTAGATTGTTGTTCATGTTTCTAATGCCATCTGTCTGACGTAGTCAGATCGAGGTCCACGATATTCAACATGGCAGGGGTCTAGATATACGCTTGTCGTTATCCGTAGCCTTGAACACCATACAGGTGACAGTACGATTTAGCTCCGTTCCACTCCAATTTTGAGGGAGAACAGCCTGGGGGAGGGTCAGGGGCCTCCCACTTCTCTACCCCTCCCCCCAACAACACGAGAGGACTTGTGGCTCGACGGCTATTTAGAGTACCCCCATGCCGCAAAGGCACTATACATTTACAAACATCCATGTCTTCTCTGGGATTCGAACCCAGGCCCTACGGCACAGAAGTCAGCGTCGCTAACCACTATACCGGATGGGCGACCCCCTTTAAGTTCTAACAGGAGGTTCTGTGTTGAAAATAGAAATGTAAGGTACCAGTTATTTAAAATAATCTAATGGTCATGGTCACGAACTCTTGGTCAGCATTTCATGAGTTCGAGTCTTAGTACCCCTGTTGGTCGCAGTAGCCTAGTTGTCAAAGTAACGGTCTCGTGGCAGGCGTGTCATGAGTTCGAGCCTAGTACCTCTGAAGACCCACCATGTAGGGGAGAGATGCACGTTAAATCTGTCAAGTACTCAAACGTCCTCCCATTGGTGTGGTGAGGAAGTTAGGAGTGGGGGTGCTAGCTCAGATATCGTCCTCGTCACTTGACCATCGTTCAAAATTACGAGGTCAGTTGCCACTAGCCCTCGTGTTGCTTAGTATGCGACATTGATGAATATTCACTGGTTATTTGAGCATTTCTCAACGTTAAGTAGTCTCCAGTAACTCTCATGTAAATCTAAACCGGAGAAAACTAATTCAAATTAAAACTTTCAAGCAACACACGCGTGAAGGATCTTGCAATTCTGAACCATGGTCAAGTGATGTGGAGAGCACTTGAACTGGCTTCCTCCTCTGCTAACTTCCACACCACACTAACGTGAGCACTTTGAACTACAACAGGTTTAACATGTATCAGCCCCTTTACACGGCAGTTCTTCCGTGGTACTAATTTATGACACGTTGGATACGATTTGTGACCATGACCTCTCTCTCTAGGGTACCGCGGCTACTAGGGGAAAATGTGTAACTTTAGAATAGTGTCACGACCTGGTGGTAGCGGGTGTAAAAGGTTTCGAGGAAAAAGCAGACATGATCTTAAATACAGCTACTTTTATTGTCTTTAGCACTTAGTGAAATATACATTTTTATAGCTTTACTCCGAGAGCAATCTGAAATCTTAACCTTTAATCGGATATACTAGATTATTGAAGTTCACTTATCTGGATTTGTAGCTCCTTCTCGAAGCTCGATAGCTCAGTCAGCTCCAGTGTTGTTTACTTCCACAATTCCTGGTCGACTATTAATCTGAAGACACGCGACCACCAGAAGCTGTTCACCTTTTCTAATGCATGGATTTCAAGGTTGACGAGCAAAGATGAACCTTTAAGTCACATGCTCGATGATAGACACTTAAATAGTAGCTATATTTGCATAAAATCAAGTCATCTTTACAGAATGCGGGTTTTAAACTAAAATCACAGTTAAAGAATATTTTCCTCAAGAGGATTAATAGAAAAACCCGAATAGTACCTGTTACAATGAAGTGAGGCTAATTTAAACTAAAACGTATTATAATAAACTTTTTTAACACGTTTTCATAAGCTTCACCTGTATGTAAAGGAATCTTTGAACTCAATTTTTACCCACTTTAGAAGGTCAGATTAATTCGAAATTTGGCGCCCTTGTCAAAGACCGATGACAATACAATAATTTCATAATTTTGTTCCATTGTCCTGATCAGGAGCATCCGGATTAACTATTTTTCATTTCCAGATTTGGCTACTTATTCCAGATCCCACCGACTAAAAGATAAGGTTACGATTCTAAAGCGAAAACGCTCAAGTCAGCAATTTATTACCATAATATAAACAATTGCTCTGTTTTTCTGAAAATGGAAGAAAATAAAAGATTGATTAAAAAACTAAAAAAAAAAAATTATCGAACTAAAAAAAATGCAAAATAAATTGTAGTTTAAAAAACTAAAAAACACACTTTTATAGTAAATCGAACTAAAAAGTAAAAAATAGTTTTTAATATAAGAATAACATGATTATATGTATAACGAGAAAATTAAAAGTCATTGTGGTAAAAGCGTGGAACGCTTCGTACTACATTTTTACACTAACTCTGCCTTTCGAAATAAAACTAGTAAGAAATTACAACAACTGATATTGAGCACCCCACGCTTTTATCAAAATGCCATTAAGGTGACAGAACACCTTTAAAACTCAATTTTTGGTTAAAATATCGATTTTTCGTTTTTGGTCTTATATTAAAGTTCAATCTTTTATCTTTGTAAATCTGTTTAAATTTTGTTTCTATCTTAATTAGAAGCCGAGTTACAGCTTTTTCAATATTACTTAATCATCAATTTCTCGGACCCGAAATAATTTCTGCTAACCGGAAGTGGCCGAGTTGTTTGTTTACGTTTCTCTTTCATAGTATATGGCATGAAATATTATAATTAATATACAAATAGTTAGTCAGAAATTAAAATAGAACATTTAAGAATAAATATAAATGTATTTGGAAATACATTTTTCCTTTTTTATGTGTAAAACCTGGCAGCAAGTTTGTTGTTTTGACTTTATTTACATATGCGTTGGATTTTCATGCTGAAAGAATTGACAGCGTAAAAAAGTTTATTTGATTGTTTTATTCAGTTTTATTTTAACTTAAAAATAGTTAAAAGTATTGCTAAAAAGCGCAAGCGGCAATTTTATGGTAATAAATTCACAAACACTTCGAAAAATAATAGCACTTCAGCAGTTCTTGAATGTACTGTCAGCTGTTGGGAAATGAGATTTTATCAACTGCAGAAGAAATAATTGCTTGGTCCTGTGTTTGGTAACAGAATCGTTGACCTTGAACTTATTGTGGAAGCTTTTTGCTCAACTTTGCTGCCCAAAATATTTTGCTGAAAAAGCAGAACTATTCGAGGATTCCTGATATGGATTGTGCTTCCATTTTACACTAAAATGTAAGTGTTGTGACTTTTTTTTTTGCATTTGCTTCATGAAAAAAAGTTGTAAGTGCACCTGTTATAAATACCAGGCTAGTATATGATATGCGGCAGATAGGCAAAGGTTTTGCTGGGGCATTTAAATTATGCTCAACATTAAATTTGCCTCGACTAACCAAAACTGCTTACAAAATCAGGATGCAAAGCTTTTAAAAGTGGTTCAGGAAGTAGCTGAGGAATCCATGATAAAAGCTGCTACTGAGATTGTGGACAAAAAACAAAATCTATCATCCGATATTGTAAAATGTGGCATATCGGTGGATAAGCACATGGCAGCGAAGAGGCTATACATCTATGAATGGCTGTGTTGCTGCAATATCAGTTGATACTGGTAAGGTGTTAGACATAGAAGTTATATATATATATATATGTCGTCCTACTGTCCAACATGTAAGAGACTTCAGACTATGCCAAGAAACTTGAATATGAGCCGTCAAAAGCCGACCACATATGTCAGTGTAATTTCACAGGCTCTTCATCAAAAATGGAAATTATGGGGGCTTCCCGAATATTTCTTCGATCTGAAAAAAACCGCAGACTGCATTACACTCAATATTATGGGGATGGCGACTCAAAAGCTTTCATGAGTGTGAAAGACACTTATGGATTAAACAGTGTGACCAAGTTTGAGTGCATTGGCCATGTACAAAAGAGAGTTGGTTAGCGTCTGTGAAAACTAAAACTAAAAGACTGTCTGGAAAAGGCAAATTAACTGATAATTTTATTGACAGACTTCAATCTATTACGGAATTGCAATCGCAGCAATGTCGGTAACTTAAATGCCATGCAGCAAAATGTAATTGCTGCGTTATATCACTGTGCATCAAGTAATAAGAAACTGATGCATGGTCAATGCCCAATAGGGAAAGAAAGCTGGTGTTATTTTCAGCGGGGGATGGCAAATGGAACAAAATGTTCCACAAAAATATGCTGGTTTATAAAATGATATTTTTAAATAAAATTAAACCAGTATATTTAGAACTATGCGACAAACAGATATTAAGTAAGTGCTTGCATGAACGCACGCAAAATGCCAACGAGTGTTTTAATGGAATAGTTTGGCAAAAAGTACCAAAGGAAGTTTTTGTTTCGCTCAAAACAATTAAATTTGGGTCGTATAATGCTATTATACACTTCAATGAAGGATTAAATGGGTGTCTAAAAGTTTTTAATAAAATGAATATAGAAAACCCTGGGATGTTTTACCTTACGGGGATATAAACATTTAGATAAATGCAGAATCCGGGAATCAATTCATAATGCAGACCCCAAAACAAAGAAACACAGAAAAATTTTAAGGGCACTTAAAAGAAAAAAAAAATAGTGTTTTAGAAGTTAAAGAAGGAAAGGATTATAAATCTGGTATATCTTAATAAGAAAGTAAGTGTTTTTCTTGTAATCATATGAGTTTAATGTTATTTTTGTCGTTTTCTCAAAATGAGTTTTTCACATTTTTTTTTCTTACCGCAAAACACAATATCTCAAAAAATTATGCTTGAATGAAATAAAAATTTTATATGTATGTTTTTAAATACTTATACAGGGAATAGACCTTTCTTAAGAGTTTGTGTTGAGTAGAATTTTTTTTTATATAGCAATAAAATGAAAATTACAATAGCTTTTAAAGAAAATGTCAACGTATAGAAGCTCGAAACACAATAACTTCCCACGTAATAGTTGTATTGCCAAAATAAGAGTCTATTCCCTAGATAAGGTTATATGCTATATTATTCAATTTACAAAATGTCAATATATTTATTTTATTTTCAGTTATCATGTTTTGCGTAAAGTCTTATTTTTGCTTATTTTTTAATAAAATACCCCTTTGACACTAAAAATGTATACTAACAAAACTTTTTTGGGTATTTTTTCTAATTTTAGAGACCCATAAGGTCATACAATATGCATTTACAGGCAAAATTCAGGTTAATTCAAAAATTTTCTTCGAAGGTGTTCTGTTACCTTAATTTTCTCGTTAGTCATTTTATTCTTATATTAAGGTGACACAGTACGATTCAATTGACAAAAATCGGTCAAAACATCAAATCTAATTTTCTTAGCCTAAATTATTCTTTATATACTTTTCTATAACCTCACAATTTAAAAGCTTTAAATTTAAAAAACGCAGAATTATGATAACTTTTACGTTCGTTTTTATTCACATCCCTATGGCAAATCAAAACTTTAAACTTACTTATCTCAGAAAGATAAAATAATTAGTTTTTCTTCATTTAAAATGCCAAGGCTTTTTTTCTATTGTGCCTAATGCTTTGAATTTTTTTTACCCATTGCTGATATTACATGTAACAAAAGTTGGTATGCATTTTTGAATCTCAAAGCAATACTTATTTTTTTAAAACATAATTGAACTCAGAGTTTATACATTTTTTAAGGAATTTTCAATAAGCATTCATAAAAAAAGATATTGAAAGAATACCAATTATGTAATCGCAAAACCCATACCAACTTTTGTTATACATAGTTTGATGTACTTGTAAATCAAATTTCATGCGTGTACGTAAATTTTTGTATATATATATATATATATAAGGAGTAGCATTTTAAAATCACTTCACAAATTTCAAGTTTTTTCCTTAAAAAATTGTTATGAAATTATGAGCGCAAAATCTTTTTTACATAGTATACACACATAGGAGGCAACCAAAAAAATTTTAAAAATCCTTAAACTAAAAAATTTTGTGCGTAAATCTTACCATGTCCCCTATATTAAGAATTAATTTTTACCTTTTAGTTCGATTAGCTATAAAAGCATGTGTTTGTTTTTAAATTCATAACTTAAATTTTTTTTAACTCGGAACTTAGTCGAAATATGTGCAATAAAATAAAGTGTTAATATTTGAAAAACAAAATATTTTTTTTATAGATATAAACTTAATAAAAGTTATGCGCTAAAAACAAAGCCACACTGCATTAGAATTCCTAATTCGAAATAACAGTTTTTATTATTTTCGTTATCTGAAACTGAAAGGGAAGTGCAAAGATGAAAGAGGGACAAAATATGCTTTCCCCTTCTTTAAGCTTTTGAACAACTTGACCTTGTCCTTGATAAGTGAGAAGATAATGCTAGATAACACTCTACTAAAATATTCGTGCTCGAAGATTCCTCTATTTCCACACCGAAGACAAGTCATGAATGAATAAGACGGTTTTTTTATCAAGAGAAAGTGTTATCGTACCATCTTCAGTCTATGTTCTAAAAAAAAAAAACTTAGGATTTTAAAGAGCAAATTGTGTCTAAATAGACCTTTTACAGAACTGTTGTGACTGTGACGGTCTAAAAATTAGCAATTTAAATTAGGGATGATTAATTTTTAAGATTAAGCCTTTAATAAATTTTTTAAAAGACCTTGATTATATGTTAATCTCTATTTAACTTTGGTGTTCAGAGAAATATGTCTCTATGTGTGAATGCGGTTATATTTGAAATTTCACTCCGTAGCAAATCCAATTCATTGAATAAATTTTTTATTTTGAATTATAATTGGTTATTTATTTATATTATTTAGTTAGAATCGTTAATTATCGTGTTTCAGAGAGATAGTGATAATAATTGTGTGTAAAGAATACTTAAACAGTGTAAGTAGTTTATAGCTGGATGTAATGCGTTTATATTACTCTATGTTGAATTTATGTTAAGGTAAAATTGAAATATTCACAAGGAACTCCGTTCCATACATTATAATGGCGATTTAATGGAAACTACGCGAAAGCTTGGAGAAAGAGCCAAATTGGCATCTATTTTGGCGACTTGGAAACCATCTTGGTGATCATTTTTGGCAAGTTCGCGACCCCATGGATTCTTCTGGAAATTAGCGAAGAAATCTCCTGATATACCGATCTATGACGCAAGCGGATTATTCTTGAAAGATCAGTGAGACTTTCTCCGAAACTGTGAGTAAGCTCGTTTTGACCGTTGAGGAGTAGTAGAGTCGAGCAGCGATTTGTTATTACTTCGGCTATTGTGTAGGACGAACGTGTGCTTGTGAATAATCTTTTACATACTTGTGTTTTAGACACCGGTAGTTGTGTCTGAGCGCCGTAGAAGGTCTGAAAGCCTTCTGAGATTTACTTAGCTTATATGAGTATTGTATCCTGTATTATCATTGACAATCAATTTCCATAGCTCCTGAAGAACTGTCTTGTTCTTTGCGACGATTTGCGTAAAACTCGCGAACCTCGTAACAATATGATTAAATACTTGTATGTGTGTTTGTGACGAAGGAGATATCTGAAAATCTCATATATCAAAACAGTTTTTGTATTTAAATTAAGATATTTCTCGTTGATTATGCATTAATTTTTATTAATTATTGATAAATATTGATTTTAATGTTCTCAGAGGAATGTGGATCATACCCGGAATCATTTATAACACTTCCATTTCTTTACCAATACATTGTAATAGATTTTAATAGATTCGAGTTATTTACTTATGATGATTGTAAAATTAGTGCTTATGAGAAAAATGTTTCTTCAATTTTTATTTAGAAGTATGCATTATGAATTTTTTCTGCTGATGAGGTACTTTTTTCACTTCAAAAAGTACAGTCGCTAATTATTCTGCAATATAGGTCTCACATTCATAAAATATTTCAGCACGGATTTCCTAGACCCCATTAGAAAATACTGAATAAATAATTAAAAAGATAAATTGTGTGAAAGTTACTCAATTTCTTCGATCCCTTTCAATGACCTTCAATCAACCTTTGACTATTTGATAATAGTTTTTAATGCTTGATATAATTACAAATAACATAGAAATGGTTCTACAAAATTTTTCTCTTCAGAAGTTTATCATTTATTTTTTATAGCATAAATGCAATTATTAATTTTTAAATATTATTGATGCGCTTTAATAATTTCAACCAGCATCTAAGAAACTTTCATAGAAACGTTTGCTGAAATTCTTTTCTAAAAACTGTCTCATTATAACTTATTAAAAATATTCATGTTAGAAAAAATTTTTTAAGTTCATTTTATGTTTCACAAAAATAATAGCTAAAGTACCTTAAAATCCGGTGTATAACGCGCACTTTTAACAAAAAAAGGAAGAGCGAAATTTATCAGGTGAGTGTTGTACGCCGGGTATAAAAATGATACCTTCAAAAGTAAAAAGAAAAATAGATGAGCATAAAAAAAGACTTATACTTCTACGAAGATCGGAATAAAGTTTATTTAAAAGAAATGCCATACCTTATGAATTTAAAGAGTTGTTTTTCTAGAAATATATTATGCTTTAAAAATCCTTGGATAATGCCTTGAATAAATGACTTTAAAACAAAACATAATTGTCGACTTACATTGCAGGTTCCTTCGTAAAAATGGTGGGTGCACGTTATGCGGCGAATATACCTTAAAATTAAAAAATGCAACTTGAAAGTATAGGTGCGCGGTATACACCGGATTTTACGGTATACTATTTTCATGCTAAGTCATTAAAAATTGCGCATAACATTCATTATTAACTGTATAATTATGACCTTCTTAATTTAGTATTTAAAAATATCCCTAAGTATAATTATAAATATATATAAAAAATTTTTACCAAAAAAAGTTATATTCCTATACTTAAATTTAAAAAAATTATAAAACACCCTTTTATAGTTCATCGAACTAAATTGTGACTTAATCTTTTAGTCGCCAAATCTGGAAATGGGACCTGAATTAGTCGCCAGATGCGGGATGGAATCTGAAAATGGGAAATCGTTAATCCTGATCAGGACAATGCAACAAAATTATTAAATTATTGTATTGCCATCGATCCTGGACAAGTGAGAAAATTTTTGAATTAATCTGACCTTTTAAAGTGGGTGAAAATTGGTTCAAAGATTCCATTACATACAAGTGAAACTTACAAAGGGGTGTTAAAAATTGCTTCATTTTTTTATTGCTATCCGCATTATTACACTCTTTTAAGTTGATTGCTTGATTATTTACTTTGTGTATTACGGAGCAATACGAGGGTTATTGACAACGGTATTCTATATTTTGAATATGTCCAACGAAAAAGACGAATATGAGCATCGGGAATAAATAATGATTAAGAGCTGGCCAGTAAAAAATCGGCTTCTTTTACAGTACTGTAACGTCACGTCTCGAAAACAACAACAACATCTGGTGTCGGTTTCTTTGTAGATTCGACGCCCACACGTGCAGCTTCCGATGCAGTGCAACCCCTGTTTGACCCCCCCGAGGAATCTAGCGACCCGACCGGAAGATGAGGAGAGAGATGCTTTGAACTTGCACGGGAGCGGTAACCAACGAATCCTCCTCTCACAAAATAGTGGACTAACAATCTATAATTAATTTTAATAACTTTAATATGTATCATTTTGTAAATAATTTTCAATAGTTGTGACGTAAATAAATTCCATATTTTAATTAACCAAGAATATCACCGTTATTTTTTGCAAACGTTACAGTACGTAATTAAATTTCATTGACAGATGAGAAAAGGTGAAACTTTGTTTGAAAAACTGGCTTTGCATCATATGGAGAGGCAATAGCTCTGTTACGGTGTGTAAGAGAAAGATGGTAGGAATATGAGTATAGGCATTCCGCTCTCTGAATTTTACCACCACACAACGTGAGGATTTGGAGCTTCAACAGATTTAATTCACACTTACCCACTACGTGGCCAATTTCTGGTGGCAACAAGACTCAATAGAAGCAAGACAAGCCTCGAGTTCGCAACCAGGATCACTTGGCTACTAAAGTTATAATTTTTGTAAGATTTTTGTGAAAAAATTAGTTTTCGAGCATCATTTAAATATGTATAAGACATACCGTCTTTATTATAAATAGTAATATACATATATAAAAATTAAATCAGTTCCTATTTAGTTCAAAAAATTGTTTTAGTTAATTAAATTTAACTAATGAATTGATATTTGAAAAAACTGTTTTTACATGAAATGTCATCCGCCTCAAGTTTTAAAAAAATGTATTTGAACTTAGCGGATGAAAAAAAAAAGCATTTGAAGCCAAGAAAAAATTATCTCGTTAGAAAAGCCATCTGTTGCAGATAGTTCGAACTTCATCAGAAATAACGCAGAATAAATTTAAAATTAAAAAAATAAAATTTAATTAATGGATCAATGTTTGAAAAAAAAACTGTTTTTCCTGTAAGTGTTATCATTTACAAGTTTAAAAAAACTGTATATGAACTTTAATGGATGCATAAAAAGTATTTTATAAATAATTGAAACTTTGAACAATATATATATAGGGAGAGTGTGAACTAATTGTAGGAACTGAAAAAATGTATAAACCGAAACCTTTTGCCAAAATGTGTAACCTCTTACCGAAATAAAATATAAGAATTAATTTTATTTATTTTTCTATGTTGTGTACTGTTTAGTGAATAAGTTTTTTTTAGACTTGAGCGCAACATGATAGATGAGTTATTTGATTGATTGTAAATAAGCTTAAAAAGGTTAATTATATTTTAATTCCTATGCATTTTACAAATGCAATAATTTATCCTTTCAGCGTGAGACAAAATAATTAAAGTTTTATATTTAAAAGTAACATTGTATTTTAATTTAATTTCGTTCTTTTTTTTCCTTTTTTGACCTAAAATTGTTACATCGCTGTCAATCACAACTGTAGAGTTACTTTTCCTTTTATTATTTGAAAGATTTAAATAGAACCAGTTTTCGCTCGACGAATTTGATTGAAAGTGATTTATTAATGTGACAGTGGAATTTTCAAAAACAAGATACACATTTTCGTTAAAAATGAATATTTGAGAGCTTTTTTTAAAATAAAATGTCGGTCATGTGGGAGATGTTAAGATGTTTCAATTTAACTTTAACTTTAAAATATAAAAATATATTTTCAATTGCGATTAGAAATGGAAATAAAACTCTTGACACGGATTTACTGTTGGTATAAATTAATATTATAATAACATTTTTATTTGATTACAACAATTTATCATAAGTATCTTAAGTAGATGTTTTGAGAAAAAGGGTTATGATAAAAAACTATAAAGCAACCCAATCTTTACCTGTTACTTAATTGTTTTTTGTCGGTCAGCATAAAAACTAGGTAAAATTAAGTGATAAAATGCGATGAATCTTAAGAATTACCGTAAAATCCGGCGTATAACGGGAACTTTTAACATTAAAAATAAAATCGAAATTTACGGGTGCGCGTTATACGCAGGGTATAAAAATGATAGATTAAAGAATTTTTTTTAAACAGGGGAGCATATATATATATATATATATATATATATATATATATATATATATATATATATATATATAAGTTACTTTTACATTCATTGAAATACTGTTTATTTAAAAAAAATGGCAATCCTTATAAAATTAAAGAGTTGTAGTTCTAGAAGTATACTATTTTTTAAAGCTCGGAATAAACCTTGAGTAAATGACTTCAAAACATACGAACATTGCGCACGTACATTTCAGGTTTCTTCGTAAAAAAGGGGTGAGCATTATACGGCGAATATACCTACAATTTAAGAATTCCATCTTGAAAGTATAAGTGCACGTTATACGCCGGACTTTACTCTAATTATGTAATAATAAAAACCAAAATGTGTTTCTTTTAAATTATAATAAGATACTAGCCACATTATACCCACCCGCTTCGTAAAGTTTTTCTTAATGTTGTATGACTATATACATTGTTCTGTCTTAAGCTATTGGTATCCGAGTCCAAATATTAAGCTTTCGATTGAAATCAAAAACATTCTTATATAGCTCTCACTTCTTTATTTAAAAAAGATAAGAATTCAATTTTTTAAAAACAAAACGGAAGCATATATATCTATCTTTTAAGACCCCATAACCCATCCTCACCAGAATAATTTTCTGCAAAACTTATTTTTTGTGGTAATCTACTTAACAAACATGTTTTCTTTCCAAATTTAAACTCTCTAGGTTTATCAGTTCAAAAAATGGAATTTTTTTGCCAATAACACCCCCACAATCCTCCTAGTGCAATGGTTAACCTTAGTGGTTCTTAAACTTTCGATCGCCCCCTCTTTATGTGTCAGCGTGATATCGCGGACCCCCAAGATTTTGAACATCCCTCTCCGACAGAACATGCTTGATCAATATACAAGTTCTAGTACAGTTTTTTTTATTGGAGACAATTTAGTGATCTATCTAGTATGGCACATCCTTCAATATTTCCATTTAGCCTTTCAGAGTATGTAAAAAATGGAAAACTCTCTCTGAACGTTATATCAGAGACTCTGCAGCCCTCCTCCCCCCTAAAAAGATGCTGTGGACTCCCAGGGGTCCACGTATCACAGTTTAAGAACAGTTGACCTAGTGAGTCAATTTCTGCAAAATCCCTTCTTATGGCTTCTTCACTTGATAGTTAAAAATAGGACTAGAATTTGGAAATTTTTTTCGGATATAAAAGAGCTCAAGCTTTAATATTATATTCTGGCTTCCTTATCTTGTAGAGAACATCACTTTCAACATACTCATTTTTTTCCAAGTTGATCCAAATATTTCTGTAGTGAATCCCCTGTCGATAAAAGAAGTATAAGTCTAATAGTTCCTAAGATCTCGTTATGCGTGAGTGAATGTCTTTTTTTTCTCATATGTATAAGTATATAACTGCACACTGACTACCACACAATTACTGCTTTTAGGAGATAAAAATTTATTAAAAATTAAATATACATAGCATGGATTGAAACATTGCTATGATGTATAAATATTTATTACTTTCTAATTATTGTTTAATAATTACTAAAAGACATGCGTATTAGTTATATTTTTATTAAAGTTGTTTTCCATAACTTATATTTAACCAGTTTTTCATAATCATCAGGTATGAAAATTTTTTTTAAGTAAAATTGTGTAAAGAAATTGACTTCTATAACCTATTTCTTATTGGAAAAGAGGTAAACAAAATTTATTTTATTATCAAAAGAGGCTATAGAACAAATTTAAAAGAATACATATAATTTCTGGGTGTTTATCATTTGATTCTATCTCAAAACTACTATATTCTTAGTCAAAAAACTTTATGAATAACTTCAGCGACGTAGCGGAGAATATTAGTGCCCCTTACCCTGCAAAATCAAATTTTGGGACCCAAGCCTAAATACGTACTTGGTGTCAGTCAGGCTTTGGGCACCGTAGAATCCTGTCTCCCCTCCCCCGATGCGGGGTTGCGTTAGACCACTATGGAGGCTCAATGTCTTCCCAATAGGGTGGTAGTTAACAGAGAGGAAGTCAGCTCAGGTATTGTCCTCGTCACTTGACCAAGGTTCAAAATTGCGAGTCCAATAGCCCTCATCAGATGCGTAACAGGCGCCCCTGCAAAGTCAGGTTTTGGACCCCAAGCCCAAAAACGTACTTGGCGTCAGTCAGGCTTTGGGCCCCCTAGAATCCCTGCCCCCTCACAATGCGGGAATGTCCGTTACGCCACTGCCCGTCATGTGACTTCATAGGGCGGCGTTATAATAACTCTCGCTTTTGTCTGTTCGGTGATAAGCATTCAGAAAATTTACAGAATAGTTTTCATATTTCTAAAACTGAAATATTTCATAATACAAAGGAGAGAGTTGTGGTGGTTGGATCAGTTACTTCTAAACAAGGAAAAAAGGACAAACTTTCAATACAGCCATATTTTTTTTAGGAAAAAAGTAAATAGAACGAAAGCAATTTTTACATTTAAAATTTAAAGATTAAACAAATTGAAATGTTTATATTCATAAGTAATTAACATTCTGTGCGAATCATATTTTTATGCAAAAATGACAAAAACGCTAAATTTCAAAACTTTAACGTTACGCATCTACGAGCTCTTCCGCATCATTGATTTGCAATTAACTGCGCCACAATTACACTTAGGAAAAGGAATGCCTGCTTAAAACAATCAGAAATGAATATGTACAGAATGTAGCTTTAAGCAAACTAAATTTTAACAAACAGAATAATAGGTAACTTTGGTGACATTTTATTCTCAATCATCCCAATTACCAAAACTATTTACACGATTAGATGCATTATTCATGCAGGGTTTGTGATACAAATAATTTAATGTGAAGCAAGACTTCATCTGAGTGCATCGAACTGGATCCAGATGTATTGCATTCCAGTGTATAAATGCAATTTATTTTTGTTTGCTGTCTACGAAACAATGTTCTGCTTCTTTACTGGAAAGGAACTTCAAGGTAGGAGAACCGTTCTCAAGCTATCATACACAAATAGCTGAGATAATAACAACAAGCATGAACTTTATATATGTGGCAAAAATGTATACTAAAATATTCCGATGTGTTCCTTACATTATAATGCACATAAATTTTTTTGAAAATTTTTTGCCTAATATAATGTATCTTTCTCTCTACATAAAAAAGACTTTTCCGTGATGATGTAATAAATTTATTTATCTCGCACGCGAGAGCAATAATATCAAGTAATAAAATGTTATATACATAGGACAAAATCACACTATTAAGTGGCAAAATAGAAAGCGATTTTCCATTTTTCTTTCTATATATAGGGTGTTGGACTATTTTTTGTGTTTGCTTTTGTTACTATTTATTCATTAATTAAATTTAATTATTCCAATAAAATAGTGTAGAAAGAAAGAATTCATATTCTCAGAAATTAGGCCGTTCCGGGTAGGAATCGAACCCACGACCTTTGGTTTAGAAGTCCAACGCTCTATCCATTGCGCTACAGGAACCCTACAAGCAATTTTCCTTTTTGTATATGGTGTTGGACTATTATTTGTTTTCTACCATTTATTTATAAACTTAACTTACTTAATGAATTAATTTTTGAAAAAACTGCATTACATCAAGTGTCCTCCACTACAAGTTTAAAAAAATGTATTTGAATTTGAGTGGATGGATAAAAAGTATTTTATTAACAATTTAAAATTGAACAAGATATATATATAGGGAGAATGTGAACTAATAGTAGGAATTGAAAAAAGGCTGTAAAAGTCCTGTTTAATATTATCGCTACAAATTGACAATAAAGTTTTCATATACAAAGTTGTATATACCAAGGATCACCCTGGGCACTCGAATGGACGTGGATATGCTATTCGTACTGAAACACGTACACAATTCCCTGTAAGATTGGTATTTGCCACGACTATTAATAAATCACAGGGGTATAGTTTTGAAAATTAGGGGGAAAAGTAACATCGAAGGAAACACACACAATATTTACTCATGGACAATTGTATGTGGCTCAGTCAAGGTGTAAAAGCAAAGATGGAATAAAAATTCAGTGCAATTCAGAGGAAAAGGTGATCAGGAACATTGTTTTTGAAGAGTTGTATATTGAAGTACACAAATTAAAATGAGGAGATGAAAATTTGTAATTTATCATTTTTCCTAGTTACAATATTTTGAAGAAAAAAAACATAACTACGTTTTACATGTAAATTACAGTTTTGCAATTTTAGTAATGAGTATAAAGGTTGTATAATTTGTACAATGGGGGTTCGTCCACCGTTAGGCGGACAAGGGTTGCCCCTTTCCTAGCATTTCTTTAATAATAAATTAAATGACACAAGCATGTAAATGAAAAAATTCTGGCTCACTTACCTTTATCAAGAGAGTGACCGTGTAGCTCGTGGTTACGAACTCGAGATCAGCTTAGGCTTTTATGTCATTAACTGCTGCGTAATGGAATCTTTCTCTAGTTCCGCTGTTTTCTGATGTACAGTGTGAGTTCATGCTTTTATTAACGTCGCACTATAATGAAACACGAGGGCTATTGGGGGACGGACCTCGTAATTATTTACGATTAAGGGATGAGGACGACATCCCTCCCTCGTTTAGTGCCCCCTGAGCTGGCATCCGCTTTCCAAATTACGGCACTACACCCAGTGGCGTAACGGAGATGATTAAGGCCCCCCTGAAAAGTCAGAGTTTGGCCCCCAAGCTGGATCTTACTTGGCTTCAGTTAGGATTTGTGCCCCCAGCAACGAAGGGTTGCGTGGGAGTACGTTACGTCACTGACTACACCCCCTTACACAATGAGTATTCAATGTCATTAGTGTTCGAATACATTGTGACGGGCTCACGCGTCTTTTCTTTAACATGTCCTTTGGGGCCAGAATTAAAGGCAACTCTTTTCCAACCAAATCCAAGAAGTGAAGCGTGAAGGAAAGATGTAAATTAGGAAGCTTTTAAATATCAGAAGTTAGAGTAAGCTGTGTGGCAATTTGAGGAATGTAAAGATAATCCGTGGTTCAAGCGTGAAGAAGTTTTGGAAACATTAAGTGACAGGTATCAGAAGTTATACGTGATATAGAACCTATAAGTCAAGGTGCATACCATTGCACTCGAGTAAACAGCAACTTCATATAGGATTAAAGTGACCGTTACTTCCGTCTACGTTAAAGGTAGGAGTGACTGTTTAATATTCGGATCTGTGCTAGTTTAGGAATAGAGCTTAGACGAGTTAGTATTATTGTGATCCGGGTTAAGTTATTTCGGTATTATTATATATTGTGTGTGTTTAGCCACCGTAGATTCTCTCACTTGTTTATTATCGAATTTGTTAATCGTTTAAGTTAAAGATCTTAATAAACACAGATTAAGATCATGACTGCTTCTAGTTCTTCCGTTAATCCTACACCTCTAGCTCACGCTAATGATCAAGGAGAAGGCACCCGAAGGGGAGGGGCACCCTCACAACATAATACGCCGGCTGCGAGTTCGTGATCATGACCACTAGGTATATAATCCAGACTAACACTTGTTATGGTGTACAAGTGTTGGTCTTTGAGTTTGAATACCTGAATACTCATAATATGTATCAATTATGTAATATGTATATGTATAATATGTATTCGATGTCATTAGTGTTCGAATACATAATACGTCGGCTGAGCTCGTGATCATGACAACTAGGTGTATGATCCAGACTAACACTTGTTATGGTGTACAAGTGTTGGTCTTTGAGTTTGAATACCTGAATACTCATAATATGTATCAATTATGTAATATGTATATGTATAATATGTATTGTCATTAGTGTTCGAATACATAATACGTCGGCTGAGCTCGTGATCATGACAACTAGGTGTATGATCCAGACTAACACTTGTTATGGTGTACAAGTGTTGGTCTTTGAGTTTGAATACCTGAATACTCATAATATGTATCAATTATGTAATATGTATATGTATAATATGTATTCGATGTCATTAGTGTTCGAATACATAATACGTCGGCTGAGCTCGTGATCATGACAACTAGGTGTATGATCCAGACTAACACTTGTTATGGTGTACAAGTGTCGGGTTTTGAGTATGAATACCCGAGTCCTCATAATATGTATCAAATTCACTAGGGCAAAATTCATAACCCTGATCGATTCAAATATTAATCATCTTTTCAACTGTAAATCTTTTGGCATGTTTTTGTCATCTCGTAAAAGCATCCATTACTTGAATTTTGTCAGTTTGAGAGGAACATCATCCGAATTACTTAAAAAATATATCTATTTTCGTGTCTAGATATTATAGGGCAAAGTTAGTGAGCCTTTATGTATCAAGGTGCCATTTTTTCTAAAGAAATGTTTAGTGAGGTATAAATGTGCCTTCAAAAATTTTTGACTTGTGATTTTTGGAAAAAGAATAAAACTAAATACTAACAACTCAAAACTCTTTATTTACTAAGAAAAATACATTTTGCACTGTGTAGTAGTAAATGTTTTAGTAAAACATGTAATTCAAATTAAAGTAACATTAGTGTGACTTCTGTTGTTGCTGATGACTTGACAAATAGTTTGTATTCGGATTTTAAGATGTTACTTTTAGCAGAATGCATACTGAATTGGAGTCATCTGTCAAACGATTTCTAAGGTAGTCTTAAAGTTATTCACATCTCTAAAAATAATGACTTAAAAGCATAGGTAGATGAAAATATGGTTAATATAGCATAAGCCAGCTTCTTCTAATAGTTAAATGTGTCTGGAATCAAATCCCCGCAACCAGTGGAGTAACGAAGAATATTAGCCAAAAGTCAGGTTTTGGGCCCCAAGTTGGGTCTTACAATGAATTGGAAAACCATAAACTTTGGGCCCTCTTGAGTCCTGCAACCCCACGATGCGGGGATTACGGGGGTATAGGTTACGCTACTGCCCACCATCTTGCGTCCGATAACTCTCGTTTGTTCGTAATACTCCATAGTGAACTTTGTTATTTTGAACGGTGGAGTGCGCAAAATATTGTGTCACGTGCCATTGGTTTGTCATCCCTGTTATAGGCAATGACCAGCTTAAGTCAATGCACTAATTCTAGTGCTTTCGAGGACCTAGTCTTAAGTACAATTTTAAATGGTATCTTTCCATAGTTTCTACAACCACCAAGTTTCACAAGCCAAATCTTTGTTTTGAAAAGGGTAAACCTCTTACACAGCCTTTCTTTATTGGGCTCAATAGACATGGTAACCGATGGTGAGGGCATCATGACGGGCGTTGTAGGTATCAAGTCGTGGATTCGAGTCCTACGCTTCAAAAGACTTGCTGTGCTTAAGAACTATGCACTATAAATCTTTTTTTAAAGCTCCAAGTCCTAAAGTTGGCATGGTGAAAAAATTTGGAGAGGGGATGCCAGTCACTGCACGGGAGTCAACACTACAAGGCTTTGTGCCAATATTACTCGTTTAATTTCAAGGTGTGAAACAACTATATCATAATTCTATTATTATAAGTCAGGAAGGGTGAACCCGTGGCATGTGTGCCATCTGTGGGTCCACAGTATTTTGGGCAAGTCAGTGATCAAAATGGTTTACCCTTTATTTAAAAATAACAAAGTTCACTATGAAGCATTATGAATAAACTCGAGTGATCGGTCACGGGGTGGTGGGGAGCAAGCACATTCATTTGTAATTGCCTTGCCTTAGTTACATCGTGGGCTACAATTGCTTATAATGCAAAATTTATCTACGTATATCTTAGTCAATTTCATTGACACAACTGTATTTTCAAGTTTATTTGTGTTATATTTACGATTTTTAACTGTTATTAAACATGGTTAGTTCAACAAAAGAAAAAAAGTGTAAGATAGTAAGTGCAACAGGAAATTTCAAACTTGGTGAATCTAGAAATATGGCATTTTTAGTAAAGGCGACAAAGCAGTGAGTGTTTTAAGTTCTGGAACAGTGGTATGCAGAGCATTGTAGGTGAAACGGCATTTTGAAACGAATCACAAGTCCTCTTGTCAAAAAAGTGTACCACAGCAAAATTAATTAATTGCTTAGAAACTGTTTGGCAGATAACTCCAATTCAGCACGCATTTTACTAAAAGTAACATCATATAAACCTAATTCAAGTAATTTGTCAACAATCTTCAACATTAGAAGTCACACTAATGTTACTTTATAATTTGAATTATACGTATAGTTAAAACATTTACAACTATGCAGTGTACAAAAGGTATTTTTTCGTAGTAAATAAAGAATTCTTAGTTGTTAGTACTTAGTTTTATTATTTTCCCAGTAATCACAAGTCAGATTTATTTGACGGCATCTCTATACCTCATTAAACACTTCTCTAGAAAAAATGGCACGTTAATCGATAAAGGTTCGCCTCCACTGTTATAAGTTATGCTTGGGATTAACTTTTTTACAGCTAAAGTAATAACACACATGAAGACGTATTTTTATCCAACGAAATTATGTTCTAACGAGGAAAGCTATTGTTCGAGGAAAAATTGCCTACTCTTTCAGTTGATATTTATGAAACACCCCCAGTAGCGAATCTTAGAAGTTAACGATTTCATCCTCAACAGCGTAATGGACAAGGGAAACATTAATTACAGTTGTGCAGAGTATCATCTAATTAGTATAAAATTAACCTCTATATAGAACGCTAATTTAATTGTGGACCTAAATTAATTAACCTGGAATGCAAATATGCAGTCAGAAGAACGGCGAAAGAGTGATAGTATGTAAATGAATGTAAATTGGAACGGCAAATTGTGCTTTACCGAGAAATATTAAGTGGTTTAGAATGATTTAAAAGTTTGTATTCTGAATAGGGATGTGCATTGTTGATAACAAAGGATACATGTGTTCTGTAACTTTGTACACATTATTACAATTATTCAAATGCTGCGATTCAAGTACATTTTGTCTTAAGTGCGCATGTTATGACAGCTTTCACAGAAATTGGTTATGTGTACACACACAAAAATGCTTGCTTAAAAATTAAACTTGCTGTTTTTATCATATGCATGAAATAAATTTTTTAAATTTGCCTCAAGTCATTATATTATAGGAATTAGCTTATGTTTTTTTTTATTATTACAAATACAAGTATTTAAATTTCTTTTTTTAATCAAGATTGTTAACATCGCGGCTTTTAATAATCAGTTTTTTTCCGTGAATGGAATTTTTTTTAAAAAAAATATTATGTATATATATATTAAACCCATGTTTTTGTTTCAAAAAGTGAAAGGAACTCTCTTTTTACAAAATTATGTATTTTGTATTAGACCATAAAAGGGTTTGCTTGAGCTGTTCCCAGTTTTATAGCAGTCTCATTTTTACTATTAACTATTTTTAAGATTTCAGAAATTTAAGTGTCTTCATAATTTCATCCTTATTAGTTTATGGTATTATTATTTTTTATTATTTTATTATTATCGTTTTATTCTACTATATTGTCAAATTATTATGAATCATAGAAATATAAATGAAATTATATGTGGTGCACAATTGAATCCTTTTTAAATCATCTTACATTACATGGATATACCATCCTATATTTGACACAAGTATTCAGTCAATATTTGAAATTAAAAAGCCTCTAGTTTTTGAATTGTATAAAAATTGCCTAAAACAAAGCTTTCAAAAGTGGCATAATTTTGAATCAAAGTAGCTTTTTGATTAAAATTCGTTTATCGGAAAAGTTAGTGAAATCATTTACCATTTTCACATTCTTTTTCTGACAATATCTACCCATGTTTATTACTATTTTAAGAAAAAGAATAAAATGTATTTATTTAATGCGTACGAATAACTTAACTGAAATATTTAATATTTGCCCATGTTTTACAGAAATAGAAATATGTTGACAACAATGATCTCTCTCTATATATTTGCTTTCTTATAGAAACTGAAAGTTTTGTAAATACCTATTCACAAAACATAATTCAAATTCAAGCTTCTAATTTCTATTAAAATCAACATTACAGATGTACAAGTAGTATAACACTTAAAACGTTTGAGACAGGGATTATTTCTATAGTACACACAATTTAAAAAATACGATTTTAAGTATAAATGTGTTCAATTCATGCCGGTCACATGATAAAGACAAACAAGTGTTCTCCATTGAGTTTAAAACAGACATCAAACAAATTGTTTTTGTTGCTCTGGTTGTAAGGCTTCGATAAAATTTTAGATTTCATAATTAGATAAAGATGCTCGCACAAATGTTATAGAAAATATTTTCAAAAAGATTTTAAAATTTAAAAAAAAATTTACTTTATACATGTACGTCTAAATAAAATGCATGTTGTATACCAATGCGCATTATTATAGTTGACAAATATGGACTTTTTAGAGAAAGTTTCTGCAGAGAGCAAAAGTTGGCAACAACGAAACGCATGAACTGATTAGCTGGAAGCATATGATTATTTTATCGTGCGTCTATGGTATCACACGAGTTTTTGAACTAATTGGATAGAAACACGTGATTATCATTATCATGTGACTATGACATCACATGAGTTTAGACCATTCAGATTCTTACAATTATTACTAGTTACAATTATTACAATATTACTAATTATTAACATCACATTTTGAAGCTACACAAAGGCTATTGGTAATGAACTTCGTAATTGTGTGCCTCAGTCAAATGACGTACCCTGTGCTTGTGCCTCAATCTCCATGCTGACACCCCGTCAACGTAAGAACGCATGACAACGAAAAACTTAAGGGAACAGGGACATCATATACTTTCAAATAATCGATTTTTCAATTTTATTTCTAAAAAATAGTGCTTATTTTTCTGAATCTAAAAATGTATAATACTTATATGTTTGTTAATAAAATAGCCCTAAAATATGAAAAATAAAAATGTAAATAAATGACCACGCCCCTTTTTGACACGCCCCTTTGAACTTTAAATATGTAGTTTCCCCTGTGTTTTATCTATATTCTTTTGATTGTTTTTTCGTTTGAATGTTAACCCCGCTACTTTTTAGCCACGCTTGTGCGTGAGCTACAAGCTGTGTGACAAAATTTCTTACTTTAAATTTCGGTTTATGGCAATGTTTTTGAACCGAGTTCGTCTATGTTTCTTGTGGCATACAACTACTTAATTTTACATTAAAATGTTTATTTTTACTTATAATTATTAATATTCATAAGATTTTAAAAGTATCTTAACTTTTTTTTTTTTTTTTTTAAACGAGTAATTATGCCAAGAATAAAAAATTTGGCAGAAGGAAGTATAGTAGCAATCAAATAAAATGTCTAAATCGACTGAAGAATTGCTTTTGAATTCCGTGGAAAGTGCTTCTAGGAGAAAATTAAAATACCGGATTTACTAAAAGAACAAGATTCTCAAAATGTAAACATAATCGTTGAACTGAATTTATTATCTTCCCTTATGAAAAATTTCTTATGTTTGTAAATATTGCTGTTCTTCAGAGAGAAAATTGAGCTGAGAGAAGATTTAAAAAGTCGTAGAGGTTTAGCTGTGAGTTTGGAAATAATTTGTCACAACTGTGAAGAATCGACGAGTACAATGTCATCAAAAATATCAAATAAATGTTATGATGTTAACCTAAGATTGACATATGGAATGAGAGCTATTGGAAAAGGTAGAGCTGCTGCTCGAATATTCTGTGGGCTCATGAATTTGCCTCCACCACCTGCAAAGTTTGAACGCCATAATTCTTTGTTTTTTAAATGTTTTAAAAACAATTAGTGAAACTCGATGAATGCAGCTGTTCACGAAGCAGTCATAGCGAATGATAATAATTCAAAATAGCTGTGGCTGTGGATGGCACATGGCATAAAAGAGGCTATTCTTCATTGAACGGAGTTGTATGTGCTACGTTTGAGAACGGAAAGGTTATCGACTTTGAAGCTCTCACAAAATATTGTTCTTCATGTAAGGGTAAAAAAAACCATGTGAAAATTGTGCTAAAAATTACGAAGGATTCAGTGGGGGAATGGAATGTCGGGTGGTATTAAGTATATTTCAGCGATCTGAAACATCACGAAAAGCATGTTATACGCAGTATCTTGGTGATGGGGCTCAAAGGATTTCTTACTATAAAAGAAGCAAAAGTATATGGCGACACAGAAGTTGAAAAATTAGAATGTGTTGGCCATGTGCAAAAGCGTATGGGCACAAGGCTGAGAAACATTCTAAAAATGAGCAAAGGCATTAAGCTATCAGATGGGAAAATATTTCGGGACGTGGACGGCTAACGCTTAAAGAAGTGGACTCAATCCAACATTATTATGGGCTAGCAATCCGTAAAAATTTGTCATCTGTGGAGGACAGCCATATGGGCTATTTATTTTCATAAACTAAATACTGAGGATAATCCTCAACACGCTTTGTGTCCTCTTGGTGAGGATAGCTGGCGCGGTTATAACCGTAGCATTGTTACGGGGGAATTTTATATTCACAAGCATTCTTTATTTACCCAAGTCAATTTTATTGAAAGTGAAAAAAGTGTTTCGGGATCTCACAGAGAAGGACTTATTGAAAAAGTGCCTTCGTGGAAGAACACAAAATCCCAATGAAAGCTTTAACAAATGTAAGCGAATTCCTAAAACAGTTTTTGTTGGCATTGAAACTTTGAAATTTGGAGTTATGGATGCTGTAATTTGTTTTAACGATGGATATGTAAGTAGGATAAAAGTCTTTGAAGCTCTGGGCATTAAACCAGGATACAACACGGAACGTGCCTTACTTATAATTGATAACAAACGAATTTTTGAGGCTGAACGTATAGTAAATAAAGTGTCATTGGAAGCCAGAAATAAAAGAAGGTCTTTAAAAAGGAAAATGGATAAACAGAATTTAGATGAAGAAAATGAATACCAAGCAGGGAAATATTAATCAAATCTATAATGTAAGGAGAAATTTTTTTTGTCAAGTTTTATTATATTTTTTTTTCTCGAATGTTTAATATTTTTAAATTTAGGTACACTTTAAAAAACTATTGTAGCATATTGTTTTAAACCTTTTATATGTCTAAACAGGATACATGTGCATACAGTGAACAAAATATCTTTTAGTATGTGTCTAGTTTTTTGAAAATGGATTTTATATGTAAAAAAAGAAAATTAAGATTTTCATAATTTTAAAAGTTTTATGATTATTTTTAAGAAATTATGCAATTATATAAATATAATTAGTTAAAAAACAGATTCATTATGTTTAATATGTTACTTTATATATATTTGTAAATTTTTTGTATATTCAAAGAATATTTTTTTTGTAAGAAATGGTACCTATACATGAAAATATGTATTACAAGATCTCGAAAATTATGTTCATGTTAACTAAAACAAAGGGAAAAAAAACATATGAATTTAAAATTACTTTTGTAACTCTAGAAAATGGTTAAGGATTATTATTAGTCATATAAAAATAGGCAAGGAAATACTAATTAAGTGTATAATATGTGAAAATATTGTTTTTTTAGTTTTTTTCACTTTTTCTCAAAAGCATATTTTCTTGCATTTAGGTACATTTTTAAAAAAAACTATTGCACTGTATGATTCCTGATTTTTATACTTCTATACAAGATGCCTATGCATATAGTGAACCTAATTTTTTCTATTAAAATAGTGCCTAATTTTTTTAAAAATTGTTATATGCATAAAAAAGCAGAAAAATAAAAAAATTTCAAATTTGAAAGTTTCATAATTTTTTTAAAGAAACTATACTAAAATTTTACTAAAAAAGGGTTTCACTGTATTTTATGTATTGTTTTATATATGTGTAAAAAATATTTTGCATAAAAAAGGATACTTTTTTAAAAATGGTACCTAAACATAAGTATATATTACGAGTTCTCAAAAATTATGTATTACTTAAATTAAGTAGTAAAAAAAAAAACTTTTGGAGTAAAAGTTATTTTTTGTAGTTCTACAGAATAATTAAATTATCTTTATTATAGACATAAAAAAAATCTAAGCTCTATTGGAAATTTTAAGTGATATATGTCTCATAAACAAAGGGTCTTAATTTTGGCATTTTACTCTTTCGAGCATGTCCTGGTTCCCTTAACTCTTCTCAGTCCCTCTACGGTAGAGTTTTTTGAGCATAAATGTTAGAGGGATAAAGTATATATTAGGGTAGATCGAAAACTTTTCTTTCAGAATTTCAAAACATACATGTGCGGAAAAGATGTTCTCTGGTATGTAGAGATAAATGGGAAAATAAAATTTTTTAAAAAAGTTGTTCTTATGTTAAGAACTAACACAGAAAGAATTAAGTTTAAATGTTTAAGCATTTTTATGGTAAAAATTCGAAGTAATTTTTGTTAGAAAAAAATAGATATTTTAGTACGTTTTGATATTTCTTGGGAAGAGAGGGATGTGCCTATTAAATAGTTGAAAGAAAAACGTCACACATATATATTTAATAGCTTTATTATTATTATTTAAAAAAAACTCATGTCGAAATTACAGTATAAGATAAAGTAGAAAGCGGCAAAAGCTTGAATCGGATTAATGCGAGGATGTGGGGGGCAGGGCCAGGGTTGTGAAATGTTGTAATGTACCGGAAAATCTGGTGCATAACGCGCACTTACACTGGTGTGCAAAAATTAAGGACGAGACGGTTTTTTCAATATAACTTTGTACAAAAGCTTTCCAAATCAACACATTTAATACCATAAGATCCGCAATACGTAAGAATATGTGTAATGTAAGCAACACTTACTAAAAGAGAAATCAGAGGGATAAAAAGAAGCTTTATTTAAAAAGTAGCAAGGAGCGCAATGCGACTGAAGGCCGAAACATCCCTGTGATGGGTGTCCAGCAAGAAACATCCGGTCTTTAGTAGGGGATATGATCTCCCCTGACTGCTAGGCAGGTTTCACAGCGTCTGCCCATGCTGAGAATGAGGGTGTCAATGAGTTGTTGAGGCATTGCTGCCCATTCGTCTTGCAGCGCCAATCGAAGCTCCCGAATCGTTTCTGGTGGTAAGGTACGAGCAGCCAAGCGTCTGCCTAGAAAATCCCATACATGCTCGATGAGATTGAGATCCGGAGATCGTGCCGGCCAATCTATACGTTCAATATCCTCACTCTCTAAGAGCTGTTTGGCAGCTACTGTGCGATGACATGGTGCATTGTCGTCCATGAAAAGGAACTGCAGACATATAGCGCCTCTAAAAAGACGCACATATGGAAGAAGAATCTCGTTACAATAACGGGTCCCGTTGACTGAACCTGCGTCGAAGATGTGAAGGTCTGTACGACTACCAAGCATGATGCCTCCCCAAACGAGAACACCGCGACCTCCATACCTGTCCCTTTCAATGATGTTCGAGGGATGATTGCGGCTTCCCCGCTCTCTCCAGATGAGTATGCGATGAGAATCTGCTCTCATCTATAAAGAGTACTCGTCCCCATTCATTGTCTCTCCAATTCCGGTGTTCCCGGCACCACAGAGAAAGCCTTCTCCGATGGGCAGGCGTTAAAGGTACACACCGTACAGGGCGTCGTGCAAACAGACCACCACCGTGCAGTCTTCTGGCCACGGTAAAACGCGATATCGGTCGTCCAGTCGCCTGTGTCGTGTGTCTAGCGATTTCTCCCGCTGTCTGCCGCCTGTTTCTTCTGGCCTGTAAGACAATGTACCGGTCATCTGCGGGTGTGGTTCCTCGTGGACGACCACTACTGAACCCCCGGATAGCTGTTCTTGTAGTTTGAAATTGTCTCCAAAGTCGTGAAACGATGCTGTGAGCAATTTCGAACTCTGCAGCCACACTTGTCACACTGCGGCCTTCCTCCAACTTCTCCCAATGATTCGACCTCGGGTAAAAGCATCCAGATGTCGTCTAACAGATTGATTATTCGCCATTTCTCGCTGAGGCAGCAACTCGGTGTGATTTTAACTGCTATACGGCGTGCAATCTCTTTGCCAGAAATACTGATCTTACACCGACAACATGCTTTATACTACTCAGACACTCCCCCATTACGTCTACCTACATATCTGCGCATGTGCTACCGTACATCACCTTACTTAATCTCCTGATTGGCCTTTCTGTCCGCTCTGCCTCTTCGTTCAGCTGATATGCTAATTTTTCGACTTCGTCCTTAATTTTTGCACACCAGTGTATACTTTCGAGCTGCATTTTTTAATTTTAATGTATATTCGCCGCATAACGCGCACCTCATTTCTTATGAAAGGACTTGTACATGTGGAATGCTTTTGTGTTTTGAAATTTATTCGAGGAATTATTCCAAGGTATAGAAAAAATATAGTATATTTCTAGAACTACAGCCATTTAAGTTCATAAGGAGTGTGTGTGTCATTTCTTTTAAATAAAGAGTATTTCGATACTTATAGAACTATAATTTTTTTCTATGCTCACACACACACATCTCTTCTTATATTCTTAAAGCTCTCACTTTTATACCCTGTGTATAAAGTGCACCCTTAAATTTTGATGGTCTTTTTTGTGTTAAAAGTGCACGTTATACGCCGGATTTTACAGCACATTGCTTTATTCAATATTTAGAGAACTCACTTATCAATAATCATTTCTTTTGATTATTTATATTGTAGAAAATTAATTTTACTTTGAGTCTAAAATCATTTAACGAAAATTAAGACTTTCCGTTTGAAAATTGAAATCCTTTGGCAATAATATATTTTGAAATTATTTTCTTAATTACTGTTCTTCCAATCCATAGAACATATTTTCCGCATGTATAGGGTTCAGATTAATAATGTGGCTGCGATAGCCTTGTGGTCAAGGTAAAGGACTCATGGCTGGCGTGTCAAGTGTTCGATTCTTGTAGTGCTGAAAACCCACTGTGTAGGGGGTGATGCATGTTAAATCTGTCGAAGCTCAAACGTCCTCCCGTCGGTGTGATGTGGAAGTTAGGAGGTTAGGAGAGGGAATGCTAGCTCAGGTGTTGCACTCGTCACTTCACTGTGGTTCAAAAGTACGAGGTTCCTCGCCAAAAGCCCTCGAGTAGCTTAATATGACGTTAATAATCACTCACCCACTTCAATTAATAATAATGTTTTTCCTTCACATAACCCTGATGGAGGAAGAAACGATAAGGACGATGCTCATTTCCCCCTTTTAATGAACATATTTTGTACATGATTATTTTATTTAAAAAATAGGCTGCATTATTCTTTTTAACACGCTTTTATTCACGTGTATGTAACGGAATATTTGAATTCGATTTTTACCCTCTTTTAAAAGGCCAGATTAATTCGAAATTTGAACACTTGTCAATGGTCGATGACAATATAATAATTTAATAATTTTGTTCCATTTTCCTGATTATGAACATCAGGATTAACGATTTCCCATTTTCAGATTTGGCGACTAATTCCAGATCCTATTTCCATATTTGGTGACTAAAAGACAGTTACAACCCTAAAGCGAAAACGCTCATGGTTAACACAAATACTTTAAACAAAATAAATTATAATCTAAAAAACTGAAAAAAAAAGCACTTTTATTGTAGATTCAACTAAAAAATGAAAAATAAGTTATAGTTTATATAAAAAAAACTAAACATCACGCTTTTATAGTTAATCGAACTGAAAAGTAAAAAAAATAATTCTTAATATAAAAATAAATTATTAACGAGAAAATTAATGTCATTGTGGTAAAGGCGTGGAGTGCTTTGTATTACATTTTTACTCTAACTTTGCATTTCGGAAGAGAACTAGTAAGAAATTATAACAATTAATATCGAGCACCCCACGCTTTTACCACAATGCCATTAATTTTCTTGTTAATCATTTTATTCTTATATTAAAAATTATTTTTTACTTTTCAGTTCAATTAACTATAAAAGCGTGTTTTTTTAGCTTTTTTAAACTGTAATTTATTAAAATTTTATTATTTTATTTTTCCACAGATCTACGTATTCAAACCCCCTTGCAAACATAAATGTTTTCCAGAAATATCAATATTATGAAAGAACAAAGCCATCATTGGCGAAATAACGTTTGTTTAGTGTCACTTGCACTAGAAGAAAGATGGAATGTTGATTGAAAGCAACGTAGAACACAGCGTCACGAAAAGAAACGTTTGATTACTTTCTTGAATTATTAAAATGCAGCTGCAGCTGAAGATTTAATCTTTGGATCGTATTTAATAATCTTTCAGCTGAAGCCATACTTACAAGTATTGAAAATTGCGTATGTTTTACGTAGGTTTCTACCTTTCTTTTTCGTACTTATTGAAGCCAAAAGAATCTAAATTGAGAATGCCTTAATCAAATTCACGATAATATACTTATATGACGCAGTGAGAGTCCTTAAAAATTATTTTTATTTTTATATGTTTATAAATAAATGTAAAAACTTATTTTATTTTATTTTCTAGGAAAGCATTGAACAACTGTACGTTTCTGAGTGATTTATCAGAAGTGTTTGCATAACTGGTTTAAAAGGATTTATGTCAAATTATGAGATTTTGAATTTTTGAAACTGATTTTCGGCATGATTTCACGAAACAGCTGTGAAGAAATGATATGAGTAAGGTATATTTGCTTATCATTTATGTAAATTGTTTGTAACAATTACACATTTATTTTGGATTGATCTAAAAATATTTTTAATATTTCAAAGTTAGCAATTTTTTGTAAACAATAATTATCTCAAGAATCAATGGTATTTTTAAAATTTTTTGTTTTAAAAAAATGCAGTGTAACTTTTTTTTGGACATGGTAATGAATTTTCAGAATTCAAAAGGCGACTTTTAACGACCTTCTTCGTGATCTTGACCTACAGTCAAGAGACGAGGACGAGATATCCGAGGTAATATTCATTCTCAGACATTCAACACTACAAAAATCATTATATTTAGCATAAATAAAACATGGATGCCTTAAATGATAACTTTTATAAACTAGATTCATTCTCTCAAAGATTGTTACTATTCCGCACATGAATAATTTACATTTATGCGTTAAATTAAATATAGGAATATAAACGGATTTGTAACATAAATTTTTTTTGACATAGAAAAAATATATTTTATCATAGGGGCTTATTTTGTTATCTAATATAGCTTATGATTAAAATTTTATAAAAATAATAATTTTCATTCAGTTAATGCAGTGATTTTCAACCACTGCGCTGTGACACTTTTGTGTGGGTGCCGCCTTTTTTTAAATATTATTTATACTCTGAGAAAAAATTAAAATCCGGAACCGAGTCTTTCAGCTGTTTTATCGAAATAAACTAAGAGTATTTGTGGTATAAAGGCTGAGTGGTAGTGTACCGCGCTTCCATCCAAAGGTCCGGGGTTCACATCCCAGGCTGGGCAAGATCGCGACTTAGATTTTCATCCCTTAAGTGGGTCGATAAATGAGTTCCAAGCTTGCTTGGGAACTGGACACAGGGGGTTTCGCGTCCGACTGACCACTTGAGCGAAAGATCTTCACATGTAACAAAGAGTCTAAGGTCACGTAAGCTGAGATAGGCAAAGTAGGCCTTGAACCTCGTGGGCTGTTGCGCCACTGAGTTCAGTTATTTGTGGTATATTTAACTTATCCTTTAGTGCAGTGCTCCGCAACTTTTTTATCGCTGCGGACCGGTCAATGTTTGATAATTTTACCGCGGCCCGCTGAGGGTGGGCCACGTTGATTGTTCATATTTTAGATTGTTTTAATTTCCAATTTTAATTTAGTTACACTTAAATATGCCTTCTGAATAAAATATAGTCACGCCCCAAAAATGAATAAAAGTGATTTAACGTGGAATATTATGTGATTTCGTGGAAAGTTGCGCAAATCCGAGAGAAATGCACCACTTTAAATGGCAATAGTTTAATGTTCTTTAGGCGGCCCGGCACCATTTGATCCACGGACCGGGGGTTGCGGATCACTGCTTTAGTGGATAGATGGATACAAAAAAGTTTGATTGGGTTCGAATCCGTTTGTGAAAGCGAATTCTTCTGTATATGAATTAGCTTTGAATGAAGTGGGAAAACTAAGTACGCGTTCGCGCGCGCGCTCTGTAATAATCGAGACATTTTCGGAAGAGTCAATTAATTCATTTAGGATTCATGTTAGAGGCGATTATCTCATAACAGCCAAAAAAGCTTTTAAATATCGTAACAATTTTCTACATGAATTCGGATTTTCAGCATTAACAAATATAATAAGGTAAATAAGATCGAGACTTTTAAATGCAGATGATGAGATGAGAGTGGCATTATCATTTTTACGACCCAATATTAACGAAATTATCAGAAATCATCAAGCTCAAGTTTCGTATCAAATGTGTGTTTATAATTAATTACTCAATAATCATTATGTTGTCTTTGTCGCACATACTGTTTAATGTGACATTGAAAAATTATTATCATAAACTATGTTACATAGTGTATATTATAATAAGCAAACTTCTTTTATTCTTAGTGTGCCGCCAAATTTTGAAATTGTTAAAAGTGTACCCCCTAAAAAAAAAAAGAAACGAGTCTTACAATAGTCGCATACGATGTGTAACATCTGACACATTATCGTGGTAAATACGCAATATTAACTTTTTTCCTGAAAAAAATATGAATCGGGTATGATTGGAAATAATTTTCTATCAAATAATTATATATTTAATTATAACAAAAGGAGTAAAAAGCAATATTTTATCAAAAATAATTATTCTTGTTCAATTTGGGGAAGAGCGGAGACAATAGACTTATGATAACTAAAATATGACACATATACTTGTGATTTCAAAGTATTTAAAGCAGTTGAAAAAAACAGCGTCAAAAAATAACAGTACCACTGTTAGCAGTCGAAACATTCTAATTTGTGTTCATTTCGAGCTTGAGTTCATCATTCATAAAAGCTATGAGCGGCTCAGCTTTTGGCAAACTGGAATTAAAGTTAAAATCACCCCTCAAAATCAGGGAAAGCGAGTGATATTTTTTTTAAAAAGAGCAGAACCACCTTCGTTATATGGTAAAAATACAAAATGCAGGAAATCTTTAATTTTTTTTAACCGTTTGATTCGAAGAAATGTATACGACCACCGAAATCACTGTTTGTCCATTTTAAAACAAGCATTCTGCCGCACTTATGTCCGCCAATATCATGACTAACGGATTTAGAGTCAAGCGCTCGAGTGCTTGATGGCTACTAGAGTTGGACCTCCATGCGAGGGGAGCGATAATACACAGCCACGCACTCTCATTGGTCAAATCAAGTAGCGCGCGCTTACGTCACATCCTGTTACACACATCCGTCCCTTTTCACGAAATCCCTCCCAACAAATATCCAGCAACCGAGAGGAAAGATGTTACACATTAAAAAAAGAAAATTGAGAATTATTGATTTAATGTATGAAGAATTTCAAGATGAATTTTTTTCCTGAAGATGTTTAAATAAGAAGACTTATTTATTCTGAATAATAATATATCAAATAGCAATACAGCAAGAGTGGGCATATGCACAAAGCGGCCCATCAAGACAGTCAGAAAACGAAATAGATAAAAAATGTTCTCTAATTTGGGTCAACATATGTTTGTGAGCAACATTTTCTTGCTTGAAGATCAGCCGGAGTAAATGTAGATACATGTTGGAAGTCATTAAACTGCAAGTTGTGATAAGAATTTCAACTTTAAAATCGCACTGGTGATTTAAAAAAAATTCGCGAAAAAGTGTCATAAAGGCTACATTTGTCTCCTTAGATTCTAAAATTAAAAGGGCTTGCAGTTATAAATTATAAGAAATTAGCACAAAAAATTATATGTGAAATTATTTCTATTCTATTTAACTCACATTTTTTTTATTTGTATGGTACAATTCATACCTTTTCTGAGATGCAAAGTTAACTAATGAATGCAATAATTTAAGAGTAGTCGGTAGCCCCTATACCGACAATGTAAAATTGAGCCATTTTAGAAACCAGTTTCTCAGAAATTGTTAAATATAAAAACTTCAAATTTTGGCTGTATAATAATTAGGCTTTTTTATTTAAATAATGGTAACATGTTTCAAATATATTGTTTACTTTTTTCAAAACAATTTATCGTAAAAGTATCGCTTTGAAATTTGTGAAAATTGTCATTTTTCTTTTACGATAACTGCTTCTGAGCAAAATATTTTGGGAAAATCTCCAAGAAAGTAGCTTCATTATATATAGTTACATATTATTTGTGTACAGTAAAAATTGCAAGTAGTTTCATTCAGTATTTTCTATGAAAAAGGTACACGCACTTTGAAAACAATCATTTTGAGATAATTGCATTTAAAGTGTAAAAAGGCACTTAATCACAAAAATAATGAATTACAACATGTATTTATCCTATTTTATTAAACAATAGTATCTCCTTTATTTTTTAAGCATAAAATAGGAAACAAAAAAGCCTTAAAATGTTCAGAAAATAAATATATAGTAATTTTCAGTTTTTGTTCAACGAGAATTTTTTAGCATTTTGTATCAATTTTCACAAATTATGTAACAATCTGTGAAGAATTTTTAACTTCGATGCATTATAAATATCAAATTTGACCTTATAACATCATAAATATAATGTAAACATGTATCAATATGCAAAAGTCATGTACATCTCTCCAGTATTCTGCTCTTCTACTATGTAACCCTCAAACTAAAACAATTGTCTGTCCCGGTTTTCATGTGGCAAGATATAATTTATGCATCTATAAATTATTGTAAGTTCTAAGAATTGGAGAAGTAATACGCGCGTAACTTCTTCACAAAAAATAAAGATAAATGGGATTTTTTTCATTTTCAAACTCCCAGATAATCTAAAATATTTTCACGGATAACTGAATTAAAAATCCTTTGTCTATATCGGTTTTCACATCAGGTTTTTGATGGAATAGTGTTCCTAATATTTAACTTCATGAATACTAATTTATTACGTAATAGGCAAGTATTCTGAATGTGAAACGGCATGCTTATTTAGCGCAGACTAAACTTATTATTCCTTGCATTTTCTACTTCTGTTGCATATCACAAGCAATTTATCATTGATCAATAGATTAATAAGCAGTTTAATTTTGATTACAAATAAATAGGGAAAATATCATCACACATATGATCGCATTTCCTTATGAGTTCCTTACCACTCTGCACCCCTGATTTGCATTTAAATGTGCTTGCTATTAGATAAACGCCCAACCCTGTGGTAAAGAATACGCTGATGTTATGCGACAGATCTTAAAGAGTGCCCCCCACATGTAAACAGGTAAACTTATTGACGATCACAGAGAAGATCGAATATGTATTGTACGCAAATTATTAATGAGACAATTATCGTAATTTCATACCAATTATTCTTTCATTAGCATTTTAATATAATAGGATTTTAATGTTACCTATTAAATCTCAGATCTTTATGAAATGCATAAAGTTATCAAATATATCTTATACTAATAGACGTCTGTCAAATAAAAGGTATTGAAAAGTAGGTTCTCACGTAAGCACTCACTTGAAACGCGGTTGTAGATTGGCCTTTTTTTTTTAACTTTCATTGAAGACAGAAAACTGCTAATGGAAATATACACAATGAAAGTCTTTTTTTCTCTTTTTTTTATGCAGAGTAATCAGTAAGGAAATAAGAGAATAATTACTAGAACTGTGTGCACGTGCGAGGCTCTCGTTTACATAAAGAAGATACGTAATTAGTTGTCGCTTACTTCTTGATTACCCACATTTGGTAATAAGCTTTAACATTTTAAAGACATTTCGGATTGCTGAGAAAAATTTAGATAGAGAAAATGTGTTCTATAAATAACTTAAAAACTATCAAGTAAATGCTTAGTGATGAAAAGATGATGTAAGCAAATATTTAATGAGATGGAATTTATGTTTTGTATTGAAAAGATTTCACAAGGTAAGAAAATAAAAGAAAATTTCACAAAAAGTACTTTAATTCCTTATTTGAATTTTATGTAACTGTTTTTTTTCTATTCAAAATTGAATTTTTGTCCGAGTTTTTTTTATTTACCCGCAATTGTGATTAAATTTACTTTTGGACTGATTTAAAAAATCATATAAATTTTCCAGAATCCCAAAAAGTATTCTTTTTATAGTTACGAAAAATAATTTCCTGGAAATATTACTTGTTTCTTCTTATATTTGTTGCCTACCCTCCGAAAAAAAGATTTTTTATAATTAAAAAGCATTGATAAAATATTAACGAAAAACGAAATAAATAAAATAAGCTTCGATTTCATCTCTTGTAATGCTGCGCTCTAAAAAATGGCTTCTTAAAAATTTAATGTAATTCAGGAACTATCAAAATATTAGAGTAATTCAATAGTTACTTATTACCCGATTTAAGACAGAATTTTTAGCTAATATTTAATATCTTCATTTCTGTTAGCTATTAATATTAAATATTAATAATTATATGGATATTGCAGCATAATAATTCAGAGTTACTTTTATTTAATAAAAATTGGGACAGTTTTAAAACTTTTGTGCGATATTAAAAATAAATATTACTTTCTATTTAAGTGAATTTAATTTTTGAAAATTTATCCGAAATTTTGTTAAATTATTCTAAAGTATATTATTAATCACTTATTTAGTACAAAGAACAAATTTGAAGAAATGTGAAAAATAATAACAAAAATATCAAAAATTATGTTTTTTAAAAAATTGATACTCTTTGAGTTAATGCATGGTATTAAGTTATTAAAAATATTGTTAGACATTTTATAAGTTTTTAAATTACTTTTTCAGTTTTAAAAATTAACAATTCCGAAAAATATTCTTTTTTTAAAAAAATGTCTTAGAAAAGAATTGAGAAAAAATTTGGGGAGATATAAATATATTTTATCAGTTATATTTTTTAAATACTTTATGAAAGATAAGACAAAATTGAAATGTGAATTACTACTGGGTTTTGTTGAAATGATACATATTGCTTAAAAAAGAATAATGCATCTAGTTCAATGATCCCCCATGCCAGAACACCTTCACTTCAATGCTGAAGCATGGAGGTGGAGGAGTTCTTGTTCCACATAAATTTATGGGATTAAACTCCTTATTTTTTCATTTACAAGCTATTATAGGCCCATCGGAACCAAAAATGTTAAATTATCTGCCATCCCAATCAATTTGCTGTCAATTTTGAATTTTCTGAAACTTAATCCCAAGAATCTAGTTGGATCAATAAAATATGGAGGTGGAAGGGTTCTTGCGTAAATGTGTAAATCGGCCACAGAATTAGGTAATTTGATATTTTTGGTTGATATAGTGAATCGTGACCTCTATTTAAATATTTTAAAGAGAAATTTTAAATTATTCGCACAAAATTTGGATATTGGAAACGACTTTATTTTTTAACAGGATAATGACGCCAAGCGCACTGCTCTCATTGTCCGCCACTGGTGTCTCTATAACTGTCCCCAAATTATGAAAACACCTCCTCAATCACTTTATTTAGCCCAGTAGAACATATTTGGTGATATTTTAATGTAAAAAAAGAAAACATGACAAATATACAGAAAATGTGAAGTAAAAACAATAATTACAAAAGAATAGAGGAAAATCGACGCAGAAATTACAAAAAACTGATTAAATCTATAGCAAGACGCTTAAAAGTTGTTGCGGACACTAAAAGATATCCTACTAAGTACTAAATTAAGAAAGAAATACAATATTTAAAGCTAAGTTGAGATTTTTGTTAAGTGTACGAAGACTTTTGTGGCGTAACTTTTTAGTAGCTTTTTGATTATTAATTTTTGAAAACAAAATTTATAATATTTTTAAAAAGTTAATTATGTCTTTCCATTAAGAACAAGTTGCAGATATAAAAAAATTTACATTTACACTATATTAACTTTTATTAGTCGAAAACATTAAATTTTATAAGAAATTGCAAGTGTACGAACATTATTGTGGCCTACTGTATTTGCTACAAGTTTTAATCAACATAATGTTCTACTTAAGAAAATGAAACGAGCTAAATTTATCTCTTGGTCAAAAAACAAAATTTTCCCTAGACGAAAATGTTAAATATTATCTTTAAATCAAATTGAATAAAAAGTGTGTTTTAAAGAATTCTTTTTTCTTTAAAGCTAGTGTTTCTTAAACAAACAATGTATGTTTCTCATTTGTCTGTGCAATACTGAATACAAAATTCGTTTTTGAAACTGTTGAAGTGAATAATTTATTCAATTCAAGTTTAATGACATTTGTATAAGTTTACGAAAATGATCGAAATTCTCTCTCTACTAAAAAGTGTATAATAATTTAAATCTATGTTTTATTTAACCATAATTTCTTGTTTTTGTATTTCCATTCATAAAATATATTGCTAATATATACATTTCCTGAAAATCCTCCTGTTCTTAAAATTCCTTATTCCTTTTTTTTTGAAATTTCCTTTAAATTATGTGTCAATGAACATATGGAGAGCTATTTTGCTCGTTAAAATAATATTATGTTAACTATATATGGAACTAACGGAACAAATACGAAATTGATTTAAATCGAGAAAGTTTAGTAATTGAATATGATCTTTGCTAAGAAAATATTTATTTTGTATTCTAAACTGCTTCACACAGATAACTTACTAAATTACTTGAAAGAAAAAAATATGTGACACTTGAATGCTAACTTTTTGTTGTATTAGTTTGTCTATGATACTAAATATCAAAATTCGTTTTTGAAATTTCCCGTTGAAGTACATGAATTATATTATTAATATTTGATGTAAGCATTATGTACAATATCGAGTGTTTTAGTGTTAGATTTTTGGATGTATCCATAAAAACATTGGAACGAGTTAAGCCTAGAAGAATAGTACTAACATATTTCAAAGATATAACAAATAAATCATACACAAAAGGCCTTTTAAAGCATTTTAAAATAAAAATTCATGAACTAGCGTGATTATTTTGTTTTCATTCACTGCATTCAAAACTCCTGTGTAATTTACAAAGCATCATAACTTTCTTGAGGAAAAAAATTTAAAGCTCTGTGTGAAGAAAACATTCTGGTCTCGTGTGAGGAAATAGGCCTAAATTAAAAGTTGACGCCAGACGATTTCCATGCACACATTCTACCCATACATTCATCAAAATAAACAATAGATCTTAAATCAAGATTATGAGACGTAAGGTTTAAAAAGCATAATTGCAATTCAGAAGCACGACTATATGGTTTAAGAAACAATTTCCAGGTCAGTGTCATCATACATTGCTTGAACTCATTCGAAAGACCGTCACCAGAAAAGCATCACTTGCATGTTGATAAAAATGGTGGCAAAAATTGAACAGTAATAAGAAAAGAAGGAATTCCGAATTCAACTTGAAAGAATTTTTGAGAAAAGTCGGTCTATATCGTATGAATGAAAAGAAAAGTTGTGTGAACAGAATATAAATGCGAATAACGGAACACTTTGTGAATATTCTAAATGGAATACGGCAAAAATGGAATTATTTTTTCTTCGTGAATTTTAAAATAAATTGGAACAGTTTGTTATTTGAAAACTTGAAATGTTACATTGGTATGTGAGTTTCAGACTTCAGAGAAGATTTTGTATAAAAACAGGGATTTTTTTAATAATGCATTTAGTTTGGGCATGTAAAAACAAAGCAAAAAAAAAAACATGCACAGAAAAACTTCAAATGGCATATTTTAGTACCTTAAATAAAAATTCTTTTTATACATATAATAATAGGATAAGTTTAATTATTTTTGAATCACTTACTCTCGTGTGTTACTTATATAACACAAATTATTATATTCAATATCCTTGTGTTGTTTTTATAACGTTAATTGTTAACATATTTTTGTAACGTTAAACATTTCAATAGCTTAAACATTTACATTTTGACTCGGCAATTGTTCACTGCTATTTGAGAATTTTTAACTAAAGGGAAAATAGAAAATTAAACAAAAGTACTAATTAATTATGTTAAAATGGAAGTCGAGAAAATAAAATAAATTTTTCTTTCTATCTTTCATAGTATAAATATTTACCTGGCTCTGTTATAGACACAAAATTTTGCATGTTATATTTTCATAAAAATCTAAGGCTGAATAATATATATATGAATCTATATAAAATTCAAACTTGTAAATTTTTTTAAGGTTTTGTTTCATTGAAATGTGTTTGAGGTCTCATAAAAATGCCATACACCATCTTTGGGCAAAATTAATTTTTAATGAGCTTCTGTTTATTTAAAGTGATATTAAAATAAAAATATATAATCACTATACACTAAAAATGTTGTCCTAATATTCTAGTGGGTAAATGAAGACACATTATATTTCCTAAATTAAATTATAAGTCTTTATTATTTGTCTTTAGGTATTTCATCAACATGTTCAATGTTCAAAAGGTGATTCTAAAAACCGTAGATTAACCATTTCATGTAACCATGTAACCCATTTCAATTTATTAAAAGATTTAAGATAACCCTCGTTATATAGATAATATTTTTTCACAATGGCGCAAAATGATACACAAAATTGTACAACATACATTACATTTTATAACATTTTGAGCTTTTCTGTTTCGTGTTCTATATTTAATATATGTTCAAAATAAGAGACTGCTACAGCTGAATTTACACTCTTTTTTACTTATAACTTTAATTTTGTAACATTTATAAGTAGGGATAAGACAAATTCAATTCAGATTTTTTCTCAAATGTTCTACAAGTAAAAGTTATCTTATTTTCTCTCTCATCATAGGGCCACTAGAAGTTTTAAAGCTCGAAGAAATTTGGCAATTAAATTGTTTACGAAGATGTCATCTGATTGCAACTAATTTTGAGGAAGTAATCTTAGTTGCTTTAGGGAAACTGGAACTTTCACTGAGAAATCAGAATGGGGTCATGAAGCAACTCAAATTTTGAAAATGGAAAAGGTTACAGCTGCAATATTGGAGCATGAAATTGAAAGAAAAAATAAGGATGTATTTGTGCCTCTGCTATATGATACTTCAACCAAACATCATTTCGTCGGTTTTGAGGAAAGTGTCATGGGAAAGTTTTCACTTTTTTAACCCCGAAAAAAGATATATCACTGATAATAATTGAAATGATGAGCAAGAAGTGTTTGCCTTGACATTCGAAGATTAAATGATACTTTTTGTCTAGGAATTCGGCAAATTATATAAAATGATGCTGCTTATTGTTTTTAAATTGTTTGGGGGACCTTCATGCTTTCTGTATTTGACAGAAAGAAAATAAGATTATCATCACTGCTAGTACAACTACTCCTAGAAAACAATAATCATCCCCAATTTGTATTGCGCATTCTCTTTACACAACAATAAGAAATTGTTCTTATGATTATTTTTAGAAGAAAAGTCTGCACTTGTTGTGATGACTTGCTCAGCCAACAAACTTACAACTGACATAGAATACTTTATAATGTATAATTATTGAGTTATTTCGAAATAAAATTCGATGCAAAAATCTATATAAAGAAAAATATAACTTAATTTCAGATAAAATGCAACACATAGTACACAGGTCCGCTGTATTTTTTAGTAAATCATATAAATTGAACAATTTATTAAATTGTTTTAATAATTCAGAAATCTATAGTTTGCATTCCGTTTTGTGTAAAAATAATAGCTATACCTGAAGAAATCTTCCCCTGAAGATTTTTCAAATTTTATAAAATTTTTTGACAATGTTAGAACCTATTAGAGTGACACAAACAAACTCAAAACAGCTTAAATGCTTCGTGCAAACAATGGGCTACCCGCGAAATCCATCCTCTTGGTTTTTTTCCCATCCAGCTAGATTGGCACTTTGAGCTAGAAAAAATCACAGCAACAAATGAACGGGACAACTAAATAACAATCATATAAATAGTAAGTGAGATAGAGAATAGTTGTTTGGGGAACAATATTTTACGCTAGTTCTGCCTGAATTATAGTCACCATTAGAAAATATCGAAGGATTTCTCATTGGGGAGTTTCAGAGGTTGACTTCCTTAAAGATAAGTACCCATTATTCCTTACAAGTTATATTGTCAACTTATCACGTAATCGGTCTTACGTTAAATTAATAAAAGTGAATTGTTGTGATTATTTGTTTGCCATACTTTCGTGTCTGATTTCACCTTTTCGTGGGTATTGGGAAAATTATTTCCCATCTAACATGATCTTACAAAATACACTCGTGGGAAGGGCAAAACCCATTATAATATATAGGCTTTGCTATTATAACGATGGGAAGACTAATTTCCATACTATTCTTTTATTTTCTTATTGACCTTGCCATCGTAAATAGTTTCATACTGTGTCAAGTGAACAAAAGAAACGGATGTTTAGACCAGCTAACATTCCATATAGCATTAGTTCGTCAGCTAATAGACGGATATCCTTATGAAAAACGATAGAACGTCCTGCTAGCTTCCAAGTAAAGAAGTGTGTAGTTCCGGATGATGTGCCCTTAGCCAGTGTGGGAAATCATATACCAAAGATGGTTTCCATCTATAGACGATGTAGGAAATGTAGCAGAAAGGGATAAGAAAAGAGGACCCGCGACATTTGTGCAGAATATGATGTACCCTTGTGCATTGCAACCAGCTTCTCTCATCCTTTTATGGCAAATGATCACCATTAAATTTTATTTTCTTTATGATGGTGAATGGTTCCTTGTGAAGTATTATCCCTCCCCCCCTAAAATTTAAATGTAAACTTAAAATTCAGTTAAATAAAATATATTTGCTTAATTGCTAATGTTTAATTGTTAACGAAACATAAAAACTACGTGAAATTCGAAAGAGAAATAAATGATTCACGAAAGGATTAATGGTTTAACAATCCCTACTGTGTTCGGATCCCCCGGGAAAAACAAAAGTCAGCGAGATCTCCATCTTAACCTTTATGAAGAGGAGGCATCGCTACAAATTTAAAAAATGCACTTTTGTTTTTACTATTTCAAGTGAACAGTTGTTCGGAGTATATTGATAACGGAATGCTTTTCAGCCTACTTTTGTTTGCTTTGTATATGAATATATTGATCAAATAGTTATCAACGTTTAGTAAGCACCACAATAAAACGTCGTACTAAACTTGTTTGATTTCATTTTCAATCATGGTACCTAGACATTTCCTAACTTTCTATTTCGCATTCGCAATTTCCAGGTGACTTTTAAACGCAAAGCTATATCAACAAAGTAGAGTAAACATTGAATTCAACATGCAGAGCTGCTTGATTTTCATAATTTTTTCATAATATACCATCGATCATGAATTTTTAATCGAATATAATTTGTTTCTGTATTTGTGTGTGTGTAGTAAGATAACAAGCTGTGTGCGCGTATGCCATTGGTGATTAAAACAGTTAAATTTTCCTATTCAAATCCCCTTTCTAAATACCAAAGTCACATATATTCTAATACAAACTACATTATATATCAATTTGTTCAATTTCTTTGCCTTTTTCAAGAACTAGAATAATGTTTGAATTTATGGAATGCTGTATGTTGAATCTTAAAAGCCGTTAGGTAGCGCTGTTGCGGTGAACTACATACATTGAGAAGTGTTCTTGTGGCAACAGTCAGTGCATGAATCTTTTTTTGAAAGTTTATACGTACACTTGTGAAATACAGTTTTACCTAAACTTATGCTATCCCGAGTTACGCGACTTTCAAATCTCGTCAATTCATCATTTTTTTTAAATTACAGAAACTTAGACGGAATCATTGTCAGAGCCTTATGGAATTGGTATTGTGATTAAAGAAGTTGTCGATCTCTTAAATACATTTAGAAGTGGATAGGGATGACGTTCACACAAGAAATGCTGTATTCCCATAATCCAAAGTTGAAAAATGATGAGCTCCTAGAAATACATGAGCAAGAGCAAGAAATCGAAAGACGTGTCTTTAAACCTAGTTCTATCAGAAGATTTAATGACGTTAGAGAATTTGTCA
The DNA here is from genome assembly GCA_019973935.1 of Trichonephila clavipes. Classification (NCBI taxonomy): domain Eukaryota; kingdom Metazoa; phylum Arthropoda; class Arachnida; order Araneae; family Nephilidae; genus Trichonephila; species Trichonephila clavipes. The sequence continues at coordinate 672,351 of BMAU01020473.1, forward strand.
GAAAGCCTTAGTTTGATTGAAAAAGGGTTACAAATTTTAGAAAATACAGACTTCGACGAAGTGCGTATTTTTTCTACAAAACGAGAAATATTTTATATATTAGCATACTACGAGGAAATTTTGACGGAGAATAAAAAATAGTGGAAAATGGTTTATCGATTGCCAATTTTTTACGAAATTAAATTAAATTAAAAATGTTAACGAGAAGAAGAGTGAATAGTTAGTTATTTTACCCGAATTATACAGTTTTAAATACATACATTATCCTGTAATTGCTCTTATTGCCCCATCTAACGAATTTTTTTCCTTCGATTCTAAGCCACATCCGATTTTCACTAGCATTAACATTGGAAAAAAATTGCGGCTTAGATTCGAGTAAATACGGTATTCGACTTCGATCCAAGAAAAAAAAATTGCGTGTATTTATATGCGAAATTACACCTCGATTTAGCGAATTCTACTAACGCGGTTATCACTCAGTCCCATCTATCCAGGAAGTTCTCGGTGTATCACTAAACTCTTACGTGGAATGCTCTCGTGTAGAAATGCTTACTTTGTGAAGCAATTACAATGTGAAATATTCAATCACTTGTGAACCATTCTATTCCTAGTGCATTATTCGTTATCAGTGAATTATGTTCAGTAATGTCAAATTGAGGTTTGGTTTATTATTGAGTCAATTTTTCCTTCATCAGACTGTGTGTGAAATTCGAAACTGAAACCTTTAGGCTTAGAACCCAATTTCATACAGTCGGCTCGTTTAACGGTTATGCTTCTACACCGTTTTTATTGGAATCTAAGCTGCCCTTATTTTTTCTCCAATATCAGTGCTACTGAAATTTGGGTGTGGCTTAGAATCAAAGACAAAGAAATTCGTTGAATGGGGGAAACTGAACATGATACTGACGGTTAAAAGAATCATAGGTTCACGTATGTATTTAAAAGATTTTAATACTGTTAAAAATAAAAGAATTATTCACTTCTTATTAGTTCTACTTGAAAACTTTTTTATTCGTAAATATCGAATATCGATACATCGTTTTACGCCATTTTTTAAATTTTTTCTCAAAAACGTGTTGAGAATTTGAGGTGCTGCTTAAAATCGATGGCGGTTTTGATTCGAATACATACTGTATTTTTTAAACATCTTCCCCTTGCAATTTCTTTTTATTAAAAGAGCGATTTTTGATTATTTTCCTCATCACATTGTTGCTTTGACTGAATAATGAATTATATCAAGTTCTTGGTTACAAAATGAGCAAAGGGCATGTATATTACGGCAATGTGTTGAAAGTAGTCGACTTATAAAAATAACAGAACCTCGCAATATGTATGACAACTTCATCCAGGTCAGTTGTGTTCCACCAAAGTTCAACTGACATAATGTATTATAGCAAAAAGATGAAGGACGTGTAAAACCACACCTATAATTAAAGCCACATATATTCCTCATCCTGTCATTAATATTTTTTTTTGCTTCTAAATTTGAACAAGACTTATTTTGTTTCTTTCATTGGTTTGCGTTATCTTTAACATATATGCAATATTAGTACCGTAAAATCCGGCGTACAGCGCGCACTTTTTATACAAAAAATAAGATTGAAATTCAAAGGGCTGCGTTGTACATCGGGTATAAAAATGATAGCTTCAAAAATAAATAAAAAATTAAAAAGTAGACTTCTACATAGACTGAAAGATTGTTTATTAAAAAGAAATGACATACCCCCTAATAAACTTAAAGGGTTGTACTTCTAGAAGTGTGTATTATTTTTTAAAAATCATGAGATCATACCTCGAATAAATGACTTCAAAACATAATGGTGTCGCATACTTACACATTTCAGGTTCCTTAGTAAAAAAGGGGGTGCGCGTTATACGCCGAATGTACCTAAAAATTAAAAAGTACAGCTTGAAAGTATAGGTGCGCGTTATACGCCGAATGTACCTAAAAATTAAAAAATAAAGCTTGAAAGTATAGGTGCGCGCGTTATACGCCGAATGTACCTAAAAATTAAAAAATACAGCTTGAAAGTATAGGTGCGCGTTATACGCCGAATGTACCTAAAAATTAAAAAATACAGCTTGAAAGTATAGGTGCGCATTATACGCCGAATGTACCTAAAAATTAAAAATACAGCTTGAAAGTATAGGTGCGCGTTATACGCCGAATGTACCTAAAAATTAAAAAATACAGCTTGAAAGTATAGGTGGCGTTATACGCCGAATGTACCTAAAAATTAAAAAATACAGCTTGAAAGTATAGGTGCGCGTTATACGCCGAATGTACCTCAAAATTAAAAAATACAGCTTGAAAGTATAGGTGCGCGTTATACGCCGGAATTTATGGTATATATTTCATAGGATGAATTTGATGCAAATTAATCTTTTGTTGTAACTGAGTTTTACAGGAGATTCCTTTCCTATATGCATTTTTCTGCCCCCCCCTTCCTTTTCCCTAAGAATACTAGATTAGAATTCACTTGAGAAAAATTAGCTCCAAATTTAAACGAAACTCATTTTAGTGCTTTTTTAATATTATTTCATGGCAGTTGTTATTTACGACATGTTATAATGTGAATGAAAATGAAAAAAAAGTGGAAGAAATATTCTAATTTCCTTATTTGATACACGAGTTCTCTTAACGAGTGTCTGTGATTTAGCTAAGAAAATTTTAATCTCCTTGAAAATATTTCAGTTGACAACTCTTTATATTTATATTTGATTCCTTTTCAATTATATCCAATAACTGATATTAATCTTAAATGTATAAAAAAATCTATTTCAGTCATATGCATGAAAGAAATGAAATATGTTTAATATATTGAATTTATATTCAGGCTTTATTATCATATCCCTTTAAGACCTAGCCCGTACATTCGTGCTCCAACATTACACATTCCAGGGGGTAACAAAACTTTTTTTATTATTTTTTCCAGTGTCATTGGAGTTAGTACAGTAGAACGTCGTTTATCCGAACGTTTATTATCCGGAGCGTCAAATATCCGGACCAGTTTTTTCAGAGACCTTGCAACGAAAAAATGAAGGTGTACAATGGTACAGCGAAAAACAAGTGATTATTTTCCACAATAAAAGTAAAGTTGCGACATTTTGCACCTATTTTTCTTTTTCTTCAAGCAGGTTTTCCGCATGTGATGATTTTCAATATTCGTATAGTGTCTGGTTTCATATACTGCATGGATCGCACTCGGTTTTCGGTTATCCGAACGGTGTCCGATCCCAATTGATTCGGATAAACGACTTTCTACTGTATAGTATTAATGACCAAAAGAATTTAATATTTAAAGATAAATATATATTTCGGATCTTAAAGGGATAAGAATGTCTAACCCGCACAATCGTGCGAACTGGGTCTTAAAGGGATATAGGATAATCCTTATTACTTAGAATCTGTTTTTTACTGTTCTAAGAAAAAGGCTTTTACGTCATTGTACATTGTTATGTGATTTTTTAATGTAAGAAGCTGTTTCTTGATATTTTTATGATGAACTCGTATGCATTAGCATATGCATATAAAAAGGTATCTGTGAGAGAATAAAATTTAATTTGGATAAAATCCGTGAAGCCATTTTTTTAAACGCAGTACATGAAACATCAATAACAAAACTTTTTCAGAGAAGTCCTAATTTAAGAACATGTAAGAAATCCAAATTTTTAGATCTCCCTTTTCCCCTTCACCTACATTTGTAAACTTCTAACTACAAGTCAGTGTCTAAGAGTTTTTTTAAAGGAATGTTTTGAGTCATGGTAGACTCAAAAATATCAAATGTATACCAAGAATTGAGTCATGGTATACATTTGAACAAATGGAGCAGTGTTTCTCAAACTGTGGGGTGCACCCCCTAGGGGGGCGTGATAACCCTACAAGAGAGGCGCGAGTATATTGAAAAGTCGAGAACTAAAGACTATTTAAAAAAAAATTATCAATTTACTGAAAGCAAACAAATAAAAAATGAAATACTCATTTACACTTATAAATATACCAGTACTGTGCAATGAATTTTATAATTAATTTAACATTACTAAGTTAAGAACAAGTTTAATAATTACCAGTGTCCCCATTGGCTTGTTATATATAAAGTTAAAAATAAATATTAACACTTATCTTGATAGTTTATACGGTTTATAATTAATTCCTTAAAAGCCGATTAAAAATTACGCGATTCGCTCCCTAGTTTCACCGTTTAACACGTGGTGAGTGTATCTGGTGTATTGGGGTAAGGGACAGAAGAGGAATAAATAGCCTACTTCTAGACCATGGGCCTGGTTCGATGCCGGATGCTACCAAATACCCTCCAAGTACACACGGAGTACGTGCTCGAAAATCAGTGGATCCGGTAGTCTTGTGGGCTGAATCACGAGTGCAGGGGACTGGTGAATATTTCACTCCCCTTCAGTTCCGTACCTAAATTGGGAAGGTGGAGATAGGTGGTGCCACCATCTATCGTCCCTTCGGGTAATTTCACCGAGCTAATTCGTACTGTCACCTGTATAGGCCAATTTCAACGACAGGCGTACTTCTAGCACCTTGCCACGATGAATTTCCTGGGTCTCGATCTGACTACGTCAGACAGGCGGCATTTGCCACAACAACAACAGCCTATCTTGTGACGGGCTCATCACGTTTTCTACTAAAAACTCCTCTAGGGTTCTTTGGGGCCGAAAAAGGCAAATTCTTTCCCAACCAAATCCAGAAGCGAAGCGTGAATATGCAAAATAGAAACCTTTTAAATAGCAGAAGTTTAACGTAAGCGTATGACCTATTGGGAAGTGATTATGCTAGTCTGAGTTTAAGCGCGTGAACTAAAGGAAGAGAAGGAAGCCGTCATTGAGTGTGAAGCTATCCGTGACAGAGCGATCAAGTCAAGGTGGATACTATTCCACGCGAGATAAACAAAAGATATTTAGGGTCCGAGATGATAGCGGTTAAACAAGATATTAAGGTAGGGTAATTCTGTTGTCTATTAGGACTGTGCATAAGTTGAGATTAGGAATAGGCGAGAATATAGTGATTAAAGTCGCGTTTATTTGGTAATACGTATTGTGTGTTTTCTCACCTCAGATCCGCTAAGTTATAATATAAATATTATCATTGTTAGTGCTTAAGTTAAGATCTTAATAAAGGCATTTTAAGATGATGACAACACCTGGTTCTTCATTCACTCCCACACCTCTAGGTCATGAAGATAACTTAGAAGTAAGGTATCATCCACGGGCGAACACCTTACACTTTTTGGGAGGGTTTGATTACTAAGACCCTAGAACTAATCGAGGTAATTTTTTAAATATATTAAGTACAATTTTATACCAGAAAATAAATATTTATAGAATATTTAATCAACCTCTAAATTTTTTTATCTTTTGACTTTATTTACTACTTATTAAGGAATCGAAAATGAAGAATTAGCATTACTTGATATTATCTCGATTTGAATTTGATAAAAATTTAAATACATACAGAAGTTAATAAATTTTTAATACTGGTCTTGTACCACCAAAAACCTATCAGCGTTAATTTAGAGAAAGATTCTATATCTTTTATTTTTGCCGATCCTTGAAAACAATGCAACTATTTATTTCTTCTTATCATTAAATCTTCGGTACTTAACAGCAGGGCGTATTCTCAACCGCAAACATCATGTCAACAACGCAACAATGTATCATTTGGTGGAAGCCCCCCATATGATCATGCCATGCACGCCTTATGATGTCTTCAGGGGCTGAGAAAGTAGCTAAATAATTATCTAATCTCGAACTTCATATCATGAGTAATCATACTAAGGTCAAAGCAACATTGTAAAAAAAGTACACCGACCCTTGAAAAGTTGTTTATATCTCTCGCGCACTCGACATCAAAAAATAATGTTTAAAAAATGCAATAAATATTAAAGAAGCGCTATGTTTATTTCACCAACAAGAAGCGCGTACTCCATCCATCTCGGAAGGTGGTTTTTCCAACCATCCTGGGATTTCCCACCCCCTTTTTTATGTAAGGATAGGTGTGGATAATGTGCTACAATTCATTGGACCTCGCCCGTTGCTTTTGAAGGTCGCAGTAACTTTTAAAAGTCGAAAACAATTGTTCTTGTTCAATCAGAGCACAAGGAGATAAAAAAAATGCCCTGTTACACAAGGATGATATTTTTGTACTTCTGGTATTACCAAGAATTATTCTAAGATTTTTTTTCTCGTCCCTCTCTTGATTTGACAGATGAATGATGAAAATGGTCAATGCGACCTTAAATAATGTTAAAGAAGAGTTTTTGTTGATGGAATTTTCGTTCTATCGAGTGTGAAATAAAAACATTGCAGAAGCTGTTGTTCTTTGTGGGGGTGGAGAAGTCACTGAAGAATATAAGCAAAACATAAAACAGTTTATGTATCAAATATATTTTCTGGCTTTTCTTGACGATTTTTCTGCTGAAAGTAGCATAGCATTCAGATTCTTTCAACAATTTGGTCTTTGGAACAGGATTTGAATAAAACAGAATAATTAGTATAGCCAATACGTTTCCTTTAATTAGGGTTCTCATCTACCAACCGTTTTGAATAGAAAAACGTTAGCAGTGGCGTAACGTACACCCCCTCATTGTGGAGGGAGACAGGGTTCAAGGGGGACCAAAGCCTGACTTACACCAAATTGAATTGAAGTCTTTTGTAAGATCGGACAAAACCTGACTTTTCAGGGAAGGGCCCTAATATTCTGCATTACGTCACTGCCATTCACAGTGACGTAGCGTATACCCGCTCATCGGTCTAAAGCCTAACTGACGCCAAGTACGTATCGTTTTTCAGTTTTTTGTAAGTTCCGGCTTGGGGCCCGAAACCTGACTTTGTAGGGGTTCAATGATATTCTTCGTTGCGCCACTGAAAGTTAGTTTCCTTTTCTCTTCAAATATAGTTTATAATGCTTGTTTGAATGTAGAAAAGTGCATTAAAAAAAGCAAAAATTAACAAAAACTGGTACTTTTTTGTTTCGTCGGCGCAAATTTCGCCAAACATGCTTTATTGACCACAGCACGCAATATACACATAAAAAAATGTTTATGATTTCTCATCGTTTTTTCATCCATGTTTGATGTATTATGAAAGAGATATTACTGATAAGAAAAGACCCCGACTTATTATGAAAATGTGGCGGTATTAAGTTACTAGAGCGGGAACATTCTTTTTGACGGAGTTTGTATCATTTTTGGCGACTTGACCGCTTGTGCCGGAAAAATGGAAAAGTACCCAAAAACTTTTATAAAAATGTATTTTTTCCCCTCCGATTTTTTTTTAAATGTGTATTTGAGTTATTTGCTTGCAAGTTTTCAAATCTTTAAAAGAAATTTAAAAAGTATTTTGAATATAAAACAGGAAATGTGAAATTTCCACAAAAGATTCGATTTATTCTTTCTTTGCCTTTTTCAGTGCAAGCGCACTGAACATTTCACTAAAAAAAGCACAATATTCTATATTTGAGATGGAATGTAGAAATGATACATTAATATTACGTTCAAGAAAGCAGAACTGTGGCTAGTACAGATGGGTGACTGAATTATATAATTTATCCATTTGTTTTTAATACGTTGCCATGGCAGCAAAAAATTCAAAATTACAAACTGTGTCTTGTGATTGAATACTACTCTATAACTAATTTTTAACAACTATCTTAATTTCTTTATATGATTTTTGCAATGCGAGCTGTTGTTAAACTTTTTATGTGATGCTATAACAATATTTTGACGGTTTTATCATATTTTTTCAACTTTTCAATCCATTAATATGACGCAATCTAAATGTGAAAACCCACTACTGTTATTATATTTCACATGAGTAAATTTAAGAACAAATGCTTTTGTTCTTTCTATTTGTCAATTTACCATTCTTCTTAAAAATGAGTGTACAGAATTATTTAAATTGTGTAAAATAAACTTTAAGTAATTAGAAAAAAGTTAACATGACTTCATTTAATTGTTTAAAAACAATTACCGAATGTAATCTTATTTATGAAAATGAGCTATTTCGTCAGATTATGTGTTGATTTTAGAGCCTGACGCATTCTAAAGAATAAATTAAAAAAATAAAACAGTTATCCTTGAAAGAAGTATTAATTAAATATAAATTGATATAGAGCGAAGAAAAAGTGAGAAATAAAAAAGTTGTTTAGTAAGCAAATACAAAAAAGTTCTTTTTTATCAGTATACAAAAAACAGCCATTTTTTAGTTCTGGGAAATTTCTTTCATAATATTTCCATTTTTATCTCAAACAATTAAAACTTTCCCTTTTTCAAATTTCATGTTTATGTAGTAGCATCCTTATGAACGTTAAGGAAAAATATTTTACTGCTACTTTTGTTTGTTTAATCGAATTGAAACATTTTTCCGCCATAACGCTTAAAATTTTAATTAAATTTAAGAATTTGAAAAATATTTAAAAACTTTTATACGCATTTTTATGACATTTACGATGAAAACTTTTTAGAAGTTTCTATTTTAAATACTAGTGATGTTACGAACGATAACAAATACAATTAAGACATAAAAAATAATTTTTATTTGTTTTGAAATTGATAAAATTGCGAATTGTGTTTAGAATTATAAACTTCCTAAACAATAATGAGCAAGTGGTTTATCTAACTAGTAAAAAATATGCTTTTTTATTTATGATCATTTTCATTAAAATATGAAAAGTTGTATTCGCTGTTTATTTTAATTTATGTGATTTGTCCTATTTTCAAACAATATTATTTGGGAAAACATTCCAAGAAATTTAAACAATATCATAGCTTTAATAGCATTCCCGATATATTTCCAGGGTAAATGAAATGAAACCAACTTTTATTTATCTAATTTTGAATGTTTTATATGTTAAATTATGCAATTTATTGTTGTGTATTTTTTATTTCTGGAGAAACAATTGGTTTCTTAGAAACGCTGTTTACATTTTTCCGAATACTCTTTTGAGATAAAACTGTACGATTAATAAATAACTATTTTTTTCCGAATAAACTTGTTATTGAATTATTTCTTTTTTTCGTATTTATTATTTGATATAGGAAGCGCACACACACAATGTTAAACTAATGAGATTCTAAACACTAGAATAAAAATATTTTGATCTTTTTAGAAAAATCATTAATATTTTTTTCCGAATTTGTATAAATGTTTAAGCATTCCGTAGTTGTTATTTTTAATTTTTCATAACTGCTTAATAATACAAACACAAAAACCATTTCATTTATAAATATATTAATTGAAGGAAATGACTCTAAATTCGCAACTACTTGTTATTTTTTATTTTAAAACTGTGCTTGTTTTTTTATAAGAATGTTAACAAACATTTAGCTATTATACGTACATGCCTTTTAGAAATGTATTCCTTTATTTTTATTTATTGCAAATTCTACAATTTGAAAACAAGGCAAGCTACCCTAAAAATGAGAGGATTAAGCATTATAATATATTTTAAAATAATTTTGGGAAAGTTTTGATTTTTTTTTCCTTTTTTATTTTTAAAGATTCAAATCTTTTGAGCTTTTCTGTCTTCGTTTAAATTTTTAAATAAGTTTTGATCAATAAATAATTTGAAATAAATTATTTTCTTATTAGTCAATGAATTGAGGTGAAATAATGGTTACATGTAATCATATTAATATTATTTTATGTTTTAAATCACGCAATGGTTTCTCTTCGTTAGTTGTATATGTTACAGGGAAATGTTGAAATTAGGTATTTCGTCAAATCCCTAAATCAGATGATCAATTCACGCAAGGTGTTAAACTAAGGTCTTTTCCCTGTTGTAAGTAAGTTATTTTTATCAAATCCCCGAACTGTTTCAGGATAAATGATGAAATGAACTAATCAGGATTTGCATTGGCAAAATGCTATACAGTTGGGGGAGACACCTGGTGGGTCGAGTCCTTGTACTTCCTAACTATACAGGTAGTACTATCGATCCTCTAAATATCAACCCCATATCTTTAAGAAAATGGCACCATAGGATTAACATAGTTATTGATATACAATGCTGGACAATTGCTAAGGACGGATAACACTATCATCCATAGCAACCACAAATGAAAGGAAGCAAAATGTGGAAAATTAGAATAAGTGCGGGATATTAGTAAGAAGTATGAGTATGCATTTTTTTTCCACGTCTGTTCATCACGTGATAGCGTTCATAAGAGCTTTAAAGGTTTTGACGCGTGTGCACAGTTGTTGTTTCAAGTCAAAGTTTTACAGGAAAGATTTAATAGACGAACTTAAAATTTTTGGCATGTCTTCCCGACGTCACATAGATGATTTTATGCGTGGCCGAATTATTGGAAACATCGAAGAAGGGTGAAAAATAACAGATGTTGCCAGGGAGTTCGACATCGCTCACAGCGTTGTTTCACGGCTGTGGAAGTCATTTAAAACTACTGGAATGTGTAGTAGACGGCACGGGGGAGGTCGTGTTAGAAGTACGACGCCTGCAGAAGACAGATATATCGTTCTATCAGCAAAAAGGAACAGGCGCACCACAGCTCAGCAGGTGGCAAATCAGTTTCTTGCTGCCTCAGGAAAGCAGATCTCCCGAAAAACCGTTGCCAGACGTTTGAGGGGAGGAGGACTATACGCACGCAGACCTGTTGTGAATGTCCCATTGACCAGACAGCACCGTACTGCCCGTTTGCAATGGTGTCGTGAGCATCACAATTGGACTGAACAGGACTGGGCATGCGTACTATTCTCAGATGAGAGTAGGTTCAGTCTGTCATCGGATTGTAGACGCCAACTGATCTGGCGCGAGAGTGGTACTGCTTATCGTCCAGAAAATATCCAGGAAAAGGACCGATATCCGACATGCAGTATCATGGTGTGAACCGGCATTATAATCAATGGCCACACGCGCCTACATGTGGTTGCGAATGGGACTATGACGGGCCAACGATACATTGAGGAAGTTCTACTTCCTCATGTTCGTCTTTTCCGTGGTGCTGTCGGTGATAAATATGTTTTTATGGACGACAACGCAACATGTCATCAAACACTCGCTGTTCAGGATTGTCTAGACAGTGAGGGTATTCAACGTCTCGTATGGCCAGCGCGTTCTCCAGATCTAAACCCCATTGAAAATGTGTGGGATGCTTTGGGGAGGCAAGTTGCTGGTCGAAACTATCCTCCGACAAACAAGAACACCCTCATCCGTGCACTCACAGAGGAATGGGATAAATTGCCTCAACAGCTGCTGGATAATGTTGTGCAAAGTATGGTACGACGTGGGGAATGTTGCATCACACTCTACGGTGGACATATCCCGTACTGATACCTTTCTTTAAGGTGCCTGCTGACTTTTAGATGCATTGTTCCATTTCTCCGTACGCAGATCAAATGAACATTTTTTTCTTTCAGATGTTTCACAGCTTTTGTACTTTCCAGAACAATAAATATTCTTTATTCTAATGTCTGAACAGTGTAGCAACTATATTTTATCCTACTAGGCCTCATGTCTCGCTTAATGTTATGCTACATAGCAATTTTGATCCGTCCTTAGCAATTGTCCAGCAGTGTATTAGTGTGTAAGCAACCGAGAGAAAAGATGTTACACATAAAAAAATACCAACCTAATTTTCTAATTATTTGTTAATTAGTTTCGAATAAATAATTTGTACTTCATTGCCCTTTGTTGTATTACTTACTTCTACGTTTCATAATGCACAATATTTGTAAAATAAACATTTTTAAACTCTTGACAATATTATTTCATCATTTCACTGAAACATGGCAAGTATTTGTTCAAGTCCCTTACTTTTATTAGGGAAACGACCTTGAATAGACGTCATTTTAACATCTCCCATCAATTGATAATCTTCCTTATGGATTTGATGAAACTCCTAATTCCATCATCTTCCTGCGAAATATATATGTCTTTCAAAGCTTCAGGTTTTCTAATGCGGAAAATGTGCCGTTGTCTTCACTGAAAATAATGTTTTAAGATAAGACGAATAAAGCTATAATTTTACAAAACTTAATTTCTAAAAATATCATCCTGAAGCAAGAGGGAACACAAAAAGCTCAAATTAACGAATATTCCTTGAAAAATTACTATAAACCAAAAGTGAGCATTAAGTCGATTGCGATCGACCAGTAGACCACGAAGACATTTTGGGGAGACCGCCTTCAGGTAAGACCTAAAACTCGCATACTAAAATAAACATATTTGTGGAGCACCGAAGCCAGTAAGACTGGAGTATCGGCTCTTCACAATGCTTGCGACTATTTGTAAACGACATTTGTACCATTAATGGAAGCACACGATGACGCTAAACACATTCTTTGCGACTATAGAGGGAAAATGCGATCACCGCGATGCCAGCCGTAGAAATGCGTTTCCCCCCACACACCGACTAAAGGGGAAAATAAACGTTGACCAGCTCTTTCCGTGATAACACAGGATTGGCTACTTAAACATCACCCCAAAGCTCACGCTTACGGGGGATTGGATTTTTGTATTGATATTACGTCTCGCGATAGAAGTCACCCGGCAGAAAACGTGTTAAGGATATACATCGGTTAATGGACGAAGTAAATTATCCTAATTTAAAAAAGCTACTTTTCCTTTAACATTCTCTTTCCTGTGTAAATCTGCATTTTCAACGATGCACATAATTAAGACAACGTATAATTCCCGTTTCACAAAAAATCACTTAGATAATCCAGTGCAAGATTAGCAGTTAGTAATTAGTATATACCGAGATATTCAGCATTGGGACCGACAGTATGCAGACTAAGTCTTCAACTGAGACTATACAATTCTACGAGAACTAACTTTAAATGAAAATCATTTAGTTTTTAATGTATTTTGAGCTGTTCGATATTACTAAATTTGTAGGTATAATTATTATGTTTGTATCTTGCGTTTTGCTTAAAATGTGGTTTTAAAGGAGTAAATTCTTTTTTTATTGTAATTATGTAGGGAAGTGTATATTCTGTCTCTGTATTTATTATTGTTAGAATATAAATACTGTTGAGCTTTTTTGTAGCTTAGCACATCTACGCTACTGCGTAGACCGCAACATCTTAAAAAAATTAGAAGTAGACCGTACCATGCAAAAGTCTTCCCATCCCTGCTATAGACAGTAATCCATCAGCAACAAAAACGTTCAAGTTGAATTATATTTCAGCCATTTAGTGTGTTTTTATATGGTTTTGGGTTTTGATTACATATTTCTGAAAAGGAATGTGATAATCTAGTATCAATTTATGTTCAGAGATTTAGTGTTCTAAAATGGTTTTCGTTCTTCTGATTATTATGTGGCCACAGTAGCCTAGTGGTCAAGGAAACAGACTCGGGGTGGGCATGTCGTGAGTAATGTCGCTGAAGACTCACCGTGCAGAGGGTCCGATGCACGTTGAATATGTTGAGGCTCAAAAGTCCTCCCGTTGGTATGTTGTAGAAGTTAGGAGAAGGAGTGACAGCTCAGGTTTCGACCTCACCACTTGACCATGGTTCAAACCTTCGAGGTCTGTCGCCATAAGCTCTCGTGCAGCTTTGTAGTACGACGTAAGTATAAATCTCACTTCTGATTATTATTTTCTAAAATAAAATTTATTTGTGTTTGAAATCCCCCTGTGATTTAAATTCCATTTTAAAAGCGCAGAATGTTTCCAAATTTTAATCTTTTTAAATTGTAAAATAGAAAAGGATCACTCCTGTATTTGAATTATTGTGATGATTTGTATAAAAATTTCCTATCTTCATACTTATTTTAAGTATTTTTTTTAACGTAATGTACTGCAAAATTAATGTTTTTCAACTACATATTTTAACTTTTTAAAAAATAAAATAGGATCTAACCCTTTAAATCTTATAAATGTCATAAAATGTTAAAATATTTAGTTTATTTTCCATCTTCTCTCACACTAAAAATTCGATTTAGTTATTTTTCAAAAAGTGTTCTTTGATGTCTTAAACTGCTGGACTAAAATTCAGGCAGTTTCCAATTTCTTTTTTTTTAAAGCAGCTAATGCGTGGTAACCCCCTATCTACCGATTAAAAGCTACGCGATTTCCTCTCATGTGCTCCGGTTTTTCACATAGTCGCGCTCCTGTAGTGTGTGGGGGAGGGGGAGAAAAGGTATAAAAATCAGCTAATTTTTCTCTGAAATAAGTAAATGCTTTGGAAATACCTTAAAAGTCCTTCAATTGTATTCCAAAGCGTTCAGAATAGTTTTACTGAAAGCACCGCAAAGAAAAGGATTGTATTTCGGAAAGACGTACATATACGTATGAGGAATTTTAACGCATTAGTTGAACAAGACGTATATATACGTCTTTAGAAGTTAAGGGGTAATATTTTTTTCAACACGTATCTCTTTATAACACATTATCCTTTTAATTCCGATATTTTCAACGCACACATTTTTTATTTTAACATGCAAAATTAAAAATCCGACCAGTATTGTAATATTAGAAATGAAATATGGAAACATTTTATTAAAAGAAAGAAATGAATTATTTTTAACACACAGAAGTTATAAATTCGCGACAAAACATCATGCTTGTCACAAACTAGTAATGTCAAAATATGCTATGAATGCTAATTTTTTTAACTAGAAAATACGTTCTGAATTTGAATCCTATATTGTAACACTATTAAAAAGTTCCATGCATTGTTATTTTTTTTAATTATCAAGGAAAGTCAAGATTTGTCTACGAATTGTGTGCCAAGGATAATCTCAACATTATTTACACATATTTTTACTGAACAAAATGTTTTAAGCTGTAATGACTACTTTAGTTATAATTCACTTAAACAATTAACAATGAAGTTTAGTTCTTTTTATTAAAGACGCTTATATAATTCAAAGCTTTGCTGCTTATTAGTAACAATTAACTGTAGAAACAATATATAATTTCAACTATTAAAATAAGAGAGTCTGAATGGGTCATTACTTTAAAAAGTCTTATTCTGTGAAGCGCGATGACTGCTTTTTTAAAAGAACTGCGACCAAAAAAAAAAACTGTTTGCATGAGAATCCTTTGTATCTTTAATAGTTTTTAAATAACTGAGACAGCGCGTATCACAAATAAAAAAAAAAACGTACTTGAGGGAGGGATTTAATGTGAAAAACAGAACAAAAAATATCAGAGGGAAAATCAGTAGCGAAGAAAGACCTTTTGCTTTAAATCTATGAAACACACCACTCTAAAAATTTTAAAAACTTGACTCAAAATGAAATATATTCTATCAGGATTGCGATCAATTACTTTTAAGCATTTATCTTTGCCATTTCGATAAAAATTGAAGTACAGAAAGGTACATTAAAAGCTTAACAGAAACATAGAAATAACAATTAGCTTCAAGTTGTGCTACAGTGAGACATTTACATTTTTTATTACATTTACAGCAGTGTTTCCTAAAGCGGTCCCTATGGATTTCAAGGGGTCCCCGATAGTATTCAGGGGGTCCGTGGAAAATTTTAATTGATTTGGGGGGGAGGGAAGGTCCATGAACAACGTCAGGACTCCTCACAAGGTTTAATATAAAATTAAGAAAATTTCACCATTTTTATTTTTATGGAAATTTAAATAAATAAAATAATTTATTTGGATATTTCCGACTGGGTGTTGAACCCTTTTGCACGTGGTCTTAAATCCCAAACGCAGATGAATCCATACTAATACAGGAACATCTTGTCGAAATATCCACAAATGAGGGACTTAAACCAATGTTTGAACAAGGATACCCCACATTCTGGTTACAAAAACAGATCCCAATTTTATACCCATTTGCATTATGGGTTACTGTATAGAAGTTGTTGATACTTTCTCGTCATACAATTTGGTAGGACATTGGGTATAGTGCCGTTATAAATTTCATTTATTTTTATTTTACAAATGCCAGGCCATTGACCATCAGATCATTAGGCAACGGGCTCTCCAATACCTTTTTACAATGCAATTAAGATCATTCAGTGCAGAGCACTCGTCCAAATGAACGGCAGTCATGTCTTGTCCAGTGTCACACAAAACGCAGATAGGTTAAGTCACTAAGTTAAAACGAAACAGATGAGCGCAATGGCAGTCATGTCCGGTTAAAAGTCTAAATTTAGCCACAGCAGCAGCACGAGGAGAACTTGGAATACCATGGGATTTCTTACATAGTGTACTCCAAGGCTTATCACGAGCAACACGAGAAGCTGTAAGGCGAAATGATTCACTAAAAATCCTTTTAATTTCCAGTTTGGCAGAATGAAGTGTCAGGTCTCTGCGAAAGTTCTGAAGGATACCCGTTCCCTTTTTTGCCAAAAAGTCTGCCCTCTCATTTCCCCAAAGACCACAGTGGGATGGTACCCATTGAAAGACGATCTTTCCTTTTATCTTTCCCAGGAGTTCTCTACAGTTCTGCACACGTAAACAATTATTCTCATTATAGTTGGACAAAGCCTGAAGGGCAGAAGTAGAATCTGAAAGAATTACAGCTCTTTCAATGGGGGAAGACGAACAGCAAGTTGCTGAAGGGCTATATGTATAGCTTCAACCTCACCATCAAAGTGAGTTGTCAAAGGGCCGGCGTGTAAATAGAAGGAGAAGAGGTGACTAAAATCACCAATGCCAGCGCCTTGGGCAAAATCCAAGAGTGAGCCATCTGTGTAAATGTGAAGTCACTCCACCGGTGGGAAGCGGGTATTGATAGTTTCCAAAGCTATAGCGTGAAGAGCAGTTGGACTTAGATCACGTTTTCTCACATTCAGAACAAGGTCCAATCTGATGTCGAGTGTTGCGTAGTCGAGTGGGTTAGCAAAAGACAGTAATTCAAAGGGCACATCATTAATGACTTTATATTGAATGTTCTCACGAACACATTGAATAAAGCCCTTTTGAGTCTTAAGATTACGTCCTCCATCAGAATCATAGTCCCGCCAGAATGAATTATTTGGGAGTCTAATAAGTCTATTGAAGAGAATAACAGCATTCTTCTTGGGGGTGTAACGTAGCAGGCCTCCTCGTGGTGCACCCTGGTTAACGCTAAATCTGCTACAGCGATTGCCGCCGTTATAAATTTCATCAGGAAAAAAAAAGAAAAAGAAAGAATTCCACTATATATATATATATGTATGTAAATTAGTGCTCGAGGGGATTTGCGCAGTTGCTACCCCAAACATTAAGATAGACATATCCAAGACATTAATTTTTTAAAATTTCATTTTAAAGAAAAGTTACGATTTTAATAAATTATTCTTCAACAATAGGTTTTTTAAAATTTTTTTTTATTCTTATACTATACATTTATGTAGCATTTTCACTAGGGGGTACTTGGGAAAGTTTTGACTTGAGAAAGAGGTCCGTGGGCAAGTTTTGACTATGAAAAGGGTTAACATTTTGGTAACCATTGATTTACAGTTTCTGGCAGAGGAGAACACACAAAGTGCGAAATTTTTTAGTTTTTATAAGATAAATGACAATTTTGTCCTTGTGTGTGTGCGTAAACATATTAAAATAATAAATTTATTACATATTAATTATTTTGAATGAAAATGTATATGATGAGAGTTTTTTTTCCCATATATCCCATAGTAAACATTACTACAACTTAACTAAATTTTAACTAGATTTACACAATAAATCAAATATTTTTATTTAATACTTAAAACAAATCCAAGTGTTATTTTCAACAAATATTTTGTTGATTGAAGATAATTTCATTAAGGGAAATTATAACTGTCAGCCACTAATATTAATAATTTATATCAGGGGTGGGCAAACTTTTCCAGGGTGCGAGCTACTTCTACTATTTTTAAGGTGTTACGTTCTATCATGTGTGGCGTAGGTGTGGTTATTCTGTATTAAAATAGTATTTTTTCTTTTCTTAACACTTCTTTTCGACATTTTACCCTCTTTTAAATTATGACACATTACTATTTTTATTACAAAGACACAAGTAACTCAAAATTGTCAAATTCAATACCTGAACAACTATGAAATATTCAATGCAGCGAGCAGGAAAAATACCTGAACCAATGAATCTGAAGCCAACGTATGTATGCAATGGCCGAGTCTCGCACCATCGCGATACATGGCATTAACACTAGAACTCAAATCCCTGGAAGTACGGAGTGTGAGATATGATGTCCCAATAGTCAATCCTATGCTATCGCGGGAAGAGCTTACCATCAACATTAGTTCTCCTCTTCAGTCGGCACGTGGGGAAAAATTCATTTATACGGCTGGCATCACAGTAATCTCGTTTTTTCTCTTACAGCGGTAGTGAACGTGTTAAGCCAGCGTTTCTCAAACTGTGAGGCATCCCCCCTTATATGGGGCGTGATAACTCTACGAGGGGGGCGGGATCATATTGGAAAATCGAAAATAAATGATTATTTAAAAAATTTTTGATTTATTTAAAGTAAAACAAAATAAATTCTGATATAATAAAAAATAAAACGCGCTTTTACACTGATATAATACACTTATAAATGTACTGCTCAATGTATTTTACAACTAATTAAACAATACTAAGTTAAGAATGAGTTTAATAATTACCAGTGACCCCATGGACATGTTATATATAAAATTATTCACAAAAATTAATACTTATCTTGATAATTTGTACGGTTTATAATTAATCCCATAACTGCCGGTTAAATGCTGATGCCGATACACTCTACAATGCTACCGTTTTCGACGTAAGCGCGCGTATGTGATGGAGGGGGGGGGAGAGGAAAAGGAATAAATAAGCAAATCCTCTGAAATAAGTAAATATGCCGCAAACACACTGTCAAGGTTCTATTATTGCATTGGGAATAATTTTATGGATAACAGTGCATAGAAAAGTTCGTACTTAGGAAAGACGTATACAAACGCCAGGAGAAATTTATGCACAGGTTGAGTCAGACGTATATATACGCCGGTGGTATTTAAGAGGTTAAAGTCACATTGTAGCTTTAATGTCAAAGTATAGTATTATCGAAATCGATACATTGCTATTGTATGGAGGAAGGGGGGCGTCATGAAAATTATGATTGAATATTGGGTGACAAATATTGAAAGTATGAGAAGCACTGTGTTAAGCATTATTGTGTGCTTCCAATGAAGGTACTAATACATGAGTCGTTTACACATTTATCTAATCATTTGCTTAAGTAAACACAGACGCATCTTTTGTGAAAAGCCGATTCTCCACCCTAGCTGACGTTGACGTTCCATAAATATGTTTCTTTTAGTATGCATGTCTTAGGTCTTAGTAAAAGCGATCACCCCAAAATGCCTTGGTGGTCCACCGGTCGATCGTGATCGACTTAATGCCCATCTGCGATTTATATATTTTAGTTAAGGTTGTCTTCACGTTATGTTGAAGAATAGGATCTAATTTCGGAATTATTTTTCAGATAGAAAACTACTGAGGTACCCCAGTATTAATGTATAACCTCACTATCCTGCAGGGAGAAGTATATTTTACTCTTTTTTTTATTTATAACTGAATTAATACAATTTTGTTTTACGTATAAAATGTATTCTAAGCATCATTTCCTATGCCGTAATACTTAGCAGGATTTTACACTTTACAAGCCAAGCCCAAAATCGTATATGTATGAAATTTTTCCAAATTTTTTAAAGAGGCTGTATTGTAAACATTCGTATTATGAACAAGTAATATGAAAAAAAAATTAAGTTAACTCGTACTTAGGTCAACAAAGAAATTTTTTTATTTTAGTTACTTTTTATTCAATTCCTACTATTATAGCTTACACTCTCTATATATTTATTTATTTATCTTGGTGGAATTTTCAATCGTTAATAAAATACTTTTAAAGCGCTCAATTGAGCTGAAATTTTATGTACATGATTATTGTGGATCACAATACAATAATTTATTTATAATAAATAGAAATTAATTGATTAAAACTAATTATTAAAAGAATTACAAATACAGCCACGTCGGCATCATTTTTAGCGACTTGTGTCAAAACTTTAAAAGGTTTTTTTTCTCACGTTTTAAAGCATTCAGTTGAACTGAAATTTTATATACACGATTGTTTCGGATGACAAGACGATACTTTAATGATAATGAATAAAAATTAATTACCACTTAATGTTGTGATTCTGTCATATGTATGTACATATTCATATTAATTGTAACTCTTTAATAAAAAGTAGCTAAAATAAAATTTTTCTTTGTTGATCTAAGTAGGAATTGATTTCAAATTGTTTTTTATATTACTTGTTAAATAATATAAATATTATATACAATTAATATAAATTATACAGCAAATATTACAATTAATATAAATATTATATACATATGACAGAATCGCAATATTAAGTGACAAAATAGAAAGCGATTTTCCTTGCAATTTTTTATTTTCCTTTTTATATAGGGTATTGAAATATTTTTTGTTTATTATTAAAACGTTAATTACATTCAATTATTCTAATAAAATAGAATAGTAAAAAAGAAATCACATTCCCAGAAATTAAGCCATCCCAGGTGGGATTCTAACTCACGACCTTTGAATTAGAAGTTCAACGCGCTATCCATTGCGCTACAGGGACCCGATGAACGATTTTCCTTTCTATATATGCTGTTGTACTATTATTTTTACTTGTTACTATTTATTAATTTTTTAATTTAATTAATGAATTAATGCTTGAAAAACTGTATTAACATCAAGTGCTATCCGTTAAAAGTTTAAAAAAATGTATTTGAACTTGAATGGATGAATAGAAAGTATTTTATCAACAATTGAAAAATTGAAAAATAGAGATATATGTATCTATAGGGACAGAGTGAACTAATAGTAGGAATTTAAAACCATTAGCTTACGCAAAAATGTAAAAAAAAAAGAAAAAAAAAGAATATTTTTATTTTTAAAAATACGTTCCAAATTTCTCTTAGAAATTCGAACTGAAATAAAAAATATCATAAACATATTTAATACTTCTAGTTAAGCAAAAAATCCTTTTTTTATCCTTACGAAAATATTGTCGCTTCTTATATTATAAGTCTCATTTCATAGCAATTTATACTGCTTAAGTCATTTCGTAGAAGTAAGACTTGAATTGCATTAAAATTACACAAATTTTCGGTATATTTTATCACATCTTTAACAATGCTAATCTAATCAAATCATAAGCACGATCATCTATTGAAGTAATTGTAGCTTCGTATAATCTAATTTAAATGTGTTCACTAAGTTCCATTTCATTGCTCTATTTTTAAAAGTTGAATTTCTCTTCCTGTATTTTCTTAACCCATGCTTCAATATATTAGGGGTAAAAAAAAAGGCTCTATTTTTATCATTTGTTATGAATTTCCTGTCTTCTTGGACGAAAATAAATCATCTGAGATCTTTTTGTTATGAAGAACAAATATTTCTTTTTTTCTTTTTGCTTTTCAATATAAAAAATTAAAATCGATAAAAGTTCGGCAACGAGGAGATAAATTCTTCCTGCCAAACGAGTAAAAAATAAAATTGAAGAAAAATACATCCATATCATCTTCCGGGTCCGAATAATGTTGAGTATCTGTTCTGTCTTCAGTTATCAAAGCGCTTCCGGATCATCTTCCACGCCTTCCCGTAGTCGAAGAGGTAAGTATAGTGAAGATCTGTCATAAAGACATAGAGAAAGAGAGAGAGAGTGAGAGAAAGCAGAGACTGCAAAAGGAATAAAGAAAGAGACGGCCTAGAAAAGGGCGTCCGGTTGCGTTCCGGTTTATCAGGTCCGGCAAACGAAGGTCACCAAAACTAGGCCGATTTCTTTCCTCAGCAGTCAACAGATTTCTTTTCTTTCTTATTTCTTTCCCTAATCAACCCTCCTCCCCCCTCACTTTCCTTTCTCCACTTTCAAGCTCAAGTGAGATCACTTGAAGAGAATTTGCAACTGATGCCATCGCGCAGAGTGTGTGAGAAAAAAAAAATTTAAAAAAAGTAGGCAAAGACTGAAACTAGAAACTAGTTTGTTTTTAATTTTTCGTCTGAAAATGCCAAACGATATTTTTCGAATTGCGTACGCGCGTGCAGCGAAAAGGAATGACATTAAACAGGCCTCGCGCATAGCGTTTTTATCAGAACTTCTCAGCAACCTTGCAAGGCTATCGTCTGAAAAGAATAGGAATTTAGTGTTTATTTAGAGTTCCATTTGAATGGTAAACAGGCACGTGTTTCTTTCTTTTTTCGAAGGCGAGACAAAAGCTTCGCTTTTGTTATATAAAATGTTTCTCCGGGTTTGTGCTTTCGTGCTTTAATTAATTTTGCACTTGCCAATTGTCGCTTTTATGAAATGTGTTAAGTGTTTTACTGACTAATATAATTTTTTGTTGTTCATAAAAATTTATTTGAATCTTCTAGTACTTTCTTTTCCTTTAATCCTTTATAGCAAGAATGAACATTAAGTCGATCACAACCGACCGGTAGACCACCGAGACATTTAAGAGTGACCATCTGAAGATTGGCAATTAGTAATTACATATTGAAATATGCAAGATTGGCTGATAGTATCCAAACTGAGCCTTCTATTGATTATAACTAAAATGATTTTTTCCGACTTGTGTTAGGTGTTCTGCCTGCCAGGCATCTTCAGAACACATTCTTGACTGCCTGGGGCTTTCAAAACAAGATCTTTATGAAGACCCTCTAATGGTGTTGGACTTATTAAGATTGAATGAGATCATGGTCTAGCTTGGCTAGACATGGAGATGAGCAACAACAACAACAGGACTAATTTCACACGAACAAGTTTAATTTTTTAATATATTTTGAATTTTTTGATAATAAATGCATCATTTGATATTATTATAATTGTGGCTATTACTTTGTTTTTTTTTGTCTTGCGTTTTGCTTTAATCGCGGTCTTACAGGTGTAATTTTTTTTGTTGTAGTTATGTAGGTATGTACATATTCCATATTTATTATAGGTTTTAATAAATATTGTTGACTTTTTCTTAGCACGCCGTTCCTAAGCCGCAACACCATCAAAAAAATTAAAAGTAGCCCGTTCCTTGGAAAAGTCTGCCCTCTCCTACTTTATAGGGTCATTTCTTTCAAATACTAAAATGCTGAAATACTTTTAGGTTTGAGAATGACTTGTAAAAAGAAATTCGTTTAGCTTATTATCTAAAACTCTCTCTATATAATTTGGTTTTTAAACTATTTTTTGTGGAAAGCAGGATTCGCAACGCTCACTGGGTACTATCATTCTTTTTATATCGCATTGTATGATACTCATGAAATATAATTTTTCAGATACTAAAATCTCCAGAAGGAATTGTAAATTAAATATAATTTCTATTCAAATGCTTAAGACTATACATGTTACTTTCAGTGAAATTTCAGAAAACACGGATCAACACATAGTGAATATTGCAAGATGTACAAATGTATCTTGTTCTCTTCTCATGTGCTTTAGTAGAGCATAATGGCAACGTCTACACGTTTTTTTTAAAAAATAAAATTGGCATATAGTTGCCAACTTAGTGAATCGCAAGTCATTTGAAACAGTTTTCTCGCTCCTCAGGAAACTTAAATATCGTCCTTTGCACTTACGACTAGAAAATTCAGAAGTGCTAGCCGGAATGCTAGCAACACAAATCCTAGGTGTGAAAACAGCTTAACATCGACATTTAAAAACTAATGATGCTGGCTATAAATATACTTACCACGGCCTTATAAAGTGTTAAAAAAGCTATGCAGAGAAAAAATGGCACTAAATTTGTGTTGATACTTAAAACTAGGTTATGTTTAGATTTAAGAATTCTTCGTCTTGTTTGTTAAACTGAGAACACAGCTATCCAACCTCTGATTTTACATTATTTGTAAATATCAGCACATTTTAAGAGAATATATTTATATAAAAGAAATTATTTATGAGAAGAAGCATTTATTAACTGTTTTTTCTTTTTAGATCACTTATTCATCGCTTATACAATCAGAAATTCGAAAATATATATAAAGCACACAGATTATAAAATTATATTCGGAAGTAAAATAAAAAATAAATCTGTCTATAACTTTTGAAAATTCTCCTAAAAAATTAAGAGAAATAAAAATAATTATGCTGATAAAATGAGTGGTAAATTTCCATTTATATTTAAAATAAGGTTGCATTTAAATTGAATAGCTGTTTGTAAAACTGAACAAGAATATTCAACCGTTATTCCTGAATGGTTTTTAAAAACAACTGAATTTTAAAAATTCCTTACATACAGTTTATATTCACATATATAAGCATAATCATCTTTAGACTATTCCAATTCTTTTATTTCAGTATTATTATCAGATTATTTTAAGAAATAAATGTAAAAAATATATGAATCTTGCAGTACTTCCAGTTAATTTAAAAATCTTGTTGTTTGTATATTTTGTCGGATATATATATATATATAATAGTAGTGAGTGGTTTTATCATACTCTCTGAGTTTTCCATACTTTGAATTTTTGTTTATTTTATTTTATTTGGTTTTTCCTACCGAGTTGCAAAGGGGGAAGGTTGGCGCCTTCAAACTAGTTTAACCCCACTTATTCGGTCCTAAGTCCGAAATTGCTTTCTGACTCGCTAGGTTCTTTTTTTTTTTTGTAATTTCTTTTTTTATTTCTCTATAATTTTGTTCTTCATGTTCAGCTTTTATATTTTTATTACGCTCTTTCGTGTTATGTTCATTATCTATTATTTCTTGTTTTTGATATATAATACATATTTTTTTCATATATATATAATTGAACAATAGGCTGTTATGATTTATTTTTCATTGCACGTAAGACAAAAATGTTCAATAAAAGAAACATAATTTTTTTACATAAGGATCTATGCATTTGTAAATAGCTAAATTTTTAAACATTTTTCTTTAAAAATTAAGAATACAATTGGGTAGTCAGTCCAGTCCAGGAAACGTAATTGAATCTCAAAACTAGTAATTATTTAAATTAAATTTCAAAACAATACAAATGAAATCGTTTGCAAAAATAATTATAGACGATAATTTAATACAAAACTCAATGCATTTAGTTTCTAGATACTAATAAAAAGCTATTTATTATTTAAATCTGAGCAAAAGGATAATAATAATGATAATTAACGTGTCAGAATTTTTTTAGATTCATTTATAAGCGGAAAAACGAATGAAATGAAATGAAGTAAATGCATTGTTCTAATGCACAATCTTCTACTATTTTTTCTTTACTATTTATATTCCCTCTTCACTTTTTAGTTGTTATGGAAATTTTATTCTATTAAAAAATCCTACTGCACATAATAATTATTTTTAAAAAATTATGAGGTAGACAATAAAAATTGTTTGTTCATTTTTATAAAAAAAATTTTTTTTGAAGGTTAATTCTTATTTACAAACATATAAAACTAGAATTTGGAATAATATAAATAATGAGTTCATTATAAATTAAACATAGCTAGAAGCTGGCTCTTCTCCTTGATAAGTGAGTTCATTTCATTTCAGTAGAAAACGTAGAAAAACAATCGAAGTAATCAATAATTATAAAACGGATGTAAACAATTAAAATAATTTTTATTCATCTAACATACAAAAGTAATTTTTTTAATTCGTATGTTTTTAAAGATTTGTTATTATTATTATTACGGCTTTAGTAGTGCTTTGTTAAAAATGAATGGAACAATTGAACGTGCAATACAACCTACTACATAAATACGTTATAATCGATACGCTGAAAATACAAGAATTGAAAAACCATATACCGGGGGACACGAACGAAGTTAAAACTCTTTTTTAAAGTAGAAAAAAAAGAAACTTAAATAATTATGTATTATTAGAAGTGTGGTATATATTATTATAAGTGTACAAACAATTTTTTTAAAATTTAGATGTTTTTATAAAAAAAAAGTGAATTTTGAAGTAAATTTCGATTTGTCAGTGGAAGGTTAGAGGTGACTATTGAAACCTGGTCCGAGTCAGCAAACCCTGGAAACGAAGCATTCAAGGCGAAAGTTGCTATCCAGAACTGTCCGCAAAAATCACATTCCACTAGTGGCATACACAAGAATTTTTAATTGGGGGGGAGGGGTCCAGGGTCGGAAGTCCACCATTCTTGTATCATGCTCCAATACACTGTTGAACATATTCTTTTGATTTTGTCGATTTTCCGGACCAAAAAACAGTAAATAATTAATTTTTAAATAAATAATTAGCATTAAATAATTTAATAAATTTAATTATTAACAACAAATACTTTATTAAATTTTACGTACTATATACAAAGGATTATAACCAATCGAAAAATATCAAGGGCTTTGGGGGTGATCCGAACCCAAGGACCCCCTTTTCTTGTGTGCACCACTGCATCCCACTGATGAACCACAACCGCAAGCAGTTTCAACAGACATTTTGAACTGTTCTTTCGGTGAATATCATCCACAAAGAATGACATTTTTTCGATTATCATGTTCATGAAACCACCCATAATCTTTGATTGCCATCCGCGTTTCTCAGCTGATGTGGTGAAATGCTCGGTGGCTGTAGAACAGTAGTAACAGGTTGGAGTGATGAATGAAGGTTCACTCTCTTCCGATCGGAAGGCAGGATTTGGGTGTGGCATCTTCTTACAACAGAACATATATTGAACGGTCTTGGTAAGACCTGGAACCTGGCACGCTGAACGCCGAGATCTACTGCATCATTCTAGTCGACTAGTTGTACTGGAAGGACCGTTGTTTTTTCCTGGACAACAACGCTTTCTGTCCTGTTGAAAGGTCTGCCACGTTTTGTCGTGTTCTCAATAAAGTTCAGTAATTAAACTGGCATATCTAAGCCCCGGATCTTAATCCTTTCAAGCACCAAAGGTGCGAGTTGGAACGTCAAAGGGATGACCCGTCGTCCAAAATAAGAAAGTGGTTTTCTCCAAAACGTGTGGAAGAAATTATCAACTTCAATTGGTTGAAAGTATGTCCCCAAAGTGTTGCCATTGTGACTGTTCTCATGCAGGGCCCAACCCCCATCGCTGGCGAGTAAAAAAAATTCCTCTTCTTAAACCCTGAATCTTCAATTACTTTGTAGTAAGTACATAGTGTACCATTGAACTTTTTAGGTTTCTTTTATTTCACAGAACAAGTGATGTAATGCTGTAGTTGTACCGAAAGTTTCCATATCTCAGTATTTTTGCTCTACAGAAAGGTCTTATCACATTCAATTTGTCTCATAATTTTGAACCGCAGTCAGTTGACGAGTTTGATACCAAACCTGGCAAGTCACTTTCCGCAAGCAGACCAAAATATGGAAATATAAGTAAATGTTATTCCTGAGCTTTTGGTATTGCCATTCGTTTTATATACAGAAGGTAAATGCAATATAAACAGAAAATATATTTCAACATTTCAATTTTCTATCATTTTAAATAACTAATATTTAATCATTGCTATTCAAAACTCAAAAAGATAGTATGCTATATATAGCTCAGTTAACATATTGGATATGTACATCAAAAGTATTTTAATCCGTATTTTACTTGAGTATTCTAATTGAAATTAAATTCAAATGAACTTCTAAGAGTTCTTAAAAGTTTAATATTTCGATTGTATTTGTAATGTATATTTTGATATGTTTTGACATATCGAGTTTAAAGTTCATTTAAAAACCAAAGAGAAGGTGTAATGCACACTCTTTAAAATTGAACTTTTAGTTCTACGATCGGTTGAAACTGGAGTACCTCAACAACAAAAAATTATACATTGTTTACGAAACTAAAAGGGAACATGGAAAGTAAGTTGAAATTATTATATGCCAAAGTTTATCACGACTTCCATTCTTATATTTCCTGAGTAGAAGAAAATGTTGTTCTAATTTGCATTTTGTTTTGGAATTTGTTTCAGCGTTTTCTATTCACGCCACAATTAATCTAGGCGTTTTGAATTTATTGAAAAATTGTATAGCTTGAAGTAATTGCTGCATTACTGTCTATATGTATACTTAATATTAGGTCATCCAAATAAAAATATATCTTAATACTTCTTCTACAGAAGATTTAGTTTTTAATCAAACTGGAATACCATACAACATAATATTTTTCGAAAAATGATAATTGTAGTAGGAATTTAAAAAAGTATGACTTTTAATTTAGAACGAAACTGTTGTAAATTTGATCATTCTAAATAAAAAAACTCTCTCTTTTTCAGCTTTATTTACACTAAAAAAGACTTTTGTAAATATTTTCACCGATCATAAAGTTTTGAATAATTTGTTTAGTATAAATATATCTTTAGACATTTAGATTTGATAAAAAAATTTGCGCTTTTTTGAGATTATTGTATTATGCTTGCATCTGTGTTAGGGTAGATTCGTGCGAAAAATGATAAATAATCATTTCATTTCTTTAAAGTAGATTCTAAGTTTCGCGTAAATTAAATGTGAAAGTGGAATACTCTTGCATAAATTATACCATACATACACAAACTGTTCAGAAAAAAGGATTTTACCAAACGATTTTGAAGTTTTGATTTTTCGTTTTAGTTAATATTTTTAAATTCTTTTTTTTAAATATTTTTAAATTCGAATTTAGATTGGTTTTTATAATTTCCCTCTCGTGTTTTCTGCGCAGTGACCTACTATGATAAATGTCAAGATGTGGTCTTGTACAGAAGAAAACTCGTATTTGAACTACACTCTCTCTTCTAATTTCCAAATCACAATCGCAATTTTGGAGCCAAATTGAATGTAAAGAACGCTTATATTTTCAATTTCTCCTCACTATGAAGACTTTACAAAAAATACTGATCTTGATCATGTATCATGTACGCCAATAGGCCATTGTTTTAGAAATAATACTTCGAAGCCGATTACACAGATTTTACTTTAGATTTTATTAGCTGTTGTTTACTCATATAACAATATGCGGATTCAGTTTTTGAAAGAAAGATTATTACTTCTTCGTCGACTGAAATCGATTTATTTTATAGAGAAAAAAAAGTGATACATTGTGTAAAAATATGTATTGTGAGACAAACATCACGATTTTATTCAGAGATAGATATTCTGAATGAATGATAGAGTTGCTCTAATTTGCTTTATGCAGCAGCGTTTGTATTTTTTAGTTATTGAGCAATCGATCCAAGCGTTTAAATTGGAAAGCAAAAGTTTCGTATCTTTTTATACAAATGTTAAACACGGGAAAGAAATCAAATCCTTTGACTTTTATGTTTCTTGACCATTAGCGTGACTGACATTATTCAAAATATATCCCGATTTGAAAATATTTTGTTCTAAATTGTATATAGAATGAAAAGTTTTTATATTTTTCTTGTTGAACAATCAAAACTTGTCTGTTTTAAGAATTTCAAAAAATCACGAGACTGATTCAGATAAATTAACAAATTAACGCTTTAGTGTTGATAAGTATGATTCAGGGAAATAATACATTTAGTGAAAACTTATAAAAGCAATTTTTAAAGAAACCTTTCTAATTATAAAACACCCTGGCATTGAATTATTTGAAATTTTTCAGCTTTAAAAGGTTGAAATGTTACTTCCTGTTCATAATATCAAATGTTTGGTTACAACTTATGTCACTCATGAAATCATAACTTTGAAGTTATTAATGCGAATGTGGACTGTAATTAATTAAAAATGCGAGTTTTAAAGCACAAACATTTATTACGACTGTTTGGTGCACATTTTCTATGCAAGAGATTGTACAAATGTAGGCATGCGGTGGGGGTTGCTATCACAGCGCCAGCAATTTTAAATTTCTTTAAAAAAGTCACAAAAAGCATGTAAAATTTTACGTTATAAGTGACACCATTTTGTTATCTATTATTAACACTTTATTCAATAAATAATACATCGTTCCAATTTTTAAAAATACATTTTCGTTTTCGAAGGAAATTACTCATTATTACTAAAAGGATGAATTCATTATTACTGAAAGAAAAATTTCATGCATTCTTTTTTTATCTTTTAAAATATTCTATTTATCGAACTACAAATGTGATGGAATTTAATTTTTTACACAATACTCTTGTTATGGGAAGCCCAGTGGCTGAGTGTTAGCGTTTCACGCTTCCACGCCACAGAGGCAAGATTCAAATCCGGGGTTGGGAAAGTTCGACTCAGCCTTTCATCCCTTCAATGGGTCGATAACTGAGTACCAAGGTTGCTTGGGAACTAAACACTGGGGATTTCACATCCAACTGACCACCTGACCGGAACATCTGCTCATGCTCCTTAGCGCACAAGGTCGCCTATACAGGGATAAGCACAATATACTTTGACCCTCATAGAATGTTGTGCGACAGCTTTTAGTTCAGCTTACTTATGTTATAAAACTAGAATTTATGAATCAGTGTTCATAATTAACTCAACAAAACGTAATTTTAATTTTCTCACAATACGCAATCTGTTTCGGTTGTGTGAACCATTATTATTTATTTTAAAATTTTTACACATTATTTTCTTAAATATCGTTTTTTAAACTGCAATTACTACTTTTGAAGTACTTCATTCTCCAAACAATTAACAATGAAGTTTATTTTTTTGTATAAATGATGACGCATGTTTATTATAATTCATGACTTTACTATTTACCACTAATAATTATTTAAAGAAACAGTCTGTAATTTTTAATTCTCAAAAATACGTACTATCTTTTGAATTTATTATTACCGTAAATAAGAGTCTTAGGTATCGTTTTATATTTAAAATAAATATATGAATATATAAGCAAAATCAAAATAGATGCAATTGACATGTATTTCAATTGCTAATATGAGTGAATATTCAACGGATTTCATCGAACAATAAAATGAAGCTTTAAATATTCTTTTAAATAAATAATCTGTGGATTGTAGAATATTGTGACTTACAAATCAGTTCTTAACTAACTTTTGCTATCAATTAATTATATTTTATTACAATAAATCCGGAACAATTATTTTGTTCAACTATTTCTTCTAAAATGAAATTATAGTCGCGATGCATAGTGGTCATAGTCACAAACTCATGGCCAACGTTGTCCTGTCGCGAGTTCGAACCTTAGTACCACTGAAGATCCGTCGTGTAGAGGGGCTGAACCCCCTTAAATCTGTCAAATCTCAAAGCTCACTTACTGACGTGGTGTGGATTTGGGACAGAGAGGACAGAAAGAGGTCTCTGGTGTCTCTCCATAACTTGATCAAGATTCATCGACAATAGCTCTAATTTAGCTTCAAAGTGCAGCATTAATTAAAAAGGAAATCAAAGTGATAAATTTTATTTTTAAAAATATATAAAATTGTTTTAAGAATAGTATTACAATAAAAATTATTTAAGTACAATATTTTGAAAAAAAATGAACATAGAATGACCCATTTTCAAAATACTCTCCTTTTGTGAAAATGCTTCTATTATAGAAATATTTTGCCTGTGTATATAGCTCAGATCTCTCTACAGAGGCTCAACTAGAATTTTTAAAATATATAACTTAGAAGTGGGTTTATCCATATTTTACGACAACAGAAGGGAGAAATTTTAAGAAAAAAAACTGCTGATAATTATTTTAATGGGTGGTAACTCTGAAAATAATGTGAATTTTTCAAAAATCCTAGTTCAGATTCTCTGGAGAAGTCTTTACTTTATATAAGTGAAATATTAGTATTTTAGAAGCACTTTTTATAAAAGAATATTTTGAAAAAAAAATTATTCTAAGTTAATTTTTTGCCAAAATATTGTATCAAAATAATATTTTTTTCAAAATGTCCTTAAAACAATTTTATACATGTATTCTAATCTAAGTGACCCTAAATATCATGAAAATTATCCATTTATGCGCCTTTTTAAAATCACGTAGTCAGATATGTGCTTACACCAAACGTAGTCGGATAACCGAATCATTTCATCATATTGAAAAGTTCATTGCGCATTGCAGCTCAGATGTCGTCCTCGTCACTTAACAGTGGTTCAATATTATAAGGTCTGTCACCAATAGCTCTGAAGTTGCTTTGGAGTGTTACGTTAATAAATACTCACTCACTCTAAAAGGAAAGTTCAAATTCTTTCTAAAAATGATAATAATCAAAGAACACTTGAAATATAGGTTGTCAATTGCGTCTGAAGAATTATTTCAATATTCGCGAAGTCTAGATTGAGCATAGGGTTTTATGCATTATTTATTTCTTTATGTATTCTTAGTGTAAGCGATAACCAAGTGAATATTTGGGAAATTTTTTACTACAAAGTTCTATTTAAGAAATCAAGTTTTTTCAATGGTAGCGAAAAAAAGAAGCAATGCAAAACATTCACTTTAATTTACTCTTTTATGTTTGAATGGAATCATTAGCACACAGAAATTTCCATACATTTCTTATTCTTTTTTTATAAATGCCGAACGAATTTGAAATTGATGCTACGAATTGTGTGCCAAGGATTATCAAAGCTTCATTCATACCTTTTCTGAGTGGACAAAAATGTTGTTCTAATTTGTGCTTTGCTCAGCGATTATTCTGTTCTTTTTTGTTCTTCTATACAATCGCATTCTTTGGAATTGAAGTCACAGCCTGAACTCAGTTCATCGTGACTACGAAGACACCGCAACAATATAATTCTATTTTTTCTTTTTCATCAGACGTTTCAATCGGCGCATAAAATTCCCATCTCACAGTGTCTGAATAGGCTGTAGTAATGGCCGAGTAGACGCATTTAAATTGTGTGAAAGTCACGTTTTTACGTAATCGCACAATGTATAACACAAAGAGACCATCAAATATGAAGTTTACGAAACGGAGTTTGCAATTTAAATTTATTTTATTAAATATACGAAAAAGATTCATCAGTTTTTTTCTATGAGTTTTGGCTGATATTTCATATTTGCGCAATAATTTGTAATTTAAGATATTGCTTGTGGTATGAAATCGAGTGTTATTATTATTGTTTATCGTAAGAGTTATTCCTTTTATGTCGTTTTCGTGTTCTTTTTCTTTACTGCCTTGATAAAAGTGATTTTTTTAAATAATTGAATTCTGATTCCAAGATCCTATTTTATTGGTGTTAATAATATTAATGCTATCAGCAAATTATGTTTGATGTTTTTTTCAATGGGAAGTGAATGTAAATTTGTAAAATAAAAGTAATACAAATAAAATGTTATCTAAATCTTTGCAAATATATACCGTATTTATATACTCGAATCTAAGCCACATCAACTTCACAGTGTTAAGATTACTGAAAATCGGGTATGGTTTATAATCGAATGCAAAATATTTGTTGGATGGTGGAAATTTAATTTCAAACCCTTTCAAAAGGAAAAATATAACCGTCCATTCTGGCCGTTTGCATCGATGACTTATCCCATCTCATAGTTTATCTCCAGTTATTCAGTTCTAAACATCGTTATCCGCTCGTATTTAGGAAATTTTTTGAAAGAAAAATGAGGCAATTTTATATGCAGGGGAAAAAAAGGTAACATAGTAGCGACCGCTGAAAATTTGACGCGGATGAAACAAATATACGTCGATGGCGTAAACAAATGAAAAAAAATGTTTGCTTATAAATGTTCAGCAGTCTTTAATAGTTCTTTCACATTCTTCTAAAAATATGTTGCATAACAAATGCATTGGTAGGCAGGAAAGTGTGGGAAAGTGTGCACCGATTTCGAAGTCAGCTGTGACAATGGGAGTGACGATCCATTTTCAAAACATGATACTGACAGTTATGGTAATTGAAGGTTCATGCATGTATTTGAAAGTTTTTGATACTGTTTAAATCAATTAATTGTTAATTTCTTATTAATTCTCATTTATTTTTCCTCAAAAAAGCATAGAGAATTGGGTGTGGGGCTTATAATCGAGGACAACATTTTATTTTTTCACAAAAACATTTTGAGAATTTGGCGTGCGGCTTAGGTTCGAGTGAATACGGTATATATATATATATATATATATATATATATATATATATATATATATATATATATAGTCAAAATTCTCTACTAAAGGGAGATGAATAATCAATAATCATCAAAAATGAAAAAAAATCGAAACTGTAAGAATAATCGGACAGAAGACCCCAGAAAGGATACAATAGAAATTAAAATAATATATAATTTAAAATATAAAAATATATAAATATATAGATGCTACTGTATTATAAACATTGCTGACTTAGGACAGCTTTTTTATATAAAATAATTTATATAAAAATGGGGTTGAACATGTTTTGTGGTCAGGCAACCTTCCCCATTTCTGTTAATAATACTGGACAAATGCCTATTGAAAATAATGGATAGAATATCTAAATCCATTACAAGAAAAATGTAGCTTACCTAAAAATTACATTCAAAAATGCAGAGCCCAAGCTAAATCTGAGCACAATAAACAAGTTATTGCCAGATTCTGGCCCCAAATGCAAATTCAAAACATGGCAATGGCTGAATAGTAGCACTTAGCAAAAGTATGAAAAGAATAGAAATAAAAAATTAAAAAGTGTGTACACATGCAGCCATTACTTTAGGAACACTAGGATTATAAATGTATTTAAATTTAAAAAAAATTACTACGGTTAAAGTAAAACTAAGGGAATAAATAATTTTATCTAATATTAGAATATGGAGGTAACTACATCTAGAATGAGTGTTATATATGTATAAACACTCGTTTCCTCGTTACGAGATGTCTGGGACTGTTACATCTACGGACTTGAAATTTGGCAGGCATATTCCTTTTGTAGAGCGGACATCCCTTTTTGTGAACTGGTTTTGTGGATGTTGACTCTCAAAAGAGGATATAGGGGTATCAAAGACACTATTTCCCGTTTTTGAACTAAATATAAGACTTATATACTAAAAATTCGGCAAGCATGTTTCTTTTGTTCAGTAGAGATGAGAGAGAACTAGTTTTGTGGAAATCGATTCCCAAGGAGAGTCACCTAAAACCACGGCTTTATTCTTGTGAAAACTCCCTTTTTGAACTATTAAACACTCATATCTGAAATTCGCCAAGCATTTTTTTTTCTGGAGCAGAGATAAATAAGTTTGACGAAAATCGACTCCCAACGGAATTACTGGAGCATTTTAGATAAAGGTTTAAGCTTTTGAAGTATTAAACTTGCAGATTAGAAATTTGGCAAGTATGTTTTTTTTTTTGTAGAGTAGAGATTCGCTAAAAATGGACTTTGTGGAAATCGACTCCCAATAGAGGTTATGGTAGCGTGTTATTCGTAAAAATCCCCGTTTTTGCACCATTGAACTGACTTGAACTTAATCAAGCATGTTTCTTTTGTGGAGTAAAGATTCGTGAAGAAAGAGAGTTTCGAAAATCGACATCTCATGGGATTTGCAGGGTTTTTGATAGATGGGTTGTGTAATCATCATTCTGTAAGTGGTGTCATTATTTCTTTGTTCCATAGATCCCTTTGTCATCTACTAAATACTTCTTGAATTAATTCCCTTTCTATGAATTCCTGCTTGAATGTATTTCCCTTTTTCATGAACTGCTTCCAGAATGGAAAGCTCTTTTTTTCAGACTCCTACTCTAATGTAAACTCATAAATATTCATGTATGAGAAAAAATAAATTCGAGAAGAAACTAGTGAGTCACTATGAAAAACAATTAGCTTTATAAGGATGTGTTGCTAGAATTAACATCTCTTTTCCTTTGCACAATTTCAATGATATTGAAATAATAATATGTACAACTAAAAATTAATACATAAAATTGTAATGGTAAGACTTATTTGAAAAATTTTCGGTAAAATAGTTTTATTGAAGACATGATGAGTTGAAATGTTTTGTTAAGTTTAATTACAATAAGGATTTTTGACGACTCGTTACTGTTATTTCGAATGTACGTTTATTTGAAAAGAAATGTAAGATTAATTTAGTTACATTGGAAAATGAAGACAAGAATTTGATTTTTAATCAAGTATTCTAAAATTTATTCATGGCCTAATGATGAGTTCCAGCTGTAAAACTTCTGACGACATCAAAAGCTTTTGCAAATATAAAGTAAGTTTAGGAAGAGGATGACTTAAATGCAGTGTTGCACCCCCGCATCTCTACCCGGAATTCTAGGGGACCCTATGCGTGACAACCGCCCAGTACCTACCCTTTGTAAAATCCAACTAGGGGGCAAAAAACCTGAATTTGCAGGGGTTCCAAATACTCTCCGTTACGCCATTGCTTAAATTGATGTAGCGCTTCTTTAGAACTAAGTTTTTTTTTAAAATAAAATTTTATTTTTAAATATAAAAAAGCATAGTTTTTATATAAATTTCCTTAAAATTAACTATAAAAATTAAAGATATTCATTTATTATATCTATTGTAATATAATTTCATTGACAAAATAAATTTAGATATCTACTTTCGATTGTAAAGACTTTTGAAACGATTTCCAAAAGTCACTGTGATATAAATTTTTCCAGATCTTTTAGATGTTTGTTTTATCTAATTTTTTACTGTTTCTTTTTTTTAATCAAAAATCAAATTTGCATTTTTGACGGATTTTTCTTGGGGAATTAATTTATAAGAGTTCATTCAATTTTAAAACAATTGTTCAAATATTTCATCAACATTCAGTTTATTTGAAAAAATCAAAAGGTAATTATTAAATGTATACAAATTTTTCAAAACTAATTACAAACAAATTATTCCTTATTGGGATTAATATATGCAATAAATATTCAGCTAAAATATTTTTGAATCAGTTTTTGAACAGAATATCAACGATATGATTATTGAGTAAGTTTCAAAACATTACACTTACTTCCTTGAAAAAGCATTTTGTTCCATATAAAAAGAAAAGAAAAAAAATTCACACTTTGAATAATTTTGATAGATAGAAATTTAAGAATTTCTTTAAAAAAAAAAAAAAAAAGCTTAGCTTCAAACTAAGTGTATTTTTTGAGCCAAATATAAAACTACAAAATGCGAAACGTAAGAGCACACGGAAATAGATACCGCAAATGCTTTGATGATGTTTTCAACCAGATGGGAAAACGCATAAGATTTCTCACTTTAAATAGGAAAATTCCTACTCAAAGAAATCGGCTTTCTTTGATTATGCAACTGATAATATCACCAAAACGTCCGTTATGTTCCTAAAGTAGGATGAATAATTCATTTTTTATCCCTCGACCTTTAGATATTATCTTTATATCCTTATTTCTGGCATACATGCAATTGCATTTATATAATTGTATAATCCTTCTTTTTTCGGAAAACATCAATGTGATGTATTATAAAAAGGATGTGAAATTGAATGAAAGCATACATATTTTTTCTAAAAAAAAGGAGAACAAGTTTTAACCTTTTTGAAATTTTTCGCAACAATGTATAGGACAGGATCCCAACCCGTTTTGTTCCCAATAGCACATTCTAAAATATCTTCGGGACATCGGTCACCATTTATTTTTCCAAGGTGAATTTTTACTTGGATAGAGTTAATAATACACATGCATATAATGCAGTGGCGCACACAGGAATTTTTCAAGGGGGTCCGGGGTCGAAAGTTCACCATTCTTGTATCATGCTCCTTTTGATTTGTCGGTTTTCGGAAACAAAACAGTAAAAAACTATTTCTTGAATAAATAATTAGTATTAATTAATAAAATTAATCATTAATAACAAATACTTAATTAAATTTTACGTACTATATACTTAGAATTATAATCAATCGGAAAAAAAATCAAGGGCTTTTGGGGGGGTCCGGACCCCCAGGACCCCCTCCCTTGTGTGCGCCACTGATATAATGTACAAAAAGATATTTACTTGCAAAAAATTAAACTTAAATACATAGTTAATTGTTTTTATTCATTATTTTTAATAAGCTAGTTAACGCAAGTTCCTGAAGAAAAGGATTATTCAAAATTA
Source organism: Trichonephila clavipes (assembly GCA_019973935.1). NCBI lineage: Eukaryota > Metazoa > Arthropoda > Arachnida > Araneae > Nephilidae > Trichonephila > Trichonephila clavipes. The sequence goes on from BMAU01020473.1 coordinate 710,134, forward strand.
AAAAGTTACTCAGGATGAAAAATTAAAGGGAATCACACACACACACAACACACAAACACACTCACACACAAGCACACACACTATATGCCGAGTTTCCTGCTTGTAAGCAATTTTCAAGGTGTTCATCTCTTTAAGTCGTAATTTTACTTTGATTTTATGATATTCATTGTCAAAAACAGCGATTCTCACAAATATGTGGAACCGAAAAACAGTTTTAATTTATATGCTGCTGTTTTCAAGAATGGGAATTTTGTTTTTGTGTCAACTATATTCCACAAATTCTCTGTGTTGTAATATTCAATTTGTGAAGACTTCTTAGATATATTTTTTATGCGTGTTTAAAAGCTATCGATGTACTAATTGTTATTTATTATTAATTTGACTTTTTTGTACTTATATTTAACAACCCTGATTAGGTAAGAGAGTGAGAAGGGGAAAAATGGATCTGTTACATTTTTTGCTTTGTGCTGGTATCTGTGTTAGAAGCAATTTCTATTTTATTAAAAATGATAAAACTTTCAAATATAATTTTATTGACAACAAAAACCACGGCCAGTTGAGAGTGGGTCGTTGGTTGTTAATATTTTAGATTGTTTTGATTTATGAATTTAAATTTTGTTTTTAAAAACCTTTATATATACACTCAGGAACATTGAAAATAGCGACCCAAGAAGGAAGCTAAGTGCAATCGCGAAACTTTGCAAATAAGTACAGCGTAATGTGATTTGAAAATGATCAAGTTTTGTGCCAATACGCATGCTCATACACGCCGAGGTGGTGCTACAATCAGGAAGAGGGTGCTATATAAGCCAGCGCAAATTCGAAGATTCATAAACGTGACGATTACCCGCCGATTGTAGGAAGATTTTGGTAAGCGAAACATGCCAGGTAAACGTGCTAGAAGACATTTCTCACAGTTAAGCGAGTTTGAGAGAGGCGTGATCATCGGGATGAAAACTGCAGGCTGATCGACGCGCCGTGTTGCTGGCCAGGTGGATCGTTCGGAGTGCGCCGTTAGAAATTGATGGGAGCAGTGGACACGAGAAGGTACCCAAGCCTCGAAAACCGGGTCTGGAGCGACCAGGAAGACCACGAGGAGAGAGGATCGAAGGATCGTGCGGCAAGCACTTGTGAACCCCACAGTGACTCTTTCAACGATACGAGCAGATGTAGGCGTAGCATTTGTTCCACAAACAATTTCCAGACACCTTGCAGAAGCAAATCTTAAATACAAGCGCCCTTTCCGTGCACTCCCTTTAACACCGGAACATCGGCAACTGCGTCTACAGTGGTGCCAAGCCAGATCAATGTGGAATGTCACAAATTGGTAAAATGTTGTGTTTAGTGATGAATCCCGATTTGTTTTGGGGACAGAGGATAACCGTGTACGGGTGTGGAGGCACCCTGGTGAGCGGTACAATTCCCTCCACACTATTCTACGTCACACTGCCCGCACAGCTGGTGTAATGGTCTGGAGGTCCATAGCCTATGATAGCCGGTCCACTTTAATTGTGATGTGTGGAACCTTAACAGGCCAACGTTACGTTGAAGATATTCTTCGACCCCATGTAGGACCTTTCCTAAATGGTCTCCCAGGGGCAATTTCCCAGCAAGATAATGCTCGTCCGCATACAGCAAGAGTTGCTCAAGGCTTCCTACGTCATTTTCAGACTCTTCCATGGCCGGCCCGCTCCCCCGATTTGTCCCCTGTAGAGCACGTGTGGTATCAGCTAAAACGGCAGATGCCATCGTGTCACTCTGTACATGATTTAGAGTTGGCTGTTCAAGATCTGTGGGCCCATCTGCCTCAGGACAACATAAGGTGTCTAATCGACTCAATGCCGGGCCGTGTGGCGGCATGTATTGCAGCTGGAGGTGGTCCAACGCGCTATTGAAATTGTCCAGTATTTGTGTCGTTGCACACCCTGTATTCGTTTAAATGTCTTGTTTTTGAGATCAAGTGAATCTCTCATCTGTGTCATTATGTGTATTAAATTTTATTTCAATCCGATGCTTTCTTCTAGGGTCGCTATTTTCAATGTTCCTGAGTGTATATAGAATAAGATACACTTAACACCAAAAAACGAATATTAAGTGATTTAACATGAAATATGATGTGGTTTTCATGGGAAAATAGCACAAACCAGAGAGAAATACATAGTAGTAAATAAAATGGAAATAGTTTAATGTTCCTGTGGTGGCCCAGTACCATTTGATTCACAAACCAGTACCGGTCCCCAGTTCGAGGGTTGGGGAGCACTGCTTTTGAGTACGACGTCAATAAACACTAACTCACCCTAGGTATAACTTATGAACATACTTCTACTGTTTATGAAGAAAAGTTCCTTAAATCATATTTTAAAGCATTTACTTTTCCTTTAACGTGAATACTGCAAAATATTATTTTCGAAATAAACCCATACAAGGGGAATATATGTAGATAACTATTTAAAACAACAAAGTCAATAAAACGTTTTTAACATCCAATTGCTTAGAAACTGAATCACAAAAAAATTGACAACGATTTTTTTTTCTGGCGCATAAAGCACATAGTTAGTAGGAAGGAGAATTTTTTTAAAGTTATTGTAGTGGTAAATAAAAGAGAGAGCCATATAAAAATTCTTGATGACGCAATAAATGTCCAAGGCAATTAGAATTTATTTTCTCAAGAGGTTATGTGTGTTTGTCGTATTTCCTCTTTTAACAGAAATGTCTGCGTAAGGATTAAAACTTGATAAATTTGAGTACTTGTTTTGTTACCGGGCTTACAAGCTATTTATTCAAAATACGATCGTTTTGAAAAATATTTGTGTGAGATAAGACGTCATAATGTTAGTGATATATTGTTAAACTTGAGCAACATTCTGAGATATTACACATTAAGTTACAAATGTACCTTAGCTTTTTCGGAATGATTGAGTAATTGATTAAAATAAGCGAATATAATCGACATTCTGAAAATCAAATGCGATAATTACGTTTATATATTCACGAAAAAACAACAACAATATTAATGTCTTCAATAACTATAATTTGAGGTAGTAAATAGTTTTACTTTTAGATTATGATCATTGTGATGGAACTTAACATCACATACAACGTTTGTGGACGTTTTTAGAAAAATTTTACTAATAGCACATATTTTATATTCTGTAATAGCCATTTCACATAATACCTGAGAGAAGAACATTAAAACTAATTTAATATACGATGAGCAGAATTCAGAGAAAGGTTGCTTCCCAGTGGGGTCCATCCCATTGTGGTCTTTGGGAGCAATGAGGTGGTGAACCTCTTGGCAAAAAAAGACATGGATATTCTCCAAAGACCTACCTCTTCACTTTAAAAGGCTTGAAATTAATATGATCTTTAAAAAATGTTTTCTGAGTGCAGCTGCCAGTGCTACAAAAAATAAACATTGTAGGGTGGTACTATTAAAAGTTGACCTCTCCTCGTGGTACTGATGTGGCTGAGTTTAGACCAGAGATACTCAACTTGCGGCCCTTGGGCCGCATGTGGCCCACTGGACTTTTTTAAGTGACCCGGTCATGGCGCATTGCTCTAAAAAATTCATTTATTTATAAAAATTTGGTGGGAAATTCTTAATTAAAAAATCAAATATATCAATTTTCATTTTTGCGGTCGATGTCGTATCGGGGCGAATTCACTTTTTTTTCGGATTAATGTGTGAAGGTCTCCTTGGACCTCACTTTGAGAACGAGAATAAATAGGAGTCATGTAAGAACCAGAAGCCATTTTTATAAAGAACTTTCTTTATTTGGTTATCTTATCCAAATAGAATCAAAGACTTATTAACAAATATATCTAACTAGTATTATGAGGTTTTAAAGGTAATATCCTTTAATTTAACTTAATGAATTAATGGTCCAATTAATTAACAATTAAATAACGATTACGCAGAGATTACCACGATAAGAGATCCCAGAATTATATTTAATAATGTTCCTATTGAACATTTAACTTTCATCTCACTCTTAAAACTTTAATGAGACTTTAATTATAAATCAATAATTACCAACGGAATCTCAACTCTTCTTGAGGTTAAATTATCTCCAACAAGAAATCCTCAATTTAACTTCACTATAACTTTCTGCTTCAATCTCTATCTCCTACTGCTCTAACTTTACTATTCCGTTTGACTTAAATACTTTATCTAATCTGCATATAACAAGGAATCCTGTCCGTTTTTTGGAGTTGATTGGAAATAGGTAGGGAATTAAATTTCCCTAAAAAGGACGACTCAGAAGGTTAGTGATAAAGTTCCGTATAGATTTGTCACAAATGACAATAGACAACAGTGGTGTAATGACCATTTTATGAGTGGAACTAATTTTTAACTATTTTTCGTATCTTGCAAGCGCAAATCTTAGAGGAAAATAGGTTGTTTCACGAAGTTGTTCTATTCTGTAGTGAAAAACAAGCATGGATCAGTGATTGTTTAATTTGTCACGAAAGTGTTGAATTTAAAAAATAGCAATAAACAGGAATTGCATTCAATGATACTTTTCCTCGAAGATCTCTTTAAAGAGGTGTGATAAATAGGCTTTCTTGAATAATCTTTGCAACAGAAAAAAAGTGTTTTTCAGTGGTAATGTTACAGTGGTAACAAAGGCAACACATGAAATTTGTTATATTATTGGTAATCATATGAAAATATTTACTGATGCAGAAATTGTGAACGAGTGATTCCTAAGTGCCTTCAGTTTAGAAAAATTCAGTGACAAAAATAAAAAATATAAAAAAAAATTATTAAAAAACAGCAAAATAGGAGTTTTAATATTTGATCAATTTTTCACATTTTAAAATTTCTTTGTTATCTTGGTCTTAAAGCATTTCTCCCCCTTCCTCCATTAATCCTCCTGTTACGGCCCGCGTGAAATAGCTATCATATGTATGCGCCCCTCGTGAAAAAGCTAACGTATGTATGTGGACCGGCACAAAAAAAGGTTGAGTACTCCTGGTTTAGGCTATTGACCAAACATGACTGCCTTTGTGCTCATTTGTTTCATTTTAATTTGACTGTCTCCAGTGGCGCACACAAGGAGGAGGGGGGGAGTGTCCTAGGGGTCCGGACACCTCCCCCATAGCCCTTGATTTTTTTTCTGATTGGTTATAATCCTACGTATATATTACGTAAAATTTCATTATGTATTTGTTATTAATAATCAATTTTATTGATTATTGATAATTATTCATTCAATAATTAATTTTGTATTGTTTTTGTCGCCGGAAATCGACAAAATCAAAAGAATATGTTGGGCGGCGTTTTGGAGTATGATACCAAAATGGTGTACTTTCGACCTTGGACCCCCCTCCTAGAAATATTTTTGTGTGCGCTACTGACTGTCTCATGTGTTTTGTGTGATTCAGGACAAGTCATGGACGCTGCTCATTTAGACGTGTACAGTACTAAAGAATTTGGACTGTATTGTAAAAAAGTATTGGAGAGCTCGTTGCCTAATGAGCTGATTGTTAATGGCCTGGCAATTGATAAATAAATAAAAATACATGCTTTATTTTATATGTCTGTTAACGATTTTTTAAAAATAGAATTATCAAAATTTCTGCATAGAAAAACTAACAATTGTCAAAAATTATCAAAAAAGAAAAAGAAACCTTCTTATTTTGAGGCACAAAAGTCGTAATATAAATGTTACATTTTTGAAAACAGTACATATATATTACAAGAAAAAATTCATATTATATTTGCTTACTCAACTCGTTAAGTTTTGTGTTCGTACGTTAAATTTTGATTTTTATTTTCTTTCATATTCATTATTATAGTATCTAAATGAAAATGTTGATGCAAAAAATTGTAATTTAATATTTAAAAAAAATGAGCTATCTTCATTTTAAATAAGATCAAACCTAATGTTACTTAATTTTTTTGTTTTAATTATCATCGAAACGCAGAATTGCAAAGCACGCATTTGGTGGAACATTCTTGTTGTTCATTCCATCAAGAAATATGCAATGAAGAAGCCAAAGATTTCAAAAAAATTGTGATCTTATTTCATTTGAATTGATTAAACATCGGACGACCGTGCTTTTATACAAACTGTGCATGCATACAAACATGTTACATTTAAAATAAAAGTATTAGAGATGAGTATAAACAAGTAATATAAAAAAATAAGACAATTCCTACTCAGGTCAACAAAGAAATATTTTATTTTTTAATTACTTTTTATTAAATAATTCCAATTAATATAAATATTTATAAACATATGATCACAATATTGGCAAAAAAGAGTGCGATTTTGCATTTTTCTTTCTGTATATGTTGTGTTGCATTATTATTTTTTTGTTTGTTACTATTTATTCATTTATAAATCACATTCTCAGAAATTAGGCCAACCCAGATAAGATTCTAACCCACGACCTTTGGATTAGAAGTCAACGTGCTATCCATTGCATTACAGGGATACAACGAACGATTTTTCTTTCTATTTATGCTTTTGGATTATTATTTTTGTTTGTTCCTATATATTCATTTTTTAATTTAATTAATGAATTAATATTTGAAACAACTGTATTAACATCAAGTGTCATTCACTACAAGTTAAAAAATTGTGTTTGAACTTGAATGGATGAAAATAAAGTGTTTTATTAACGATTGAAAATTTGAACAAGATATATAGGGAAAGAGTGAGCTAATAGTAGGAATTGAGAAAAAACGCAAATAAAAATATTAAATTAGCTTCAGTGCTTCCAAATTTCAAGCATTGTGTGGCATCAGTTCCTGTTTCGATCTTGAAAAATTCTTACACTTGAAATTTATCAAAACTTATTTATTTTTTTAACAATTGTTAGCTTTTGGTGGTATAAACCCACATGTATAGTCCATCGCCTATATTTTTGTTTTATAAAACAGAAAAGAAAGCATTTCTTCAAGCATTTTTCTGAGTCTCCAATTGTCAGTCAAAATAATTTCTTATTCATTTTAACATAAGATTGATATAAAAATAATCTAACTTAACATAATATAACCTTTGATTTTATCCTGCATTCTTATAACATGTCTCTTGAAAAGAGTTTATGCATGTTTTAAGAATAGGGAATATGGCAAATAAGATTATAGCGCATTTTATTTCTGAATGAAATATTATGAATACATTAAGTATAACACCTGAACGTCTGTAAGATGCCATTGGATATCAAAACACAACTAGTTTTACTATTTTCTTTTATCTAGTTTCTACTCTTAGAGAATAAAATGGTAAATCTTATTTATGCTTGAGGTTTTTCCTTCAGATTTATACGTCTATGTCCATGGATAATGTCACGTTTACCTATCTGTTACTAACAAATTCAAGGTGAAATTTAAATAGACATTTTTTTCTTATAGTGTTAGAACAACTTAAACAAAGTAATATTTTTTAAAACCAAGATACAGTATTCAGCTTTTGTAGAAGCATTTTACTTGATAGATGAAAAATAAAAGTAAACCTGACATTCTACTGAATTCTTTTTAAAATTAAGGCCCTGTTATAATGCAAAACAATTTTTGTATTTCAAATGTGAATTTTCCATTTTTTTGAACCTTTTTTTGACATTGTATTTGTCATTAAAATTTACGACATTTATTACAGAAAAGAATTTTGCAATATAATCGCTGCATACAATATAATTTTCTAAAATTTCCATTTAAAGGATTATTTTTAATGCAAACGCATGTCTCCATGATATTTGAGAACTTTTTATCTGAATTAAATGCTTTCGAAATATTAAATGCCAGATAAAATTTAAAATCGGTTTCTAGATTAATTTACTGTCAGAAATCACGATTAATAGACATCTTTTCTTTTTCCTCTACGCCCATTTACGGGTTTTTTTTTATCAACAACTTCATCTTGTTTTTTTTCTCTCACTATTTACTCGCTATTACGATAATTTTTAATATGTTATCGTGGCATTATACAATCTTTTTTTTTTTTTTGAATTCCTACTATTAATTTACTCTCTTCATATACCTATATATTTTTAAATAAATATATATCTCGTTCAATTTTTTCAATCGTTAATAAAATACTTTTTATTCGTCTATTCAAGTTCAAATACATTTTTTAGACTTGTAGTGGATGACAATTGGTGTTAATACAGTTTTTTCAAATATTAATTAATTAATTAAAAACTAATAAATAGTAACAAACAAAAATAAGAGGCCAACAGCATATACAGAAGGGAAAATCGTTCATTGTGTCCCTGTAGCGCAATGGACTTCTAATCGAAAGGTCATGGGTTTGAATCCCACCTGGGACTGTCTAATTTCTGAGGTTGTGATTTCTTTTCTACTATACTATTTTTTAAAATAATTCAATTTAATTAATTAATAAACAGTAAGAAACAAAAAAAAATAGTCCAACACCATATACAGAAAGCAAAATTGCGTTCTATTTTGCCACTTAATAATGTGATTCTGTCATATGTATACACATATTTATATTAATTGTAACTATTTGATAAAAAGTAACGAAAATGAAATTTTTCTTTGTTGACCTTAGTTGAGAATTCACTTATTTTTTATATTACTTGTTTATCAGAATGTTCTATATATATTGAATTTGTCCAAATCATGTCGTAATTAATATGTAATGAAATACTCTTCTGAATCTAAAATAACTTTTTTGTATTTGAATCATAACATACTCACACAGTTAACTTCTCCCCAAGAATCTATTAAGATTAACATTAAACACTAAAAACCGTAATCAAATATTCCTCGCTTCAAACGTTTATACCCCAATACTTCAAGTTCATTATTTTTTGAAGTCCTCTCATCATCATCGTTTATTAAAATTTAAAAAAATATTAAGCAATCATTTCATTAGATACTTGTTTTCTACGTTTCCTACCTTCTATTGGTTTCTATCTTGGATGATTTCGAATATTTTGTGCTGATATTTTGCAATCTATATCTTTATTAATCAAAGGCATTTTAAATCAAAATTTTCCTTGTTTTATGCTATTATTATTCTGTTATGAAATGTACACTCTGTGAATCTAAAAGTATTTAAATTTCCAGTATTAAATTCAAAATAATCCATCTCCAAACTCTCGCACTTTTTTTTTCATCATCATTATTACAAAACATTATTCACTATTAGAAAATATTCCTCCTTTCAAAACACCCATCTATTTTGCTGCTTCAAACTCATTATTTTTTCAAAATAAAAGCATACTCTTCATCATCATTATCACTAATGAAATCAGGACGTAAAGAAAGAAAGAGCTTCATTTGCGCACCTGTTCAGAGCGCACACACCGATTTCTCATCCCTTCAATTTCGATAGAGGTCGCTTCGTTCAGAGACCTGCCGCAGTGATCACGTGACTCCGCAGCGCCCCCGCGATTTTTCGGCGCAAACGATATCCGAAACATCAGGACCCCCCTTGACACCGGGGTACCAGAGAAAAGGCCATGACCCCTGGTTGTAGATCAAATGTGTAAACCTACGCTGATTAAGGGTAAGTTAAGTTTATTTTAAACTCAATATTGTGTGATTTAGGATGAAGATTCATGGTTGTGATGACAGGAGAGAAAAACCAGAGGGATGAGAGATACAAAAGAGAAAGTGTTTTAGAGTAGGTTGTTGATAAATGATATTACCAAGTTCTGATATAAATGAATGAATTTTGCTTCTAAAATAAATTCATGACCAGATTGATGTGAAATGTATTTGGAAGAATACATTTTGCGAATTTTTACTTTTTGTAACACTAGTAAATGAATTTCTCATTAGAAATTCCCAATTCACCTTCATGTCGAATAGCCATGAGGAATCCAAAGAGACAAAACCCAACAGCATGAAAGAGTTCATAAATAAGTCATAAGAAATAAACTGCTTAAAATCTCTGAATAAAACCTTTTAGAACAAAATATGCAAATTATTGATTGTTTGTATCGATTTTAACGATTTTACAAACATGCATCTGTTTCTCTGAAAATGTCTTTCCTTTGGCGTCGTACTATTTTTATGGTTAAAAAATTGGTTTTGATAAACAATTAAATTTTTATTTGGTACAAAAATCGAATTTTATTCAATTTCTGCCTTTTATACATTTATATTGGAATCATTAATCATGTTTTAGATGTTAAACTTATAAGCTTCTACACAAAAGAGTAAAATACATAAGTTGATCAGAATCAAAACTATCAAATTAAATTTATTTGTAATACAATAATTCTTTCATTGAATGATTTTTTAAAATTAAATTTTAAATTATTAAAATTTTTCGAATCGAATCTCTGGATTTCTATCTATAATAAAAAAGGCATTAGAAAAAAGTGGAATAAAATATTAAAAAATATATTTAATAAGTATTTTTTTGTCATACACTTTGCTTTATCTTTCAGTTACATTTGTTGAATTCAATACATCTGTTCAGTTTTCTTAACTTTTTTATTTATTTCTCAAAATGGTTAATATAATTTTGAACTTAATGGTGATGTTATATTAAATTATTTATATATTAATATTTGTATAACTATGAATATTTCCCTAAAAATATTTTAAAGATCTAATTTCTGAAAATGAAATCAGAATACTAATTTAACTTTTTCCCCGAAGAAATCAGTTTAGTTTTTATTATTATTTTTTTAAAAACCATAATAATAAAAACAATTTTCACTTATTAAATAATATTTTGAGATTAAAGTGTAACTGTAAATTAAAATATTATTTATAATACTTTAATTACATCTCCCTCACCCATATAATTAATAAATATTTTAAAGCTGTACCCTTTTTTATATAACTAAGAAATGAAATAAAAATATTAATTAAGCTTCTCATAAATATTATTTCATTTCATCATTGCTTATTTTTATTTTATTTTAAAATCAAAATAATAAGCAATTTTTATTTAAAATACAATAAAATTAATATAAATAATAAGATCAAATGAAATTTATTAATTTAGTGAATAATTAATATTTTCAATTAAAAATGATCTTATTTATGGTTTAAAATGCAGGTTATAAAACCAAATCTAAGTATAAAGTATTGTTTAAAAGCAATCAGACGGTCGAGTAATGATGCAGACCTTTGCGTGATAACTTATCATTAGATGTTTTTTTTTTAGTCTGGTGAATCTTCAAGGTCATCATTCGAGATTTCCGACACGAAAAAATGCTTAATAAAATGGAGTTTCTGATTGTTTATCCGATACTTTGAACCCTATTAAAACAATTTTCATCAATACCCTTTTCTTTCATAACAGATTATGAAATCTTAATTTTTTAAAAACCATTGGAAAAAGTAAATATTTAATTTTTGCAGAATAAATAATTTACAGACGTTTGCTCTAAATTTTATAATTGAATTGTCATAAAGACATATAAAATAACTAAATAAAATTTAAAAAATTCCTATGAGTTAACTGCTTTAAGTAAAGAATTTTATTACGCTGTGTTTTCAAATGTCTTTAATGTTGATATAGAAATTTTTACCAAGCAAATTACCTAAAATGTATTGAAATACTTTCATAAATTTTTGTAGAAGTTAGAAACACATATACATACAATGACGGTTAATGTAAAATTGTTATTATTTTTTAACTAATCATTCAATATTTCGAAATGCGAACAATATATTAAAAAAAAATTTCATGAAAGAACATTTGCAAGCAAATAAACAAATTGAAAAAAGTAATTTTTGGAAGAAAGCTGAGATGTTTCATTTATTTCTTCCTTGATTTAATTTTATTTACAAATATTTCCTCCTAACTAAATGTTCTTAATATAATATTTTTTTCAAAGTTAGCAATTATAGTAGTAGTAATAAAATTAATCAATAAAGTAATAAAATTAATTTATAATAGTAATTTATTGATTGTAAGTAATCAAATAATTCTAAATATGTTTGAAATTTTTTCTGAAAACTTTCATTGGAAGTTGAATAAAAATTAACATTTGTATCATAAAAGTTTAATTTCGTAGTACAAATGGTTCACTAAAATTTTATATAAAAAATATTAAAACACAATAATAATGTCACACTGGTTAACAATAATTTTAAAGTGAGATGTTAATAATTAATTATATGGAATTGTTTTTGATAATAGATTGTATGATATTTTATTGTAAATCTTAATTTGAGAAAATATAAGTGGTCATTGAGAGTGACTGAAATAAAGAAATAAACAAAATTTCATTCTTTTGTTTTCCCCTTTTTTACAGAACAAGTATTTCTGAGGAGCAAAATAAATATTCTTTCAATATATTATAAATATATAAGAACTAGTTTTGTTTTGAGACAATTCGACAAAAAATAAGAATTAGAACAATTATTCCATATGATTCCATTCTTACATCAAGCGCATGTAGGGAGAAGCATTTTTCCTCTATAAAATAAATGACAATACCATGCACTAAGAATGGGAAATCTTTCTTGATTAGGTATGCCCAGCTTTATCATACAAACTTCATTTCTAATTTCTGCTTCTGGACGTAGTTAAAATAAAAATCTCATTTTTATGTGTTCTTTAATTTTCTTTTCGTTTTCCCACTGATTCGATATTCTGACGGTTTCCTCATTTATTTATATGTCAGTAATTAAGTCAGAGTTAAATCATTCTGTGCGAAAGTATTTTTAGTCAAAAGCAGATGTTACTAATTGAAGCGGATTTATCATTCGACGTGAAAACAACACTTTATTTATCCTACAAAAGAATGTTCAATTTCTTAACAACTTCCTGCTTTTAGTTATTTCTAAAGCCTCTTATTCAAATAGCACATGTTCACTTGTTATGCGTCTTTTCTAGAATACTTGAGAAAATAAAATTTTGGTGAATATTTGTGTTCTTTATTCAGTCCATTGTTTTATAATGCAAAGTTTCTTGTTCTTTTTTTTCCGAAAATACTTTACGGTGAACGTTTTCGAAGTTTAGGAAATTTTAACCTTAAAACAACAGAACAATTTAAGTGAATTCAATGGGACATAGGTTAAATTTAACTCAAAATACAAGCTACTTACTCATATAATTTACAATAAAAATGTTACATTGGATGCATATTTACAATAATAAAAATATTTCTGTATCTCTGCAGAATGTCAAGTGGTATTTTAACTGTCCTATTTTAAAATAACCTTTCATAAATAGAACAAATTTAAAAGCTATAAGCCAGTTCTTAATTTTCATCATGCTTGTTTCTTTCACGCGTTTCCTCTTAAACATTTAAATCAATTCAAATACAGACATATCAACAAATCTACACAGACTTTTTTTCTTTTTAAACTATTTATCAATATTTTTGCATAATTGAATCAAATCTAATATGATTGTTCTAATTATATTTATAGATTCTTCTTTCTTATTTAAATTCAATAAACCAGTTAAGAAATTATCAAATTATTACAATAATCGCATTTTTTCATTCTATATTTCTTTTAGAATCATAAAGCAAATAAAAAGGAACGATTATTATTTGATTGTAACGCGTAAGAAGAAGCTAGAACCTTCGTTGAATTTTAATGCATTTAATTATGGTCATTATAAACGTATCTGTGTCTTCCTTACCTCGAAATATATCCTTCACATTCCAACCATTTTAAGAAATAATCTTTGTATTAGGCCTAACATGCTTCAGGCGATTCTGTTTCTGGTTTTGTATCATCATTTTCGAAGCTGGTTTGACGTCCGAAACTTTGTTTTATGTGTTGCTTATTTAGTATTATCGAAATAAAGTAAAATATATCTTCATGACGTCGAGTTTTAGTACTAATAGCTGTTTCGAAATAATGTCTGCAAAGACATTTTGATTTTTCAACAATAGATTGTGCAGCTGGCAAATTCAAAGATAGTCTCATTGATATTGAGTTTTAAGAATTTATACGTTTTTTAAGTTTGTTTTTTACGTGTGATAGAGATAAATATTTATCATGGATTTTGAGGCTCATTTTACTTTTTCTCCAATGGCTTGAATATTGATTTACAGATTTATTAGAATTTATGATGAACGCAGAAACATGAAAATGTAATTTATTTTGATTCATTAATAATTATATATAACATATAAAATAATTTATTGACTAAATAAATAAATATATTTACAAAAAATATTAATTAATATTTGAACAATTGTATTGTATTAATTATGTATAAATCGTTTAAAGTAATACTAAAAATATGACACATTAGACGAAACATTGATCTGTATACTTATTTGTGAAATCTAAGTTAATGTTATTAATTTAAATGTTGTTTAATTTTTAAAAATGTATAAAATATTAAGGAGAAAAAACGATAAATTTCTAAATACTTTTAAATAGCTTTAATTAGACCACTTTATAAAATTTAGCACAATACTTTGCTTTTTAATAAAGAACTTCAAAAGTTATCAAATACAGCATTTGAATGTGGATCTCAATATCACCATGTTTATATAATGGAATATGGATCATGAAAAATGTAGATTTTTGAAACTGAAGTAAACTCAATGATTCGTTATCCTTCTAATTTTTTCTGCATTAATTGTTTTAAAAATATTCATTTTTTTTGAAAGATTTGTCAAAAACTTTATTTCTTCGTAGTCCTACAGTATTATAATTAAATACATTTTATGAGAATTGGAATAAAAAATTTCTCTACACAATCTGATCAATTATAAAAAAAAAAAAATATTTTTAAATCTTATATTATATAATTAAAGTATCAAAAATACCTGACTTGATATACGTGCTACCCAGTGGCGTAACGCACCCCCCCCACACACACTGTGGAAGGAGCGGGGCCCAAAGCTTGCCTGACGCTAAGTACGTATTTGGGCTTGGGGCCGTAAACTTGAGTTTACAGGGGGGCCCTAATATTCTCCGCTACGCCACTGGTGCTACCTTACTCTAAAATGTACTAATACCCCTAAAATGTATTAATGTACACCTTAAAATGTATTAAGGTATCCGACTACGTTCGGAATCGTGATTTTGCAAAAGAGTACAAATGGCTAATATTTATGATATTTAGTGTCACTTACATTATAAAATGTACATAAAATTGTTTTAAGATTAGTATTACAATAAAAAAGTATTTAAGTACAATAGTTTGACAAAAAGTTAACATAGAATGACCCATGTTCAAAATATTCTCCTTTTGTGAAAAATGCTTCTATTACAATAATATTTTGCCTGTATATAGCTCAGACCTCTGTACAGAGGCTCAACTAGAATTTTGAAATATATAGCTTATAAGTGGGTTTATATCCATGTTTTACAACAGAGGGGAGAAATTGTAAGAAAAAAACGCCGATAATTATTTCAATTGGTTGTAACTGAAAGTAATGTGAAATTTAAAAAATTAGTTCAGACTCTCTGGAGAAGTCTGTACGTTACATAAGCAAAATATTTTTATTTTAGAAGCATTTTTTATAAAAGGAGAAAATTTTGAAAAGAGGTTATTCTAAGTTAATTGTTTGCCAAAATATTGTATTTAAATAAAATGTTTTCGTCAAAATATCCTTAAAAAGGTTTTATACATGTATTCTAATCTAAGTGACACTAAATATCACGAAAATTATCCATTTATACGCTTTTTTAAAGCCACGGCTCCGAACGTAGTCGGATACCTTAATGTCTTAGATTTTAAAGTCGAAATTAATTAAATATGTTGGAAATTTGCACGAAACTATCATTTATTAGAAATATTATGGTACGTAGTATTTAAAAAGATTATACTACAAATTCCTTTCAGAAACGGCGTAAATAAAAAATATCACATGAGATGTGTGATAAAATTATAAACGAACTGCTTCTAAAAGGGCATAACTTATCTGTAAATAAACTTATGTTTACCATTGATAGTTTCATTCGTTGATGTAAAGGTCACGGGGTGATAAAGGCGTCAAAGTTTCATTAAATATTATCTCAGGGATCAGGCGACAAACGTTAGGTACGTGGTTTTATCAGATTAATATTTTCGTATTATGATGCACTACTGTATTGCTTAAAAAGAACATTTGATTTTTATTGAAAGAGAATATTTTGAATTCTGTATTATATTTAAAAAATGCAATGACTGTATGTACAAACTCCCACCTGATACTGATTTAATATTATAATTTTATGATAACTCAATTGAGGTTATCGATATTTTATTTTTCTGTGATGGATATGAAAAACTGCAAAACATTATGTATCCAATTTTGTGAGAATTGAGGTAATGTTATTCAAATGTATGTTATAATAATTCTGCATATATATATATATATATATATATATATATATATATAATTAATAAAATTAATTGGCATAAATAATCAGGCAATTAGAAGATGCACTCAATATTTATTAAATAATGTAAATAATGAAATACGTAATGTGAATAGTTTGTGTTATATATATATATATATATATATATATATATATATATATATATATATATAAACTAAAATGTTCTTTGTCATATTTTCGAATGTTTTTTATGCAAGAATATTGTATTTCTTTCTATTTAATCAAAATTTATTTCAAATGAAGTAATGAAAAAAATAACATGTTTTACCATATTCTTTTTGAAAAATATTCAAATTCAATTGGAAATTTCATTTATTTTTATCCGAATAACAGTAAAAATTTTTTTTGTAAATTTGGGAAAATTACTGAACAGTCTTAAATAAATTTTGTAAATTCAGTATTTAAGCTGGTACTTTCAAGTTCACAATTAGAATATTCATACCTTAGCAATGAAATACAGAAAAATTATCCATAGGCCTTAAAACATCGTTTATATATTATACACTCGAACTGCATTCAATATATTGTTGAGTAAAAAGTCATAAATATTAAAATTTTTACTAGTACTTTTTCTATATGGTCGTTTGAACCCAAGAATACTAAACTTTTCTACTCCATTAAATGCTTATGTAGATATAACTTTATTGTGGAAAATGATGTGCTAAATTTTCTGATTTTCTTGCTTATGAAGAAAAATTCCACGCGAAGAATATTTTTCGAGTTGGGAGATATATTCTCTTACAATATGCTTTTAAACTTTTAGAATTAAATTTTAATTTGAATCTTTTAAATCATGTACAAATATCTCACACTTAATTCGTTAATTTTACTTAATTTTCTATAATTTCTAAATTTTTGTCAATAGCTTGAAATGTAAATTGTTTTTAGGGGATATCATATATTACTATACAATCTATGATTTTTTTCGAATGTTCAGTATATTGAAGTAATCTTATCTGAAAACAAATAACAGTGTTTGTGAAATAGTGATCAATCTAATTTCTAGTTTAATCTATATATTTGATTTAAAATACTGCTCAACCTCCGTTAAAACGTGATTAATTCAGATGTTTAAACATTAAACATTTTTTCAAATTTAGTAACTACTGCTCGTCACTTGACCATGGTTCAAAATTACGAGGTCCGTCGGGAATAATCCTCGTGTTGCTTCACAGTGTGATATAAATTAAAATAAGACTCAAATCAAATCAAATTAGTAATTCCAGTCTAATAAATATATCGTTTTATTGAACAAATTTTAGGGTAGAATAAATTTATTTGTATTAAAAATTTTTTCTTTGCTACTTTTAGTGTTTAATCTTTTTATTTGTTCGTTAAGCAATCCTATTTGAATTTTATTTAATTAAAAAAAAAGAAATATTGAGAGTTATAATAGTAAAATATTTGTACTATTTATAATTTTAATGTTTATTAAAAATTATTATTATGTTAAACTTTAAAAACATTCCACTATATCTTAAAATGAAAAAGGATTGTGTGTGGTGTATGACCTCAACAAAAATAATCACCTTATAACATACTCACATAAAATAAAGCTCTCAAAAGAAACATGGTTCATCGATTTTCTTATTCTATACATATGCAGTTACTCAAGCAAAGATCAATAAAACATCTTTACCCAAAAAAATTTGAAAGGGGGAAAAACACCTCCTAAATTTTTAAAGCATTTAAATCACAGAAACAGATAGTTGAGCTACTTTTATAATCAATTTCCTTTCCCTAGATTCTGAAGAGTTAAATCTTAAAATACAAGCTTTCAGTTTCGTTGTTAAGAGGAAAAGCATCTTTGTAGCCATGGAAACGAGCGTGCCTCAGTCTATAAATAGCCATGCGTAGCTTCAGTATTGAACAGCCGACCAAATAATTTCTCTTAGCGTTGAAAAGAGACTTAATATCGAAGGAGCAATTGATTGTTATTTGAAAGTTTTTAACTATACATTAATGATCTGAATATTCATCATTATTTCCATTATTTTAATAAATATTTTTTGTCATTATAAACTGTAATTAATATAGATTTTGTCAAGTTCTATGCATGATACTGAGTAATGAACCGGTTTCCGCGTTTAGACGTCTTCGTTATATTTTGAGATATCATGGTCATTGCTAATTTTTACTTCATTTTTGTTTTGTTTTAAGGATGAAGACTGCTTATTAAGTCATTTAATGTAACTTTTTTGCTATTTTGTGTTTTAAAATTTTAACATAATTTGTCGAATATTTATTGAATTTTTAAAGTGTTCACTTATTTTTAGAATATTATTAAAAAAATTCCGTGAAACATGGGGAAATTAGAGATGCGAATTACTTATTTCGAAGTAGTTTTTGCAAATAATTTGATTGATTAAAATGCTGAATAAAAATCTATAATTCAAAAACATTAAAAAGTTACCACTAACTAATAAATTTATGATGAGTTTTTTCGATGTAATTTAAGTTATATTTAATCAATTTTTATCATTTCATTCCATGTAATTTTCCTAGTAATTATTAACCACTATTTGTGTTTACAAATAACTGAGTTATTTTTTGTTACATAAAACATGAATTAGAGATTTTATGATTCTCGTTATAGATATAGTTATAAGTTTTCTACATTTTTCTTCAAGTAATATTGTTCACAGGAGATTGGGGGGGAGTTATCTTATATAAATGCCTACATTAATTTTTTTAAAAAAAATATGCGTATGTTTGCAATGACTATTTAAAATTAATGTTTACTAACACTATTAATCAAGCTTCACGTTAATTATAATTTTTGAAAAAAGTGTAGTACAACGTATATTATAACATATTTTAATCACATTAATATTGAAAAAGATGTTTTACAACATGGAATTAAAGTACATAGTTTGATTTTTACTTTCTTCTGTATTTTCAAATTAGTACATAACGAATACATTTTACAAGCGATTTTTTTATTGAAGAACTAAAATATCTTGAATAAAAGCGTATTATAATGTATTCTTAGAGCATACTGTTTTAATTATAAAAATTAGAGATTTACATCTAGAAAAAAATATTTTGCTCCTTAAATTTTGAAACTTAATTACTGTAATATATTTTCTGGGGTCTGTTTTAGTTTCGCTAAAATGTTCAAATTTTAAGTAAACAACCCACATAAAAATCTGAGGAGTAAAAATTTGTGATGTGTGTGTGTGTGTGATGGTGTTCATTTTTATAAAATTCTAATTACCTATTGGTCAATAAAACATTTTATTTTATAATTTATCGTTTACTACTGCAAATTTATCATTTATTTAAATAAAGTTTTTTTTATTTCTTTGAATTCTAATTCTTTTTTGATTTCTTCAAATACTTTTCGATTAGTCTCGCCATTTAACGTAGTTCAAAATTCTAAGGTACCCTCGTGTTGCTTCAATGGGCGACCTAAATTAAAATCATATCGAATACCTTTCAAAAAATCAAAATGAATTGTATTTAACTGTTGTTGTATGCTTTTTATAGTTATAAATACGTTTATTATGAGTATTTCAAACCCATATCAGAACTATATTTATTGCATATTTAATATGAACTTTCATCTATACATTTTTTCAGACAAATATATATTGTGATTGCTCATCATCCAGTTGAAGATATTGGTTTTGCAAGGACATTAGTGGAAACACCATGTTTGAAGGCGTGGTGGCCTACGCTTTGAACAAATATTTAGGTCGATTTGTAGAAGATCTAGACAGCGAACAACTCAACGTTGGAATTTTTAGTGGTAAGTTATTTTTGGAATTTATCAATTGATTGTATGTCTGTAGGATTATTTATGAAGTTTAAAGCAAGAGGCAAATGCTTGGAATCTGTGAAAATTAAAGTGTAATCATTCTTTAAATTAAATTCTTTTTTTTTTAGCTAGTTCAGTTGCAGATGTTTAAATATAGTTGTTTTTGAACTCAAAACAAAAGGCAAAAGTTGAAATAAAAATAAGAAACAATCTTGAGCAAAACAATATTATTTGAAAGTATCTACATTAATAAAGAACACAATTACCTTTTCAGTACTTCGAAATAAAATTTCTTTTTCACATTGATAGTCATAACAAAATACTTCCTTATTCTTTTTGGATAGAGTGTAAAAATAAAGCTCCAAATATTGAATACGTTTCAACGTCTAAATATTAAAAAAATATATCATATTTTTAGTTACGTTCTACTTTAACTTGGCTTAAACATTTTTTAAACGAATAAATAACATAAGAAATAAAAATAAATTGTGGTGTTTACCTTTCATATTGAAAGTGAAATATTTGAAATATGTATGTATATATATACTGAATAGTTATTTTATTCATTGCTAATAAATGTGTTTCAAAATATAAATAATATATAATATATTCAGAAGTTATGTTAGGGCTTATTTTGTTATAAGGTAAAAAGATATCAGTTAATAAAAAAACTTTTGTAACATTTTACTTTCTTCTGGTATTTTGAAAACATACTGTTACGAAATATTAATAGTATACGTACATTTAAAAAGAATGGATGTATAAATATTTTATATATTTTAACTAATTAGATATATTTTCATCTATTTTTCAACTGATATATTTCTTTTTCTATTAATATAAATCTTCAAAAGATTAAAGGTATTTCAACAACGTAAGCGCAAACAATTATTTTCCTTAACATTTAAAGAAGATCTCTAACTTTTTAAGCGCATTAATGCATTTTTCAAACAGCCTATTTTATACGAAATTTGATCTTTAACTCCGTATCTAGGCTATTCAGAAAATACGGTAATGTATTCAAGAATACAGATGACTTAAATCGTTAATTAGTTCGCTCAAATAAGACAGCTGGTCAAAAAAGACTTTTAATTCAATCAGGTCATTCTAATATCTTTTTAATTAACACGATATGAACTGTTTCACGATGGGGCTGACATATGTTTTTAAGTTTTCCTGATGGAAAAAAAAGTAATTATTTATCACTAACCCTAGCGCTCGTAAGTCAATCACGTTTATCTCAGCTTTCAGTAAACACTTAAAGAAAACTTGTGCATGCGTATGCGAAACTGTGTTATTAAAGTGCAACGACTTCTTAAGATTCTCTTAATGTTCATATTGTAATCTCATCCTTTCCCTGATCGGAATTATTGATTAGTGTATGGTGGGAATAACAAGTGAAAAGAGATTGATTAGTAATCTCTTTTCCTCACAAAAGAAAAAAAGTCTCCGATTCCAAATGGAAAGGAAAACTCAAACGAAATGCGGAAATTTAGACATGTTTTGTAATAAATGAAAAAAAAAATCAATTAATTATTGTGTAAAAAGGTTATTTCTCTTCACATGGTTATCAGTGAAATTTTATTACAATTTCTATTTTTCATGTTGGATTAATTGATTTAAGATCAAAGCTTTACAGATCTGTAAATTGGTTTTAAAAGATAAATTGTTTCGTTACGATTCAAATTATCAGGATATATTTCTCTCATAAATCTTCAATTCATTTTATAATATGAACCATTAGTTATTAGTATTAATTAATTTTGTGTTCATGTTATTATTTTTCCATCAATAGAAATAATTATTTATATAGTGGATAATTCATTTACTGTAACACATTTTATTATATTAATTTCGTCTTTCTGATAAATTCAGTAACCTAATTATTTTATTGTGGTATGATATATATATATATATATATATATATATATATATATATATATATATATATTAGACCACACACACATATGTATTCGATAGTATATATATAGAATTATATTCTTGATTTAATACATTTGGTATTAGGTGATTCCTTTTTAGTGATGTTTGTAATCGTGGAAAGCATGAGGAGGCTTTCTGTAGTAAAACATCCTTTCTTCATTGACAAACAAAAGGGTAAAGCGGCGACACAGAAAATACATCACAAACACAAATAGACTCTCGAATATTTAAAAAAAGTCACAAAAACATTCCTTGTTCGCTTCCGGGATCTCCTCTATTTATAGTCATGGTCAAACGGAAGTTATTAAAATCATATGATTTTTGGTAAAGGCTTTTCTAATTGGTCCCAATAAGTGGTTGATGCAAAGTTGCATCATCATGTTCTAAAAATGCTGAAGTTTTAATTTTAGGGAGGTAAGGTTATAATTTAATCCCGTTAGGCAAGTTAACTAGAAATTAATTATCACGCGAAGCCTTGATCAATATAAATTCAAATCCTTTAAGAGAAAATTTAGGTGAATAATTTTAAGTATATATATAGAGAGAGAGAGACATGCACACGCTTATCTGTCTATCTCTGTATATGTATATACTAGCCGTTACCCACCCGCTTCACTGGGTATTTCACGATGTTGTATATATGTATACTGTTTACATATATATTAATTATTGATATCTAGCATTAAGAATTCGATTGTATTGAAAAATATATTTATAGCTGTTACACTCTCGCCCCTTGATATAAAAAGAACATAAATTATAATATCTAATTTCTATTTATATCTAACATAGAAGGAGAAAGATTTTTTTCGCTCACTTAACCTAATAATCAAGTGGATTTCCACCAAAGCAACTTTCAGTGGATCTCTACTCCATAAAATAAACATGCGTGCTAAATTTCAAGTCTAAATCTAACAGAGCAAAACGGAAATTTTATCATCAATACCTCGTTGAGAGCACTCTTAGCGGATTCCAATTCAACAAAAGAAGCATGCAAACCAAATTTTATTATTGTAGTCTTAGCAGTTCGAAAACGGGAATTCTGTCTATCAATACGCTCCAATAACTCTCCCTGCTTCCCCCTGGAGTTGATTTCCGTAAAATTCATTTTTAGTGGAATTCAACTAAAGAAAAGTGCTTAACAAATTTCAAGTAAAAGAGTTAAATTCAAAAACAGGAATTTTTCTATAACACGCCTTAATTCCTCACAACCCCACTCTTTGGGGGTCCATTTTCACAAAAATCTTTGTAAAAGGAACTATATTCCCGGAACATACCTTCTAATTTTCAAGCAAGTGTTTCTATTAGTTGAAAAGCGGAAATATTTATCTATTACGCCCCTTAATCCCCCTAAGTGACCCTTGGGGTTCAATTTTCCCCAAAACTATTTTGCAGCAGATCTCTACACCATGAAAGGAATTCGCTTACCAAATTTTAAGACTGTACGTCTAATAGTTTAAAAATGGAAATATTTATCTATAACGCCCTTAAGGCCCCGCAACGCCACTTAGGAAACGATATTCACAAAACCCATCTTACGGCAGATCTCTACTCAGTGAATGGAATCTGCTTACTCAATTTCAAGAATTTACGTCTAATAGTTTAAAAAAAGAGATAATTGCCTATAACGCCCCTTAATTCTCCACAACGCCACTTGGGGTCGATTTTCACAAAACCCATTCTGTAGGGAATCTTGTACTCAATGAAAGGAATCCGCTTATCAAATTTCAAAACTGTACGTCTAATAGTTTAAAAATGGAAATAATTATGTATAACGACCCTTAAGCCCCCGCAACGCCACTTAGGAAACGATATTCCCAAAACCCATCTTATAGCGGATCTCTACTTAATGAATGGAATTAGCGCACTAAATTTCGAGATTTTACGTCTAATAGTTTAAAAAAAGAGGTAATTGCCTATAACACCACTTAATTCTCTACAACGCCACTTGGGAGTCGATTTTGACAAAACCCATTTTGCAGCAGATCTGTACTCTATGAAAGGAATCCGCTTACCAAATTTCAAGACTGTATGTCTAATAGTTAAGAAATGGAAATAATTATGTATAATGCCCCTTAAGCCCCCGCAACGCCACTCAGGAAAGGATTTTCATAAAACCCATTTTATAGCGGATCTCTACTTAATGAATGGAATTCGCTTACTAAATTTCGAGATTTTACATTCACTAGTTTAAAAAAGGAGTTAATTGTCTATAACGCCCCTTAATTCTCCACAACGCCATTTGGGGTCGATTTTCACAAAACTCATTCTGTAGGGGATCTGTACTCTATGAAAGGAATCCGCTAATCAAATTTCAAGACTGTACGTCTAATAGTTTAAAAATGGAAATAATTATCTACAACGCCCCTTAAGCGCCCTCAACGCCCCTGGGAGGTTGATTTTCGTAAAAATCATTATGTAGGAGATCTCTACTCTATGAAAGAAATCTGTGTACGAAGTTTCACGACTGTACATCTAATAATTTAGTAATGGAAATAATTATCTATAACGCCCCTTGGGGTTCGAACTTTGCAAAATCCGTTCTTAGCTGACGTCTACTCTATGAAGGGAACCTACCTACCAAATTTCAAGTCTGTAGGTTTAATAGTTCCGGAGATATCGTGATTAGTCAGTAAGTCAGTGAGTCAGTGAGTGAGTGAGTCGCTTTTCTCCTTTATATATATAGATATTTAGAAAGCACCTTAATAATACTATGTTTAACCCTGCAATTTAGCCCTTAGCCTAAGAGTCTGTTATGCTATATTACTTTGCTGTGGCTATTTTTTTAATTTGTTCTCTATAGTGTTACATGTATGGGGGGTGTAAAATTCTCCATTCAAAAATTTTACCAATTAAATACAAATTATTCTCAGTAAAACTGAGAAGCTAATTCGTGATATAATGTAATAATAATAAATACGACACTTGAACATTAGTTTCTTTGATATATCAAAATTTTTAAAATATACTTAAAGCATTCGAAACGGAGAGTATTTATCTTAATCGTAAAAAAAGTCTTCAAATCATTGATTTTAAATTTATGAAATATTTTAGATTTTAAAATTTCCCTTGATCATTTTAACATTTGAAGCTAAACAATTGTTTTTAGATTTTAGTATCAATTATTGTGTTTCGTGGAATTGTATTTAATATTATTCTGTATTTTTATTTTTATTAAAACTGTATTTATTATTAATGTATGTTTAATTACATACTATAATTAATTTATATTCAATTACTACGACTATTGACACAATGACTATATTTTATATTTATTTTTTGTAAAATAATTAGTTTTATTCTCGTGCTTGTTACCTGCGCCATCGACTATATTTAATCTTTTCGCGATGGCAACATTTTGTTTGTTTTTGAGTTTTGTGTAATAAATTATTCAGTGGAATATTCTCTTCCCGTTCTGTCTTTCGCTAGAAGAGGTTCTCGAAGCAAGAAACTGCTGGAATTTGTCTAAATATTTTTATGCTAAATGAAAGTTGTTAAAAAACAAAGAGTCATCATTCAGTCTCGTGTGGCGGACATAATGAATACGAAAGTGAATTATTTCAATTTAATCGTTACAAAAGAGTACGTATTTACTTAAGCTTATTAAACAAATAAGGATCATTTATATTTTGGGTTCCAAACGATTTGTACACTTCATTTAACGGACAAATTGATGCTTTCTTTTGCTTCCTCATAGACGAGCAGACGATTATTATTTCATGAAATTTGAGTTTGAAATTGAAGAATCAATTTTATCTAAAATATGTTTCTCTGTGAAGAAACATTTTAATAAGAAAATTTCTATAAATACGGTGTAAATGAAAATATTTGCAGACATTTTAGAAATTTGTTCTTTTATTAAAATATAAGAAATTAGATTTTGTTGAAGATATAAAAAGAATAATAAAAATAATTCATACTGATTTTTAAATTTTTATCGGTTCCAGCTATTTCGAAATTCATTTTGGAACTTTGAAAATGTTCCATGCATGATATATTCGGATTCAGAAATAGATTTCCTTGATCTATTACGAAGTTTACGAATTACGAGATTTTCTGTGTATTCTTTCAGCTGGATTACATGCCAATTTTCATTTTTTGTTTGGGATAATTTTTTAATTTTCTGAAATTATATATATATATATATACCGAATTTCAAATTTTCTTTTTTTTAGTTCAACCTCTCTTGCTTAAAGGTGTCATGTGTGTTATTTCGTTCGGAAATGAATTAATTTCGTTTCTTGATCTGAAAAGTATTACCATTATATTAAACGTTCATTAATTTTACCTTAAATTGTCCTTTTGTACGTATTTTTATAATTCTTTCTTCCATTTTATCGTACCCATTTAAATCATTTTTTCCGTTTTATATTAATTTGAATTCTCAAAAAAGACTTAGAGCATTAAACTTATGTGTCCCAAGAATAAAATACTCACAAATTTTATTTATCTTCTTTCCTTCCTTTCCATTCTTTTTCCTTATATAATACGTTTTTTACATTTTTTATGCAAGGAAAATAAGAAAAAAATAATAATTGATTAATCTACGTAAACATCATGATAATTTAAAATTTTATGTTTCCTTATGAATTCTAATATTATTTGCTCTCAATAGAACAAAACGGAACTGGAAATAGCTATTTGTTTTTATGTAACCTAAGATATTCGATATAGACAATACTCACAACAGTAATTATTTCAATAAATTAACAAATCAATTTTTACTACCAGTGAGACAAACATACAACTACAGTGTAGCTCTACGGTGGAAAATGATAATGACATCTTTAATAGATCTTTATAGCTAGAATTTAAAGTGTGTATGTATATGAAAATGCTTATGTATAATAATTAATAATAATTAATGAGTTAAAATAGAAAGAAAAATTCGCACAGGAAACATCTGTGAAAAGTTTTCCCTAAAATTGCTTATTCTATTATTTTATTTTGCCTTCGGCAATTTCGGGTATTTTAAGCAGAGATTTTGTGTTT
Source organism: Trichonephila clavipes (assembly GCA_019973935.1). Classification (NCBI taxonomy): domain Eukaryota; kingdom Metazoa; phylum Arthropoda; class Arachnida; order Araneae; family Nephilidae; genus Trichonephila; species Trichonephila clavipes. Next base: position 737,070 of record BMAU01020473.1, read on the forward strand.
GTGAATTGTAATGTCGTAAGCGACCCATCCTTTTCTTATTTTTCCTTTATTGGAATAAATATAACTATAACATGCAGATTGAAAAAAAAACATATTTACATATACAGTTGAATGCTTGTAGATCCCAAAAGTTTATATTAAAAAACATACCGTATTTATTTGAACACGAACCGCACTTTTTTTCCAATGTTAATTCTACTAAAAATTGGACGTGGCTTAGATTCGAAGAAGAAAAAAATTCCTTGAATGAGGGAAATTGAATATGGCCTTCTGGTAGTTAGACCAATTACAGGTTCATTTATGTCTTTAATAGTTTTTAATATTGGTAAAATTAATTAGTTATTCGCTTCTCATAAGATCTAATTATAGTCTTTTAAAAAAAATATTTAAGTATCGGAAATTTTGATAAGAGGTTTTAAGCTATTTTTTAAATTTTTTTTACAAAATCATGTTGAATTTGGGGTGCGCCTTATAATCGATGGAGGCTTAGATTCGAATAAATACGGTAATTAAATTTCAGCAGAATTATTGTAGAGTACTAAAAGTTTATATGTTGCTATGTTTTTTTAGTTTTTACAACAAAAAAATATGAAAGTTAATTTCAAAATTTTTATTTGATTAAACTTAAAAATTTCTTTATTCTACAGTTTTCAAGTTTGGAAACAGACGAAATAATAAATATTTAATTGATTTTCTTTTTCTTTCTTCTTTTTTTTGTGTGCGTGTGTCCGTTTCTTTTTTATTCAATTCTAAAAACATCTATAAACTAATTACGGCAAGCAAGGGAAGGAAAAATTTGAAAATTCTTTAATCACTACAAGCATTTTTTTATCACTTGGCAATTTTTTTTCTTAAAAAAACTGTTTCTATGCTTTTTTTACCCCTTGTAAGACTCTAAAAGTAAATTATCACACACACACACACAAAAAAAACCCCGGAGAATTTTATGATCAATAAAACATTTTTTCACCATTAGTTTATTTTAAAAATATTTAATTATTTTTTGTTTTGAATGGATGAATGGATTCACAAACACGGAACGAACCCAAACAAACCACGACCTACAAATGGAAAAAAAAAGCCGAAACCTTACCGTGGTACCACTTGTTGGAGTAGAATTAGAACCAGTTGATCGCATCTTCTTACGTCTTTCTTTGTTCCGGCCTCGCAGAAGAATCCTCAAAATGCCTCTTTAACATTTGGAAAGAAAAGATGCTAAAAGATTTGTCCTTCGATATAGAGAATCCAGTTCGTGCTTTTTGTCAAGGACACACTTGGAACATCTCGTCCGCCCCCGGGTCCTCGGTCCTCATCATTCCTCACAGAATCGTCTGCCGAAAAAAAAGAAAAAAGTGTTTCCTATTAGTTGAGGTCTGACTTGCATTTGGGAGAGAAAATGATAAAAGAAGAGGAAGTTAAGAAAAGAAAAATGTATTTCCTAACTTCGGTTTTCCCCCCTATTCGCCGTGATAAGTTTTTGGATTCCTTTATTTACTTATTTGGATCCATCTCATTTTATTGAAATACCAGTTAATTTAAGGTTATTTTGTACGGAGAAGACAAAAAGAAAATTAGGGTAGTTTTGTAATTTGATAGTAAATTTGACAGTATATTAGTTTTAAGAATTGTTTGGGCCTTTTTTTTATTGAATACTAAAATTACTTTTGAATCTGTTTCCTTGAAATTTTCAAATTTCACGTGGGGAAAAAAATTGAAAACTTGAGGTTACTGAAATATCCATTTGTGTGTACTAGTCTCTAAACAAGTTACATACCCTCTTTAAATGGAATTACGATATTTAATTGAAATAATTTCATGTGGTAAAAATGAAGAAAACTAATTGACTTATAGAATTGCAGTAATTACAGTTTGGTTGAAATTAAATTACTCGTCTTTCCTTCTTTCCCCTCGTTTGATCGCAAATGTGCTTGGAGATGTTAGTATTATTATTTAAGAGGACACAGTACGATTCAATTGACAAAAATAGGTCAAAAAATCAAATATAATTTTTCTAGCCTGAATAATTCTTTATATACTTTTCTATAACCTCACAAAATTTGAAAACTATAAACTTAAAAAACGCATATTTATGATAGCTTTTACGTTCATTTTTATTCACATCCCTATGGCAAATCAAAACTTTACTCTTACTTATCTCAGAAAGGTAAAATAACTAGTTTGTCTTTATTTAAAATGTCATGGCTTTTTTTCTATTGTGCCTAATGCTTTGAATTTTTTTACCTAGTGTTAATAGTACATGTAACAAAAGTTGGTATGCATTTTTGAATCAAAGCAATACTTATTTTTTAAAAAAAAATAATTGAAGTTAGAATTTGCAAATTTTTTAAGGCATTTTCAATAAGGATTCATAAAAAGAAGTATTGTACAAATACCAATCGTGTTATGGCAAAACCTATACCAACTTTTGTTATAAATAGTTGGACGTACATGTAAATCAAATTTCATGCGTGTACGTAAATTTTTGTAGGGGAGGTGTAGCAGTTTATATAAAATCACTTCACAAATTTTAAGTTTTTTCTTTAAAAAATTACATGGCTAGCTTTTCATAAAATTTTGAGCACAAAATCTGTTTAACATAGTATACACACATAGGAAGCAATCAAAAAAATTTTGAAAATCCTTAAATTAAAATTTTTTGCTTAAATCGTACTATGTCCCCTTAAATAAGATTCTATAAGTTTGTCTTAATTTTTGTAGTTATTTACTAATTGAACATAAACACGCACGCGCACATATTGTAATAATTCACGTTAAATTGATTTTAAAAGGTTTTTTTTTAAATTTCTAATGATCCTGACCCTCCAGGACTTTGCGTAAAGTAGTAATTGTTAGTTACACGCATAACGGAATATGTAATCGTTACTTTATATCCTTGAAATTAAAACTTCGGTGTGTTTAAATTAAAAGTTATGTAATGTGTATCATCTGATTATCTGGACCAATCAGTCTTTGAAGTTCCGGTTGCCATTTTGTTTAGTTGCCGAATATCTCTCTAAAATTCCTACGTTTCTTGTCCTCGTCATGTAAAACATGGTATTTTGTAACGTCATATAAACGTGTGCCGTATTTGTGTTATGTGTTCCGTGTTTGTGTGTGTGTGTGTAACATGCTCTTCTACTGAAAATATAAATGTGTATCAAGATCAACAAGACTACTCCATCCCCTGTCAACGACATTTACATCCACAAATTTATAATGGAAATTAAAAATAAGTAATAGCACCTTCCCGTCAAACGAATGTCCTCCATTTTATATATATATATATATATATATATATATATATCCTCCATTTTATATATATATATATATATATATATATATATATATATATATATATATATATACTAGCCGTTATCCGCCTGCTTCGCTGTGTTTTCCATGATATTATATGAATATATACTGTTTATATATATGAAGTGTTGATATCTTAGCATTAAGGATTTGATTGTATTGAAAATTCTTGATTTGATAAAAACAAAGCTTCCGAATAATAATTTTTAAAATTGAATTAGAACTATCTTTTACTTACTCGTAACCCCCTCTCAAGTGGATTTTCACAAACCCCATTTTAGTGGCTGTACTCAATAAAATAAACAGGCTAACCAAACTTCAAGTCTAAATCTAATAGATCCAAAACGGAATTTTTTACCAATAAGCTCCAATAACCTTTCCGAATTCCCATTCAACAAAAGTAACATGCATATTAAATTTTGTTGTGGTAAGCAATAGTTCGATAACGAAATTTTTTTTATAAATATGCCCCAGCAACTCCCTGCATCTCCCTTCTATAGGAGAAAATTTCCGTTAATTCGTTCTTAGCGAAGCTATATTCAACAAAGAACATGCCAACAAAATTTCAAGTCTGTACGTCTAAAAATTCAGTAAAGGTAATATTTACCTCTAACTCCCCTTAAGTCCTCGCAACGACCTTTCGGGTCGATTCTCAAAAAACGTTTGTTAGCGGATTTCTATTCCATGAAAGGAACAGGCCTACCAAATTTCTAGCATGTAGGTCTAATAGTTCATGGAATTATTTTTATATAAGACCCCTTAAGCCCACGTGACACCCCTTGGGGTTCAGTTTTTGTAAAACTTCTTGTGTATCGAATCTCAACTTTATAAATGGAACATGCCTACTAAATTTCAAGTTTGTGGGTCTAATACTTCAAAAGCGGGAATAATTATCTCTAACTCCCCTTAAAACCTTTGGGAAATGGTTTTTGTCCTCCTCTTCTACTTTTTACGACCTATTTTTACAAAATATGCCTTATATAAAGAAGCCCAGTGGCTGAGTGGTAGTGTATCGCGCTTTCACGCCACAGATCAGGGGCTCAAATCGTCGACTGGTCAAGATCGCTTCAGCTGTTCATCTCCTCAGTGGGTCGATAAATGAGTACTAAGTTTTCTTGGGAACTGAACGCTAGGGGTTTCGCGTCAGACTGACTGCTTGACCGAAGCACAAGCATCCCAGCGCCTATAGCCACGTAAACTGAGATAGGCACAGTAGGCCTTGACCCTCAAGGGCTGTTGCGCCACTGAGCTCTGTTCAGTTCAGTACCTTATATATAAATAAATTTATTATACCCTCATGATAAGGATTTTTTTAGTGAAAGAGGTGAAGAAAACAAACTTTTTTATATTTTTGAATCAAATTTTCAACAAACATATTCACATTTTTTTGTGCTTTTTTAAGTGACTAAGCATAGTTAGAGTCTACCTTAAGGTATGTGACTATCTTAGGAACACTTTTTTTGAAATATGTAAATTTTCAACTAAATAAACACTTTTTTTACTTGAAATGAGGCTTAAAACTAGGAATTCAAGTACAATTTCCGCGTAATTAAAAATAATTTTGGATACATTGGGAATTTTGAGTGAAAATTTAGTGAAAAATTGCAGTTACGGTAAGGTATTCTAATTAATATATTTGAATAATATTTATACAGTACTTAAATAACATCTTTTATCTATAATTAGAACTATAAGATTTGTAATACTTTTGAAAGTTTTTATGCAAGAAATTAATTTTTTACAAGAAACTAATGCTATTTTCTTACAAAAAGTGCAATAAAATACATAAATATATACACAGAGATTAGATAATAGTATAGATTACAGATAAAAATAAATAAAACATTTTCTGAAAATTTCAATTCAATATCTTAAAAAGAAAGCCTTTAGTGAACTTTACCGTGAAGCAAGAAATTGAAAAATATAGTTTCTCAGAAAATGTATTTAAAGATTTTAATACAGTATACAAATTTTTCTACTAATTGTACATTTTTTAAACTCTTAATATTTATAGCTCAAGATCTTTTTAACTTCATATTTAACTATTTTGGACTTTTTTTTTTAACCTTTTGATGTTTTCTGGAGAGTTTTATAGACTATAACAATTGTCGTTTTTAGTGAATTTTTGATGAAAAATTGCAGTTACACAAAATTCTAATAATTGTATTTAAATAGTATTTATACAGTACGTGTATAACATTTTTATATGTGTTAGAAATTAAAAGATTTGTAATACTTTGGACAGATTTTTAAATATGCCAAATTTTATGCAAAAACACTATTTCTTAAAAAAATAATGATTTCTTTTTCATAAAAAAAGCAATAAAGTACATTAAGTTGTAAATACACAGATTTTGATTCATAACACAGATAAAACTGAATAAAACATGTTTTGAAATTTCAATTCAATATCTTTAAAATATTTTGTACAGGGATCTACTTCCGGTTTTGTTAACTCCATTTCCAGTTTATTAATTATGCTATAGCTTTGGTTCTTTATATCGTAGAAACAAAAATAGAGTGTTTTCGGAATCTTAAATGTATAGGTTATAAAATAAAAGCATAAAAGAAACTTTTGAAAATTTTCACCAAAACGGTGAATTTTGGGTAGTCTCATACCTTAATATGGAACTATAATTATCAACAATTACTGCATATAATTTCGTTGAAAAAAATAATGTTGACAACTAGAATTATTTATTTAAATTTAACAATGAGAAAAGTTTCTGTGGTTCTTTTTCTGATAACTAAATTTAAGAAATGTGTTGTCAAGTAGGATAAAAAGAATTGATAACCAGCTGCTTTATGTTTGTTTATTAGTAAATAGGACAAAGCTAAGCGGAAAGAAATATAATGAATGTATTTTTGTTCCAGAAAACGAAAAACTTCTCTTTTTATGTACGTTTGACAAGAGAACATTTCTTATTGCTGAATACAATAACAATGAATATTTGTTCCATTTCATTATTAATTGTTATTATTCATTTTGCGTCTGAGATATTTATCAACGTAATAATTATCTTACTGTGTATCCATTATGCAAATTAAGTCCATTGCACTCCATAATTTGAAGTATGTGCGGGTGTTGACAGTTGTTCTCTGGGGATAAGGAAAAAGATATTATTTTATTTCTCGAATTGTTTGATAATGTTAGACAACAGATGGTTAAGAATTTTTAATGTTACGAAATTTTCTCATTTGTTTCTTTATTATTTGTTCTTAATATTTCAGAAAAGAACATTGATTTGCTTAATATATTATACGCTTGAAAATATAAGAAAATTCTTAGGCCTATATTATTATTATTAGTTCAGATCAGTTGTCGGCAAGCCGTTGATCTCGAATTACTAGTAGCTCGTAGAGACATTTTTGGTAAATCGTGCTAATTTGTTAAAAAAAAAATACAGGAGCGCACTCATATAGATGAGATAAATATTAGGTTGGAGGAAAAGAAATCCATTATTTTTGCATGGAATTCAAGACTTTATTTAACATGTTTTGGATTGTCCGATTTGGGTCAAATATATACCGTTTTGTTGTATAATTAGTTGTTATTTTAAAAGTAGCTTCATAATGCCTCTCTCATAGAAGTCTTGGTCTTTATTGGCGAAAAACTTTAGTAATCGATTTTCACAATCTTTTCTTGATCCCAATTTCTTATCATTCGGGTAGTATTGCAATGCTAGAAAAAGGTGGTAATCGTTTGGTGCCAGGTCTGGACTATATAGTGGATGCATTAAAACTTCTCAACCAAGTGCCCTCGAGTCACTACAGACGTGTGTGGCCTAGCGTTGTCCTGATGGAACACAACACCTCTTATGCTAGCCAATTCTGGCCGTTTCTGGTTAATTGCTAGCTTCAGACGGTCCACTTGTTGACTGTAGAGATCTTAATTTAGTGTTTGGAAGCAATGGAAGTGACTCATAATAAATTATTCCTTTTCAGTCCCACCAAATACAAGGTAGAACTTTCCTGGTCGTTATTCTTGGTTTGACCACCATTTGAGCTGCTTCACTGCACTTTGACCAAGATCGTTTTCGCACAATATTGTCGTATGAGACCCATTTCTCATCCTCAGTAACCATCCATTTAAGAAATGGGTCGATTTCATTCCATTTGTCCAAGGTTTCGCAGATGGAAATTCGATCCATCATGCTTTTTTGGTCTTAATTGGTGAGGCACCCAAACATCGAGCTTCTTTTTGAATCTAATTTTGCGCAAATGGTTTAAAACTATTTTATGGTCAATCTCTAGCTCCTGGGCGATGCTACGACTACTAGCATGTTGGTCAACTTTGATTATTTCTGTGATTGTATCGACATTATCGATGACGGGCCGGCCTGTGCGAGGGGCAAATTTAACATCAAAAATGCCTGAACGGAATCGATGAAACGAAAATTGTAAGTAATTAGCTGTTACAGTATCAGCACCATGAACACCTTTCACAATTTCAGCCGCCTGGCTTGCCTTTTCGCCTTTATCAAAGAAAAACTTTAAAATTTACCGAATTTTCTCTTTGTTGACTTCCATTTTTAACTCCCTGTATCTCACAACTGAATGGACTAAACAAAAAGCAGCAAAAGAATTTTTTAGTGTGAAATGTCATCTTGATAACAATCATAAATTTGAAATTGTTTGATTGATACTGTACGAGCTATCGAGACTACAGCCATCTACCGAAAAAATAATGGATTTCTTTTTCCCCAACCTAATATAAAAGTCTGGTGTAATAATATATAAGAAATCTTTGAGTCAAGAAAAATAATGCCTTTTTTAAAGAATGTTTTTACCCAAAGAGTATATTTAACTAGAAATATTCTTTGTAATACCTTAGGACAGAACAGAGGTCGGTAAACCCCGGCTCTGTATACTAGGTTGCGGCTCTGCAGTCTTCTGTGTCTATGAATTATTAAAAAAATATTTAGTTAATAATTACAGTTAAATATTTGAACCAGTTCATTACATTTTGTTTACACACGGATAATAATGTTCCATATTGGATCTATACTTTAATATCAAATACACTTTTAATTTTTTACTGTAAATAGTGATAACTCATATTTATTAAATATTATTAAATTTTAGATAATCAGTATAAAATAAAAGGGCATATATTTTAATACTGTAACGAATTTATAATACTATATTAAATAGGTACTTCATTTGGAAGAAATGTTGCAAGTTTGAATCGTACTACTTAACATTACACAAATGAGAACTTGATGTTGAAAATTTCAATTAGTTTGCTTGTCTACGGAAATAAAACAATTCTACGAGAGTAATTATGCAGCGTATGATCATTTTACTCTTTTTCATTTGTAATTGTGCAATGAATTAAAGCTTAATTTAAATTCAAGTCTTTCCTCATTCGAAGTTACAAGGCAAAACCATAAATGTGTCTTCACAACTAATTCCTTACGTTTTACTGAAAAAACTCTTTGTATTGAAATTTAACTTTTTACATGTCTTAACTTAAGATTTTTATTTCCTATTCAATTCAAGCCTTTTCAATTGATTACTAATTATGCTTTTTAGTTTGATTTTAGCGTATTCTGCAGGTTTTAATAGATGCCTTATTTTACATATTAGGGTTAATCATTATGTAATTTACTTTCTCAGTTGTCTTTTAAATTATTTCTTTAGGGAAGAGTAGCAGTTATTTATTTCCGCGTTTGAAGCCCACAAGGGAAAAATGACAAAAACCATTTGCGTAACAGAATAACAAAGAGAGAGGTAGAGAAAGAAAAGAAAATCTTTCTCCAATTTTAAATCAAAACAAGAGAAAACAATACTTTTACTTTTTTTCCAATGGAGATTTCCGTCTCTTGATTAGCATAACCGATGGGATTGTTAATGGTGTGTCAAGTTAAAATAGATTCATGTTTTCTTACTCTTGCTTTGGAACGTGCTTGGAATGCAATTTTTTTCTATATTACAGAGCATCGTAGATTGGAAAAAAGAATTTTAAAGATGGTCTAGTAGGAGAGGCGCTTATCACATAATAAAACGTCTTGCCCAATCGCTTGTTGAAGTAGCATCTTTCGTTTAACAAGAGCTATGTTCAAGGTTCTTTCTTAAATTTAGAATTCAAGGTCAAATATAGATTTTAGTATGTAGATCATATAGGGTGTGTTTAAATAAAAAATATTTAAATTTAATATTTTTTAATTATTAACTTCTTGTTCACGCCATGTTAAAAACCAACATTTATTCTGTTTTGCCCACCTTAAAATATGAATATATTCATTTGCAAGGAAGTTTATTTTCGACACCTGTATTTGATTAATTGGAAGTCTTAACTTAAAATGTTAAGATATACCAAGGTGACGTCAATCTGCATATTTTTTTGCTGAAATAGAATTTTTGGTCATGTGTTATCCCATGATGTGTTCCCCTTGTGCTTGAAATCATATTATTCGATTGCGTTTTTTAATAAAAAAAACTATTTCTTAAATATTTTTGAAAGATGGATATTCATCATCGAGTTTATTTAGAAAAATAATGGAATCTATTGCACAGCATAGACTTCTTCCAATTTGGAACATAACATCTCAAATAATTCTCAGGCAAATCTTATCTATGAAGATAATGAAGCTAAAATAATGTTGCTATTTCATTTGATAAGCATACATACAGAAAGTAGTTGATAATAAATTATTTTAAAGTGATTAAAAGAAGACACCATCTGGTATATTTTTCAATTACGATTATTTAAGGTATTCGACTGCTTGCGACTACTTTTTTTTAAAAACGAAATGAGATATGAGGATTATTACTACTAAAATGGAAAAAATATGGGTAAGAGTTGACAAAAAATTACATAAACAGGGCCCGCTCTTTACGAATAGTAAATGAACAAATTTTCCATTTTTCAATTTTGATGTATTACTTTGCTGTTTCTTTTTCAAATGACCTTCAGGATAAGAGATATTTTAATTTTTTCAAAAAATAGAGCCCTTTATCTTAGTTATTATGTGAAATTGCTTAAAAACTGTGATTATATTCACATTAAGAAACGTAAAATTTGTAATAAAACAGAGATTGATAAATCTGAAGGTTACAACACTCCTACTGTTATGCAGAGCATACACAAAAATTTCAGCAAATTATTTTAAAAACTTTTTGAGCAATCACTGTACCCATTTAAACTTTTCGAAAAAAACACATTTTGAGTAAAACGCATTTTAAAGTTTGGCATCTTATGTAAAGTTATGGCATCTGCTTTTACTAAAACACTTATAGTTTTTGTTCTAGTGATTGGAAAATAAAAAAAAACTTGGTATTTTTATAAAGCTAATAAGATGGTCTATAAAATAAAACCATAATAAAAATGTGTCCATTTTTTTAAAAAGAAATCATGATTTTAGGATACCTTAAGCTGTAAAATGTTACACCAATTGATAAAAAATTAAAGTTAATATTTTCTTTGGCTTCTAAATTGTATTGAGTATTATTTTCGTAAATCTTTTCTATAGAGAGTATATATGATGTCTATACTATCAGTTGAAGGTTGAAAAATTGGAACGGAATAATCAATATAAGAGAATAAATTGATGCTGTGATATTCTGCATAGCATTAAATCAGCTGCTGGCATTTATAACTTCATGAGCCACTAAATGCAGAATTTTTATTGTTTGCTAAATTACTAATGTTATTGACCACTGCTTGGCAGACCACTATCACCATATTGTCATTTATTTACGCTTCTACTTCTATTTCTATACCTCTGAAAAGGGATTTGACGTAAAGCAAGAACTAACTGGCAATGCAAAGCAATATCAATAAACTGAAATGTTACGCAGCCAATTTACCATGGTTCCTAACCTCTCATAATCAAATATTAAAAGATACACCTGCAAAAGTAGCTAAAAAGTCGTTAGAAGGAATTTTGCTAAAAGGGTGTTTTTATGTCTAATGGGGCTGCGGATTGGTGTTTAACCGTTACAGACCTAGTATATTCCCAGGAGCTGGTATCTCTTTTTAGTGCAGCACCATATAGGTATCAACCCCCAGGGCTGCCAATTGGAGTCACTGTTCACTGTACCCAGCAATCAATCAGAGAGCAGCCTCTCAGCTCTCAACCAAGCCAAAAAAACTCTAAATTTTTCACGCAGATGAAGCACCATAGCCACGCCTCCCGGATTCCATCGCTCGACCAATCGCCCTCATGTCACTCAGCAGAATGGAAAACACCACTTTCGCCATTCCCAACATCATAGGCTATCACGACATGAGATTGAGGACTGTTTTTCAGTCCAGATGCCCCCAACCCCCAAGGCTATTTAACGCCTAATCAACCATATAGGTAGAATACTAATCACCGCAAGTAATTCTGACACCATGTTTCTTTCCCTGAGGGTAGACACATGAACTCTGCCGATGTGAAACAGAACTTAGTAATTATTTTACCAGGAACACCTAAGCCAAACTGGCACTCAATGGATCTTTTACGTGCCACGTAATCATACAACAAGGACACTGTTGATTTTCAGCACTATAAAAACCCACCGACTTACACTGGGGTCGAACCCACAAATTTACGCATACAAGGCCTGCAACAAACCCACTACACTCCCCAGCTTGCATTTTGCTTAAAATGGTAACTAACATTTACAAATTTACATATAATCCACTTCATTCTTCATTTCTTTAAGCTATATCTTCATAAAAATATAAATAATGTTTTGATCTTTCTGTAGATTATCGAACAGTTTTCATGGACCGCCAGAGTGGATGGAGACTTCTGCTTTCGAGAGTATTTGAGGTTATTTATAAAATTGCCAAAATACAGAATATTAAAGAAAATTTGAAGAAACTTACAAAATTACTCATTCAGTATAATTTATAATTAAGAGGATGAAAATATTCTATCGTGATTTAAGTATTTTTTTTCGAAAAAAATAAGGGAGACACACACACACATGTATTGATAAATATGTCATACCTATATAAAAAAGCCTTCGTTTTGGTTATAAAGGGTGTTTTTTGAGAGGTATAGAACTTTAAATTGCAATAAAACAACGATGTATTATTCGATTGACATGAATTTTTTTTATTCGAAAGATAATCTTGTGGCATTACATTTTAAATATGATTTCTTGCATAGGACTGCCACGGCTGACTCGGATGTAATCCAATCTGGACGTCCAATTTTCGATGACTTTTTCCAACGTTTGTGGCCGTATATCGGCAATAACACGGCGAATTTTGTCTTCCAAATGGTCAAGCGTTTGTGGCTTATCCGCATAGACCAAGGACTTTACACAGCCCCACAGAAAATAGTCTAGCGGTGTTAAATCGCAAGATCTTGGAGGCCAATTCACAGGACCAAAACGTGAAATTAGGCGGTCACCAAACGTGTCTTTCAATAAATCGATTGTGGCACGAGCTGTGTGACATGTTGCACCGTCTTGTTGGAACCACAGCTCCTGGACATCATGATGGTTTAATTCAGAAATGAAAAAGTTAGTAATCATGGCTCTATACCGATCACCATTGACTGTAACGTTGTGGCCTTCATCGTTTTTGAAGAAGGATTCCACCAGCCCATAAAGCGCACCAAACAGTCAGTTTTTCTGGATGTAACGGTGTTTCGACATACACTTGTGGATTAGCTTCACTTCAAATGCGGCAGTTTTGTTTGTTGACGTAGCCATTCAACCAGAAGTGCGCTTCATCGCTAAACAAAATTCGCTTATGAAAATCGGGAACAACGGCAATCTCGTTTTGGGCCCATTCAACGAATCTACGCCTTGCTTGATGATCGTTTTGATGAATTGCCAAACCAAACTGAGAATAAATCACTTGACAGCTGTTAAATCGGTCGCCATCTTGGAAAGTAATGCCAACTTAAACTTCTATACCTGGAAAAAAAACACTCTTTACTATTCAATATGTGTAGACATTTTCTCACTGATTCTGATTTTACCTTTTTATCGTCAGGTGCATAGTGAGCTACTGTTATTTGAAATTATAATATGTATAGATACAGTTTGAATGGAGATAAACAAAGTAATATAAAAAAATTAAGTCAATTCCTACTTAGATCAACAAAGAAAAATTTTATTTTAGCTACTTTATATTAAATAGTTACAATTAATATAAATATGTATATACATATGACAGAATCACATCATTAAGTGGTAATTAATTTTTAATAATTATCATTAAAGTACCGTCTTGTAATTCAAAACAATCGTGTATATAAAATTTCAGTTCAACTGAATGCTTTAAAACTTGAGAAAAAAAAAACCTTTTAAAATTTTGACCCACAAGTCGCTAAAAATAAAACCAACGCGGCTGTATCTGTAATTCTTTACATAATTAGTTTTAGTCAATTAATTTTAATTAATTATAGTTAAATTATCGCATTTTTACCCAAAACAATATTGTATAGAAAATTTCAGCTCAAATGAGCTTATTAAAATGTAAAGAAAAAAAAAGAAAAGAAAAGTCTCCAAAATGGCCGCTAAGTCGCCAAAAATGATGCCAACTTGGCTGTATTTGTAATTCTTTGAATAATTAGTTTTAATCAATTAATTTTTATTATTTATAATTAAATTACTGTATTGTCATCCAAAATAATCATGTGTATAAAATTCAGCTCAATTGAGCGTTTTAAAATGTATTTTATTAACGATTGAAAATTCCACCAAGATAAATGTATAAAGAGTGTGAGCTAATGGTAAAAATTAAAAAAAAATATTGAATTATATATTTTTAAAACCTGAAAATATATTTCAGTCCTTATGAAATTTGTCAACAATTCAGACACGTCTTTACGGTTTAAAAACCCTTGCCTCATTGTAAACAAGCACACAATTCGACGTACTTTAAATCTTGGCAACAACAAAACTTAAGGCCCAGTGGCTGAGTGGTAGCGTATCGTGCTTCCACGCCTCAGGTTCGAGGCTCTATCCTTGGGCTGGGCAAGAACGACTCAACCTTTCATCTCTCTTGCAGTGGGTCGGTAAATGAGTACCAAGCTTGTGCTTGGAGACTTAACACTGGGAGTCTCGTTTCAAACTGGTCACCTGATCACGACATCTGCTCATGCACCAATGGTCACGTACACTGAGATATCATCCTACAGTATCATCGGAAGAATTTGTTGCAGAAGATAATAATGTGTGTACAGCCCCAATTATGTCACATAAAGACATTTTGGAGTTTGTTCAAAGCTTAAAAAATATCTTTGATGCAGATTCTGACAACGAAAGCGAAATGCATAATGCAGCTCCTGTTCCCATGTCATTCGAAATGAGAAACATCATAAAAAGTATGCGCAGTTATTTAGACGCACATTCCAAAGGTGAGATGAATAACTAAATGGACGACATTGCACAATTTCTTGACAATTTGATGCTAAAAAAAAGTTAATGCAACGGAAAATATCAGATTATTTTTCAAAAACTCAATAAATGTTTTTTTTTTAAAAAACTTGGAAAATATATTTTGTATTAAATTTCGTTAAGTTCTTGTGAATATTTTTTTTCACTAATTTTTATTAAATATATATATGCAAATAAAATAAACTCTAATGAGCTTAATTTTGTTAATAAATGTTTTTTTGCTATATTTTTTAACTCCAAATTCTTTTAACACAAAAAAATATTTTCGTCGCTTCAGTTTCGTTCTAAGCGATTTTCACTATAATTGTTTTAGTAAGTGTTAAGATCACTTCCACCAACTTTAAAACGAAACTTGTGGTAATGTGCTTTTTGTTTTTCGAAAAATTTGAAACGGGGCAGTAACTGGTGAAAAAGTATGAAGATAATTAACTGAATTTTTTGTGTGTGTATGTGTTTTGTGTAATATTTTATAATTGTTTTAGCATATTCCTTTAAATATCATTGTAATTCTGCAAAGAATTGATAACAATTTTTATGGCAAATATAACGAGTGCTTCTTAGGTGATTTTGCTTACAGAAACAAGTAAAAACAGATTGATAAAATTTAAATATCTTATATTTTTTAAGTCGTTTAGAAAATGAAACATGTAATCATGTTGTAATCATATAATTATGCAAAACATGCAAGAATCATATAAGTTTGTAGATCATGTAATCATGCAATAATCATATAATTATGTAAATTTTTCAATAATCATATAAATATGCAAATCATGTACTTATAAAAGTTATTTAACATAAAAATGTTGAAAAATATAAATTTCGTGCAGACTTTAATTCTCTATTTTTTCATGTAATCGCTAATGTAAATGTCTTATGAACTTTCACCAGTTATTTACAATTTTGCCATATTAAAATCTTTTTTAGAATTTAAATTTTTTCCTCACATAATTTACTAAAAAAATTTTGAAAGCTACGAAAAAATCCTCATGTCTCAATTTAAATAAAACAATCGCAGGTAATTGGATTCCTAAATTTTCCAGTAATTTTTGTTAATAAGTAAACAATTTCAACTTTTGAAACTCTGGCAATTATTTTCTTGGAAAACATTTAAATATTAACTATAAATTGTACCAATTGATAATACTCTTTTATTTTCTTAAGGACAAGAAAATAATATAAATAAAATTTTTTGTACATATAATACTGAACATTAGATCTAAATGATGAAAGGATTGTTCAGCTGTGAACTCCATTATGAGAAAACCAGTGATTTCACAATCACAAAGCGTTTACATTTGTGAAACTTTTACAATTCAATTGCGCTTAAAATTTGTGAGTATTTCTTTTAAAGATTTTAATATTGATAGCAAATGGTAATTTCTTTAATGTAACAAAAATAATTGAAATACAATTCCAAAAGATAATTAAAAATGTAATGTGGATTTTGCACTAGAATTTGTTCTGTAACTCTTAGGTGCAAATTATTCAAAATAAGAATTGTGTTTTCGTGATTAAAATGGTCAAGGTGTCTTGTAATCATTGAATATGAATGTGATCGTAAAATTATTTGACCTAGTTTGAATTACAAAAACTAATTATAGGACTGACAGAAAATTGAAGGCGTTTTCTTCTTGAAGACAAGGAAAAATATATAGCAAAAGATTTGAAATAAATTTTGGGTTTGGGATCTGATGTCATAGTTATTTTGATTCAAATGTAATAATACTGTGTGTTGCAATTTGCTTGTTTAATTGAAATATTTCTTGTACTAATAATTTCAATCTCAGCATTTGTTTTTTATGTCTTTGAAATATATTTTAATGATTTGGGAATGGAGCGTAAATGTGTGTTTTATGTAGATGTATTCTAAATTCTAAATGTATTATGCGTCGTTGATAATTTTAGGGAAATATGATCGCAATATTTGATTACATGGTTCTTTTCTTTTAGGTTTATTTTAACTAATCTTAAAACATGAAACAATCCGATGTTTATCTTACTCATTTTTTTAAAAAAATTACTCTAAAATTTTTTAAATTTGTTTAAGGGAAATATATTAGTACACACACATCATGAAATAAAAAGTTTAGATTAATAAAATAAATTTTAAAATGAAACTTTCTTTTAATTAAGGAACTTAATCTACAAGAGAGTAGGCAAGATCGGGGCGAGATGATTATGTTAACAATTTTTGTTGTTTATTGATTTATTTTTAAGGATAATAAAACTAATTTTATATGAAGTGATAGAGTAGAGTCCTTTGTAGTATTAAATATATTACCATTTAG
Source organism: Trichonephila clavipes (assembly GCA_019973935.1). NCBI lineage: Eukaryota > Metazoa > Arthropoda > Arachnida > Araneae > Nephilidae > Trichonephila > Trichonephila clavipes. The sequence continues at coordinate 754,025 of BMAU01020473.1, forward strand.
TTTTTCAAATAAAAAAAAAAACAAAGGATAATTCTATTTTCTCATAACCTTAACAAATTGTCATCCTGCTCCAGTACTGGGGCAAGATGACAACACTGAATAAGGTTGAACATATTCTATCTTTTGAATATGTTACATGGTTTAACAAATGATAACTGTGTCTTTACATCTTGCAAAGTATCAAACCAAGCATAATGCATTGTAACGTAATGTTGAAGTGTTTAATTGTGCAACTAACAATAGTCACAAATAAAAGTACCATTTTCATAATTGGAACATTCCTCATACCGCCACTCTTGGCATTTACAGCAGTTGATCCATTCTTCTGTTGGAGGGTCACAATATTTCTCTTCACAAGCAGGACATCTTATAACACCATCCTTTGAAGTTGATGCAACTGGACTGTTTGGCCTGGACTTTATACACTTAGGTCTACAGGAACTTAGTTTGAATTTTTTTTTACTCCCTTTTTAGCTTCACGAACTTTTCTTCTCTGTTTTCTGTTCTTCCTTCTGCTTTTCCCTTTGTTCTACGATTTCTTTGATGGATGTGCTTGTAAAAATGCTTGAGCTCACATTTTGCTTTTTCTTTTTTTCTCATATTGTGCAATAGGCAATAGTTTGAAATGAAAAAAAAACACTGACAGGCTTCTTTGGTGCATCGGAATCAGCATTTGCCATAAGTTCTGGTTCTTCTGGAGGGTTTATATGTTGGTTTTCTACTACCACGGTCTGAGGATTACCACTATTATTCTATATTTTAACGACCACCATCATTGCGGTTGTAGCCTGCGACTTCGAAAAGTGTTGCCAAGGCGAAACCCAATCAAACGGTATCAGGTGTGAAGGAATTGCAACGTTAGAATCGAAGATATTGAGCTATTTCATTTTTGAGCCTAATAGGGTATTTCTTTAGGAGGCTGTGAGGGGGGATGACAAAAGGAGGGATGACAAAAATATCTTCCACTGGTCGGCCTCTTTCGAACGACACATTCCCCGATCCAATGCACCCCTTAGCCCCAAAGGACATAGAAGCGCAAGGTCGAGCGGACAAACACACATACAAACAAGCGTTTAGAGGATTTAATAAAATAGATAAAACGTAGTTAGTTTAATAAATTCCGAAACACGGGGCAAGATGAAGAGCTCGTCATCTTACCCCGGATTGTCTGTTAAAAAATATTCGTTTTCATTGCCATAAAGGAAGGCGATTAATTGGCATTTATTCATGGTAATAGGTAGTATTTAAACTAAGTTACTCATAAATACTAAAGATAAGTGATATATCTTGTATATACCTGTAACAGAGCTTGATTACACATTTGTAAAAGTTATATCGTGGCAGTGGTAAATAATCAAAGTTTCATAATTAACACAAAAATGGCGATTTCAGCTTCTTTATCCTATTGTTTAACGAACGGCCAACAGGAGAGCCAGTAATGTCCGCTTGATCCTTCCACCTATTGGTAAACGGAAAAATTAAGACATTCGTGATCTTGCTCCGGTCTCCCCTATTTGTATTTACTCAGATATTTTGGCTCACGTTTATGTTAAAAAAAACATTTCTTATGTGAAAAAAAAATTTGAAACATTTCATCAAATGTTTTGTCTTTAAAATTTTCTGTCCAAAGAAATATGTTAGATATTTTAAAAGGTTACATCAGAATCAAGACAATACTATCGTTCTCCTGCTAAATTAAATTACCGTATTTACTCGAATCTGAGCTGCACTTTTTTTCAATAGTACTGCTACTGAAAATCGGGTGCGGCTTAGAATTGAAGGGAGCAAAATTCGTCCGATTGAGCAATTAGAGCAATTACAGATTCAAGTAAGTATTTGAAAGTTAAAAATACTGTTCAAATAACTAATTTTTCACTTCTTATTAGTTCTCATTTTAAAATTATTAAAATTTGTAAAATTAGATACTGATAAACCACTTTACACTATTTTTCATTTTTCGCAAAGACTTATTGGGAATTTGTGGGGTGGCTTCGATTCGAGTAAATGCGGTATTGTGTACTATTATAAGTACCATAAAATCTGGCGTATAACGAGCACTTACACTTTCAAGCTGCAATTTTTAATTTTTAGATAGATTCGCCGTATAACGGGCATCCTCTTTATTAAGGAGAAACCTGAAATGTATGTGCGCAATGCTCTTATGTTTTGAAGTCATTTTTTTCTTGGTATTATTCTAAGCTTTAGAGAAAAAAATAGTATATTTCGAGAACGACAACTCTTTAAAGTTCATAAGGGTTGTCATTTTTTTTCTTTTAAATAAATATCATTTTGATTTATGTAGAAGTCTTAATTTTTCTCTATGCGCATCCCTATTTTTTATTTTTAAAGCTCTCGTTTTTATATTTTCGATTTTATTTTTTGTGCTCAAAGTGCGCGTTATTCTCACCCACATCCTAATAATGAAATAATTTTTAATTTTATGCGACAAAATGAAAAACTGCATTTTTTAAATGGAATGTTTCAAAATTTTGAGAACTGATTATATTAAGAGAATATGTATGTTATATAATTACAAGAACATGCATTGATATATTAAAAATATTCCGTTACATTCCTAGTTGTGAATTCTACTTTAAACGATGATTTAGACAATGACGACCGTGAATTTCTGCCATTACTTTGGGCAGCTGGTTATTATTTCATAACAATTAGAAAAAGCGCAAAATAGATACAGAAACCCTTCGTGGTGTTGTAATTTATTTAAATTGCTTAGTATTTGTGTGAATTTTAATGAAATGTAAAAAAAAAAAAAAAACTCATTAAATATTACAATAAATACTCCTGAAGTATAATAAAATGTAATTTCTTTTGTTTCCTCTTTAAATTTCGTAGCATATAGTGATCAGTTTCAATAACCCTATTCCGTTCAATCTCCCTATTATTTTAACCCTAATGATTTTTTATTCTTTACTAAGTAGTGAACCGACCTTTTAAACATTGTCTGTGTTGCCTTAAATACTTACCCGATTTATTTGTTTTAAATTTTAAAACCAAATTTTTGACATTTCTTATATATTACCGCTCTTTTTCAATCCCAACTATTATAGTTCACACTCTCCCTATATATATATATATCTTGCTCAGATTTTCAATCGTTTATAAAATACTGTTTATTCATCCAATCAAATTCAAATACATTTTTTAAAACTTGTTGTGGATGAGATTTGATGTTAATACAGTTTTTTCAATTCTTAATTCTATTTAATTAATGAATAAGTATTAGCAAAAAAATGGTAGTCTGACACTATATATAAAAATGAATATCCCTCGTTGTGTCTCAGTAGCGCAATGGATAGCGCGCGCGAGTTGGACTTCTAAACCAAAGGTCGTGTGTTCGAATCCCACCTGGGATGGCATAATTTCTAAGAATATGGTTTCTTTTGACTATGTTATTTTATTGGAATAATTAAATTTAATTAATGAATAAATAGTAACAAACAAAACACACACACAAAAAGTCCAACACACTATATAGAAATGGAAAAAATTGCTAGCGAAATTGCTTTTTATTTTTCCATTTAATATTGTGATCTGTCATGTGTATATGCATATTTATATAACTGTAATTATTTAATAAAAAGTAACGGAAATACATTTTTCTTTGTTTACCTAAGTAGGAATTGACTTAATTTTTTTACATTACTTGTTTACATGCACACACACACACAATTTGTAAATGTTCAGCAACTAACATAAATTAAAATCAAGGTGATATTCCCCACTGTAAAAAATTACCAGTCACAGAAATATTAAATGCACATGGCACTAAAATATTAATAAAAGTCTTTAAAGATTTTGTGTATTGTTGTTAATTCCTGGGGATTGTCCATTAATTTAACATTCATCGCACTCTTTCTTTCATGCAAAACGAAATATGATTCAATACATACAACCATCTGAAAATGTAAATGTAAATCATCTTCCTACTTAATACATCATGTTTCGGGTTTGAATGTCACGATCTTCCATTACAATGATAACATCATCAGAAATTCAATATTTTTTGTTCGATTTCAATGACTACGAAGTAGGTAATTTAAATTTATTTATGTTTGAAGGACTTTACAATTATCTTTTTTGCCTTCTAGTGTTTCTTAAGCTTCAAATAGAAGAGTATCTTATGATTATGTTGTAAAAGGACTTGAAGCAAAAACTATGTAACATTAAATTATACATTTAAAGAAAAAAAACGAAATTTCTTAGTTTGTTCGGGAACAAATAACTTAAGTATGAGGTAAAATCGTACAATACTTTTGAAAGATTTTCCTTGTATAATATTTTCCAGTCGAAACAAAATTTATTAAATCAATGCTCCTGTTTGAGTACATTTATCCCTATATGTGCGATCGATTTCTACATTTACAGCATCAATACTTGTGATATGTTATAAAAATTAACTTGATTTTATACCAAAAATGTCGTTCAGAAGTGGTTTTTGTTGAATAACATAATTTAGGTCTATGTTATGCGACATAATTATGCTATTATTATATGTTTTGCATCTATAATTTCAGTCTATGACGGTTTCGATCATGATTGGAGTCGATAGATATCCTGGATGCAAAAATCGTATGCACTCATGTCGTGTGATTTTGAAGCATGTAAAAAATCCTTTTCATATCAATTTAGCTCTGGTACTCTCGGCAAAATTAAACTATCAGCAATATTTAGCATACGACGAGAGCTTGAATTAAAATTAATTCAAGCGTCAATGTTTGGTAGCGAGAGCCGCTACTAGATGGAACCACCATTAAATTGTTCTCACATTTGTGGACTTTCCGTGTCTTCCAAAGCTTTGTTTCCCTTGAAAATAGTTCGTCTAGTTTCTAGTTTTAATCTTTACTCTTTTTAAAATCAAATCGGGATTAAATAGATAAGAATAATAATTTCTTTACATAAGTAAACTTATCCCCGCGGCCAACAATTTTTGAGTAGCATAAATAGTCAATATACCATTAGCAATAATCAAGAGTTTTGTGACAAATCATAGTTATTGTCAATACCATGATCAGTTTTTCATATTAGGCGAAATTTTCAGGCAAAAATTAGTCGTACTGTGTGTGCTTGCTTACTTTTCATTTTTGCTAATTTCTAGGGAAGCAGTAATATTAAATAAACTCCCAGGAATGAAGTTTTTTATTAGCAGCATTTTATTGATTTATATATTTTTTTAATTGGAAATTGTACTAAAAATTGCGTTCGATGCATAGGGCGAGTCAAAACTCTTCCCCTAATTAGAAATATTTTTTGTACTCTAACTATTATAATTAGGCATTGGCGCACACAAGTGGGGGGAAGGGTCCAGATCTCCTCCCCCCCAAAGCCCTTGATTTTTTTTCCCGATTGATTCTAATTCTATGTATATTTTACGTAAAATTTAATTAAGTATTTGTTGTTAATGATTAATTTTATTAATTAATGTTAATTATTTATTCAATAATTAGTTTTTTACTGTGTTTTGTTCCCGAAAATCGACAAAATCAAAAGGAGTATGATACAAGAATGGTGAACTTTCGACCCCGGACCCCCCTCCTGAAAAATTCCTGTGTGCGCTACTGTAATTAGGCATATATTTTTTCGGTATATTGTAAGTATTATTATGAATTTTATTATAAGTACATTTATCTCGGCAAATTTCAACGTGTGCTCCTCTGGTATCTCGGAGAATGTTTATATAAACGGCATTCCAGTTCACGCCAAGTGTTCTTTATCATGTCTAGCACTACATAAGCAAGCAACCTAAGCATTTTATGATGAATTCTTCCCAAACGTTTGTGATATTTCAAGTTCACTGGATGCTTCACAGGTTGATTTAGGGCTCCATTGAAACGATTGCCGAACGTTTTCAACAGCAGTTACTTTACTCACATTAGACGTTTCACTTCTAGGAAGATCCTTAACGCTGCTTATTTTTGAAAATATTTCGTATTATCACTTTATTGATTTTACAACATGATATTTGGCTTCTATAACAACGTCAAAATGTACTCTGAACATAAATGGGCGATTTCGTTTCGTGAAACCAAAACACACATTAGACTTTCTCTTGAATCCTCCATTCTTGACATCATTTCGACAAAAAAAAATTATGTATTTCTTATGAATATCTCCCCCCCCCCTTCCTAGCCACTCCTGAAGGAGCGTTCGCACCATACGCTGCACTAAAAAAACCCTTCTAAAACTGACCAATCCAATGATACAATTTACATTATTGTCTTAAATGATTATTTTGTAATGAATTTTTAAAATCAGGACAATATCTTTGATTCCCCCTGTATTTCATTGCATGTCATAACTTAAATATGTCTCTCTAAAATAAAATATTACAAAAAGCGTTGAAGTATCGTATTTTTAATTTTTAATTTGTTGTTATTGTTACATTATAGCAAATTAAAGAAAAACTAGGTAAAGTTTGACAAATTTAAGCAGAAATTTGAAAGTTAAAATGAAAAGAAGCAATTGAATCTTTACACAATGGGACGGTGCTTGTAAAATCGCACTCAACCTCCATGAGCTTCAGCTGACTGAATGTAAATTAATAGCTATTTAATAGCAACCTCTCTGCGGCAGCTCAACTCAAATCGTCTGCTGATTTGTAAATTTAATTTGATGTGATTAGAATACGGAATTTTAAATAATTATTTGAAATATTGTTGCTGAGAGAGAGATCCTTCTGATATAGTGGAGTTTTAAACCAATTAGATTATGCAAAAACCTAGGATATCTCCACACGTATTATCTAGGAGAATTTTCGGATTAATAATTGCATCTTTGTACTGTTTTCATTACGACGATTGTATAATTGACAATACTTGTGTTTTTATCTGATATTGATTTAATGCATTTAATATACTTTATTTAAGCCTTAAAAGTTCCAGTTATTAGCAAAAATATTTTATTTCATCAAATTATTCTTTTACTATTTAATATTTTCAATCATTTTAAAACTCTCTTACAAAAAATTCTGAATATATTAATTAATATAAAGAGGTTTTTTTTTTCACAGATTACTTTATGGAACTTTGGTCGTTTCTGTAACTTTCACCGAGTACAAAAGTAGAATTTTATTATTTATAAAAAAAATGAGAATGAAGGTACTACTGTTTAGGTACTGTAACGTCACTACTCCGAACACCAACAGCGGTCGGCGTCTTTGTTGGACCCGACACCTACACGTGCATCTTGCAGCTGCTGCGTAACCCCTTTTTGACCCCCCGAGGAATCGAACCACGTCGACCGGAAGATGAGGGAGAGATGCTTTGAACTTACACGGGAGCGCTAGCCAACGGTTCCTCCTCTCACAAAATATTGGACTCTAACAATCTTTAATTAAGTTTAATAACTTTAATATGTATCATTCAGTAAATAATATACAATAGTTGTAACGTAAATAAATTCCATATTTAAATTAACCAAGAATACGCTACCGTTATTCTTTCAAACATTACAGTACAGTATATAAGAGAGTATATATTGTTTTACATATTATTTGCTGGTTAGTCAATACCACAGTCTATTTAACAATGATTTTTATTCAAAACTGCTCATCCATGTCCATGTTTTCGACTAGCAAAGTTTAAAAATAATGAAATTCAATCCAGGCATCATTTTTTAAAAAATGCAACAAATGAAAACAAAATTCTTTAAAATGTTCCACCATGAAAATACGAGGGAAAAAAAGATTCAAAAGCAACGTGTTGCAATGCATTTAAATTTTATTTTTCGTTTCTTTTAGAATAAAATTCCTTCGTTTTTATAATTGAAAAAGCTCGTATATATTCTGTTTACATCAGATTTGCTTTAAGTTTGTATTTTTGTTATTCTCGTGCATTACATTTTATGTTACATAACTTAACCAAAATAGTATTTCCGAGTACTATATTAAATTAATATTTAAAAAGAATTCTTTTGTTGCAAATATTAGATTTTAAGAAAGTCACAACCCCAAAATCAAATCGAATTTAATTTTTATGTTAAATTTTCTTTGGCTTTACTCAAAGCAAAATTTTGGGTAAAATCCATATTGATTAACAATACCCCCAAATTAGTTTTAGTACTCTATTGTTGTTTAATTTTTAATAAATTTTACTTTTTTTCTAAAATTTTTAATTTTTTAAAAGTTTAAAATTTATTTTCTGAGATTTTTTAAAAAAATTTCTAAGATATTGAAATGAGAGAAAGGGCGACAACGTTGTAGGAATTACTTTACATATCTATTATCATTTACTAAATTAAATCATATTTTCTTCCTTTTTTCATTTATTACATAATTTCTTTTTTTTAAAAATTGATAATCTGACTGAAAGGTGTTCCCTCATCGACTTTAATAAATGTGGTATTGTTGTAAAGTTTTCGCGCCACGTTACTGCAAAAATCGTGTTCCTTATGCAGATAGTATTCCACCGTTCATATCCACACGTGCGCTTCGAAAATATTTTGTGGTCTTTTCATCTGACATCTCCCCGACAACCAATAGCTGTGCGAAAAATACGATTCCACCTACAAGCCGAAACTCCAAGTCTCATTCGAGGTGTAAGAGGTGACCGCCTCCATCCCAACAGAGTGGAAAGACAGTTCATTTTGAAACACTCGAAAGAACGGTTATGTTTGCCTTTTCCTTCACTAATTGCATGTTCTATAGAATGAACATAGTCATTAATTTGAATAACTTGTAACCCACTGTGTATACTGTAATTAATAGCTGTGGACGAAATAAATCAGTAGTTTAATTTCTTAACTTCCACGATACCCCTCAATTTTCCCAAACGTCACACGGTTGGAAAGATATTAACATGTTGAGAAAGTATTCAAAGGAGCTGTTTTAAAGTTGTTTCTATTTATTTCACCAGATTTTGGTATTTATTTATTTTTGGTGTCATACAATTTATTAAAAAAATAAAAACGAAAAAAGTTGTAAGTAAAATGACATTTTACTGTCAGTGGCATAGATTAGGGGGAGGGCAGCTAGCAACCCGCCAAGACAGTCAGAAAGTCCCCCTTTGAACCAAGATTTCTTCCCCTTGTGCGATCAAAGATTCGTCTTTTATTTTTCAAGGGAAACAAAGTACCTGAAAGTGTTTCTACTGCAGAGTTTGGAGGACGAAGTCATAAGATTTTAGGATTTTGACAAAATTGAGCCTAAATTCAATTTTCTCTCTTAACCCATTTCTGCTAATATTGATACAGCTTGAAATGATTGATTTGAAGATAGCAGTGTGAAAAAATGTTTAATGCTATGACACTGATTCTACAAATCTTTGTCAGCTGATAAGTTTCCAAGTATGAAGTAATCTGTGGGGAAATTGTTATGGTTCGATCCTAGGAGAGCCCACACCCTTGGCCCGAATTATTTTGGTTGGAGATAATTCCACCCTCTTGATAACCGTACTTTGATACACTAGATATGGTAAACCTAATTATTTCTGGAATTTTCGTATTTTGTCGGCGGGCTTTTCGAATTTCATTTTGTTGTTGGGCACCGAGCTGGAAGTATGACTGCATGTGCGAGTAAATATACCTTAGAATTTTTTATATTGTTGAATGCGAAAGGCAAGAAAGAATTGATTGAATGGTGTATGAAGGAAGGATAGATTCCTTTGAGTTATGAATGTCCTAAATGTGATGAGCGAATGGGATTAGATAAAAGCGCAAAAGGGCTTTCTTCGAAATCGTACCAGCCACGCCGAAGGTATGCTTGACCATTACCTCTCAGAAAATATATGACGGTGTTCACACGATTCTTCGCTTAGCGATGAGATCTTCAAGGCTTTTTTAAAAATCTGTTGTTACGCTGTACGTTCCACTTGGAAAAGATCAGCAGTAAGAAAGTAAGTGCGGTTTATATATTTTTTTTATCTGAAATGTTTAATTTCTGTATTGTTTACGTATATTTCCATTACGCATCCACCTTATCCCGCTATATTCACTTGCTGCCATTGTCGGTTTTGCTTGGCGCCATCTCGTTCTGGCTGGGCGCTTTTTATGGTTTGTCGCCAAAGGTATGGGCTCTCCTAGGATTTTACCATTGTTATTTATATTATTGTCGACATCTATTAGTGTGAGCAAAGGTTTTCTTGTATGAAGATCAGCAAGAGTAAATACAGTTGTAAACTGGCTCACAGGAACTTGCTGGCTGTGATAAGAATTTCAACAAACGCAATCTCGCTTCTGATTAAAAGAAATTGAAGTTAAGTAGGATAGGGTACATTTGCCTCATTAAAATGATTTTAAAGTTAAATATTGTTATAGACATTATGAAGTTAACACAATAAATAGAATGAAACTGCCATTATATATTTAATTTAATATATTTATTTTTTTTATAACGAATGAAATCCTTTAAAAAAGGTGCAGCCCTCCGGTATTTTCCTTTCCCACAATTCGGCTCGCGAGCCAAATAATTTTCTCCCCCTTTGCGTAGAATAATCTAGAGATTATCTGTATTATCAGGAACTAATTTCTCATCTAGTTCTACGTAATGCAGCGTTTATCAAACTGTGGGGCGCGCCTCCCTTGAGGGGCGTGACAACTCTACGAGGGGGCGCGAGCATATTGAACAGTCGAAAACAGAAGATTATTTTTTTAAAAAAATTAATTTATTGAAAGTAAACAAACAAAATACATCATGACATAGTAAAAAATAAAATAAACATTTATACTAATATCTTACACTTATAAATGTATCAGTGCCACACAATGTATTTCATAATTAATTTAACTATACTTAATTAATAACAAGTTTAATAATTACCAGTGACCCCATGGGATTGTCATACATAAAATTATATACAAAAAGTAACACTTATCTTGATAATTTGTACGGTTTATAATAAGTCCCTTAACTGTCAAATAAAAGTTACGCTATTAGCTTCCCAAAGCCAATCGTTTTTCACGCAGGCGCGAGTATAAAATATATTGGGGGGGGAGGAGTAAAAAAAGGAAATAATTTGAAATAAATAAATCCTTCGCAAACATTGTCATGGTCATTTTATTGCATTCCAAACGCTTCGGAAAAATTTTAGGAATAACACACACAGGGCACATAAAAGATCTTACTTCAGACAGACGTATATTTACGTCCGGGGGAATTAATGCTTTGGCTGAGCGAGACGTTTATATAGGCCGGTAGCATTTTTGAGGTTACTGTCGTATCGTAATTTTAGCATCAAAGTATAGTATTATTGAATTCAATACATTGTTATTGTATGGGGGGGGGGTGCGATGAAAATAGTGATTGAATATTGGGTCGCGAATATTGAAGCATTGAGAAACACTGACGTAATGACAATAAAGCATGACACCATAATGTTGAATTTTCCTAAGCTCTAAGCCAGATATTCCCAAACTTTTTTTTCTCATAGACCCTTTGTCATGTTTTTCAGCTTGGGGTATACCCCTGCTCACCTAATTTAAAATTTTTATAATTTTATCAAATTAAACGCCTTTTAGACAGCTGATATAGAGCTGTTTATTTTTAAAGATTTAAATTTGTAACTCTAATGAAGTATAGTGTTTAAAACTTAAGAAACACATACTAATAAAATTGAAATTTAATTAACACATAAAACAACTGACCAACAAACAAATGTTTATAATATAAGGCATGGATCTGGTGTTTCAATAACAAATTTTCAATATTATTTTATATCAATCTTGTCAGATTTAATCTTAAAAATCTCCTCGGTTTAGTCTTTTTCTATCTTTTTTTTTTATTTTAGTGATTAGAAATCACCCTGAAACTCCTTCTCATTAGGAAAACTTTTTCACATCACTTCATATTTCAGGAAAAATAACAGGTATGACTTTTTAAAGCCAAAATTGCTGACATCCGTTTCTAAACTTTAAGATCTCCGCTATTGCCTTTCCTGATCAGTTTCTCTTGCAATATGGCATTTTTTTTAAATACGACTATATGAATTCATTGCCTACTTTGGTAATAATCATAGTCAAAACATTCCCAAACCTAGTTTCAAAATCTGAATATAGGGCATTTAAATGTCAAACGTAGGTTAAAACGTCACCTTCCGGGCAGAATGTCTTTGACCAATTGAGAAACTGGAAAAATTCGTGACTTCCAATATTATACTCTTTTAGCATAATTCTGGCAATGAATGCTGAAATGATGGTTCTTGTCTTAATAAAATTTATGCTGTCACTGTAACTGCAAATTAATCTCATTAAATTTAGTAAATAAATCTGTTAAAAAGCTATCTGTTAAATTTTCTTTTAAGTTTATGGTCACGATCTGGTTTAATGAGAGTCACTATCGAACAACCCTCTTTACACATCATGGACCCCTAAATTATTTTTTTTGTTGATGCAGGTCTTCATATTCCACTTTGGAAATCACTGTTCTAAACCATACTGAATTATCGCAGTACCAGTGGTTCTTGTTCCCGGGCGTTGGGTGTCATGAATTTGAGCTCTAGTGCGTCTGAAGACCTACTGTGCAAAGGGGCTGACGCACGTTAAATCGGTCGAGGCTCAAAGTCCTCGGAGAGAGTTCAGAAAAGATTGCTAACTCATATGTCGTCCTTGTCACTTGACCATACCTCGAAATAACGAGGTCCAGCTCCAATAGTCCTCGAAATGCTTAAAAAGTCCTGCTTTTATAAGCATACACTTTCTCACTCGACGCTTTTGTTCAGCGCAAGTGATACACGCAGTGGAGTAATGTGCACTCCCTTAACCCCCGTTCTGCAGGGGGGAGGCAGGACTCTAGGTGGCCCAAAGTCTGACTGACGCCTACTACGCACCCTTTGTAAGATCTAGCTTGGAGCACAAAACCTGACTTTGCTAGGGGCTCTAAAGCTGCATTAATACTAAGACTGTCAGTGAGTGAGTGAGTTAATATTAACGTCGCACTGTTCAGCTACACGAGGGCTTTTGGCGACGGACCACGTAATTTTGAACCATGGTCAAGTGACGTGGACGACACCTGAGCTGGCACCCCCCTCTCCTAACTACCACACCACACCAACGGGAGGACGTTTCAGCTCTCGACAGATTTAACGTGCATCGCTGCCCTACACGGCGGGTCTTTAGTGGTACTGGGATCGAACGCATGACATGCCTGCCATGATTGGATGCCTTAACCACTGGGCTACCGCAGCCCTCTAAGACTGTCAGAGTCGAGCATTGAGCGTATAGCCAATCAGAGACTTCATCTCGCCCGAGATAAAGTCTCTGATTGGCTAGACGCTCAACGCTCGATGCTGACAGCCTTGGTGTGAATTCAGCTTAATGTTCTCAGTTACGCCACTAGATACACATTCCTGTAACATGTGAGTTCGGGCTCAATCATGGAGTCTTGTCGATAAACCCTTAAGTTGTTATGCTGTAATCAATAAAACATTTTTTTCCAGATTTCTGTTTGGCTATTTGCCATATCCTTTTGGGGGGCCACTTGAGTTGTTTGAAGAGCAACTTGTGAGGAGGAAAAATCGTGCAAAATCGTGGGTACAAAAGATATTCTTTGGGTCAACGAATTCAGGAATTTGTAAATAGAATTAGATAATAATTGAACATCGTTATCACCAGTTATTGGTACAAAAGGAATGGATCAGCATTAAATATGAATATTCAGGATACACAGATTAGGCTCGCAAAGGTAACAAATGTCCTCATTCACACACATAATATTTTTCTATTTATTTTTTATTATAAATTTAACAATATCTTGATACCGATTCACGTAATATGAATTTCATTGGAATATTTGTGTTCTATATGCCAATACTTTTCTAACAGTGCAACATTTGTCAAAATTGGTGAGAAAGACCTTTTGCACTACCTTTGTTGGGTGTTTTTCTCTTGTTATATTTGGACCACTCAAGTTCCAAATTCATTACCAGCGATGTACCATTCGTGAGTTTTCTTGTTTTATCAGTTGTGCAGGAGCATCTTGAATCTGGCATGTTACACGGGATTCAATCTCAATGCCGTTACGCGATGTGGCATCAAAGTATATGCTGGTCCAAGTTTCCTCCATGTCTTTTAAACTGCATTCAAAATTACTAGCTTCATTACCAATAGATAGGCGTTAGTTCGAAGCAAATTTTATTAAGTTTTTATAGTTAGGTGCCATCTTATTACTTTTCATTCACTTTTGTGGTACAAAAATTTGTATTAATAATTTTCATATACAAAAGCTGCATGTTACAAGTCCAGATGTTTTACTGAGTTTTTCAATGTGCTAAATTACGGGGGGGGATGCAATGAATTATAATACATCAGCATGCGCAATACCTTTTTTTAAATGTCTGCCATTTGCATAGGAACAAAATATATCATTTGACTGATTTCAAGTTTACTAAACTGGAGCAAACGCTATTATTTTTGCGAGCACAGTACAAAGTTTCGAAAATTACTCAACCCTCAAGAATAACGCAAATAGGAACAATGACATGACGCAAACACCTGTCTCGTTCAATAGTTATAAATACAAGCTCATGTTGCTTAATTTATTGGGAAGTGTTCTGCTGTCAAATGTTGTGGAAGAGAAATGTATGATCGGAGTGCGGGTTTGAGGGGAGGGGGGAAAGTGACTGCAGCTGGGAAACTGGGAAGTGTTTTGCCCTATAGAAAATGAGATATTTGTGTTAAACCAGATGACAAAATGTTGGTTTTAATCCACATAAAATGCAGAATATTGTCGCGAAGATAAAATATGTACCAAACATTCACGAGAAGAGCAGTTCTGTTAAAATTCTGTTTTTAAACTAAAAGAAAGGAGAATTAATACCTTAATGCCAAAGAACAAATAAAAAGGATAGAATAAATTGTTCAAATATCAAAATTAATATCGTATTCTGACTTTATTATCGATAGATAGTTCCTTATTCTTTAAATAAACTATGCATACTTTCAGTTTTATTGGATAAAAAACTAGCGAAAACATGTAACTATCTTATCCCGTCTAAAATTTTAATTAACAGGAAAACAAATTAAGAAGAAGGGAAACAAAAGTTCGTTGAAATATAGTACCAAGCTGTTGTTTATAGTGTGAGTTATTCTATTCTATCTAAAAATGAATTTTTCATGAGAAAATTGAAAGAATAAATTCAAAGGTATATTTGAAAACTGATTGGATTTTCTTTTTGTGCTGAGACTAACAGTCTTTGATTTCATGTAAAACATATGTATGACAATTAATTTCTTTATATTTTCATCTTATTTATATTTCCATATATATGACATGTTATATTTTCTTACTCAGAAATAATATTATTTCGAACACACACACACACACACAATCTTCTCAAATGTTTTTATTTGAGAAATGCTGCGAGTATAATTTTTAAAGTTTTTCTTTTAACAATTAGAGTTTGATATACTGCAAAACTTAAATTGGTTAACTTATCATTCATTTATTTGGAACTTTTACTCAATGTACTTTTTTTCTCATTGGGTTTTTGGTTTATATTCTGTTTGGAGTTTCCTTATTGAACCTATGGCGTCACAAAGAGAAAGATTAATGCCTTACCCTCACACCAGATAATATATATATAATCCCCACATAGCTGGTCCTAAATTCAAAATTGCTTTTTGACTTGTTGGACACCTTTTTCAGTTTTTGCTAGTTTGTATTTATTTTTTTCTCTTATATTTAATATGTTGTTCTGATGATATTTTCATTTTACTTTTATAATTTATTCTTTCATGATTTAGATGTATTTTTTTTATAAAAATATTTTTTATATATACTTTAAATAAAAGAGGTATGATACTCTTAAGAGATGCAATAACAAATTTATGTTTTACGCTAAAGCACGGTTTTTTATTAAGGCTATCATCGACTAATGCTAAAAATACAACCAAATGCGGTACTCCTTTTTCAGATAAAAAATGCATAATATAGTGAAATATTTTGATTTTATTAATAACAACAGTGGTCAATCCATCTTATTAAAGTATTTTTTCTCTTTTAATTCCCTGAATTTATTTTTTCTTGAATAAAATATATTCTCCAGATTTTTTGTCCTATATTGCGAAAATATCTCAAAATACCAAATACAGTTTTCCTTTTACATGTTAAAAAAATACGTATCTATGCATCATTTCTATAATACAAGTTTAAAGGAAGATAAGCTGATGTGTTGTTACCATACTGCTTTATACTAGTATAAATGCTAAAATACCCTTTTTTCGATATGAGACAGTGCTTTGGGATTATTCTTTTCAATGCTAGACGAAAATAGCTTTAACTGTTTGGAATCTGTTTTTATGTGCTATAACTTTTGAATGCCTTTTTATTATGCGAATAGTCCCATAAGACTTTAACCCCTTTGTGAGATAAATCATCTATGAAATATATTTCATGAAATAGTTGTACAATAAGGAAGTCTTTATGTAGCTGAAGAAGATATTTTATAAAACTAAAAACAACTATTACACATGAAAAACATTTTTTGTATCTTTTTAAACATTACACATAGCTCAAATTCTTATGAAGGTATATTTTTGTAGAATTTTTTTGTTTGTTTAAATATATTGATTTTCTTATAAAATACTATTTCAAGCATTCAATAAAAAAAATTTTCAAAATATTTTTTTAAAATTTATTTATTTATATTTTATTTATAATTTATGAAATAAGTGAAGTACATAAATATTACGTGAGTATATAATTATCACTAATTATGATTTACAAAGTTGGTTACGCTTGCTTTTCAATAATTTCCGAAAATGTTTTTAAGTGTATAGTCATCTTTAAAATTGTATTCATTATAATTTTCTTTAAATTACTTTTTCTATATTAAATTGGTGTGTAGATATTTTAGTAATATCAGCATATTCATGTTCATATTTGTATGAGATTTTAATCTTGATTATTGCCCTCTGCCAACTAGAAAACTTATGGCTTTTCACAATTTTTATTTTTGGATATTTTTGGCTCTTGCTAAATTTGAAAAAAAAAAGCATTAATTTTTAATATCACCCTTGAAAATGAGACTTAGTCTCAATAACTTTTTTGCAAAATTTTAAAGTACCTTAAAATCCGCGCAATCCGTGCACCCTCTTTTTTACGAAGGAACCGAAAGTACTCGAGGTATTATTCCAGGATATTTTGAAAAAAATAATATACTTTTTTAGAAATCTACAATCCTGTAAGTTCATCACGTATGTCATTTCTTTTAAATAAAGTGTATTCTGATATATGTAGAAATATAATTTTTATCAAGCTCATCTCTTTTTTTATTTTTGAAGCTCTCATTTTTATGCTTGGCGTATAACACGCACCCATAAATTTTGATCTTATATTTTGTGTCGAAAGTGCGCGTTATACATCAGATTTTACGGTAATTGATTTAATTTTTCTTGACTTTCTCTTATGAGAAAATAATTTTTAACTGTCTAAGTGATGTATTACTCCATCGAAAGTTTTTATACAGTGTACACACGTTTTCCAGATATGATTTTTTAAAAAATAAATATCAGTTCTAGTTTAGCGTTTCTTTTCATCAAATTATTCGAACTTTTTCCTTCTGCGTCAAACTTTTGTAAATTAACATAATGTACTAAATTTGTATACAGACTGATGAGTGCTTTTAATTTTATCGTATTAGGAGTAATTATATGTATTTTCTATGTTACTCACGCGTATTAAGAAGGTTTATTTCTGAAGAAAGAGCAACACTAAAAAAACGGATAACTAAATTCAAGTCTAATAAATTACCAATGTAGAAAAGAGAAATCGCTATTGCTGTATAATCTGTATTACTGTGCAAATTCATGTTTATATCTCCTATTAGGACAGCTGAGCTAAAATAAAATAATATCGAATTAATACCTTAAAAAATACATTAAGATTTTTATAAGTGCCGCATCAATATCCGGTAGCTAGAACCATTAAAATTTTATACTCAGCCTCAATCCATTTCTTATCACGCTATACCTAAATGACGCACTGAATATTTCACCTCGATATTAATAATAAAAAAAAGATTCCCCACTCTCATGTCTGATTCACACTAATACGATCTTCACCTATTTCGTGACGGTAAGATAATGAATGCAAAGTGTGAGGTAGACAAAAAAATTTTGGGATCCCAGTCGCTTTTTGTAACCAACTGTCCCCAGCTCTTAACCTCTTTCACATTGATTCTAAACGATTATTATTTTTGTCATTCCAACAGTTCTTGTAACCGTTTCTCCACGCAATACCTGATGGCGACAGTGCAATAGCGGCAGCATTTTTTAACATGTGCATCACTATCACTATCGTGGCAAGGCCATAACGGATTTTCCTTTTTTTTTGTTTCTAGTTTAGAGGACACTTGGCCACATTGTTTGATCTTTTTTTCAAAATATGGAACTTGGATAACGGAACCAGTTTCTTGGCGATCACTGTCACGCTTCACTGGAGTTCCATCACGTGTGTGTGTGATGTTATTTTTCTTTCTCTGATGGATCGTCTCGTTGAAAAAGTCAATGCTGTTGAGAGGAAAAGCAACCGGAACAACTTAGTTTCGGTTCTCGTTTTGTTGCGGAAAAATATCGAAAGGGAAACAATTTGCGTTCACTTTTCGCTGACGAAATGCGTCCCTCGGATCGTGACATTCCTCATGCATCATTTTCCCGAAAAGAACGTTCAGAATGTGGAATGGTTTTGAGAAACGGTAATTACCTAATAAACTAGTCAAGATCTAACCTTGCGGGTACTGAAGAGACAGTTGTAAATAAATTTCTCGCGGAGGAAGTGTAAATGAACCTAGCGGACGAGGAAAAAAAGAATATTCTTTATTTCGAACAATCGCATGAAAATTTCAAGTTACCAAAAGAAAAGAAAATCAGTCTATAAATGTAATATATTTCTTCTGGTAAATCAGTTAAAACTACCATTTAAATCAAATGATACATGATGGAATTACGACGAATATGACTAGCTAAAGTCTATCTCTATGAAACACTGGGATTAATTTTAGTTAACACATTTAATTTAAAGGAAGGAATTGAAGGAATGCGAAGCTATTTTTGGGGGTAACAATACTCTGGTGTGCTAAAGTTAAGGAACAATTCCATTTTTGCGAATTTTTTCAAAACTACTGAATCGTCTCTGAAACATAGCAGATAAAATGTGTTTTTATTAAGTATCCAATGAAGTTCGATTTCTCTTCTTGATTTCCACCAAATTAAGAAAACTAAGACACATGTACACACCTCAAACATTAATGTAAGTTGTTTTAGTTTTGCTCATGTTTCTAAAAACTTCCGATTATTTTTGAAACTTTTGCAAGCAATGGCACAAAGACAACGTCTAGAGGATGAATTACGATGGTGAACAGTTTGAAGATTTATAGAATGACCAATTCCAAGCGGTGGTAGTAAGAAGCTTCAATATGTTCCAAAATAGGATTTTAGAAACTGTCAACAGTTCCAGAAGATCAGATCAATATCCAGAAGACCAGTTACAGAACGCCCAAGAGCTACCACGAGCCAGGACCCCTACTTGGCTTTAAATGTCTGATAGAATAGAAGGATAATAGCTAATGAATTTAAATATGAGATATTCGCACTTTTTCTGGTACCTCAGTTTCGAGGTATACTTTTTATCGAAGGCATAATGAGGCAGGCTTTTATGCCAAGAGACCAATAATCTGCCTTAGTGGCGTAACGGAGAATATTATGCCCCCTTGCAAAGTCAGGTTTTGTGCCGGACCTTACAAAGGCACATACTTGGCGTCAGTCAGACCCTGGGCCTCCTAGAGTTCTGGCCCCTCCCCCGCAATTCGGGGATTGCGGGGGCTTACATTACGCCACTGGTCTGTATCTCACTCATTCCAGCTCGCAGCAGTGTCCGCCTGACATTATGCCGATAACATTATCCTTGGACACGAAAAGGTCTGTGTTGCCTTCACTCATGTGAACCATGATTCATGCTAAACATTGATTATCGACATGTTCACGTACACAAAGAAAAAGGTTGCCATCTGGTTGAAACGGTTTAATAATTTTCGGAAATATTTTAAGCTAACGTAATATGTGTGTGTGTGTATTTACGTGAAATATATCTCTCAGAAACATAAGATTTTTTCATTTAGCCCCTCTGATTTTCGTATCGGTAATGATCTCGAGTAAGGGTATGAAGTTAAATGCAGTGACTTTCATTCGCACACATATGGAAAAGATATTAATATCCATGTAGTGCATATTGATTGTATCAATGAAATGTAATTGCCCAAAATTTACACAAATAATGAATTTAAGACTCAGAAAAAACGCCCCTGCATTTTTTTCGACACACGCACAATTTATTTCCTTTTTAACAATTTACTTTGATAGTTATTATAAAAACCGCTTTTTTTTTAGAATTTAATTCAATTTTCACAATAGTTATTTGTTAACCAATCATACTAAATTTAAACTTTTTAAAATAAAGACCTATTTTGTATTTTGAAAAAAAATTGCACATCTAGGAATTTGATTCTGTCATCTCTCTCTAAAATGTATTTCTATATATTTTCTTGATATATATGTATAATAGTAATGGTATATTTTCCCCTTGCATGTAAAGAACATTTCAAACAATGGCTCATTTCAAATGCAGTCAGTATTCCATCATGACTAAAAAATGTGGCCTAAATGCTATTATCTTTGTTTACTATTCAGTGTATACAATATTTTTTAAAAAATAAACTATACATATGTAAGCAACACACGAATTTTAAATGGTTAGCAATATAAATTTATTTAAAAGAGCAACCGGGAAACACACGTTTAACTCATGATGAGGATTTATTTGTTAGCTTGAAGTTTCATTCAAGCAATTTACTTATATCGTAGCATGTTTTGTAGTGTAATAATTTTCAGAAATACTATAATGACATTTACAATTAAGAAATATTTATTAAGTTTTACGTCGCGCATGCTATTTTCTAAAATAGTAGCTTAAATTACTAGCTATAAGTTGATTTATAAAGTTAAATGTATTCTTATTACACTGTAGCTATTTTTATATAAATAGAATAATATAACATATATTTTAATAAATAAAAAAAAATATTTTTAAAAAGTATTTAAAAAATTGCAATATTTTACAAATATTTTGAAATACAAAAGATATATAATACTAAAATTAGGTAGGGTTTAAAGAGTATATGATGCATTTTATATAATTCTACAAGGTTTTATACATCAGAGGCTAGTAATTTAGAAAATATTGTGCGCAACGCAAAAAATACTTAATATTTATTATAAAATTTTCATATGCTTATGTGATTTTTAAAATTATTATTACATTTTAATAATTTTATACTTTTCTGAAACCCCATTCTTTTATAAATAATGTGTGAAAGATTCGAATCATTTATTTTAAATTTAAAAGAATTATACCTGTTTGAAAATTGTTTATATTTTCAGACCTCAAGAGAAATTTAACACCCCTGAGACCTCTTAACATAAGAGATAAATTTTCTGCATTTCTCGGTCTTTATATTTTATCCGTTGCTCTCTCTGTTGAGAGTAAATTTTGAAAACCATTTTTTCTATATTTTTTCCTCCATATCAACGTTTTTCAACCTTTTTATCGCAGCGGACCGCTCAACGTTTGACATTTTTAACTCGACCCGTTGGGGGAAGGGCATTGATTGCTTATTTGTTTTAGATTGTTTTGATTTAAAATTTTTTAATTGTATTCAAATATGCCTTCAAAATAAAATACAGGTACACCAAAAAATGAATATAAAGTGATTTAACATTTAACTCACTAGAATGCTAAATCAATTAGAATTCTGAATTTGCTCCTTTGTAACAAGTTGGTTCCATCTGAGGGTAATAGAGAACAAAATGACACTAGAAGTATGATACTTATCTACAGTTTATTACGTTGTTTTACATTGGTTGTTGTCACTGCAGAAAACCCCACTTCAACCAAGTTGTCGGAAATGGCTATAGGGATTTATGTGTGTTGTGATGGCAATCTCAGGCCATCCGCATGATTTCCATTCCGCCATGATTTTAATCCAGAACACCTGCAAAGTTGTCCCGTACGTTGTTTGCTGTTGTTGTTACTAATCTCCCGTCTGGTCAGACCAGATCAGTGAAACCGTTGACTTAAATGAAGTTCGATACTAGAAGCGGACTGTCATCGATATCTTCCCAGTCCAGTCCAAGATGTGCTGAGGTGAGGCCCGTTCTAGCTGGCATTTAAGGCAAATAGAAAACCTCTTATTACCCTCAGAAAAAGTTATTTTTAAGTACACACTGGCAAGTCGGGACAGACAAGTGTTGGACTGTCTGTCACAAGGAAGAGTTTAAGACAGTCCTGTCTTTGTACCATTTATGAAACAGAGGTTTTAACCATTCTTTTTTTTTTAAATTTGGGCCTTTTGCCTTGAGAATAATTCTAAACATGTGAGCTCTGAGGTGGAAGGGACAAGATGGTCTTGTCCTTCCTTTACAAAAGTGTCAGCCAATTCATTTCCGTAGATATTGACATGGGACGGGATCCATTGAAAATTGCATTCTGTGTTGGTGGGAGAGTGAACGTAGTATTATGACCACCGTCATTTACTATCTCCAGTAGTTGTTCTTCTTGAATTGATATATATATATATATATATATATATATATATATTGATTTGTTGACAAATGGGTCAAAGATCCATTCCTCGCTAGTTCTGGGGTTTTTTGTGGTTGGGAGTAGCGCTAGAACTCCACAGTAAATAAAATGAAAATAATTTTTAATTTTTTTTGGTCGGCCCGTTACCATTTTATCCACAGACCTGAGGTTAGAGATCATTGCTCTATATGTTACAGTATAAAATCTTAATTATCACAACACAGGGATTTGTACGATATATTTTATATAGATCCGAATGATTGTATATTTGTTTGGAAGGTATACAAATCGTTAATCCTATCGATCGAAAAAATTTTGGAGGGAGATTGACTGATGTTTAAAAGGGCCGTAAACATATTTCTCCCTGTAGAAATTTTCAAATTTATTTGTAAGGAGCTTTCTCTAAGACTCCCTTGCTTAAGAAAGAGTTTTTATATGTATGAATGAAGCCGCCCAATATATACCGTGATATTCAGCTGATAGTGAAAAACCATTCCAGATCATGTTTAGAAACGATTTTTTTGATAGGGCAACTTTTAAAAATGGGTTTTGGTGAAAAAGATTTCCAACAGGGGTTTGCGGGGGTGTTATAAATTAAAAAAAGTTCCCGTTTTAGAAGTATTAGATTTACGCACTTTAAATTTGGAAAGCATGTTTCTTTTGTTAAATAGAGATTTGCTATTAATAGGTTTTGGAGGAGATTAACTTCAAAGGGTTGGATGAGTTTACGTGGCATAAAATATAAGTGTACCTCTGTTTTAGAAATTCAAGCCTTGTTATTTTTAAATCAAGAGGCGAGAGCTGTAAGAGTGCTTTTTGAATACAATCGAAAACTTAATGCTAAGACTTAGATATCAAGTAAAAAATATCTATACATATATTGTCATGCATTATTATGAAATACCCAGCAAAACGGTTAGATAATGGCTAGCAGTTTATATTCAGTTTATGGTCGCGATAACCATAGGATCATACTAAATGATGATGCTAAAGACCCGTTGTGTAGAAGAAACAATGCACATCAAATAAGCTGATGCTATCGAATCATTGGCTTTATTCAGGTTGATACTAAAGACCCGTTGTGTAGAAAAAACGATGCACATCAAATAAGCTGATGCTATCGAATCATTGGTTTGACTCCTGATAATATAAAATACCCGTTGTGTAGAAGAAACAAGACGCTTCCAATAAGTCGATGTTTAAAGTCATCACGTTGCTGTTTTGTGGTAATTTGGAGGAGTTAGATTTAGCTGAATTGTACTTGTCACTTGAATGTGTTGTTGCTAATGCCACTTGACTGACAATATCAGATCGAGGCCCACGAATTTCTCTGCGGCAAGGAGCTAGATTTACACCTTTTGTTAGCCTTAGCTTTAAGCAACATGCAGGTGACAGTACGATTTGGCTCGGTTCCTACCCGATTTTGAGGAAGAACACACTGGGGGGGGGACATGGGTCTCCCATTTCTCTTTCTCCAACCTCACGAGAGGATTTGCGGCTAAACGGCTATTTAGAATACCCGCATGCAGCAAAAACACTATACATTTACAAACATCCATGCCTTCTCCAGGATTCAAACCCAGGCCCTACGCCACCGCAGTTAGCGTCACTAACCACTATACTCGTACCGGATGGGCGGCAACGTGATTCCCGCTTACGAGATGCTACACCAAAACATTTAATTTTGCTATAAAGTGCAGAGTTGGTAAACAATCAGTAAATGATGATAATTAAAAATAAGGTATCTATCAGAACTTATTTAGTTTATATTATTTTGGATGCTTGTATGACTAACCAGCTTAACTTTTAGCTGCTCAAATTACATGTTAATTAAAATAACGCAATTAGAAAAATAATATATGTGTAGCATTTACTGCTCGATTAATTTTCTTTTTACTGTGCAACTAGATTTCGAAAAGAGTAATTTTAAAATGGAAGAAGCGATCGAGTATTTACCGCTTAAAAAAATTTACTTTTCCCCAATTTTAAAAAAGGTTTAATTTTAGTTGAATTGAAAAAAAAATTAAAGTCCTTCACAATTATCCTTTTGCTTAAAAAATGTAGATGAAACATTTATTATATATACATTTCTATTAGAGTTCGGTGCAAGAAGTAATTAAATTGAGATATGAAAAGTAGATTTTCTCAAATTACAACAATTTTGAAGATGTAGGTATTAAAATATAGAAGAAAAAAAAAACAATGTTTAAATAAATTTTAAAAAACAACAACATGATTAAACATAAAAAAATAGTACAGTAAATCTTCGTTAATAAATTAAATACACAACTTTGGGAAATTTAATTCATTAGAGGTAATTAATTAAATTGGTACTTTAAAGTACCGTCGTCCACAAAGTTCTAAAATATTATCATAATACGAAAAGACCGAATGGCTTTTTTAGCGCAGTTTTAACTCTTGAAAATGCTAAATAACCAGAAAACACTAATATTTTACACCACAAAATGTTTTATTTTTAAAGATTATGATTTTTAAAAAAAAAATATTTACATTTTACAAATAAAAACAGCTTTTACACATAAACTTAAATTGATTAAATAAAAGAGAAACAGTGATTCTCTTTTCATTGATACACAAAAATTCATTACACGTTGTGCATTTTGAGTGAAGTTTCGATTGAATGTTTTTAAAGTACTGCATCCTGGGGTAGGAAATACTGTATTTTTTTAACATGAACTACGAGTACTGCACCATGAGTCTTTCTCAGGCTCTTGATCGTCATCTTAAGAACCTAACGAGAATTCCAGCAAATTATTTTCTGGGACTTCCTCATCTGTAAAATCATTTGTTAGTATATCACTGATTTCAGATGGTAGGTTCTGTAATAAATCCAAAGCCTCTTGAAGAGACTGAGCATCTTTTTTCAGACATTCTAAGGAAAGGAAATGATAATAGTAATAATAATAGCGCCTTGAAAATCTCCTATAGTATCGTTAAATCTCAGTTACACATAAGGGAATTAAATTACTGTTAATTTTTGAAATAAGAATAGATATTTAATTTATTGTATGTCAAAAAAAAAGCTCTGATTCAAGAATTAATTTTTTTTGAAAACGTTCAAATAAAATAATAAAAAAGCAAAATAAATAAGTTAAGCTAAAAAGAAATGCCAAAAAAAGCACAAGTCTTTTGCACTATAGTGATGACTCTACAACACAACAAAAAACAACAATAAGCCATACGGACGGAAAAAAAAGAAATTAAGTACTTGCTCAGAGTGTTGTCGGTACTTATAAGTACAACTAAGTTATTCAACTGTAAAATTAATTAAATATCCTGTTCACTTAAAATAGTCAAATCGTTTTCTATGGTCTTCATTAACACACCAACAAAATAAGACATCTTTTGACATTAAGTACTTTTTTGGAACAAAAATCACAAGCTTCGCAATCCGATAAAAATGTCCGCTAAAAATGCAACTTCTGCTGTATAACTATTCACCTTCCCTGCCAAAATACTCATCATAGAACCCGTTCTGTCATATTTCTTGGAAAAGTGGATTTCAAAGAATATTTCTCTGCTAAGTATCGTCAGAGTATTCGTAAAAATGGTTATTCTATGTAATTTTCAAGTGAGAGTGGTACTTCGATACTATCGTACCGTGGGTACCGTCAATAGATAAAGGATTAAACCGAAAGTTACTTAATACGTGGGGGGATCAGCCATTTAAGAAAAAAATTCTTTATTAAAAGCTCAAATATAAAAACCTGAGTTAAAAGAAAAGTAATTTTTCCCCGACCTAATAAGATCATGTAATTCCATCTTGTGCAATTATTTATTATTTTTTGATTTAGCTTATTTCATAATTATTTCCTTTTTATTATACATTGTCTTTAGATGTGTACTTATGTTTATTTTGTAAGTTATTTTGTTTAATTTATAGAACTTAGAGCTTCAATTAGTCTGGATAAAAAAATGAGATTTTACTATATATATTATTTCAAAAATTGTAAATGTTTTCAAATATCTTTACAGGGACTGTTCATTTGACGGATTTACATCTAAAGGCAGAGGCTTTGGTAAGTTGTTTTCTTTTAACATTTATATTATATTTTGTCAGTGTTTTGTATATTTATATTGCAATATGTATGATCGATATAGAAATTTGTATAAAATTTTGAAATAATAATACAATATAATTATTTTTTAATGAAACAATTATAATCTGTAGCTATTTCACAAGGAAAATATACATAGAAACACTTTTTAGAAATTTTTCTCTACGCATGAGTTTGTTTAATATAAACGTGTTATATAAACGTTATTTAAAAAATCTCTCACTACCCTCCTCAAATTAGCATTACTTTTAATAAGAAGATAAGGATTAGTAATACTTCAAATTAAGGCTACACAGTACACTTTTTCAAAAAAATTTTTGGAGACAGTAACATTAAAAATAATTTGTTTTTTTATTTAAATTATATTATTAAGTTGATTCCTTCAGTAAAAAGTTAGTTTTATCAGCCATTATTTTACAATTTCTAAAAATTAAGAATTATGAAAGCTTTTTCAAACTTTTACAAATTGCTCAATTTTTGAAATTTTTTAATCATTTTTAGTGATTTATGTTTTGCTTAGGTTATTGCAAACAAAAGTTAGTATGGATTTGAAAATATGTTTCCTTGTTGATTTTTAATAATTGTTTTTCTAGCTAAACCTTAAAAAAACACGAAATTTTAAATAAATATTAACTTTAGAATTTTTTAAAAAAAGGTGAGAGATATATATCAGCCCTAAATCCATACTAACATTTCTGGAGAATACGTTTGTGAGTTTATACAAAAAATTTCAAGTCTTTATCTTGAACAGAAAAAAAAAGCCTTAGGGATTAGAAAACACTTATACCTTCAGAATTAAAAATCTGAGAAAAGCGCGTTTAAGGTTTGTAAAGGCATAAAACAAAAACTTATAATACTCATAAAGTTCTAATTTTTAATACGTTATTTTCCAATGTATGTTATACATTAAAGCACTACTTTAATTAAATATGACAGAAAACATTTTTTTTAAAATTCAAAAAATATTTTTGTATAATATTGATAGCATTTGTTACGACGACACGTTATTCAGCTAAATCTTACTCTAATATTTTCACAAAAGTTTTGAAACACAAAGCATTTATATACAAAATAACAATGATAATAACTTAAGCTAAAAATTGCCAGGTTTGTACCCAGAATCTTTTTTCAGTTTTAATTTGGGGCAGTTTAGCAAGTTTGAGTTTTTGTTATACAACTTTAAAATGTAATGTAAAATTTAAATGTGCAAAATATAGTACTACAATTTGCTTACTATTATGTACTTTGGTGCATCATGGAAATATTCAGTTTTATCTGCAATACTTGAATTCAGAATACTTATATTGTGAAGTCTAATTGCAGTATAAGCTGAGGATTGATTTTTGGATACATCATTTTTTCAGAAGTATTCCTTCTCTTCGCGATATTGATTCTTATAGCAACCTGAGAACGCTTTGTGGACATGGCATTTTCCCAACATGAAAAGTTACAGATAAATCTTCTAAGTTATGTTAACTTAATCTTCTAAGTTATGTTAAAGAAAAATTGATCTTGAAATCAATCTTAATTCAGTAACTATAAGAACTCAATGTGTGCGCAGTAGCCAAGTGGTCAAGGTATCGGATCGTGGCTGGCAAGTCACGAGTTCAGGCCAAGTACCACTAAAGACCCGCCTTGTGGGGAAGCGATGCACATTAAATCTGTCGAGAGCTCAAACGTCCTCCCGTTGGCGTGGTAGTTAGGATAGGGGGCTCATAACCCTGGCTCTGCCCTTAACACATCCTTAATCATGATTCAAAATTACGAGATACGTCGCCAAAGCCCTCGTGTAGCTGAGCAGTGCGACGTTAATATTCACACATTCATAAGAACTCAAAAAGATAATCCAGCAGAAATGATTTTATTAGTGAAAATTGAAATTAATAGCCTTTTCACACACTGAAAGACTTGATCATACTCAAAAATAGTTTTAAGTTAATCAACTTAAGGCTGTCTTCGGTAAAAGTACGAGAGCTCTAACTAAACGCAAAGCACATTTTCAGACAGAAAAATGACCCAATTTCCATGGAAATTTGCAATATTATAACTCGTACCTTTGTTAACAATATAGTGTTTTTAAAAATTTCAAAATATTTCGTGAACACTTTCTTTTTTGTTTTAATACGTGAAGCAAAGCCCATTTAACATTACGGAATAGGATAAAAAATGCGAAACACATTTTATACCAGAAAAAATGAATCAACTCGGTTAAAAATGGGAAGTATGATTAAAAATGCTACTCTCTAAAGGATAGTGAAGTCAGAATATCATATCATTATTTCATTTCTTTTATATCTGAAAAAATGTTCCAAATTCGTGTCCTATTCTTTCACATTAAACGAAAAAAAAACAGCTTAAAGAGTAGATGTAAGAGTAAGAAAATGCTTTTAAATGAAACCGAAACCAAACACTTAGCCCAAAAACTTCAAATACCTTAAAAATTAATTTTTTAACAGATTTGTAGTTTGGTGGCAAGCTTCCCATTGATAAAAAATTAACAAAAAATTGCAAATAGATAAATAAAAATAAATAAAAATAAAAAAAATATTTAAAAAAAATCGTTATTTTGAAATTGTAGGGTACTGTGTAGTCTTAAAATATGAATGCCTTAATTTTTTGCAGTAGCTGAATATTTATCTATTGATAATATATATAACCAATTATTTTATTAAAATATTTTTACTACATCACAGAACTATATTTGACACTCAAAATAAAAACTAACAACTCGTTGCTCAATTCAATTTAACTTACCAATAAATATTCTATTTTAAAACTTCCTTAACGAAAGAAAGGCGAAACATCAAATTTTAACAAAAGAAGAAATATTTCTAGAATATATGACGGAAGTTTGTTCTGAATTTCCTGCGATGACAAGATAACTCTTCACAATAAAAATAGGGATGCAAGCTTAATCTTTTCTGTAAAGTAGCAAAGCGGGTTTTTCTGCAGCTTATAACAAGTTTTCCCTTAAGTTTATTACATTTTAATGAGGCGAATTACCTGTACAAGCTAAACTTGTGATTTTATAATTTATGGTATGATTTTTGTATGTCAATCCAAAAGCAGATTCACAGCTGCATTGGAAATTAAATTATTCCTAAAAAAATGGAATGTAGTTTTTATTGGTCATTTTAAAGTCAGAATTACGTGTTCCGCATGTGATAAATTAGACTAAGTCACATATTTTTCATTTTGAGATGCAGTAAAACATTCAGTGAGATTTAAAAGATTCTCTCTTATTTGTTAGGCAGAACCTAATTTTTTGTTGAGTGCAGTGAATTGATTTTTAAAATGGTATATTTGTAAGGGAATGTCTAAGGGAAGTTAAATTTTTTAGTTGGTAAAACCGCATTTGGATTAATAATTTATCGACTATTATTTGCGTGGCAACAGTGATTTAAAATTCTCCAAATTAACCACCCAGAAAGCTGGAACAAAGTAGCCAACATATGGTGGTTAGCCTACTTTATCAACACTTATATTTATGTACTTTAATTTTTTGTATGATTTTAGTGCAAGTCTGTCAGATTCTAAAGATAACACGAGGTAAATAAGCATTATTCATGTTTATTTAGGCTGTGATAAACAAAAAATAGATCTTCAATTTTTGAAAGCGTGCAATTTTATTTCAAATCAAAACTAACGAAAATTAATTACAACAATAAAATTAATATTTTCTTTTTGAAATTTGACGTTTCTTGTGCTTTCAATAATCTTTTTTTTTATAAATATTTTCTCTTAAGGATCACTTTTGAGATCAACCTAAAGGAAATGTTATTAATTCTGGAAATAGTTCACCGACGGCTTTATTACTTATATAAGTGATATATATATATATATAACTACTCTCTCACTACAAGTATTTTGAGCAATAAAAAATTGTATGCAGCTTGCTTAACTCGTCAAATTTATATATATTTGATTTATATACTGATTTAATATTCAATCTGGCATTTCAAATTAAATGCCTTCAACGGGAAAAAAAGTTTTTTTTCCTGCTCGTAGCATATAATAGTAATTTCAAAATGAAATGTAGCTTCAAAATGTCTCATTAATATACAATCAAAACGACATAAGAACCACTGGAATTGTAACAGTTGTTACATCGTTTTTTACGGTTGAAATCATGAAAACGAAACTGCAATCACTACAGTAACACAGTAGCTACAGTTTTCAAGGGGGTCGAAAGTTCATCATTCTTGTATCATGCTCCTTTTGGTTTTGTCGATTTTCGGGAACAAACTACAGTAAAAAACTAATTATTGAATAAATAATATCATTAATTAATAAAATTAATCATTAATAACAGTACTTAATAAAATTTTACATACTATATACTTAGAATTATAATCAATCGGGAAAAAAATCACGGGCTTTGGGGGAGTCCGGACCCCCCAGCCTCCCCCCCTTGTGTGCGCCACTGCAGTAACATCATTATTCTTCTCGTTAAATAACGAACAATCCATACAAAGTCTAGAACTCTTCGAATATCAACATGCATAATAATAATAAGCATAAACTTAAATTAAGACCCTTTAAAAATATTTATATACCATATTTACTCGAATATAAGTCGCAAAATTTTTCCAGTGTTAATACTACTGAAAATCGGGTGCGGCTTAGAATCGAAGTCAAGACATTTGTTGGATGGAAAAAGTCTGTTCTGGCCACTTGCATCGATGACTTATACCACTTTGCTGGTTATTTCCAGTATTCAGTCTACACTAAACATCGTTGTCTGTTGTCTGCTCGTATCTAAAAATGTTTTTGTATACGCTTTATTTTAATCACCTAAGCATCAAAGATAACGGTAATGTCCTCAAGGAGAGTTCACTATGACGCAAGTATGAAAAGGGAGTCAATTTTATATGCAGAAAAAAATGAAAAAAAGCAGCGGCCTCTGAAAATTTGACTCAAATGAAATAAATGTATATTGTTAATGTAAACGAAATGATAAAATTTTTTCATTTAAATGTTCAACAGTCTTCATTCTTTTACATTCTTCTACAATACATTCTTTTTAAAAAATGTTGCGTAAAAAATGCTCTGGATGTCACTGAAGACGACGCCATGTTGGAAAATGGCGACGCCGACAGTCATTCCAAATTCAGCTGTGACAATGGGAGTGACGAATCATTTTCGAAACATGATACTGGAGGTTAGAGTAATTATAGGTTCATACATGTATTTGAAAGTTATTCATATTGGTGAAATTATATATATATATATATATATATATATAATCCATTATTAAATTCCTATTATTTCTCATTAATTTTTTTAAAAAAAATTCTGAAGTATCGGATATTGATGAACCAGGTTTGCCCTTTAAAAAAATTTTTTATCAAAAACATCTAGAGGGATTGAGGGCGCGGCTTAGAATTGATGGCGATTCGAGTAAATACGGTCTATGTTTCTTAAAATTCGTAGGTTTATATTCATTTTCATTTCTTATTTTCCTAGAATTTTATGCAATTCCTCTTTGCTGTAAACCAGTCTTTTTAATCTTAACTAAAGCGTTTTAACAAGTTTTAAGAGGACTCGGTACCCTTTGAGAAAACTTTTTTATTTATGCATTTAAAAATTATATTTTATCATCATGTCATATAATGTTTCCATTCAATAAAACAATATGAGGTGTAATTTTGTACATATTAATCCCACATTTTTAAAAATTTAAATTTTTTTTAAAAAATTTGGAAAATTTTAAAATCTTACTCCTTCTGTATTTATTAAAGTTTTGACATGAAATATTTTTCGTAATATTCTTAAGGATGTTTTAAACAACTTGAGGGATCGATTTTGCGATAACTTAATTAGTTTTGGAGAGAAAAAAATGTTCTTAGATATGCTAAAAAATTCAACAAAAACCCCAATATCTTCTACATTTTAATTTTTTTTAAAAAAAAGTATTCAGTTTATAGCAAAATGGATCCCTAATTTTGTTACATGCATGATATATAACACACAGAGAAAAAAATTAAAAAGATTGGTCAATAATTGTGGAAGGAGTAGCATTTTGAATGCACTAATGAACCGAAAAAGCACAAGCTGAGAAAAACCATTTTAAAGTTTATACTTCTGAAAAAATAATTATTATAAGCTTAAATAAGCTTAAAATACCATTTAAAAACATTAGCTATATATTTTTCTTAAAAATAATTGTATTTTCATATTGTTTTAACCCATATTTTCTATAAATGATACATTTTTACAAAGTAATAATTGCTCATAAATATCAAGAAAACGTTAAAAAAAATTCTGTTATAAATGAAATTTTAAAACCTTTTGCTTCACATAATATTTAAATGATATATTTGCATGAAAAACATATGATAAACAAGAACTGAAATTATGAATTTATTAATATAACTTGCCTAAATTATATATAAATATTTACATGCACACATTTTTCAAAAAAAATTATGTTATTGTAATACCTTAGAAATATCCTGATTCATATGTTAATTAATCTCTGTCTCTTTAAAATAGCTTTTTAATCAATTTGAGTGCATGCTGGTATTTCGTGTTTTTCCGTCTGATTCGGAATAATCTTTTACGAGATTCGAGCATCACACCAATATCATGTGAACATTTCCCCAAAGGTATATTAAATGCTTTTTGGGTCGCTCTGACAGTACGCAGAGTGCCTTTGTTGAATTCACAAATCACTTCAAGTACGGCATTTTTCACTCTGTTTTTACTCACAAATATTTTTTTGGGACACTTCGACCAAATCATGTTGTGTAAGCTTTCATTAGCGTTTTGAGTTCCGCAATTAATGCACCTTTCTAAAAGTTCATTCGAAGCAAGTCGTTGATAAATAGAAAGGACGTGTGGCAAAACACTTTCATTGATTGGAGTCCCAACATGTTGTTTATGCAGACCTGGCTTTTGTCCTTTTGCTTTTGCGGACTGGTAAAAACACCATGATTCAGCACTGATTGGACATTTCGAATGCTGAGGTTTTTGGTCTGTCGAAATACTGTGATGTAAAGTAGCATATATTGCTTTTTTCATGGCAGGAACATTGCCTTTGTTTTGTACTAAAACTTTTTGGTAGTATAAATTTAACTTTTTAATTGTTGCCTGTTTCAATGTGCCATGGCCTTTTCCACTTAATGAAATGCCACGGGCTCTCGATTCCTTCACAGCATTTCGTGGACCAGTGCCCAACCTTTTACTGACATGAATAATGCACTCCTTTTTTTTTATTTCAAATTTATCCCCATACACATTTTTTCTGTTAGGTAATTGAAGGTTTTACAATCTCCATCAGACAATAATGTGGAATAACGGAATCCCATTTCTTGGGATCTTTCCCAGAGGATCAATGCTGCCTCCATTTCCATCGAAGTTGATGAGCCAGAATGATTAATATCGCAATCCTTCCTATGACCTTCAAATCAAATGTCATACTCTGCACTTGACTCTCCCAGTTCTCTTTTTGCCACAGAACAGTTGCGACATACCTTACACATGACTTCAAAATCAATTACCTAGCCTGTAAGTATATCAATAACACAAGATATGCTAATCAAAGATGTATGCCCACGTGTCAACCAGCTACCATTAAATGAAAAACTTATATCAACAACGAGAACATCAGTTGGTGCTTTGTAAGCCTTTCTCACTTCACTATGTACTTTGCTCTGCAAAGTCTCTGCAGCAATACCGTAGGCTGTGTGAAGAAGTTTAGTGAATTTGCCATATGTTTTCGATGAAAAAGGAGATACAATTACTGCCATACAAAACTTTTCAATTGCAGAGTAACCTTTTCCAATATTAGAGAATGCTTGCGTGATGCGTAAATTAATACGCGGAACAGTATTACCTTGCCTTTCATTAGACGTTTCTACAGCACAAACTATTTCAGCGCAAGAACTGCAGGTTAAATGTAACACATAGGAAAATCCTACCTTGTTTCCAAGTGCAAGCTTTAAAGTTTGTTTGTCACAGTCTGGGCATTTTAGTTTCATAAACGTTTTGCTGATTTGCTCAAAGTTCACAATAATAAAATTTCCCACTTCAGAATGTTCAGTCTTTTCAGTACTTAATAACTGCTTATATAATTCTGATGTTAGGATCTAATATATTTTCTTCTGTGACACATGTATTTACAGAATCACTACACCAAGGTTTGCTGTTCATTTGAGCAGAATGATTTCGACGTTTACTCGTGGCATTTTTAAGACAAACCTTCTAGAGATAGAAAGAAAGATAAGAAAATTCTCAGCAGTTTCAGCAACAGTTTTGTAGATACACACAGGAAGCAGTAGAAGTCTTGAAAAAGACTTTTTTTTCAAAATAAAACGCAAGTAAAACTAGCACGATAACTGCAAAACAAACGAAAGAGATGCGCCATCAACAATAACAAACAGCTTGTAGTTAAAGTTGTAGTCACTAAAAAGTACGGTAAAGCCTTACAGTTATGGTTAGATTAAAATAAAATTTATTTTTGAAAATAATTGATAAAAATTAGCTTAAAATCACTGACACCTCTAAAAAGGGGGCGTGGTCGAATTTACAAATTTGTTTGCTTACATTTTTCAAGTGAAATTTTTTCGAATTTCTAATTTTGAAGCATACAAAAGTGATATATCAATCGAAAGGTAATCGTTCAAAGAATATAACTAAATAAAAATAAAAAAAACCCCGATAAAATCGTCAATTTTATAGGGTACCAAGTCCTCTTAAACGCAACAATATAATATGATAGCTTTGAAAATGACAATGTTACTCTTCACGGAGAAACCAATAAATAACAAAGCGACGAAAATTAGAACCCCTTAACATGTATTTCTGAAATAGTGAAGATCCTTAAGCCTGAGAATTTACTTGTATTTCGAAAATTAAGGTATCTTTTTCATACACAGACTCAATTATGTTTTCATTTGTTACTTTCACGGAACTCTGTAAATTTATTCTGTTCAACCAGTAACCTAAATATCAGTGAAATATTTTTCCGAACAAGACTTTTGAATGCTACTGTATTGTTTGATTGAAAACAGGGATGTTACACTTCGCTGATTACACACAACTAACATGTGTTCTATACGTAGTTTAGAATTCCTTGAAAACATCACCATACCTTAAATAAACTATTCAATACATTTGCTCGAAAATTTATACATCTGAAAAATCTGCAGATCCTTTTTTTTTATTCATTAGTTATTTATACAGAACTTTGCAATTACATTCTATTCCGACAGCGATCTAAATCTTAGCCAGAGAAAAGGTTGAAAACAAGAATTTCTTAATATGCCGTATTGCATGTTGAGTTTAAAAATAACAATAATTTCTTTTTACTTAACACAATTAACAATTCGATCAATATGCACGTGTTGGAAATACATATATGTATGCCTTCCAAAAGTTTGTAAATTCATATGAACAAATTCCTTTCATTGTTTATATGGAATTCTGCAGTATCACTTTTCAACCAGTGATCTAAATCTCAAGTGAAAAATGTTCTCAACATAACTTAAGAACGTTGCTGCATTGCATTTTGATTTGAAACTAACAATGTTACTCTTCACTGAGCAGCCAATAAGTTCCACATGAAGACAAGAACTCGAAGAGGAGGCCAAGTTCAGTCCTTGCCAGCGTCCTT
The DNA here is from genome assembly GCA_019973935.1 of Trichonephila clavipes. Classification (NCBI taxonomy): domain Eukaryota; kingdom Metazoa; phylum Arthropoda; class Arachnida; order Araneae; family Nephilidae; genus Trichonephila; species Trichonephila clavipes. Next base: position 790,302 of record BMAU01020473.1, read on the forward strand.
GCGAGAATCAGTCGCACGGACTGGTTCTCAATCGCTATTTTTTTTCCTCCCATAACTCGCGTTAGCTAGAGAATGCAGCCACTTAACCTACTTCTCATTACACAACTCAGTGAGTAGCCCCAGGTAAAGTGGCTAGCATCTTTCCCCAGGCTAGCACTAAGCCACTTTCACTCAAATCCACACATACACATTCACTTTCTTAACGTCACGTGCATGTATACAAAGATGAATCTTCCTCTAAGTCTGGTTTTTGTATTTTTTTGTACTTCTATGGTTTCTTTTTTATTTATTAATACCATGTTCTTTTTTTTCTTTGCAGGCCGGTTTTGATCTTCCGATTGAAGTGAAAGGCGGATGCATTGGTACGTATGATTCGTTTAACTCAGTTAGTATTGCTTTTGTCCGCAGTGTTTTGATATCATTCTGGTTATTGTTCAAATAAAGTTTTCTTGCTTGTTTCCTCCACGTTTTGGGAAGGTGTTATAAAGACGAGAAATTGGGAAAAAATAAACTATGTATGCATGCTTTAAAATTCTATTTGACACCTTATCAGAGACAGAGGTAGGTATAAATAAACAAGTCTTGTTGAAGGACACTGTGAAAAAACACGGAAATGCAGAACATTGACAGGTGGATTTTTAAAGTATCGCATATTTTGCAAAGTATCACACACATAGGGTCATTTTTCTTTATGTTGATATAAATATTTAGAAAGTGTCAATGCAATGATTGTAATGACGCCCTGGAAAAATTTAGAAGTTAAGGAAATAACAAAAAATTTGGAAAAAAAATATATGAGAAAAAAAATATATGAGAAAAGTATGTCTTTGGCAGTCTTATGAACACATATCAAAAAATATATCTTTGCTTTAATGTAATTTATTATTTTTTCCCCAGAAATTCTTCTGCGATAATTTATACAAAAGTATGGAACTCGGATATGAACATTATTAAAAAAATACTTTTGTAGGAAAAATTAAATAAAAAAAAAACCGATTTCATTTATTTTTAAAGTAATTGATGAAATAGAGCATTATCTTAAATTTAAATGTATTACTCTCATTTGTTCCTTTAACTTATAAAATCTAATCGAGAAAAAAAAATTAAAAATACATTGTATAGGCTAATATAATTTTTTCATTTACTAAGAAATATTGATTAATTAAGTTTAATTTACAAATTTGTCTGAATTACTTCATTACTTGAAATGCAGGTTAGAGTAGTTAAATTTATGTCAAATCATATGTTTTGATTTGACTCATTTTAATTAGAATTAAAAAAAATTAAAGAAATAACAAATTTAAATTAAAACATCTTTATTTGCTAAATTTATCGATTTGGAAAAAAAAAATCATTACTATAATTTTTTTAATGTCTGTTGTAATTTTACAAGCACAAAAATAAATAAAAGAATAAATAAAACTTTAATAAATAAAGTAGTTCATATATTTAAATCCTTTCAGTTTTACTCAAAACTAAATTCTCTTCAATTGAAAATATTCCAAGTTAAGAGGAAAACTATGTAAATTCTTCAAATACGATGCTTTACTTGCTTTCTTCAAGGGCATCGCGATAACTTAAAATGCATAAAGCAACAAGTGTCAATAATGATCGTGAATATTTTCTTTTTTTTATGTTAAAGCACGAATAATTTGAACGAATACTTCCATTTGTCATAAACACAAATATATTACATCCAAAATTAATTCATAATTAACGGTTATAGATTATTAGGGTTGGCAATTTGTATATATTTTTGACGATCTGTGTTTTAATCACTCTTCAAGGAAAAATAGATTCTTGTTGATAACAATTCTACAACGGAAATAAATTTCAGAAAATAGATTTCAGATAATGCTTTTATACGTTTGTAAAAATAAGAGAAGACAGAACGTTGTTAATTTTTTTCTTATCGAAACAATAATCCTTAACTCGAAATCCGGTTTAGCGACCATGAAAAAAAGGGAATTCCACAACTTGAAATTAGATCTACAGATATACGCAGAAAATATGCATGATTTTAAATTAATTTCATTTTATTTTTCTAATTAATACCAGAAAGCAAAGTGATCTGAACAAAATATGCTTTTAAAAATCTAGGTAATTATCCACCCTGCGGGAAAAATCTTATTTACCATGCTTTTCTTAATTTGAATTTTTCTTTTGCTCTTAAAGTTATCCATTTATTTCTTATACCTTAAATTCATGTGGACAGCATATTTCATGCAATTCCTATAAAACTATTGCATCATTTTTTAATACAGTAGAACGTCGTTTATCCGAACGTTTATTATCCGGAGCATCAAATATCCGAACCAGTTTTTTCAGAGACCTTGCAGTGAAAAAACGAAGTACAATGGTACAGCGAAAAATAAATGATTATTTTCCACAATAAAAGTAAAATTGCGACATTTTGCACCTATTTTGCTTTTTCTTCAAGGACATTTTTCGCATGTGATGATTTTCAATATTGGTAGTGTCCGGTTTCATATACTGCATGGATCGCATTCGGTTTTCGGTTATCCGAACAATCGCATATCCGAACGGTGCCTGGTCCCAATTGATTCGGATAAACAACATTCTACTGAATACAGTGAAAATCGTTTAACTCGAAACTGAAGGAACTGAAATATTTTTCCGTGTTAAAGGATATTGCCAAAAAAACTCCTCGTATTCAACAAAATTAAGTTTATTAAGAGTACATTTTATTTACATAGATATGTATATATGCATGTATTTCATAAAAATCAATTAAACAACAATCACAAGAAATTAATGAAATTTAAAACAAAACTTTCATAAGTCTTTTGAAAAGCAAAATATTTATTGAGTTTTTGGAAAATAATCTAGTATTTTTTTCTATTGTATTTTTTTACATCAAATAGTTCTATGTCGTCCATTTTGTTATTATTTTCACCATTGGAATGTACGTCTAAATAATTGCGCATACTTTTCATGATGTTCCTCACATCGGATGACGCGGGAACAGGAGCTGCATTATTTATTTTAATTTTGTTGTCGGAATCTGCATCGATGATATTCTTTGAGCTTTGATCAAAATTAAAATGCATTTGTCTGCCATAATTGGAGCTTTATAAACATTATCATCATCCACTGGAATGAATTCTTCCGATGATACAGTAGAACAGTCTAATAACACAAAAACTTTTCAAAAATTTTATTAAATGTCTGCATAATTTCAATATTCTTCTTCTCCAGAAGGGAAATCTTTTCATGCTAAGAGAAAAAAAAGTGCATGAAAATAAAGGGTGTTTTTTTAGAGGTATAGAATTTTAAATTGCAATAAAACAACGATGTATTATTCGATTGATATGAATTTTTTTATTCGAAAGATAATCTTGTGGCATTACATTTTAAATATGATTTCTGGCATAGGACTGCCACGGCAGGCTCGGATGTAGTCCAATCTGGACGTCCAATTTTCGATGACTTTTTCCAAAATTGTAGCCGTATATCGGCAATAACACGGCGAATGTTGTCTTCCAAATGGTCAAGCGTTTGTGGCTTATCCGCATAGACCAATGACTTAACATAGCCCCACAGAAAATAGTCTAGCGGTGTTAAATCACAAGATCTTGGAGGCCAATTCACAGGTCCAAAGCGTGAAATTAGGCAATCACCAAACGTGTCTTTCAATAAATCGATTGTGGCACGAGCTGTGTGATATGTTGCGCCGTCTTGTTGGAACCACAGCTCCTGGACATCATGATTGTTCAATTCAGGAATGAAAAAGTTAGTAATCATGGCTCTATACCGATCACTATTGACTGTAACGTTGTGGCCTTCATCGTTTTTGAAGAAGGATTCCACCAGCCCATAAAGCGCACCAAACAGTCAGTTTTTCTGGATGTAACGGTGTTTCGACACACACTTGTGGATTAGCTTCACTCCAAATGCGGCAGTTTTGTTTGTTGACGTAGCCATTCAACCAGAAGTGCGCTTCATCGCTAAACAAAATTCGCTTATGAAAATCGACCATTATTTTCGAAATAAAATTGCACAATTTGAAAGCGTTGCTCATGCGTGAGTCTATTCATGATGAATTGCCAAACCAAACTGAGAATAAATCACTTGACAGCTGTTAAATCGGTCGCCATCTTGGAAAGTAATGCCAACTTAAACTGCTATACCTGGATAAAAAACACTCTTTACATAGTACTTTGTCGAGACCGTTGTATTATTTAGTGTTAACCGTCTTAAGCGTTTTCGCGTTAAATGAATTTCACTGTATTTAATTTTCTAAGCAAATGTCTTAAAAGCTTCTTATTTTGTTATTTTATAGAATTAAGTTTCCACTTTTTTTTATAAATTTACCTTTAGTCTCAAATTAAAGTCTCATCCTTTGTTTCAGAGTTTTTAAACACAAGATATATATATAAATTTACGGTTATCTAATATCGTGTGTGTATGTATGTGTTTTATACATTTTTGTCTCAATCAAAAAAGTAATTCTCTGTTGTGAATGGATATTTCTAATAAAAATTAAAGCATAAAATTAAATTGTTTCTATATATCTAGAAAATTAAAGTTGTAAAATGTAGCTCTGTGACTTTACATAAGCTTAGATTTAGAAATACAATTTCACATATCATAAATGCTACTGGAAGAATTCAATAAATATAAACTATACATCAATTGTAGAATTCCAAATTTTGTAACTAAATTGTTAATATATTAACGCGTTTGTTGTCCGATCTGGTCGCGAGATAAGAGAAATAAGTCTTTTATACTTCTTGAAAAATATATTACTAATCTTTGTTGAGTGCTAAAACAGAAATATGCTCACATATATAATATATGTGATTTATGTGTTATATAAAACACACACTTATATATTTATATATATGCATATATGCACATGCATATACACATATATGTTTATAAAAATTGCAACCTTTAAATTCGGGAATTAAACCTGGCTATTGAAGTTGAAACACATGGAAGAGAAGCAAAATATAGTATACAACGTAATATGAAGAAAATAGGAAACCAAAATTGATAAAAATTTGGATAAATCTAATATAAAAACACTCATTATTTTTCTTCATTCTTAAGCGTAAGAACATAACCTTTTTGAAAATCTAAAATACAATACTAATCTAGAAAAAACAGAACGCTTTTAAAATAATTGGATTTTATTTTTTATTCTTGGGTATTTATTTTTTATTGAATGACAGCGATTAATATCTCTATTTTATGGAGCTGTCAAATGATGAAAAAGACACTTAAACAAACATTTCAATCTTAATGCAAATTTCTACATTGCATTCTTTTTCATTCAGTTCCTTTTAAAAAACCCTCTGAAATTTTGAAAGTTTTCAATGCTAAAATTTTCAGTAAGGAAAAATATGGAGAACTCCAAGTCTCTTGCTATTAAAATTAAACAAATTGGTTAAAAACTTTTATGATATAAATTTTTGGTAGATAATAATATAATAATGCTTTGTAAGCTATGATTAGTATTTCCTTTTCCCATTGCAGAAAGGGATAGAGCTATTATACAAATTCCAAGAAAAAATTATATAATCTTGAATCTTAAGAATATGTTAATGAGAAAACGAATATTGAAACGTTGATAATTATAGTTAATAAGTCTGATTATAATTTAAATAACTTAAGTATAAAAAAGGAAAGAAAGTGATGTGATGAGGCAAACTTAATATTGAAAGACTAAGCACATTATTCTGAAATGGTAAACCGTTTGAAGAATTCGAAAGCGCTTACAATTATTACAGAACAAGCTTACCAAAATAGGAATTCTATAAGTATATTTGTATTTGATTAGCAGAAAATTACCATTATAAAAATAAATCATAATATAAACTGGTAAAAATTTCATATTAAATTACGTTTCAACCAACTATCCTTGGATAAAAGAATCTTGACAATTGAGAAAAAATTTTCCCGTTTGCTTTTACAAAAAAAGGGTTTTTTTTTTATAATAACAATTTTAAATTTCCTTTAATTAAAATGGCATATTTTATATTGTTTCATTGAAACTTTAGAAAGAAAAAGCAGACATTCTTTTACTAAAGATGAACATTTTTGAGGTCATATGCAGGGAAGTGAAAAATATTTGTACGATTTAAAGGCAAAACTTTTCATAAACTGAGGTCACTCTTTAGCAAAATGATCTTTTATACTCGAAAAGTAAACAGAAAAATCATTAAAAATAATTAAAGATCAAATAAATCATTTCTTCATTTTCAGAAATAAAATTCGATGAAGTGAGAAAAACTTAAGCTTTTGAGTTTCAAAAAGCGTACCCTTTGTTTACAATTTCATTTATCAACAATAATAATGATTAAAAAATTCGTACATTCTTATGCGAAATTTAATGTGAATTTTTTTTTAAAAGTTGTTTACAAAAAACTAATTTTTTTTTCTATATGAATGACGGTCTTTCTTGGAAAAGAAAAAGCAGAAAAGGAAAAAAATTTTTTTTTCAACCTTTACTGTTTGTATTTTACTACATTCATTAAACTAGCATATTCAAGTATAATTTATATTTCTGTTAAAAATAAGAAGAGAGGACAAACCATTATTTTCCAAAGTTCTAATTAAAAAATGTTTAAAATAAAAAAATGAAAAAATATAAGATGAAATAAAAAAATGAAAAATAGCAAATCCAAGTACCGTATAGTTCCGTATATTAGCCGAGAATTTTTTAAAACTTTTTTATGTTAAAGTCAGCTTGTTGATTTATATACAGATCCACTAATATAAGGTAAAACGTAGAATATAGATAAAACTATTTTAACATGTGTTAACATGCCATTTAACATGCGTTAACATGCCATTTAACATGCGTTAAGGTATCCGACTACGTACAGAACCATGATTTTGCAAAGCGCATAAATGGATAATTTTCATGATATTTAGTGTCACTTAGATTAGAATACATGCATAAAATTGTTTTAAGAACATTTTGACAAAAATAATTATTTAAATATAATATTTTGGCAAAAATTAACTTAGAATAATCTTTTTCCAAATGCTCTCTTTTTGTGAAAAATGCTTGTATTATAATAATTTTTTGCTTGTATATAGCTCAGACCTCTCTACAGAGACTCAACTAGAATTTTTGAAATATATAACTTAGAAGCGGGTTTATTCATATTTTACGACAACAGAGAGAGTAATTTTAAGAAAAAAACGCCAATAATTATTTCAATTGGTGGTAACTCCGAAAATAATGTAAATTTTTCAAAAATTCTACTTGAGTCTCTGTAGAGAAGTCTGAGCTATATACAGACAAAATATTATTATAATAGAACCATTTTTCACTAAAGGAGAACATTTGGAAAAGAGATTATTCTAAGTTAAATTTTTGCCAAAATACTATATTTAAATAATTTGTTTTTGTCAAAATTTTCTTAAAATAATTTTATGCATACATTCTAATCTGAGTGACACTAAATATCATGAAAATTATCCATTTATGCGCTTTTTTAAAATAACGGTTCCGAACGTAGTCAGATAGCTTAAGTTATTTTAATAATGTAACTTTTTAACTGTTTTAAATGGACTTTTTACTCAGGAATAAAGGAAAAGAAATTTTATGATTCCTTCAACGTCAGTGAAACACACATAAACAGAATTTCAGAATAGTTCGTAAAATTCAAAATCACTATTTGGGATGTTTGAAACTTAACTTTGAAATTAGCCATGTACGAATTTCTCTTCCCGTTCGTTGTGCAAACTCTGTAAAATAATTCAGAAACAAGGAATAACACAGATAGTGTGCAAGATAATAAATAAATAGAAATAAAAATGTGTTAGCTTTAAATGGAATTTTACCAAATGTAAAACTATAGTCATTGTCGTCTGGCGTTTTACTTTACACAACTATTTGATTGGAAAATATTCCCCCGCTTAACCCACTTCCCAATATTTTTACCTTGATATCCACATGGGTGGAAATTATAAAAATATCATCCCAATGTAGGTTTTTAAATTTTGGGTAAATTTTGGAAGAATTTTTTCAGCTTATACATGGATCAGTTTATATTTGGAAACAAACGGTATTTCAATATATTTTTAAATGACATGTAAACTTTCATTTGCATTCTAATATATTACCTTTTTCACTACACACTATTGATTTTTAATTCTTTTAAAATTCATATATTAATATTGCATAAAATTTCTTTGTTTGATTTATTAATGAAAAAACAATAAAAATAATCGAAGAATTACAAATATGTAACCTGGAATAAATATGAATAATTACAACAGTATTTCTAGAATCATAAATGTAAAAAAAATTAAGAAAGCTTGTAATTTTTTGTAATAATAATTTTACAAAAATTATATGGATTCAATAATATTTTTTCGAAGGTATATTGGAAGTAAAATGGCTTGTCGTAAAAAGGCTTTTCTTACGATATTTACTAGTAAAATTTTTTAATTTGATGCTTTAAGATGTTTAATTCTTAAATCTCATTAAATCTAGCCCTGCTGATTCACAGACATAATTTTTTATTTTCTTTATTTAAAAATCAAAATTCTACATTAAATTTTAACTACATAAAGCTCATGTGTGAAAAGTCTTGAATATATTTTTAGAGAAAACATTTTTAGAAACTGAGGTTTAATTTAAGGATATTTTTATAGCAGAGCAGCTATATAGTCTATATTTTATATTCCAGATAAATTATTTGCTTAAACTGTGAAATATTTACTGCTATAAACAAAAAATTCTTAAAAATAAAATTCAGCTTCAGTATACACATACTCAAAATATATTCAATACATACTCATAATGTAGTAGTTATTTTAATTTTGCTTGTACCAAATGAGAGAGAGAGAGAGAGAGACTAGAACCACTACAACAAAATACAATCCAAAATTAAACGCATTAGAACCAAGATATACAGAAAAAATATGCATGTTTGTCTTAATTTCTTTTGGTACTTACGCATTAGCGTCACCACAGCAAAATTTGCACCACACGAATCACGCCATTATATCGAAATAGCAGATTCTTACATGTTTTATTAGAAGAAAAACGTTTCTCATGGCGAAATTTTGGCTGCGGTGACACTAATACAGTGGTTCCCAAACTTTTTTAACCCATGGACTCCTTTTTATAGTCAAAACTTGCTCACGAGCGCCTTTTTACAGTCAAAATTTGCCCGTAGACCTCTTTATAAAGTCAAAACTTTCCCAAAGACCCCAAGTGAAAAAGATAAATGCATAGTATAAAAATTACGAATTGTAAAAGCATTTTGTGGAAGAATTATTTATTGAAATTATAACTTTTGTTTAAAATAATAATAATAAAAAAATGACTCGGATGAACTTGATGAATATGTTATGAGGATGTTTATATCCATCTTAATGCTTGCGAGTAGCAAACGCAAATCCTCACGAGCATTAGTTTTTAGTCGGTTTCTTTTTGTGTGTGTGTGATGAAGTTATTTTCTTCTCTGAATTCACACACTACCAAATTGGAAGACGAGAAAGTAGTCAACAACTTCTGTACAATAACCGATAATGCAAGATATAAAATTACGATCTGTTTTTGTAACCAGAATGTGTGGTATCCTTATTTAAACATTGCTTTGAGTTCCTCAGTTGTGGATATTTCAATAAGATGCTCCTGTATTAGTATGAATTCATCTGTTTTGGGGATCTGAGTTAGTCCATGCGCAAAAGGGTTCAACACCCAGTCGGGAATATCACAAATGGATTATTGTTATTTATTTAAATTTCCATTAAAATAAAAAAAGATCAAATTTTTTTAAATTATATTAAACCTTGTGCGGGTCCCCTTACATTGCTCAGGGTCCCCCGAATAAATTTTACTTTTCCACGGACCCCTGAATAATACCGAGGACCCGGGGAGGGGGTATGTAGGGATCACTTCGGAAACCATTGTACCAATACTTAAGTACCTTTTTTAAGGGATCATTTGTTTGCATCCAATTTTTAGATGGTTGAAAACTTTTAGTTTAGCTCTTAATTTCTTTTATCTATCTCATAAAATAAAAAAAACATGCATCCATGTCACTCTAATATTTAGTTTTTGAAACAATTTTTCTCACTTTTTATTTAATAAGAGTAACTTTTTTTAAATTAAATTTCTATCCCTGATATCATTATATTTATGAACACGTGATTTATATTTAATTTTTGTTGTCCATCGCTAAATAATAATCAGTTTCAATCATTAGTCTTTCTACGACTTATCAATAAGTGCAATGGTTTGGTTGATTTCAGGGAAAATTTCTATCGATATTCCATGGACTTCTTTGTACTATGAGCCTGTACTAGTGCATGTGGAAGAGGTCCTTGTGCTGGCAGGGCCTACCGCAGACCGGAAGCATGACCCAGAGAAAGATAAGCGATTGTCTCGAGCTCAGAAGAATAGGAGATTGGAAGATGCTAGACCACCGGATCCTGAGGCTTTAGGTCAGTACTTTTTAGAAAGAAAGTAATTATATTTTTGTTCCGCTACTCGGAAACGTTGCTGAAAATGATGTAGTTAAAAAGAAAGCGTGTAGTAACCGGAATTTTTTTAAAAAAGAACCTTTGTTCCTCCTTTAAAAATGTAATCGGCAAAATGATTGGTGCCTGTGCGTATATGTGATTTGGGGCTAATTGGTTTCATGTCTTCGAATTTGTTAATTTTATTTATTTTATTCCAGATAGTTATTTATGGTATAGTTTTTCGTACATCGACATGTATATTTGTTTCAGAACCAAAAACGAGTATGAATATTTATAAGTATTGTCTGTGCTTGAAAATTATCTTATAAATGACAAGGAAGTATTAATTTTATAATAATATTGCAATGTCAAAACGAGGATCCCAAATTTTAGAATCTGATTAAAGATTTTACGGTACTTACTTATTATCACAACCTATTGGCGACATTACATGAAACGAAGCACCTGGTTGTCAATTCAGTGCGTACGACGCATAGGAAATCGGAGTTTCCAGCTTGGCGAGATATTAATAGAGTTGGCGATTGTTGCGATAATACGTATGTACCGATTTTCCTAAAAAGTTGACAAGAAAAAGAAAGTATGGGGAAAGATGTTATTGCGTTTGCTAATTAAAATTTTTGCTTCGTTGGGGCAGTTACATGCATTTTAAATATTTTTTCCCTAGCTTACTTTCGAAAATTGTTTTGTTTAAATAGTATCATTTATTAATGTATTATAATATTTTGATCAAATAATAGTTCATATTTGACTTTCCGTAAAATTCGGCGTATAACACGCTCTTTTGACACAAAAAATAAGATTGAAATTCAAGGGTGTGCGTTATACGCTGAATATGAAAATGAGAGCTCTAAAAATAAGAAAAAAAGATGAGCATAAAAAAAGTTTGACTTTTCTGCATGTATCAAAATATGTTTCTTTAAAAGGAATGACATTCCTTATGAACTTGAAAAGTTGTAATTCAGAAGTATACTATTTTTCTAAGATTTTTTGTGATAATACTTTGACGACTTCAAAACATAAGAGCATTGCATACGTGCATTTCAGAATTACTTGTAAAAAGTGGGTGCCCATTGTACGGCGAATATACCTAAAAATCAAAAAATACTGCTTGAAAGCATAGGTGTGCGTTATACGCCGGATTTTACGGTAAATGCAATTTTCAGTTATAGAAAAAAACTCTAATGTCGCTACAATGTATTAAGATTTTCAGATAAATTTTAGAGATTGAAAATTCTGTTCAATTTTAAATCAGCTTGAATAAGGTTCAGGTTGAGTTATCTATCTTTTGTAAAATATATTGAATACTGAACCTTAAGTAGAAAATTTCAAATTTTTTGTTAAAAATCAACTGGGAAATATTGAGTTATATTACGGAGGCACATTGTATTACTTAAAAATTATAATAAAAAAACAACAAAGACATAATAGCAAAAAAATGTATGTTTTGCATACAGTATGGGACGAAATAGAAGAAGATTTCATTGTCAGAATAGTGTTGATATAAAACACAATCTCACCAAGAAGGAGAATAACAAACCAATTTCCTTCAGTAAAAGATTTTAGAGGGTAATAGTTGCGTCGCACTGTCTGCTCATACACAAAGCCAGATTATACAACAGTTCGAAGGTTAGAGTTCCCGTCCTCCAATGATCATCTGTCAATTGTGTTGTGTTATCAAGAAGTTAAAATAGTGTCCTCAGAAATCTTCCCAAGGCCTCCCGCATATGTTCAATGCAAATTTAATTCAGGAGAGTACGCTGGGCATTCCATTAAAAAACTTTCTAGAAACTCCTGATTAGCATGGGACCACTAAAGTTGTGCGTTTTCGCTTTCAAGAACGAAGTTTTGACTTTGTTCTTATGAGTAAGTTTGTTTTATGTCTAAGTTTCAACTTGAAACAGACACTTATAGGAGACGATAACATTATCACAGTAACGCTCTCCAGCAAATGAACCTCTGTCGAAAATATGAATCCATTCATCCATAGTACCTCCACCAACAAAACACTCAGGACCAATCCAAAGATCTCTTTTCCTTATTTTAGTGCAGTGCTTCTCAAACTTTCAATATTTGCGACTCATTCTTCAATCATAATATTCATTGCACCACCCTCCATACAATAACAATATATTGAATTCAATAATACTATACTTTGACACTCAAGCTCTACAATACGACTTTAATCTCTTAAGTGTCACCTGCGTATAAACACGTCTCTCTCAGTCAAAGCGTTAATCACTCCGAACGTATATATACGTCTTTCCGAAGTACGACATTTTTTGTGCATTCCTTTCGATAAAATTATTCCGAAGGCTTTGGAATGCAATAAAATTATCTTTGCGAAGGATTTACTTTCTTCAAAGGATTTACTTATTTGTTCCTTTATACCCCCCTCCTCAATATGTTACATACGCGCGCCAGTGGCATTGGGGAGTGAATCGTGTAACTTTTAATCGGCAGTGAAGAGTTTAATTATAAACCGTACAAATTATCAAGATAAGTGTTAATTTTTGTTTATAATTATGTTCATGGCAAACCTATGGGATCATTGGTTCTCACCCCCATTGTTAAAATTTTTCTTAACTTGGTGTTATTATAAATTATAAAAAATTATGCATTACTAAAACAGTGTAGAAGTGTATTATATCATTGTAAATGTGTATTTTATTTTTTATGTCAGAATATAGTTTGTTTTCTTTCACACACACAGTAAATTAATAATTTTTTAAATAATCTTTTGTTTTCGATTTTTCAATATGCTCGCGTTGCAGAGTTACCACGCCCCCTAGGGGGTGCACCCCACAGTTTGAGAAACGTTGTGTTAGTGCGATGAAAGTGTGTTTCACACTACATCAGCTGCCGTCTGCAATCTGTTAAATTCAAATGGCTAAAGATGGCGTTATTCTATTGAAGAAATGTTCCTTGATCTCATTAGGCTACTATAAACGGTGCCACCAATAGTTTACTATCAGTGGCGTGCACCAATCAGGGCGTTAGACGAAAAGACCACCTTTATGAAAGCATCTGGCCACAGAAAAGAGGACATCTATCGTTCGGTTACCTTATGCAGCTGCCTGCTGTCTGGTTCCGGTCTCTTTTAGCTTGTCGGATGATAGAGTGGTCATCACTTGTTATTTTCTTGGCCCATCCAACCATTTATTTCCCTTAAGTTGTTTTGCGTTGCTAACGCTTACTCCATGTCTTTGATGTGCCCTCACGCCACCTTTGGTGTCATACTTCTGATAACTACATACGCATGACCTTTCTACTAGGTTTGTTTTTCAGTGTACTGATCGTAAAAAGTCTTTTTTGTGACTGTATGCTGAAGTAAATGTTCCTCAGTTTTAATTTTGGATGCTTGAATGGAAGGAATGAAAATGCATGTTTATTGAATGCATTTAAATTTAAAGGTTCCAAGGAGATATTTCATAATCATATGAACTTATATAGATATTTAGTCTTTCTCTCTGATTGTATATTCCAAGATTAAGGTATCCGAACATGCAAAAATGAACAAATTAAGTCGAAACACATATTTTTTTTGTTTTTTTTTTATTTTATTAAATAGAGCTACCTTTTGTCGTTACAAAATATACTTTGTTTTGTTTCTTCGTTACCTGGATGCTAATTTACAGTCAATTTTATAAAATTGCAAAAACCGGAAGTAGGTCTTTCATCTTTCAGAAATGGACATTTAAATTATTCGAAATCTGTCATTGCGAATCTGATAGCTCAAAATATTACAAACTATTTTATGAAATTTTTTGAGCTTGATATTTGTATTATTTTGTAGAGAATATTCTAAAATATTTCTTATTGTATGAATATTTTTTGAGTTACGGAATGTTATTTAAATAATGGTCTCATAAATAATGTGATATATTTTGTAATATTCACTCAATCACAGCTCTAAAAATTTAAAATTTTAATAAAACATTAAAGTTTTAGTATAATTTATAGATAAAGGAATCTAATTTATTTTATCAATACGTTTACTGATATAAGTTTGTTATTTTTTCTTTAATTGCATTGAAGATTTTCAAAAATATTGCTAAAATTTCTCTCATAATTGTGATTTTTGTAAAATTTAAATAATTTTTTTAAAACATTGTCACACTCAATTAAATATTTGTATTTTTTGCATTGATTCCTAAAAAAGCATTAATAATGTTTTAGAGTATGCTGTTTTTTAAAAAGTACTCAGAATGTATTCGGATACCTTAAATCCGGTTTTAACTATAAGAAATGACAAAATTAAGCTCAAAGCAGCTTTACATTATTTTTGTTGTAATTTCTGTTGGAATCGAAGCTTGAAGTAAAATTCTAAGTTAATAATTTTCAGGTATAAAATATTATCCTAAACCCCCTCCCCTTCCCTCATCCACACATCTCAAGAATGTCACAGTTGATAAACCAAAGTTTTAAAATTCAAAAAACAAAAGAAACATAATGAATAAATTTTACCCTTTTTTATTAATTTTCTTAGCAAGAACATTAGTTTTGCTTTTACATCAACAACTTTGAATTTGTTGATAATAAAAGCTACTGAGGTTAGTTGTTTTTAAACTTTTGAACTATTTCATTGGGTCCAAGGTTTTTTAAATACACTATAATTTTAAAAAAAAATTTAAAAAACACGCTTTTGTAGTAAATTAAACTAAGTTGAACTTAATTAATCTCCATGTCTAGAAATGAGATATGGAATTAGTCGCCAGATGCGGGATGGGATCTAAAAACAGGAAATCGTTAATTCTGATGTTCCTTATCAAGACAATGGAAAAAAATTATTAAATTATTATATTGTCATTGGTCCTTGACAAGTGTGCAAAATTTCGAATTAATCTGACCTTTTAAAAGGGGTAAAAATGGACTTCAAAGATTCGGTTACATAAACGTGAATCTTATAAATCGTGTTAAAAATGTGTGATTACCAAAAAAAATGCACAACAATTTATTTTTTCACGTTATAAGATCTGAAGATATTTTTTTTCTTTAAACAAGTATAAATTTTAACCTTCAGATATGATTTGTATTCTAAAGAAAGAAGTAAAGTTAAATAGTAAAATTATTAAATGTGCATGTAAACATGTTGCGGCGTTGATTTAAAGATAAAAAATGTTGTATTTTATATTAATAATATCATATTTTTTCAAAAAATTAAATATCTAATTTCCCTATTTGTATGCTGCTATGGAGAATGGCGTTAGGTTTAAGTACTTGAGCGGATTTAATTTCATTTACTTCATTATGTATGCAAATACGATTTTTACTTTCTTTTCCTGCAATAATTTAGTAAAAATAAAAGAAACTCTTTATGGCAATGTACAAGTTGTTTTTATTTAAATAGAGTTGCAAGAATTTCAAATTAGTTTTATTTTTAAGAAACAAATATCGCATATACAGCACTAAATTATTCAAATATTATTTTACATTATAGTATTAGACTACTTTTTTATTTTTAAATAAAATAGTTTTCTTTTAATTTCTGGCATTATTTTTGTTTGCACTAGTGTGTTTTAGTTTGTTTCTAGTGTGTTTAGAACTTAAAATGCTTTTCAGTTAGGAGTTAAAGGAATATGAAAAAAAGAGTGTGTGTGCGTGTGTGCTTATGATCACACGATAAAAGTGATAACTTCAAATTTTGTAATGTTATTTCAGGGATTAATTAGGTGAATAAAAAACAGAGGGATATGAGTATTGTCATATAAATTATTATTTCATACATCTGTACTAATAAAGTAATACTTTTAACGATATATGCAATCATATTTGTGAATTAATTGTATTATAAGAAGGAAACAATAGTTTTATGGTAGCTTAAATAGGTTATAAAAATTTAGATTCAAAATTAATTAAATATCTAAAAAAATTCCATCAAGCGTTGTTTCGTACTTTGTCGTGCTTTCATTTGGATCATTTGACATAATTAAATTGAATTTTGATTTTAAAAAATCTACTAAAGGCTTTGATTTATCTTTTGAAAAATCTACATTAAAATCCCCACTTAAAATAATAGGCAATTTGTTAGAAGAGTTTATCTGGCTTCACACACACTGTGTAACTACATTTTTGTGAATGAATTCGATAATTTTCTCTACACTTTGATTTGGAGAAATATAAATAATAACCATTAGAATTATCTGTCCATTTTCTGCTCTACATTTCCCCGCACAAATTCCTCCGATACAAAATTCATTAAACCCAAATAATTCAGTAGTATTGTTATACCATTGTTACAAGCGTTGCAAAGCTGAGCGTAACAATGCTTGGCTTTTTAAAACGCACCATTCAAGTTCACTCTTCAGTAAAACGCGCATAAAGAAGTTACACTTAAAAAAATAATAACGCACCTAAAACATCACAATCAAATTATTTTCAAAATTTTTGTCACATGAACGCTTTTAATTCTTACCTCATCTGATGCCATTGTTATGATCAAGAACAGTTAGATCAGTTAGATAAGTTTAATCAATTAACAGTTAATTCAAGAACCGACTAAAGAAGTTAGAGAGAGATAACGTTTTATTAAAATAAAAATAACTTCCATAAAAAAAAGACGACATGCGATTAACAATAATATGTCGCATCATTTTGTTATTGCTCATTTCTATTAAAAATATCAGCATTCCAAAAATTTACAAATATCTCATGATTGCTGTGCTATATAAAAAATTCAGAAGATACAACTCTTAAAATTTTAAAAAAATATTTTTCACGATTATTTATTATCTAAAATAAAATATAAGTTTACAAATCATGCTGACGATATTAACAAATGACTAGTTTATTAATTTTTTTTAGGTTAATTATTTTTCTTTGCGCTAATTATTAAAATGTAGTTTTTATTACGTTGTATCTAGTTACAGACATTATTTATTTTAATACAATCCACAACATTTAACCATTTTTTTTAAAAAAAGCTATTTATAAGTCTTATATTACCTCGGTACCAAGGGAAGATGAATTTGACCACGGGGCAAGAATAGCAATTGTGTCAAAGTTGAAATGCATTTTGAAGATACACTGCTGGCCACACAAAATGCAACATACTGAAGGAAGCATGCAAACTACGTGAAATTTACATCATGTATTGGCCGCGATGAAATATGCAAATCATTAGTGTTATAGCGCAGACGCACATCACGGGAGACCGTAGCACCAACTTCAAGCGGTATATAAGGGGAGAACAGATTGGAGATTTGATGTACGGCAATTGTTTTTTTTTTTTTTTTTTGCGTTTCTTTGTGTAAGCTGTTTACCTATACCCCGTGGAAAACATTGAGCATCCTTTCATCAAGTGTCTGAATTCAACCGAAGAAGAATAGCAGCCTATAGGGATTGCGGATTATCCTTCAGAGAAATTGGTCAACGTGTTCGAAGAAATCAAGCAACTGTGATGTGGACCTGTCATAAAATGGATGCAGAAGGAAACGACGGATAGGCGTGGCCGATCGCACCCATCTCGTTGCACCACTGCTCGTGATGACTGGAGGATTGTGCGCAGGACATGATGGATCGCGTAGCTTCGACACGAACCATATAGCACAACAGATTCAGTCTGTTGCGCATCATTCGGTGTCCGCTCGTACCATTCGACGCGGTTTGCAGAAGAGTGGAATGTTCGCAAGGCGTCTATTGCTTCGTTTGTCTTCGTTTGACTGGAAACCACATACGTCTGCGCCGCCTATGGTACAATGAACAGCGAACATGGACAACGGACTGGAACGACATTGTGTTTACTGACGAATCCCGGAAGTGGTCTCGAATCTGTCGGAGGTTGTCACGAGCAGCGAAGAACAATTAACTCTCTCACTCGTTATTGTACGAAATCTTACGTTGTAGCAGTTAAAGACTACATGTCATACAAATACACGACTATCTGACGTCAAGCAAAATGGCCTCATAGGGCTTACTGCTTCAGTTATTAGTACCTAGGTGCACAGATAGGATGTGTATGTGGCTTTTCTGTATATTAGTGTGTTCGCGGTAGCCTAGTGGTCAAAATAACGGATTCGTGGCTGGCATGTCATGAGTAGTACCTTTGAAGACCCGCCGTGTAAAGGGACGATGCACGTTAAATCTGTTAAGAGCTCGAACGTCCTCCCGTTGGTGTGGAAGAAGAGATTTGGTACTAACTCAGGTGCCATCCTCTTCACTTACCCATGGTACAAAACTACAAGGTCCGTCGTCAAAATTCCTCATCTTAGCTGGATAGGGCGACGTTAATATTCATTCACTCACTCTTTATAGTAGTAGAAATTTAATCGAAATCATTCGTCTTACCTTGTTCGTCAGTTTACCTCCGCTATTCTCTGCATTAAAATCTTTTATAGAAAGTTAAAACTAAATTGAAATAAAATTAAGCTATGTTCAACTATAGTTATAAAACTATGTTTAAATTTTAATTTATTAAAATTTATAAATAAAGTGTAAGTGTAATAAGCATATGTAATTAAACAAAGAAATGTTTGCTCATGTTCGTGTGTGTTTGTAGACATGCCTATATCCATGATGTTATGCAAAAATATATGCACGCAGTTCCTTATCAATATACTATGCAACAAGTATATTTTTGTGGTGATATACTCATACAATCAATTGAAAATTACCTTGATTTTAAGTGTACGCTTGTTACGTTGTGGAATTTATTTCTATTTTTGATGAACTTTAAACATTTGTACGGCTCACTTTCAATTGTTCAATTGTGCATCAATTGCATAACACAGATTTAATGCTCACACAAATTCACTTTTTCTATTTTAATTAATATTTTTTTCTACCCCTCATTTTCTGATTGATACATTTTCTTTCACTCCACCGCCATTCAACCGACCATTATGAAAATCGGCATGCATATGTATTTTTTTGTGGAGATTTTTGTGCAATCCTCTTTGTTGCAGCTTCCCACCAGGTGGCGCTACAGCATATCTTCTGCAACGTTCAATCAAGCGCCAAGTTGCCAACAGGGTCGCCAAAAATGATACCAACTTAGCACTATCGCCAACATTTCATTCTGTCTCCATTGAATGGCCATTATAATGTACGGAAAGGCGTTGCTTCCGAATATTACAATTTTAACATAAAATAAATACAAAAGAAAGAAATATTAACGTATTACACATCAAGATAAAAATTATTTACGCTATTCTAAGCGTTTATTGCACAAAATTTGTAACAATGTGTTACTTTTGCTGAGCAGAAGCTTAGGAACGTGTTTTCAAAACTCGACCCACAAGAGAGTTATGGGGTGTTATAAATAAAAAAAAATTCTTTTTATGAGATATTAGATCTACAGACTTAAAGTTTAAAAAATATGGTTTTTTTTTCAGATGCAAAAAACTATTTTATGTTTAATTTGCAATTCACGTAAAATTAACTCATTAAAAACTTCTTTATTAATTTTTCAATTCACCCGTACGAAGAACGGGTATACCAGCTAGTTCTTTTTATAAATGTCAGTTATAGTTCACAAACGATTTATTTTTATTTTAAGTACAAATTTAGTTTTTTTAAAAAAACTATTCTTTTACGTAAGTTGAAAAAATAAATTTCGAATAAATATATATATGTGTGTAACACAATGTTTATATTAATCACTATATATGTTTAACGTAAATTTAAATACAAACAATAAAACAGTCACAAGTACTTAATAAGAACATTTCTTTGCTGAACGATTATCTTAAAAATATTTTTAAAATGCAGTATGTAATTAATAATCCATTACCTGAGATCTAAAGACTTTAACAAGTAAATGAAAACGATACATTAAGTCGTTTTAGTGCATAATTTAATTTTTTTCCTTTTTGATTATTGAATTTATTTTGCCTTGTATCCAAACTGTCAATCTATGAATGATTGATTTGACTTCATTGGCCATTTACTCAAATGTGTGCGCGTGTGATTGATTTCTTTCACTATAATCAATTTTTTTAAACAATCAATTTGTAAATCGAGACCAATTTTATTTTCAGATCGATTTAATAGTTCACACTAATCACTGTTATGCTCAAAATAACCCGAAAAAAGTTCCTAAAAACATATGCGTAACTGTTTCATTTTAGCTATTCTAAACGTTTTACAAAGATTCGAGTATTTAAATTATGAGTGTAGAGAGTATTTTACTGAATGATTATGTTAAAGAATGCTCAAAATAATTTATTTAATTAATAATTATTCATTTGCGGTCTAACAATTTCAGTAAATGAGTTAAAAATATATAATTCATTTACAAAGTAGATTAGGCTTAAGCATTATTAGAACTTAGTAATATTTACTCATTTTAGCTTGAAATAAATTGACCAATTAGAGTTCAAGCAAATTAGTAATTCATCAACCAATGATCTGAATAGGTGTTTTTCTTGATATTAACTGATTCATTAAAGTGAGAGATGATTGATTACAATTTTTTTAATTTTGGTGATATTTATTTCGCATTTGTTGGTTAAAATAAATTTTATTAAATGCATTTATTTCTGATCTTTTTAAACACGCTTTTATTAGCTTCATCTGTATGTAACGGAATATTTGAACTTGATTTTTACCCACTTCAAAAGGTTAGATTAATTCGAAATTTTGCACACTTGTCAAGGACCGATAAAAATACAATAATTTAATAATTCTGTTCCATTGTCTATATGAAGATCATCAGGATTAACGATTTCCCATTTCCAGATTTCGCGACTAATTCCGGATCCCATTTCCAGATTTGGCGACCAATTTTAGATTTAGCGAATAAAAGATTAAGTTACATCCCTAAAGCGAAAACACTCGTGGTCAATAAAAATACAAGACAAAATAATGATAACCTAAAAAACTAAAAAGAAAAAAAACAGCAACCCGTATTTATAGTAGATCGAACTAAAAAATGAAAAATAAACTATAGTTTATGACAATCCCCCATGTCGTGTATGTAGTTGTTACAAGTTTAAAAAAAATAAAAAACACGCTTTTATAGTTAATGGAACTGATAAGTAAAAAATAATTCTTGATATAAGAATAAAATGATTAACGAGAAAATAAATATCATTGTGGTAAAAGCGTGGGGTGCTCGATATCAATTGTTGTAATTTCTTACTAGTTCTATTCCGCCTCACGCTTTTACCACAACGATATTATAATTTGCTCGTTAATCATTTTATTCTTATATTACGAATTAATTTTTACTTTTCAGTTCCATTAACTATAAAAGCGGGAATTTTAGTTTTTTTAAACTGCAGTTTATTTAAATTAAAGGACGTGGTTGGAATAACTGCATTTAAATACGACTATTAATATTCAACAACATTTCACAGCTACCGAAAATTTACATATTGAATTAGTTTAGCTTTTAAATAAGTTTTTTTACTTTCTAGTAAATTTTAGTAATTATTAAATTCAGACTGTTAAGTTTGTGTGTTAAGGTATCCGACTACGTTCAGAACCGTGATTTTGCAAACACGTACAAACTAATATTTTCTAAAAATTTTTTTGTCACTTAGATTTTATAACGCATATAAAATTGTTTTCAGAATATTATTACCATAAAAATTATTTAAATGCGATATTCTGGTGAAAAATGAGTGTATAATTAAATATTTTCAAAACATTCTCCTTTTATATAAAATGTTTCTATAATAATAATATTTTGCCTATATATAGCTAAGACTTATCCCGGAGCCTCAACTAGGGGTTTTAAAAATTTCCCATTATTTTCATAGTTGCTACCAATTAAAATAATCGGTGTGATTTTTTGCTAAATTTTTTTTATTATGGTGTATTAAAATATGGGTAAATCCACTTCTCAGTTATACGTTTCAAAAACCCTAGTTTAGGTTCTGTACAGAAGCCTGAGCTATATATGGGCAAAATATTATCATTATAGAAACATTTTTCATTAAAGGAGAATGTTTTGAAAATAGGCAGTTATATGTTCATTTTTTTGCCAAAATATAGCATTTAAATAATTTTCTATTGTAATAATATTCTTAAAACAATTTTATACGTGTATTCTAAGCTAAGTGACACTAAATATTAAAAATAAAGTATTCGTTTGTACGCTTTTGCAAAATCATGGTTCCAAATGTAGTCGAATACCTTAAGATTAAGGATTTATTTAT
Organism: Trichonephila clavipes; assembly: GCA_019973935.1. Lineage (NCBI taxonomy): Eukaryota > Metazoa > Arthropoda > Arachnida > Araneae > Nephilidae > Trichonephila > Trichonephila clavipes. Next base: position 812,876 of record BMAU01020473.1, read on the forward strand.
TTTTTAAAAAAAGAAGTTCTGTGGCAACTCTTTATGGATAATCTTTTACTCATTCAAAATTGTTACAAATTCAAAGACATTAATTATTTTATTTATTTTGAAGTAAAATTTTTAATTTATAATTATACTCACACCCAAAATTTTTGAATTAAAAAATTATTTAATTGTTACCCTATAATAAAAAAACCCATTTATTATGGAAAATAAAATATGCAAAAGTAAAAACAATACGAGAAAACATTAAAGCTAAGGACAAATACTTTTATTCTGTGTAATTCAAAGTGTAAATGGAAACAAAACCAGAGTAAATGTTATTGTTTGTAGCGAATCTCTGCTCACGTTGGTGAGAGGATTAACCTAACGTCAATCTTATTTAATAATAACGATTATTATTAAAGATACTTATCTAGTGATACAGATAACATCTGAATTCCTAGGACTCGAACTCGAAGGCTCTTAATTTTCTATAAATAAAGGAGAGAAGCCACTCACTTACTCATCATGATATCTTCGGAACTGTTAGACCTACAGATTTGAAATTCGGCAGGCATGTTCCTGTCATGGAGTAGAAATCCTCTAAGAAGGGATTTAGCGAAAATCGACTTCAAAGAGGAATGGAGTGGGCTTAAGGCAGTGCTTCTCAAACTTTCAATACTGGCGCCCCCTTTTCTATCACAATTTTTATTCCGCCCCCCTTATACATTAATAATGTACTGAATGCAATAATAATGCACTTTTGACGCTAAAGCTACAATATGCGATCTTAATTATAAACCGTACAAATTAGTAAAATAAGTATTAAAATTTTGTATACTACTTTTAATCATTAAATAAATAAAATAATAGGATAATTATTGTTATTTTTCCTTTCTCTAATTTTTAAATTGAACATATTGCAAAATGTGGTGGCTGCTTAGAAGACAAAATATAGATATCTGCTAAATATAGAAAAAGAACTCAGAGGGTGAATTTCTAATCGTAAGTATTATTCTTATAAAAACTTTGCTTTGCAAGACAAGCCCATGGAAGTCATTGAAACTTATTAAACTTGTTCTTAATTTAGTGTTAATTAATTAGATATAAAATACTCTATGCAACACTGACACATTAAAAGTATACCGGCTGAAGTGCCCGCTCTTTGCACGAGTTCGTTTATAAGAAAATAAAACATTATTGATATAATAGCTGAATTGTAAGGAGTGCAAAGCCAAATGCTCGACAATGTTTACAAAAAATGTAAAATGATTTCTTAAAAACGGTTGCTCAAATTATAATTAGTTTTAAGCGAATGGTAATTTTAAGCCTCACAGAATTAGCATTTATATTTGATGTTAAATAATGAACAATAATATAAAATTCCGATGAAGAATAACTGTATTATTTTTAATATTTAAAACGAAAAGACTTCAACATGTTTTAACCCGGGAGCAGGCGCGCACTTGATACGGTCGAGCGGGGTTATTGAGTCACCCTAATCTTTTTTTTTTGTAATTATTTTATTGTACACGATACAAATCGTGATTCCAGTGAATAATTTAATTAAGAGAAAGTTTACTTACCTACTTTCAAGGACTTTTCAATTTTTCTTTATTAACAAATAAACAGTTTTGCCAGAATTAACGATTTCGTAATCTGTGCGTCCCACGCGACCACTTCCAGGTAAAAAGTGTATTCATTATTATTATATGAAATTGTGTAAAACGTTTTTCGCGTTATGCTTTATATGAATAGAATACTCGTAAAAATAAGTCTTGGCCAAGTAATCGTTCAAAGTGTGCTCTCCGTGGTTTTCCAAAAATCATCTCTTTTGCATGGAAAAAAGCGTAACAGAGAAATACATTACTTACAACTTCCCTAAATGAGAAACAAACACATAAAAGAGGGGTCATAACTAAATGTACCAATAACTAAGAAGGTTAAACAGATTACAGCTATAATGTGCAGTATTTCAAAAATAATGAGACAGTGATGAACTTTTTATGTTCTTAAATTTTTTCGATTCTGTGTCTGGGATCTGTTTTTTCTCTGAAAGAGTTGTATGTTAGGTTTAAACAGAAAGCGTAATAAAAAAATCTTTCATCATGGAATTGCAGCAAATCAAATAAATGCTTTTTTATTTGGTTATAGGATGAAAGATAGCTAATTAGGTATTGAAGAAGTTTTTATTTTTGTTGACTTAATATCGCGCGCCTATAAATTATATCAGAGTAAAAGTGCATTTTTTATTATGTCTGAAAGTATTTTGTTTTAATTCATTCCAGTAAATTAATTATTTTTAAATCTTTTATTTTCGATATGCTCGCGCCCCCCAGAGGGGCGCGCCCCACAGTTTGAGAAACACTGGCTTAAGGGACGTTAAGGATAAATATTCCTATTTTTTAATTATTAAGCCTTTCATGGAGTAGAAGTACGCTTGAAATAAGGTGTTGCGATAATGGATCACTAAGGCGCGTTAGAGACCAATACTCCCGTTTTTGAACTATTAGACCTACAAACTCGAAAATTTTGTAGGCCTATTTCTTTTAAAGAGTAGAGGTCCGCTACAAAAAAAGGTTTTGCAAAAATTGACCTCTAGGGGGTGTTCTGAGGGCTGAAGTGGCGTTATACATAAATACTTTCCCGTTTTTGGACTACTAAACCTACAGACTTGAAATTCGGTAGGCCCATTCCATTTAAAAAGTTGAGATCCTCTAAAGAAGAGATTTCACGGAGATCCACTTAGAGAGGTTTTATGAGAGCATGAAAGATAATTATGCTTCAATTTCAAAAATTATTATTTAAAAGCTCTGTACTTTTTAAATCAAGAGGCGAAAATTAAAAAGATTTTTCTGTACAAATATTTTCTATTTTCTAAATCTATTTTTCTATTGTAAAAATAAATGCGCAACTTTAAATTTAAGGATGAAATCAGATTTCCATAAAAGATTCATAATAAGATTTCAAATTCAAAATTGCTGGTTGATGGGAGATTTCACGTGTAGACTCTGTTTGAAAGTGGAAGAGGTACACATGTCGATAAATCTATAGATTTTTAGATTCCTGAGATAAAACTCCCATTACATATCCATAATCCACACGTACACCTCATAAAAGAGGGCTCACTTACTTTTCATCCTACAATAAAAGTATTGTCATTCTACAAATAGGTTATCATAGCACAATCTACACATTGTTCTCGCAAAACTACTTTGTCAATGCGTGTTTCTAGATTAAACGGCAATATCAATTGAATGTTGATATGTAAACTAGGTGAAAGTACACGTTATACTAATTTCATTTACAGAATAAATCAATTTTTCCAATTCTCGCTCATTAATATTTGTATTTTGTAATTTAAGTGAACTGGTTAGATTTGGTAGGGCAATGCATCTGAAGGATTATTAACTTTTTTATGGAAAAATAAATCTATTTGATCCAACGTTATTTTTTTAAAGTTTATTATTGCAAAACAATGCAGTGTCGCGTGAAATGTTAGGCAAGGCAACGGCTTTGTAAAAGGACGCAGACATCGTGTATTTTTTATCTATTGTTATTTCTTTCGAAATAGAGTTGTTATGTCTGTTCTTTAATGGCAGAAATTTGAACAACTAACTCTTAACTAACGTAAACTATTTTTTGGAATGTTCCATTTGTCTGTACTTTCAGACTAATAGTTGAATCATAGCTGATTTTTTCTTTTTTCTAAATAAAAATGATTTCGACAACTATAATTTAGCTGAAAATACTGAACTATTCTGTGTAAAATACATTACTGTGTACATTTCCAAGCTGCTTATCCGGTATAGGGGTTAGTGACGGTGACTGCTGTTTCGTTGGGTCTGGGTTCATATCCCGGAGAAGACATGAATGTTAATATATGTATAGTGCCTTCGAGACATGGGAAGTGCTCTTAATATCCATCGAGCCACAAATCTTCTCGTGAGGTTGGTGGAAAAGGAAGTAAGGTAGGAGGCCCCTTTCCACCTCTCAGGGTGTTCTTCCTCAAAATTGGGGTGGAACCGAACCAAATCGTACTGTCACCTGGATGGTGGTCAAAGCTAGGGAAGGCGTAAATGTAACCTGCACGCAGGGATGAATTTCGTGTGCCTTACGTTCCTGTCAATCAGTATTCCCGAATATAAACCGATCCGTGTATCTAACACAGGGAAACTATGAAATTAGGGTTTTCGTCAAATCCCTAATGGAGATGATCAATTCACGCAAGATGTTAAAATAACGTCTCTTTGATGTCTTTTCCCTGTTGTAAGTAAGTGAATTAGTTAAATCCCCGAACTGTTTTAGAGAAATGATGAAATGAAAAAAATATGCCACTTTTTTGGTGTTAGGAGACTGATATTTGGGGGATCGTAATAACTTTTGTTATGGTTAGGATCTGCTGGGACGCATCCCCCCGGTGCATTCCCATCCCCTGTACAGCTTTTTGGCCAATATCTCGACACCCGAGCCTCAATTCGGACCTGGCTCATTCGATCCTCCTCTAACTGCTCTTCTAGTTATTCTAATTTCATGGTCATAGGTCTATTCCTTACATAGTTTTTAATTGTGTGTGTTTTAAACTTTTAAAATTTATTTAATTCCACAATATCTTGGCTCCTGTTTGAGTCTCGGACTTGAGATTTGAACCAACTGTTCCACTCGTCGAGACCCATCCAGTCATATACTTGACACCCATTGTGTAGACATGGGGAGGTCTTAAGCACTTAAATATCATGCTCCCATGTTAATCCTATGGGGTATGAAATATCCCCCCTTCCCCTAAGGAACTGAGCTAGAGACTTAATTTTTGCAGGTCCGCCATACTTTCGTCAATGCGCTAGCTTTACGTGGAATTGGCTCCTCCGTACAGGGCTTCCCCACTAATAACTCGAATTCCACATTATCTTTGCCAACCGCACCGTCTGGATTCGATTGTTCTCCCTAAGAGCTCTTCAAACATGTAATTTTATCCCAATAGCCCCATTCCTCCCCCCCCCATTTCACGTTTTTAAACAATTTTAAAAAAAATTTAATTTTTTAAATTCTTCTTAGCTCAGAGGATTTTTGTCTAGTGGGGAGGGGAGGCACCTGGGAGGTTCAGTTCTTGTTCTTCTGAACCATACAGGTCAAAAATCCGCGGAGCTATGAGGAATTTAAAAAAAATTAAAATTGTTTTAAAAAGTGAAATGGGGAGACGTGAAATAAAATTACATATTTGAAGAGCTCATAGGGAGAAAAATCGAATCCAGCCAGTGCGGTTAACCAAGGTAGCATAGGATTCGAGTTATTAATGGGGAAACCCTGCGAGGGAGAGCACCGGAGGGGGCCAATTCCACGTAAAGCTCGCGCATACACGAAAATATGGTGGATCTCCAAAAGTTAAGTCCCAAGCTCAATTCCTTAGGGGAAGGGGGAAATATTTCAGACTCCATAGGATTAACATGGGAGCACGATATTTTAGTGCTTAAGCCCTCCCCATGCCTACACAATGAGAGTCAAGTATATGACTGGATGTGTCTGGACGAGTTGAACAGTTGGTTCAAATCTCATGTCCGAGACTCAAGCAGGAGCCAAGATATTGTGGATTTAAATAAATTTTAAAAGTTTAAAAAAGTTTAAAACACACACAATTAAAAACTATGTAAGGAATAGACCTATGAGCACATGGAATTATAATAACTGGAAGAGCAGTTAGAGGAGGATCGAATGAGCCAGGTCCGAATTGAGGCTCGGGTGTCGAGAGATTGGCCAAAAAACTGTACAGAGGGTGGGAATGCATCGGAGGGGATGCGTCCCAACAGATTCTAACCATAACAAAAGTTATTACGATCCCCAAATATCAGTCCCCTAGCACCAAAAAAGTGGCATCATTTCATCATTTCACTAAAACAGTTCGGGGATTTAATTCACTTACAACAGTGAAAAGACATCAAAGAGACGTTATTTTAACATCTTGCGTGAATTGATCATCTCCTTTAGGTATTTGACTAAGTCCTAATTGCATCGTTTACCTGCGACATATTAACCGAGTAGACGTTTCTTCTTCAGTAATTTACTCTCATTTCAAAACCTGTATGTAAGCGGAACTGAAAGATAAAAGTAAGTTCCTGTAATTTTTCAGCATATCAGGAGAATAAAAACGGTGGCAAGTGGTTTAAAGGAGTGAAATACCTTCCAAAAGAATTGGTGTAAAGCAAAATTCTGACGACAATAGTTTTTTTTCCTATCTGAAACTAACACATTTCTTTAATTGTCTCTTGCATAATATCTATACTATCTATAGTTTTTTTCATTTTTTTATTTGGAAAAAATATTGTTTAAAAAAACTAAAAAACAGGCTTTTATGGTTAATAGAACTTAATATAAGAATGCTTAATTCTTATTATAAGAATAAAACAATTTACGAGAAAATTAACGTCATTGTTGCAAAAGCGTGGGGTGCTTTGTAATAAATTTTTACACTAACTCAGCATTTCGGAATGGAACTAGTAAGAAACTCTAGTTCTCGTTAGTTCTAGAAATTTTTTCTCGTTAATCATTTTTTTTATATTAAGAATTATTTTTTTACTTTTTAGTTCGATTAACTATAAAAGCAAGTTTTTTATTTTTTTAAAACTATAATTTATTTTTCATTTTTTTAGTTCGATCTACAGTAAAAGTATGTATTTTTATTTTTTAAACTATCATTTATTCATACACTTTTTTTTTATTTTTGGCTCACGACCGAAAAAGTTTGCCCATCCCTGAGTTAGAATAATTTTTTTTTTACATGCACGAGTCATTTTTTTTTTATTTCCAGTTTCAGAAAGAACTGGACAATTGTTTATATTATGATAAGAAATTGCTGACGCAAAAAAAAAAAAAAAAGTTTTCGCTTTTAGGGTTATTTTTTACCTTTTAGTCGCTAATCTGGAAATGGTATACTGAATTAGTCGCCAAATCTGGAAATGTTATAATGAATTAGTCACCAAATCTGGAAAGCGTTATTCCTGATTATCCTGTTTAGGACAAAGGAACAAAATTATGAAATTATTGTATTGTTATCGGTCCTTTTGCAACATTTCGCATTAATTTGTCTTTTTAAAGTGGGTAAAAATATCGAGTTCAAAGATTCCGTTACATACAAGTGAAAGTTATAAAAGCGTGTTAATAATAAGTAGGAAGATTCTCGGCTGATATAGGAGAATATACAGAGTAAATACATTCACTCATAGGATCTTAAATGAAATGGAATAGAAAGAATGCTATATATATATATATATATATATAATTAAAGTAATTTGAATATTTTAAATGTACTCAATAATATATAAAATATATAACATCTGATTGATAAAAATTTATTTTTAATCCAATTTTAACATTTGACATTATGCTGTGTTTTTGTATGACCAAGAATCAGTAACTTTTTTATAACTCTACATTTGAAACATTTGCAACGCTACAATAACGAAACTAGCCTCAAGATGTGCTCGACGTTATGATGGTAGAATATTAATAACGAGATGACCTGCGTATCTTAGATAATTTGTATTGATGTATGTAATTAATTGTGAATCCAATAGGCACATTATATTAGTTGTATTCTAATAGATTTATTTTAATTCCCAAGACCTCAAGCATTTATATGTATTCAGTTACAACATTTTTTGAGTGATTAATCTTCTTTAGTAAGACCTTATTCCGCAAGTATGAACCCAATTTTTAATAAAAAATGAAGGTGTATATTGATCAATAAATATCCTCATTTGTTACATCGAATTTCCTTAACATGTCAGTAATGAGAAGAACTAATTGATATAATTAATGTGCTGTTTGATAGGTGTGAGTTGTAGGCTAAGATCATCCGTGCTAGTCAAGCATGGAAAAGCTTTCGGTTTGCTTATGTCAGGGTGGCCAACCTTTTTCGAAGAGTGTCACTATCTGAAAAAAGAAAAAAATTATGCGTGTCACTTTAAACTTTTCCAACAAACAAAAGAACATGAAAAGGTGAAAAATGTTACTTATAGGATTTTCATGAGATTTCTACACAAACAGCACCTTTTTTTATGTAAGTCTATGTATAAGTAATATAAATTTAAAAAATAATATAATAAATAAAACAAAAATACCAACTTAAATTTAATTGTAAATTTTTTTTTCAGTTTCAATCAGTTAAGTTAGGTTTAAAAATAAAAATGGTAAACAGAAAATTTTAATTCTAAGTAACTATAAAACAGTCGGTACTTTCTTAAGGTATCCGACTACGTTCGGAACCGTGATTTTGCAAAGCGCATAAATGGATACTTTTCATGATATTTAGTGTCATTTAGATTAGAATATATGCATAATATTGTTTTAAGGACATTTTGACACAAAAAAATTATTTAAATACAATATTTTGGCAAAAAATTAACTTAGAATAATGATTTTTCCAAATGTTCTCCTTTTGTGAAAAATGCTTCTATTAAAATAATATTTTGCCTGTATATAGCTCAGACCTCTCTACAGAGACTCAACTAGAATTTTTGAAATATATAACTTAGAAGTGGGTTTATTCATATTTTACGACAACAGAGGGGAGCTATTTTAAGAAAAAAAAACGCAAATAATTATTTCAATTGGTGGTAACTCTGAAAATAATGTGAAGTTTTCAAAAATCATAATTGAGACTCAGCACAGAGGTCTGAGCTATACACAGGCAAAATCTTATAATAGAACCATTTTTTACAAAAGGAGGACATTTGGAAAAAAAGATTATTCTAAGTTAATTTTTTGCCAAAATATTATATTTAAATTATTTTTTTTTTGCCAAAATGTCCTTAAAATAATTTTATTCGTGTATTTTAATCTGAGTGACACTAAATATCACGAAAATTATCCATTTATGCGCTTTTTTAAAATCACGGTTCAGAACGTAGTCGAATACCTTAATGTGGACTTACCATTTGTATATTTTTTACTGAGTCATCTGCATTAGAATTAGGGAATTCTAATACAATCAGGTTATTTAAGGCTTGTATCAGTTTCTCTTTTCCCCAGAATCGAGACAAAAAAAAGCAAAAGTGTGTGTTCACAAAAGAAAATAAAGGATTAATCAGAAAAAGAACTATCTTTTCCGTGTAATCTTAAATTTAAATTATTCAAATATCTCATAGCATCGGTAAGAAAAGCTCAATCTCAAACCTTTTCTTCATCCTCCAGAAGCAAGCACTCTCACTCTGGGCTGTTCATTGTTTTGTTCCAGATATTTTATAACACGCTCCTTCAAATTCTAGAATCTCATGAATGCACTTCCTTTGGGAAACCAACGCACACAACAATGAAGCATTGTTTAGATTATAATTTTCTATTGTAATTTATCTAAGTGTATTTAAAATAAATCTTGATGTTTTGTTTTTAGACCACTTTTCAATGAAACAGCAAAAAAATTAGTATTTATTATTATTTTTTCAATTTTTAAAATTTTCTAATAAGTCTTCGTGTGCCACTGTTACAACTCAGTCGTGACACACTGTAGCACGCGTGCCACGGTTACAACTCAGCCGTGCCACACTGTAGCACGCGTGCCACGGTTACAGCTCAGCCGTGCCACACTGTAGCACGCGTGCCACGGTTACAGCTCAGCCGTGCCACACTGTAGCACGCGTGCCACGGGTTGGTAATCCATGGTTTACATAATTGTGGTGAAAGGGTGTAAACCTCAAAGGCTAATTAGGGCCAAACAAATAAGGTTTAACTTAAGATATCCGATTACACTTGGAACCGAGATTTTCAAAAGCGCATAAATGGATACATTTCATGATATTTAGTGTCATTTAGATTAGAATATATGCATAATATTGTTTTAAGGACATTTTGACACAAAAAATTATTTAAATACAATATTTTGGCAAAAAATTAATTTAGAATAATCTTTTTCCAAATGCTCTTCTTTTCTGAAAAAATGCTTCTATTAGAATAATATTTTGCCTGTATATAGCTCAGACTTTTGTTCAGAGGCTGAACTAGAATTTTTGAAATATATAACTTACAAGTGGGTTTATTCATATTTTATGACAACAGAGGGGAGCAATTTTAAGGAAAAAACGCGAAAAATTATTTCAATTGGTGGTAACTCTGAAAATAATGTGAGCCTGTGTACAGAGGTTGGAGCTATACACAGGCAAAATATTATTATAATAGAACCATTTTTCACAAAAGGAGAACATTTGGAAAAAAGATTATTCTAAATTAATTTTTTGCCAAAATATTGTATTTAAATAATTTTTTTTGTCAATATGTCCTTAAAATAATTTTATGCGTGTATTCTAATCTGAGTGACACTAAATATCATGAAAATTATCCATTTATGCGCTTTTTTAAAATCACGATTCCGAACGTAGTCGGATACCTTAAGTTGGGCCAAAAAAAAAAAAATAAATAAAAGCAATATTCAGAGACACGTAAGTTTATTTCGAACAATACATTATAATAAACAGGAATAAAAGGACAAGAAAAATTTATGTTTACGTCCTGACACTTGATATCTCTTCTATGGTACTATCCTTTCTATTTCGGGAGAAATATTTTGATATTCTATTTTATATTATTGAATGCCGATATATAATGGGCGGGCCGCAAAAATGCTCGTTGTGAATCGCGAGTTTGACACCCCTATCATTCAGTATTTTTCAATTTTTCATCAACACGTTGCAAAAACAAATTCATCTTTAATTTCAATCATATGCCTTTTTTCTCTTAAGCAAAAAAAAAAGGTTTACTGTGGTAGAAAGGGAGGTGTGTTATTGAAATTTTACGTTATTTATGACTGAAATAAAAGTGTTGGAGGAGAGTTAGATTGCATCATAGTTTCTTTTTAAAATTAAAACTGTGAGATAAAAAGTATGATACGATATCTTTAAATAAAGGACTTCCGGGTGGTGACGATTACACAACATTGTAATTTTAATTTACTATTGTTTTCCTTTACTTTTTTGACTAACACTCTCTTTTGTCTTTTATAATTTAATCTCCTTTCTTTCTCTACGTTCCTTATCCTTTGAGTTTTCTTTTTACTCCTCTCATACTGCTTTAAGTATGGATCTTTTATTCACTTTCATGTAACGACGAATAATAAGATGCTGGAATAATTGACTACTATTAGGATAATTAACACAGCTGGTCTAGTAATCATCATGACTTAGTTTATGTACTAATAACCGCAGTAGATGTAACTAATTGATAAGGTAATTAGTATTTTATATAAAACATATAAGGAAGACTGAAATAATAAATATAGCACGTAAGTGATAGTAATATTTTCTTCATTGCATATAATGTACCACAAACATGTAAAGCAAATAAAATAAATAAATTGTTTAATTGATGCAGAATAAGGCAAACTAATGGGTTGAATGAGTTTTTTACAGTAATTGCTTGCTAAAAATTAAATAATCATTTTTAAATAAATATCTAATTAATTATTTTTTAACTGAGTATTTGATGATTGATAACCTGATTTAGTTAATTAATTAATGTTCAGAAGGGGGAAATGAGTTGTCAATTTCTTTAATTTAATTTTATCAGTAAAGTGATATTATTTATTTTCTAATTTATAGTTATTTAAATTTCACAATTAATCTCTTATTCATAGCTTTTTAAGCATATACTTTGATAGGTCATTAAGATAGATTTATATATTTTTATCGAATATTTACTCTATTTCTTAAGTAAACAAAATCAAGGAGTCGTTTATTAACAATATAAAATGGTATAAGATTTTTAACTAATCATTGCCAACTTCCTTTACTGAAAACGTCAAAGTTAGTATACAGCTTTGGCGGAGAAAAAAATCGGGGCAAAAATCGAGCCAATAGCTTGTTTGTTCTAAACTGGACTTTTTTCTAATATGACCCTATTTTTAATATTATATTAATAGATTATCCACATTTTTAAACTTCTTTTTCTGTTTTAATTATTGTTTGGCGTAATATTTTCTGGTTTGGCTGTTGCGTCAGTTAAGACGTCTCAGGACTCTTAAATTGCAAATTTTTCAAATTTTTGAAAAACATTTATGTTAAAGCCTCACCATTTCTGAGCATTTTGATATCAACATTTTGTTGATACTGTAAACACTTCTGAAGTTATTGAGAAATAACTAGTGAAACTTATAATAAAAAACGCTATCTCTTATCTTAAACTTCATTTTTCTCAAAACAAAAAATTTGAGCTTGCGGGCAGGAGTTCTCACAAATTATTTATGATATCTATTTGGAATTTCATACACGCGTTCAAAATAAGGCTCTTCATAACTTATACAACAATATACAAAAAAATTTAATAATTTTTTTATTTTAATTAAATTTTTTTTTAATTTTAAAATTTTTGTTATAAAGGTATTTAAAAAATATTTTTCTCTAAATTTCTTAAAAGTTGGTATAACTTCAAAAGTGAACATTTTTATATCAAGTAAAACTAATTTTGTAAATTTTGATCAATTTTTTACTTCAGAATTCTGCGCGGCGTAAAACACTGATTTTGATATTTTTGAAAAATTGTCCAATTTATATTTGTTTATAACTTTTAAAAATCTTTCTCAAATTCTCTGAAAATTTGGGAAATAATGTAAATATATAAGATTCTCATGTGGTAAAAATTTCAAATTATTGTTTTGTTTTATTGCTAAGTTACATTGTTTTGAAGAAAGATGTTTTATGCGAGTTCCCGGATATCTGTTAAGGGTCCTGAGAGTTCCTGCCACCACACTCATCCTATCCAATACGACGACAGTAATTCGCCAAGTTCATATTAAATAACTGTAGTTCTAAAATAGGATCATTACAGTAAAAAAAAAATACTGAAAAAAGTTTTAGTTAAATGTCACTCCATGACTTTAAAATAGCAGAATTAAAATCGAAAGTAAAAGTTTTTGAAATTAGGAAACTATCAAATTCACATCGAACGCAGATATGATTATTATAATGAATACAGAAATGATGGAAAAGTGGAAAACATAAAACATGATACTAATTTTTTTATCTCTCTAAAGAAGCACGTAACTCAACTTTTCTCAAACTGTGGGGAGCCCCCCAAAGGGGCGTAATAACCCTACTTGGGGGGCACGAGCATATCGAGAAGTCGAACTTAAAAAAATTCAAAATAACTATCAGTTCACTGAAAGGAAGCAAAACAGAATACATTGTGATATGATAAAAATAGAATACATTTTTACACTGATATAAGATACTTATAAATATATCAGTACGACAAAAAGTATATTTAATAATTAATTTATCATTACTAAATTAAAAGTAACTTATAAGTAGTTACTAGTTCCTTCCATTGACTTATCATATACAAAATTTAATACTTACCTTGATAATTTCTGCAGTTTATAATTCTAGTTTTACTGTAGCTTTAGCGTCAATGTACATTAATATTGCATTCAATACATAGTTGTTGTATTATGGGGGCGTTAAGGAAATTTTGAATGGAAATTGGGTCATAAATTTGAAATTTTGAGCACTGATGTAACTGATAAATAATATTAATTCTGGCCCTTAAGCTATATTAAGACCAAAATGTGTTTTAATTATTACGTGTCAGATCCACTGAGAGGTTTTAAAAGTCAACACAAACGTTGAAGCTACTAAATTAATTATTAAAAAAGATAGAAACGACACCACTTCAAAAAGAGTGCTTAAGATAATAATTAGTAAGAAATCTAGTAGATAATAACGGCATGATATAATCGAGATATATAATAATAAATTTAGGCACTTCAAACTTTGTATGATATAAAGCAGCTAAACAGTTTATTAAAAACGATATTATCGACAAATTAATTGTGTACATATTTATTATACTTTAGTGAGTGTAAACAAAGAGAATAAAAGTATCTAACAAAATTCCTTCTTAACGTTATTATTGATTGTATGTTATACTTCTTTCTCTGTGTTAAACACCAATGTTATCTAGGCTACGGCCGACTGAGCAGCTTTGCCTAAAGCTGAAAAGAAAGGCTATGCCTGTCACGTATGACAATAATTTATTTGTAAACGTAATTGATGGTGTCGTATTAAAGTGTAATAAATCATGAATGAAATTATCTCTGTCAAAACAACAATCATCACGATAGAAAAGCGAACGATACTAAAACCATGTTCTTGAAGCAAATATTTTCAAACATCCAAAGATTGTTTCAGTTTTATTTTAATGATTAGTTCTTCGATAAATATTATTGCGATTTAAAAGGAAACTTATGAATAGTGGTGTAATGTATATAAATACGAATATATATTACAGTCGAACCTCTGTATAACGAATCTCTACATTGCGAATTTTTCTATGTAACGAACTTTTTCCAGGAACCTTGAACATTCCACGATTTTCTTCGTAAAATAATCTCTCTATAGCGAAGTGCATTTTCTATATAACAAACGTTTTCCTTTGTGATTCAATTCCCCCCCTATTTTTAAAGTATTTCTGAACATTTCAAATTATTATCTCATTAATACATTTTATGGTGATCATAAATTTTGAACTGGTTTCATTAGATCCCAACTCGCTGAGAGCAATAGAGTTCTGGACGTTTCATCCACGAAGTGCAACCTTTAACCCCCATTGTCCAGTTCACTAGAAACATCTTCGATATCCCCTTTAACCCTCAGTGGAGTTATACCGTGTCCATATATTCTAGTTATAAAATAATGTATGTTTAAGATTACTTGTACGCTTTAAATAGTAAAATGTCCTCAAAATTCATTAATTTTTATAAAATTTTCTTAATATTGAAAATACAGTGAATTCATGGACATTCTTTTTCTTGTTTTCCTTTCTTTTTTGATGAGTAAGATATATTAAATAAACATATATTAATTTTTAAAAAAGGTGAGAATAATTACTTTCTTTGATATATAGGGTTTGGGAATTTAAAATTTGTTTTATGTGGTTTATAAAGTTTATTAAAAGATGAACCTCTATATAACGAACTTTTTCCTAGATTTAGCAACTCCGTTATATAGAGGTCCGACTGTATATGTGAAATGGGATATAAATTGAAATCTTGGAAATTAAATTCTTTCAATTTTTGATGCTTATAATGAATAATTTTTTCCATGTTACCGAAAAGAAAGTTCTTGTTAAATATTGTTTACAAGATAACTTTTATATTAATTAAATGAACATTATGTAATTTAATTGATTTTTAGCAGAGTTAATAAGTCGTGTTCAATCACCTTTTGTGTTTGAAACAGATTTTTTTTATCAAAATTATTAACAATTGCAAACGTGTCTTTAGTTTAAAAAAACGTGAAATTCTTGTCGGTTGAATTCATATTTTCTAAGATGCTGTGGTGGGATACATAGGGGTTATGGTCTTGAACTCGTCTCCAGCGTGTCATGAGTTCGAACCCTAGTGCCTCTCTTCCGTGCAGAGAGGTTGTTCCATGTTAAATCTGTCGAAGCTCAAAGTCCTCCCGTGGTGTGAAGCAGTAGTTCGAAGGAGCTGCTAGCTCAAGTGTCATACTCTATACTCAGCGTTTCTCAAATTATGTGGCGTGCCCCTGGGTGGGTGGGTAATAACTTTACGAGGGGACGTCAGCATATTGAAAATTTGAAAACAAAACATTATTTTAACGAATTATTAATTTACTGAAACAAACAAAATACATTATGGCATAATGAAAAATAAAATACATATTTGCAATCATTTAATACCCTTATAAATGACCTAGTACTGTGTAATGTATTTTATAATTAGTTTAACAATACTAAATTAGAAACAAGTTATATAATTTCAAGTAATCTCATGGACTTGTCATACATAAAATTATATACAAAAATGAACACTTAATTTGATAATTTGTACAGTTTGTAATTAATCCCTTAACTGTCAATTAAAAGTTACGCGATTTCCTGCACGTTGCCACCGTTTTCCGCGTAGGCGCACGTATGTGATGTATCGTGGGGGGGGGAGAAGAAAAGAGGAATAAAAACAAGAAAATCGACTGAAATAAATAAGTCATTCGCAAATAATGTCAAGATTTTTTATTGCATTCCAAAGCCTTCGGTATTATGTTATGGAAAACAGTGCACTGAAAAAATCGTACTTCGGAACGACGCATATATACGGGTAATTTATGCTTTGGCTGAGCGAGACGCTTATATAAGTCAGTTGCACTTAAGAGGTTAAAGTCGTATTGTAGCTTTTGCGTCAAAGTACAATATTATTGAAAGCATTGTTATTGTATGGGGGAGGACCGATGATAAAAAAATTATGATTGAATATTGGGTGGCAAATATTTCAAGTTTGATAAGCGCTGTCCCAACTGGACCGTGTGTGACAAATCTATACGGAACTTTATCACTAACCTTCTGAGTCGTCCTTTTTAGGGAAATTTAATTCCCTACCTATTTCCAATCAACTCCAAAAAGCGGACAGGATTCCCTGTTATATGCAGATTAGATAAAGTATTTAAGTCAAACGGAATAGTAAAGTTAGAGCAGTAGGAGAGAGAGATTGAAGCAGAAAGTTATAGTGAAGTTCAATTGAAGATTTCTTGTTGGAAGATTTAATCTCAGATAAAAGCTGAGCGGAGCTGAGCTGAATTGCAGTGTGGTAAATATTAGTCTTATTATTGCGAATGAAGTTAAAATTAAATGTTCAATAAGAACATAGAATATAATTCTGGGATCTCTTATCGTGGTAATCTCTGCGTGATCGTTATTTAATTGTTAATTAATTGGATCATTAAGTAAGTTAATTTAAAGGATATTACATTTAAAACCTCATAATACTAGTTAGATATATTTGTTAAAAAGTCTTTGATTCTATTTGGATAAGATAACCAAATAAAGAAAGTTGTTTATAAAAATGGCTACTGGTTCTTACATGACTCCTATTTATTCTCGTTCTCAAAGTGAGGTCCAAGGAGACCTTCACACGTGGCTCAAAATTTCGAGGTTCGTCGCCGATAGATGGCACTCTTGTTGCTTTACATTGCGAAGTTACAAACAATCAGTCATTCAGATTACTCAAATATCAATTCTGCTAAACATTTTTATATCAAAAACTTTTTTTTTGTTATGCTTTTTTCATACTGCTTTATCGTTAATTCCAATTACGAAGCTCACAGGTGGTAATGTGTGAAAGGTAGAAAATTAGAGTAGAAGTCCAAGGAATGTTTGTATCACTTGACCGTGAGACACAAAATTATAAGATTTTTCTCTAAAAAATATTGCAAAACTTTAATGCGCTTGTTAGTAAAATTATTAATCGAACTAACATATAATATTTATTGCATTTAATCAAAAAGTGATTATTTGGCTGGGAATAATCACATGTAAAGGGAGAGAGGTTAAAATCACATATGTTATTAGTAACTTTTTCTTTTTTCAGAAGTTCAGAATTATTTTCTTATAATTGTTTCCGACACTTGATGTAAAAAGTCAAGTTTTGAAAGTATATTCTTTTTGAAGGAGACAATAAAAAATATTATTTTATTATATCATTTAAAGTTTGTGTAATTCTAATTATAATGCAAAGTACATTTTTGAGCTCTGTTGGTTTATTCATAGTTTATGGAGTTAATGTTTAAAAAAAATCAACACTACTTTTGTTTGATACTTTAGAAATGTTTCTGAAAACTAATCTCAGTAACTTTAATAAAATATTATGTGATTGGTTTATTTCAATTCATCTATATTTTGTATCCCTAATGCATTTTTTAAACAAAGAACAGAACTCAATTTTTTTTACTGTGTTATTTTTTTCTTCTTTCTTACAATGCAAATACTGTTTTTAAAACAGTTAAAGCAAAAAAAGGTATTATATATTTTTGTTCCTAAAATACAAATTTAACCTTTATTTTTTTATCTAAAGTTTACAATAAATGCATTTTTTTACATTCTACGTAACTCACACCACTGTGTTCCATTTTAATGTTTTGTATTCTCAGAAACGGAACATTACCGTATGAAAAAAACACCATATGCAAAAAAGTTATCACATTTTTTTTGGTTCTTGAAATATATAAATATTTAACTCTTATTTTATCACCTAAAGTTTACAATAAATGCATTTCTTTACTTTCTACATAACCCCACTACTGCATTCTATTTTAATGTTTTGTATTCTCAGAAACAGAACATTACCGTATGAAAAAAACACAGTGTTCAAAAAAATATATTACACTTTTTTTTGTCTTTGTTCTTAAAATATATAAATGTTTAATGCATATTTTTCACTTAAAGTATACAATAAATGCATTTCTTTACTTTCTACATAACCCACACCACAGCATTCCATTTTAATGATTTGTATTCCCCGAAACGGAGCGCATTACTGTAACATTCAAAAACAAAACACAACAATTGACACGTTTCTCAGACATCCCAGAAAAAACGTCTATACTGTAAACTAAAAAAAATCCCAAGGAGCTTAAACACATTCTGCGTAACCTCTAACAAATGGACCACACCATTCCACATCATTGCTTAAAACCATAGATCTACATCATGGTAAAATTCCCTCACAAACCCATTGTACTCACACCCAATTTCATTGGAACGTAAATAGTCTGCTCTGCTGTAGTTTAAATGGGTAATTAATTTTATTTTCCGCGGTCTTGCATCTGGAAATCACTCAGAGACGTATTTGTTTTGTTGCAGGAGACCGGCCAAGGGGTTTCATGGAGAACCTGGTGACTACGATCGTCAACAATGTCCAGGTGAGTGATGCGTGACCGAGAGAGAGAGAGATGGAATCTGTGTGGGGGAAAGGTAGGCGACGATGTCGTTCCCAGTGCCCCATATTCCGGACGCCCCCATTCTGATGGGGTAGGAATCTTAATAATCCTCTCTTCTGGGGCGGATAATGCACCCTTCTTTCTTCGGTAGGGTGGATTGGGTGATAACCTTATGTAACGGTTCTGACAAATAACTTTCTGGAAGCATTTGGTGAAAGGCTATTGACCTGGTTGAGTTAGGAAGAGATTTTTTTCTAATGTGAATTAAAAAAAAAATAAAAGCGCATTTTCAAAGAAAATTGATATATAGATATATGTATTTTGCTTTGCTGGGGTCAAGACAAAATTTTGAAGATATTTCATCTTGTACCGGATGCAGACGTTGCTTACTTTTTACCATAGTTATACATATTTATCAAGTATTTTGTTAGTCCATTTTGGATTTCTTTTCCTTTTAAAGTTAATTATGAAACGAAAAGGGCTATTTTTGCTTGTGAAATTAGAACTGTTTGATAAGTGTTAAGCAATTTTACGAATCCCAGGTAATTTGTTTTTCTTTTACTCGTACAAGTAATAATGACTTTACTTAATGTATTTGATTTTACTTATATATTTTTATATAAAAAAAAATTACAGTACATTCCGGCGTATAATGCGCACTTTTAGCATAAATATTAAGATCGAAATTTACGTTATACGCCTGGTTTAAGAATTATTGCTTCAAATATTAAAAAAAGAGATGAGTATAAAGAAAATTAGACTCTTATATATATATACTTAGATTCGAATGATGTTTATTAAAAAAAAAAATTGCATACCTATTGAATTTAAAGGGATATAGTTCTAGAGGTACACTATTTTTTTAAAAGCCTGGGTTAATACCTCGAATAAATTAATTTCAAAACATAAGAAAATTGTACACATATATTTCGGGTTCTTTTTTAAAAAAGGGGGTGCACATTGTTATTCGAATATACGTAAAAAATAGAAAAAAAGCAGCTTGAAAGTATAAGTACGCGTTATACGGTGGATTTTACGGGATAAATCATTTTTCTTAGTCAAAAAGTTTTATAATCTTGAAATTGACTGCAAAAACTGCTGCAAGATCATTTTTTACTCATTCTATATTCGTTTTATTTTTATTACTGAAGAGCCAAAGTAAGACAATGTTTTCGGTTTCATAAAATATAATAAATATTTATAGATAATTGCATATACCCGTTCATCTGAAAAACTCTTAAATTACGAAGCATATAAATATTTGTTTCCTTACTTTAACATTATATATATAAGAGAAGAGTCCTTTTCTCTCTCTCTCTCTCGTTCATGTATAATATTCCAGTTATAGTAATTACAATCTATAGAACATTCTATGGTGAAAAAAAAAACAGATATATTTGAAGAGAAATAGATATTATGTTAAAATATAATTATTATCTTCCTATGTTAATGAAGGCCAACGGTAATCATGCTGTTCTCTTTTTCTGTGCGAAAGAATATTTCGGGTTTTAGTTATGTTCTTCGAAATTTGGTAAAGATAGTACGCCTAAATTTCAAAAAGTAGTTTCCATTCTAGAGACTAGCGTGATATAAGGAAAATCTCTTCTGCTAAGGAATGAATACTCTGAATGTCGCGCGATTTCTAACTGTTTTTGTAAAGAAATTGATACTAGTTAAGGTATCTGACTACGTTCGGAACCGGGATTTTGGCAAAAACATATAAAGGAATAATATTTATGATATTTAGTGTCACTTAGATCAGAAAATGTATATAAAATTGTTTTAAGAATAGTATTGCAATGAAAAATTATTTAAGTACAATATTTTGAAAAAAAAATGAACATAGAATGACTTATTTTCAAAATATTCTCCTTTTGTGAAAAATGCTTCTATTATAATAATATTTTGCCTCTATATATCTCAGACCTCTGTACAGAGGTGCAACTAGAATTTTTGAAATGTATAACTTAGAAGTGGGTTTATCCATGTTTTACGACAACAGGGGGGAGAAATTTTAAGAAAAAAACGCCGATAATTATTTCAATTGGTTGTAACTCTGAAAATAATGTGAACTTTTCAAAAATCATTGTTGAACCTCTGTACAGAGGTCTGAGCTATATACAGGCAAAATATTATTATAATAGAATCATTTTTCACAAAAGGAGAATATTTTGAAAATGGGTCATTCTAAGTTCATTTTTTGCCGAAATATTGTATTTAAATAATTTTTTTGTCAAAATGAGTCCTTAAAACAATTTTATACATTTATTCTAATCTTAGTGACGCTGAATATCATAAGTATTATCCATATATGCGTTTTTGTAAAATCACGGTTCCGAACGTAGTCGGATACCTTAAATGTGTCATGTTTTTTCGGTAACTTTAAAGAAATGATATCAATTCTAGCAAAATTTATTGATACTTTTCTTTAGTTTGAAGTTCCAATGAATTGTGGAAATTATTTTGCATACTCTGTAATTTTCCATGAACAAGATTCAAAGTTCGTCTTTGACGATTTACTCTTCATTTTTACTTGGACTTAATATAACAAAAGCACAACTGCTTATGAATTTTTACTGAAATTATAAAGTTATCAGAAATTTATGACCCGATTACAAAATTTAATAATTCCCAGATGAATTAACAGAAAATGATAGTTAATAAGTCATTTTAAAGATAAAATATGAAATGTGGCGTTTGTAACATTGGTTTTGTCAAATAAGTAGCAGCAATGTTGTAATTTTGAACAGAAGTGGAGATGGCGTCGCAGTAGGGGCAGACATTTTATGCGATCTCATTTGCAAGAAGTCTGTCCGAAATCATGGTTCAGCTTAAATTTCGGAAAAAGTACCATTTAAAATCACCGATATCTAAGAGTATAAGAAGATGGTACAAACAGTTCTAGGAAACTGGATGCCTGTGTAAAGGCAAAAGACCAGGGTGACCAAGTTCGCAATAACATTATACAGGTGACTAAAGAAAGTCACATTGAACATTTGTGAAAAGAAATTTTATTTTACTTCAAGAATCAGTATAATTTACTGATATATGCTCTAACAATTTTCGTAATTAAAAATGCATTTTTATATTTATTGTATTAAACTGTATATTTGTTTTAAATTAAACTAGACACAAATTTCAATTTTCTTACAATAGTTCTATAAACTGTTTTCTCATAGGTGCCAAAGTGTTATCGGCCCTATGATATGCATTCTAATTAAGAGAATGAAATTAAATTATTTTTAAGAGTAAATTAATTTGAAATTTATTTTTTATTTGAATTATTTGTAAAAGATATCAATGATACTCAAATTTCTTTCCACATGCCTAAAGATGCTTTAAGGGTTTAAAAAAGCTTAGGACATAATACACAGTTTAATAAAGCATATATACTACACGCAATTAATTTAAGTAATTTTCACGACGCATTTTGGCATGAAAAAAATAACTTTTAGATTAACTAAATTCTTTAATAAAATAATAGGCTATATATAAAAATTGTGAACAAAATGACAGCAATAGTCTTAAATGTGATTGATTGTTTTGGGGAAAATATATCTTTACAGTGTTTATAAATGAATTTATTGAGTTACAATACATGTAAAAAGATACAAAATACAGATTTAGCTACAAAGGAAAAGTTTTTGCTAAGTTCTTTTTCTGAGAAAAACTACTTTTGCGTTTATACAGTTTTCACTGGGATAATAAAGAAAACATTTGTATTTCCTCAGTACATCCTGCTTTTTGCAATTCGACATTCATTCAGTTTCAAGGGAAATAGCAACTGTTATTCTTTTGTAAAGAAGGGATGCAGATCCTTTTTTTTCCTGTTTTGTAAAAAACATTAATAGGCACCGCATTTTCTGGATTATTTTTAATTGTAATTCGGTTAAGGAACAAGTTGTAATGCTTTGAAAGTTGGCCAATTTTTTTTTTTGTTTTTTTTGCTAATAGTCTAGGGCAGAGGTTCCCAAACTTTTTGTTTCATAGACCCCTTGCATGGTTTTTGGTATGAGGTAGACCCCTGCTTAATTAATACTGAATTTTTACAAATTTATCAACTTAAATATCTTTTTGATAGCTTCTACTACTACTACTTTAAAAGAATTAAATTTATAACTAATGAAGTATCGAGTTAAAAGTTTAAAAGCATGTGTTAATTAATTAAATTAAAAATTAATTAATACATAAAATAACTGTTAAATGAAATAACCAAACAACACACAATTGATTTTAATGGGAGGGATGAATCTAGCGCTACAATAACAAATTTTCAACATTTAGTATCAATCTTGTCAGGTTTAAACTTAAATCTCCTCTGTTAGTAGTGTCCAGTTTCCTTTTTTGTTTTGGAGATTGGCAACTGCACTGAAAATTCTTCTTACAAGGAAAAATAATTAAAAACTTCCTCACGATATTCCATAATTCGGGACAAATAATTGGTTTGCCTTTTTTAAGTCAAAATTGCTGGCATCCGTTTCTAAAATTTAAAATCTTCTTTAGTGCATATCACGAAAAGTTCCTGTTGTCATGTGGCATTTTTTTTTCAATATGACCATATAAATTGATTGACTACTGTGGTATTACCATAGTCAAAGCATTCTCAAACCTGGTTTCAAAATCTGAATAAAAGGCAGTTAAATGTTGAATGTAGGTTAAAACGTGCTGATAGATTGTCTGGGTTAATTTGCGAAAATTCCGGACCTCCAGTATTATATTTCTTTAGTTTAACTCTGGTAAAAAACGCAGAAATGGTTCCAATTTTTAAAAAATTATGTTGTCACCTTGTAAAAGCAAATTAACCACATTAAATTTAGTAAATAAATCTGCGAAATAAGTAAAATTTGGCTTCCCCACTTGATTAAATTTTCTTTTAAAATTAATTAAATCCCGATCTAGTTTAATGAGAGCCAATATCACATAGACCCCCACTTACACCTCATTGACCCCCAAATTATTTTTTTGTTGACGTGAACCCCTTGCAGGTGGTCATAGACCCCTGGGATCTATATAGACCACTTTGGGAATCACTGGTCTAGGGTCTGACGAAGTCAGACAAGATCAATTAAATCGTTGAATCTGAAAAAGTCGAGCACAAGAAGGGAAACTTTTGAGGAAGGTAAAAATCGAGAATATGCAACAGTTTTCTCTCCAGAATATCTTGACGCCTTACATTTTAAGATCCGAATTTTTATTTAGTGAAAAGTTAATACTCTGATAATTTGCATCCCTAATGAAGAAGGCTTGGTCTAAAGATGTTATAACCTCTTATTTTAAGAGCTGTAGTTTTCTTTAAATTTGTCTCCTGTGTAGAAATTATTTGAACTTTGTCCAAATCTGCTATTTCTAAGAGTTGATCGAGTTTAGTTCTAGTAGTCAAAGTAAATAAACCATTAAGGTATCCGACTACGTTCGGAACCGTGGTTTTGTAAAGGCGTATAAATGGATAATTTTTATGATATTTAGTGTCACTTAGATTAGAAAATGTATATAAAATTATTTTTAAAATATTATTACAATAAAAAAATTATTTAAGTACAATATTTTGACAAAAAATGAACATAGAATGACCCATTTTCAAAATATTCTCCTTTTGTGAAAAATGCTTTTATTATAATAATATTTTGCCGGTATATATCTCAGACATCTGTACAAAGGCTCAACTCGAATTTTTGAAATATATAACTTAGAAGTGGGTTTATGCATGTCTTGCGACAACAGAGGGGAGAAATTAAAAAAAAATGACAATAACTATTTCAATCGGTTGTAACTCTGAAAATAATGGGAATTTTTTTAAAAAAATAGTTCAGACTCTCTCTGGAGAGAAGTCTTTACTTTATATAAGCAAAATATTATTATTTTAGAAGCATTTTTTATAAAAGGGGAACATTTTGAAAAAAGGTTATTCTAAGTTAATTTTTTGCCAAAATATTGTATTTAAATATTTTTTTTCAAAATGTCCTTAAAACAATTTCATACATGTATTCTAATCTAAGTGACAGTAAATATCATGAAATTTATCCATTTATGCGCTTTTTTAAAATCACGGTTCCGAACGTAGTCGGATACTTTAAGAGTTGATCTTAGTTCTAGTAGTCAACGTAGATAAAAACCATTAATGTTACTCTGTAGAATTTTCAAAACTTGTGGAGACTGTAGTTTAATTGACGAACTAGGCCATCTACTTAAATCTCGAGCGCATTCCTATCGGACGATGCCGAATCTAAATAGAGAGTCAACGAGTTCATATGAAGCAGGGGTACTCAAGCTTTTTCTCTGCTGGGCCGCATACATGTGTCAGCTATTTCACGCGGGTCGCAAACATATGTTATTTATGTCAAGCGGGCCGCACCATGAGGATAAAGGGGGGTTAAAATGTGAAAAATTGATCAAAATATTTTAAACCCTGTTTTGCTTTTTAAAATATTTTTTAGGTTTTTCACTGACACCAAATTAGAAGCCTTTTAGAAACACTCCTTCACAATTTCTGCATCAGTAAATGGTTTTTCATATCCTTACGAATAAAAAAAAAAAAAACTTCATAAAATATCTTTGTTACCACTGTGACATTACTACTAACAAAATAATTTTAAGCTGTCGCAAAGATTATTCTTGAAAGCCTATTTATTACCTCTTAAAAAATATCTTCGAAGCCGCGGTAGCCGAGTGGTATAGGTATCGGACCGTGGCTTGCCTTGTAACGAGTTCGAGCCCGGTACCACTAAAGACTCGTCGTGTAGGGCAGCGATGCACGTTAAATCTGTCGAGAGCTGAAACGTCCTCCCATTGGTGTGGTGTGGTAGTTAGGAGAGGGGGTGTCAGCTCAGGTGTCGTCCACGTCACTTGACCATGGTTCAAAATTACGTGGTCCGTCGCCAAAAGCCCTCGTGTAGCTGAACAGTGCGACGTTAATATTTAATCAATCATATTCAATCAATCAATCGAGGAAAAGTATTATTGAATGATTCCTGCTTATTGGAATTTTTAAATACAGCACTTTCGTAACAAATAAAACAATTACTGATCCATGTCTGTTTTTCACTATAAAATATTCAACCTCACAATCGTCTTGAAACGATATATTTTCTTCGAATATCTTTCACTTGTAAGATATGAAAGATAGTTAAAAATTAGTTTCACACTTAAAACTTTTACTACTCCACTGTTTTCTGTTATCAATAACCGTATCCATTACAAATAGAAAAAAATATCAATTCGCACTCGTACGACATCGACAGCAAAAAGCAAAATTGATGTATTTGATTTCTTGACACCAAACTTTTTTTCTTAAATAAATGAATTTTTCAGAGCAATGGGCACTGAGCGGGTCACATAAAAAGGCTCGGGGGACCGCGGGTTGAGCATTGCTGATATGAAGGAGAGAATGTGCAGCGCTTCTTTTGGTTCAAGGGTCGGAGCACCAAATGGTAGAAGTCTGTCTTGGCTCCAATGCCTGTTGACTTTAGCTGGACACAATTGCAGGGCCTTCACTTCTAGGATGACTTTGCCAGGAGCGAACTTCGCCCATTCTGCCCTGCAACACCCTCCCGATATGATGAGGCAATCTGCAGGAGGGCATGTTTTAAATGTTTCAAAATGACCTGAAATTAATGTTGTAGATTAGATAATTACCAATTGTTTTCAGTAATGCATCATATCGGAATATTCTGGCAAAGGTTCTCGTATATGTAGAATTGAAATGTAAATGACAAATTACAGTTGTCAGTGTTACTCATGATTTATTAAAAATATTTCAAATATCTAGCTTTTAAAAAGTTTTGAAAAATGTTTTTGCATTAAAAATTGTTTTCCTGAAACAAACTAAAAATTTCTCAAGAGCTGTAAAAATGCTCGGAAAACATCCACAAAATTAAAAATTAACGCTGCAAATTTTAAATAAAAACACAAAATCACCAAATAATAGTTTGATGAATGTATATTCATTTAATCCTAGAGCATTAATTAAAATTTACCTTGGAATTAGTTATGCATGTAGTATATTACTTAAGAATGGTATGACAGAAAATCGGATCCTTTATAATTAATTACCTCTCAAATAGGATGCAGAAACAAGGATGTAGCCAAAAAATATGTGAGAGGCTTTCAGTTTTAATGCATAATAATTACATTATTTTAAGAAGATACATTTTTTGATTATATATTTTGATGCAAATTACTTTAATAAATTAAATTACGCTATACTCAATGTCAATGTGGCATTAATATTATGTCTATGTATAACAATTTAGCTGTCACAAATTAGATAGATGATACACTCACTACATTGTAGTTTCGTCTTCTGCTTATTGTAATTACTACATATAATTGCAACTATAAAATCTACAAAGTAATCGTATTATTTTTCTTTTCGTAAATGATACGTAGAATTTCCCCCCAAGAATTTTCAATTTTTTTTTAAAGGAATGGTGCATTTGATCAAAAAGAAACTAATTTATGTGAATTTGTCATTTATTCTATGTGTGCAGATAAAACAAATTTTTTTGCTGTACATGAAGACAGATCCAAGATATGATAATAAAAGTGATGAGAATCAAAGAGCATTGATATATTTATGGAAAATTCTTTATGATATTTAAAATATTTATTCCTCTTTATTTAGACGATATCAGTTTGAATTTACGGATTATCTTACATTATCATCAAACTTCAATTTAAATTGCCTGAGAAAAAGACTTCATGAACCTATTTGAACCAAAAAAAATCGTAAAATCAGTTTCATTCAACGTATCTTTTATTCTTTTGACACTATAATACAGTAAGTTTCTCGGTGAGTATGATCTTAATGCAAACTCCGAGACAGAAACTCAAACACTAGAATTCTTTTTCACAAATTCTGCTTTCTCACCAGTTAAAAAAAATATTAGTTAAATATAATTGCAAAAGTTTTATTTTCACAAATAAGTGTATTATTGTTTTAATTAAGAAATAATTTGTGAGAATTATAAAGCTATTGTAAAAAGGTATTTTAACTGAAGAACAAATAATTAGGATTCTTTTTAGTAAGTACTTGTAAGAAAGGGAAAAAAAGTACAAACCTTTATTATTTAAAATAAAACAAAAACGAGTTGCTAATTAATTAAAAATACTTCTCTTTTATAATCACAAAACCAAGTTAATGGAACCCTGATTAAAATATGGACCAGAAAAATAGTTTAAATTAGTACTCAAACAATAAATTATGTGCCAATATTTTTTAAAAAAATTTTAGACGAAACTGAATTATTAAACGATTTTATTTCAATCGTAGATCAGAAGCTGCAAAACATAATAATCGTAATAATATTTTATTTTATTTTTATATTTTTCAATTCCTGCTATTAGTTCACTCTCTCCTAATATATATATACATTTATTTCTTTATTTATATATATATATATCTTGTTCAAATTTTCAATTGTTAATAAAATACTTTTTATTCATCCATTCAGTTCAAATACATTTTTTAAACGTAGTGGATGCCACTTGATGTTAATGCCGTTTTTTCAAATATTAATTCATTAATAAAATTCTATTTTTTAATTTTAAATTTATTCTGCTTTATTTCTGACAAAGTTCGAAATAGCTGCAACAAATGGCACTAGTAGGTTTTTCTAACGAATTTTTTCTTGGCTACAAATGCATTTTTCTTCAGCCACAAAGTTCAAACACATTTTTTTAAAAACTTATAGTGGAGGACACATGATTTAAAAACAGTTTTTTCAAATATTCATTCACAAATTTAATTAGCTAAAATAAATTTTGTCCTTCTTGACCTACGTAGGAATTGACTTGTTTTTTATATTGCTTGTTATTGTTTCAGATGACTGTAAGTGGGATTAAAATTTTAGTTCCTTCAATTATGCATCAGACTATAAAATAGCATCTAAAATAATAGCAGTAAAAAGTTGAAATTAATTCTCATTGCCATTAAAATCCTTCATTTGTTTTCCGATTAACAATTAATGGATTGAACTTTATTATTAAGAACAATAAACTCTTATGTAAAAATATTTTTTCAAGATACTGGATCAGTAAATCCATGAAAGGAACATTTATTCACTATATATACAATACTCCATTACTTCGCAGTTAAATAACTATCCAAAACCAGTCGAGCACTGCTGTTACATAGAAGGTTGAAAAGAAGCGGATATAATGTTACTGTAGCCAAAAGATGAGATACAAAAGCTGGATTGCAGTTGAACTATTTCCCAATTATAAAGTGATTTACCTGGAAATTCTTTGCAGTCATTCCTCTTCCCCCCTTTTTTGATGGCTTAATTTTCCGCTCCATAATGAGGGCAAAAAATCAATGATACCATTGGTTGTTTGGAAACAAATCCATTTCCGTCCTAGACGACATTGAAAATAGTAATTGTGTTAAATTACACAAAATCATGCTGCGAGAGTACCTGGCGTTGTTAGGATTGATTCACGTGTGCGAGTGCATACTCTCATTTTCATTTATTTTGCGGGGTACCATTAAAAAGCTGAAATTGAAGTTGAGATTAAATGCACAGGAAAAAAAATGTTCTTGAGGAAAAGTAAGAAAATGTTAAGAGAAAAAAAATTATTTTCAATCTCCTTTTTCTTTCATCTAGTAAAAAACTACCAATTCAGCCAGCCCACACTGACAGTATATGATTTTTGAGAAATAGCGTAACTTTCTTTTTTCCTAAAAATAATGATAATGGTTCCATTAAAAATAACAGAAAATAATCTCTCCTCTTAAGAGCTAAGTGTACACACATATATTCTTTCTTTTTTTGCAAAATTCAAATGATTAAAATTTTGATTTTATTTATTGTGAGCTGAGAATTCGTTTTAACAGCTGTGAGATTTATGTTTTTTAAAGTGATTTAAGCATTTATATGTTCAAAGTAAAAGATTTCAAGGTTATTTTTTAAAAATATTTAATAAAAAATTAAATGAAATGTAATAATTAATTAATAATAAATGTTGTGGTTATAATAGTTTATTAAATTAATTATAAATGCAATTTTCTTAGATTTCGTAAAGTCTCTTAGACAAATGTGTTATTGGGATTTAAATACAGTTTTAAAATTATTTTCTTCTGTTAGACCCCTCAAATTCTTTCTGCGTTAAAAATTTTGCTAAATGGCGCCAAAAAAACCTTGTGATTTTAAATACAACCAACTGGCACTAAATCCTACGGACGCAACTTGCATGCATCGGTAGCTAACTTGGTGTTAAGATCCTAAAACTATTTACGCCAAATATTTGTCGTTAAATCAGGAGGTTCCACTAGGATACAAACGTTCCAGAGGTTTGAAGGCTAGTTTGTCAAAGGTATCATCTTATTGGTTACTGTCTCACCCACGATAAAATGAAGCACTTGACAATGGTATTTTTGTCACAATCGAGAAAATATCTTTTGACGGATGAACAGCAAGTAAAAAAAATATTTTTAACGTAATCAAAGTCAGTTTTTCTTTAATCATCCTCAAATACACTTGCAAGTGTTTTAATGCATTCTCTTTTTACATTTTTTTCATCAGGTATCTCTCCAGAATGTTCACATCCGCTATGAAGACAGTGTGTCAACAAGCGGTCCTCTAGCTTGTGGATTGGTGCTTCAAAACCTAACAGCAGTTACTACCAACAGCAAATGGAAGGCCACTCAAATTGATGCCGATGCAAGAAGCCTTTTTAAGGTATGAAATTTCTAATCAACAAAGATATTGTTATTATATAGGGAAATTCATCCCACTTTATGGAATAAAAATAAAATTAATTCAACACATCTTAGAGTTATGGACAAACTTCGTATTCGAATTGGAATATACCAGATTATGCTAAAAGTTTCATCTAACGTTAGAAGGAACAAATGGTTCATGGAACCTTGAATTGTAATTGATCGGGGATATGGTAACATTAAAAAAATCTAATTTAAGTACAATAGCTAGATGAAAATATATTAAGTAAACTGCACTTTTATTCGTTATTCGAAATAATTACTTTTTAAAATACATTTCCTTTTTTTCTTCGAGAAAAGCGAAGAACATTGAACTACTTTTACGATAATCCGCGGACTCCCAAATGTGAAGATTTAATTATATGAATATAACAATGTATGTTAAGCTAATAATGTTTATAGAAGGTGTTAGTATTTAGTGATTAAACATACAGTTTATGCTCTTATGTTAGAATGTGAGCATTTTAAATTTGACTGGGGTTATAAGCTTTAAGCAAAAGGGTACATACGTTGAGAGTCCCTTGAGTAAAATACACCGCTATTGGGCAACGACACACTGCTTCTAAAAAAACTGGACTGCGTTTGCAAGTTTATAAATCTATATAATAAACTTTTTCTTTCAATTTACTGCAAATACATGTCCATCATTTTAATTTGTGTGTGTGTCAGGTCTGGAAAGCTGACCATAAAAAAAATAAATAAAAGTAGAGCGAACACTTTACCACCACGTGGGAACAGAGTGAGTAGGACTTTTTAAAGGCAGAACGGGCTGGTGACTGCTTGTTTTGTCCACGTCTTTTGTTCTATTGGAATGGGTGCCAAATGGCAGTTACAGTGGAGTAAAGTACTATCCATATACTCCCCCATCGCAGGGGTGCAGGACTCTAGGGTATTCAAAGCCCGACTGACTCCAAATTCGTATCCACTGTGAGATTCGGCCTTTAGCCCAAAACCTGACTTTGCAGGAGGAGGGGGAGGGGCTAATTCTCTCTGTTACGCCACAGGGCAGCCATATTAAAAAGGTGCATCGGATCATCAATAAATCGAGTATTATCCAAGATATGACGATTTCAATTATTTAACAGCAGGCTGTCATATATATATATATATATATATATATATATATATATATATATATGAGTAATACTAAGGCTAACATTTCCCAGTATCTTCACTAGTTATACTTGGGTTTTATAGCTTTTTTTTATTTTTATGGATTATATATACACAAACACACTCACACACATACATATATATATATATACTAGCCGTTACCCACCCACTTCACTGGGTATTTCACGATGTTGTATATATGTATACTGTTTACATATACATTAATTATTGATATCTAGCATTAAGAATTCGATTGTATTGAAAAATATATTTATGGTTGTTACACTCTCGCCCCTTGATATAAAAAGAACATAAATTATAATATCTAATTTCTATTTATATCTAAATTAGAAGTAGAAAGATTTTTTTCGCTCACTTAACCTAATAATCAAGTGGATTTCCACCAAAGCAATTTTCAGTTTATCTCTACTCCATAAAATAAACATGCGTGCTAAATTTCAAGTCTAAATCGAACCGAGCAAAAACGGAATTTTTATCATCAATACCTCGTTGACAGCATTCTTAGTGGATTCCAATTCAACAAAAAAGAAGCATGCAAACCAAGTTTTATTATTATAGTCTTAGCAGTTCAAAAACGGGAATTTGATGTATCAATACGCCCCAGTAACTTTCCCCGCTTCCCCCTGGAGTTGATTTCCGTAAAATGCGTTCTTAGTGGAACTCTATTCAACTAAAGAAAAGTGCTTAACAAATTTCAAGTAAATGAGTTAAATTCAAAAACAGGAGATTTTCTATAACACGCCGTAATCCCTCGCAAGCCCACTCCTTTGGGGGTCCGTTTTCGCAAAAATCTTTGTAAAAGGAACTTTATTCCATGAATGGAACATACCTTCTAATTTTCAAGCAGGTGGTTCTATTAGTTGAAAAACGGAAATATATATCTATTACGTCCCTTAACCCCCCTCAGTGACCCTAGGGGATCAATTTTCCCCAAAACTATTTTGTAGTGGATCTCTACACCATGAAAGGAAATCGCTTACCAAATTTTAAGACTGTACGTCTAATAGTTTAAAAATGGAAATAATTATCTATAACGCCCCTTAACCCCCCGCAACGCCACTTAGGAAACGATTTTCATAAAACTCATCTTATGACAGATCTCTACTCAGTGAATGGAATCTGCTTACTCAATTTCAAGATTTGACGTCTAATAGTTTAAAAAAGGAGTTAATTGCCTATAACGCCCCTTAATTCTCCACAACGCCACTTGGGGTCGATTTTCACAAAACCCATTCTGTAGGGGATCTGTACTCTATGAAAGGGATCCGCTTACCAAATTTCAAGACTGTACGTCTAATAGGTTAAAAATGGAAATAATTATGTATAACGCCCCTTATAAGTGCCCTCAACGCCCCTTGGAGGTCGATGTTCGCAAAAATCACTATGTAGGGAATCTCTACTTCATGAAAGAAATCTGTGTACCAAGTTTCACGACTGTACATCTAATAGTTTAGTAATGGAAATAATTATCTATAACGACCCTTAAACCCCCGTAACGCCCCTTGGGGTTCGAACTTTGGAAAATGCATTCTTAGCTGACGTCTACTCCATGAAGGGAACGTACCTACCAAATTTCAAGTCTATAGGTTTAATAGTTCCGGAGATATCGTGATTTGTCAGTGAGTGAGTGAGTCGCTTTTTCTCTTTTATATATATATATATATATATATATATATATATATATATATATATATATATATATATATACACACACATAGATGGATTAAATCATTTTAAATAAAAACGTTAATCAGTTATATTGATGTTTCATTATCAGTGTAAAAACATTAAAGAAACACTTGCAGAAGTAGAAAAATTCTTTTTTTATAAATTGAATTTTTATATATATATATATATATATATATATATATATATATACCATATATATATATATATATATATATATTAATATATATATATATATATATAATATATATAATATATATATATATATATATATATATATATATATATATATATATATATAATATATATATTATATATATATATTATATTATTTATTTATTTATTTATTTTTGTTTGCGTTAGTCTTGATTTTAGATAATTTTTGATTTGAACTTTCGGATCTCAAATATTTTTTGATTTGAACTTTCGGATCAGGAATTTATTTTTTTCTACCTTTACAACTATTTTAAAGATGTTTGCACAATCTTGGAAGTTTGAGGGTTCACTTATATTATGTACTAAATTGTTTTTAAATTTTAATATTGCAATATCTTTCGGAATGTGATGGCGAATAGTTTTATTTTTCAAGTATAATGATTTAATTTTAACTTTTTAATTTTTTTTCTGAAATTGGAAAAAAATTCAATAAATACCAGTTGCAATAGGGGAAGGTTGGCGCCATCAAACTAGTTTAACCCCCACTTATCGGTCCTAAGTCCGAGATTGCACTTGGATATTTTATAAATTTTTATTTTATTTTATAATTTTTTAATTTTGTTTGAAAATGATGGAACATTATCTTTTATATTCGCCATTGATATTCTGAAAATGTTTTTGTATTTTGGGATTCATATATTTCAATTTTTTAAATTGATAATTGTGATTGTTTTTATATATTTAAAATATATATATATATATATATATATATATATATATAATCGCGGTGTGGTTTCTTGTTTATTGGTGCAATTATGAGGATATCGTTAAAACATGTATTGATTAATTATTTATGAATAAAATATAGCTATTTCGTAGATATATTTGAATCAGAAAATATTAAAAATCGACACTTCAAAAGTCTTTGAGAAAAACTAAGACAATGCAACTATTTCTAAATGATGTAATTGCTTACTGTATTTCAATGGCAACGTCCTATGCACGTAAAAATATCTCAAAAGTCACGTTTTCCACCCACAATAATTTATTTATCATTTCTTTATTGTGTTCCATTGCATAATGTTTTTTTTTAGTTATTGTGCTGATTTATTTTTTATGACCATGCAATTGTCGTTTAATGACCCTAAATTCTTACAAGAATAATAAAATCTGTCAGCGCTGAGGAAAAGAACGGAAATTAAGATTTCCTGTTGGAAAATGTAACTCTGAATAACTATTTCCCTTATGAGAGCTTATTTTAGAATTTTTTTAAGGATGTAGAAATATATCAATTATATAGAAATACCATGAAGCTATTCTAGATACCTCAAAAATAGAACTTAATGTTACTACTTCACGGGTTTTGTAATTTATCGATTTATATTTTTAAATATCTTGAAATTTTCAACAAAAAGAATTTTTTTTTTAGCACAGCTTGTCTAATATATGTAAAATTCTACAAAATAAAGGAATGTCAAAGTAAAAGTGAGGTATGATGATCACCTATGATCTTGTTCACAGATCTTAGGTTACCAAAGTGGTTCTAACGGACACCTGGGTATCCATGAAACTGCCAAGGGGGTCCGCGGAAAATTGAAATTAATTTGGAGGTGTACGGCAGTGCTGCTCAAAGTTTCAATGTTCACGACCTAATATTCAATCACAATTTTCATCGCGCCCCCCTCATACAATAACAATGTATTGCAGTGTTCCTCAAACTGTGGGGAGCGCCCCCTTGGGGGCGTGACAACTCTACAAGGGGGGCGCAAGCATATTGAAAAGTTAAAGACAAAAGATTATTTAAAAAAATTATTAATTTAGTGAAAGTAAACTAACAAAATACATTCTGATATAATAAAAAAAAATGAAATGCACATTTACAGTGATATATTACGCTTATAAATGTATCAGTGCTGCACAATGTATCTTATAATTAATTTAACAATACTAAGTTAAGAACAAGTTTAATAATTACCACTGACCCCCATGGGTGGATCATATATAAAACTATATACAAAAATTAACACTTATCTTGATCATTTGTACGGTTTATAATTAACCCCTTAACTGCCGATTAAATGTTACGCAATTCTCTCCCCAAGGTCA
Source organism: Trichonephila clavipes (assembly GCA_019973935.1). Classification (NCBI taxonomy): domain Eukaryota; kingdom Metazoa; phylum Arthropoda; class Arachnida; order Araneae; family Nephilidae; genus Trichonephila; species Trichonephila clavipes. The sequence goes on from BMAU01020473.1 coordinate 848,357, forward strand.
ACCGTTTTCCACGTAGGCGCGCGTACTATGTGATGTATTGGGGTAGGGAGAAAGGAATAAAGAAGTAAATAATCTGAAAGGAATAAAGAATTAAATAATCTGAAATAAGTAAATCCTTCGCAAACATTGTTGTCAAGGGCCTTTTAGTGCATTCCAAAGCCTTCGGAATAATTTTATGGATAGCAGTGCACAGAAGAGATCGTACTTGGGAAAGACGTTTATATACGTCCGGGGATATTAACGCTTTGACTGAGTGAGACGTTTACGTACACCAGTGGTATTTAAGAGGTAAAAATCATATCGTAGTTTTAGAGTCAAAGTACAGTACTATTCAATTCAATACATTGTTATATTGTATGGGGGGCACGATGAAAATTATGATTGAATATTGGGTCGCGAATATTGAAACTTTGAGAAGCACTGATGTATTGAATTCAATAATACTATACTTTGCCTCTAAAACTACGATACGACTTTAACCTCTTAAGTGCCACCGGCGTATACAAACGTCTCGCTCAGTCAAAGCGTTAATTTCCCCGGACGCGTATATGTATACGTCTTCCCGAAGTACGATCTTTTCTGTGCACTACTTTCCATAAAATTATTCCGAAGGTTTTGGAAAGCAATAAAAGGACCTTGACAATGTTTTCAAAGGATATACATATTTTAGATATCATTTTTGCTTCTTTATTTCTCCCCTCCCCAATACATCACATAAACGCACCTACAAGGTAAATGGTTGGCATTGAGAAGCCAATAGCGTAACTTTAATTCGGTGGTTAAGAAATTAATTATAAACCGTACAAATTGTCAATATAAGTGTTAATTTTTGTATGTAATTTTATACATGATAAGCCCATGGGGCTAATGATAATTATTAAACTTGTTCTTAACTTAGTATTGTTAAATTAATTATAAAATACATTCTGTAGCACCTGATACATTTATAAGTGCAAATGTAAAAAAAAACAAATACACATTTATAAGTACAGATGTGTATTTTATTTTTTACTATGTCAGAATATATTTTATTTGTTTTCATTCAGAAAAAAAAAAAAAAATTAAATAATCTTTTGTTTTCGTTTTTTCAATATGCTTGCGCCCCCTCGTAGAGTTATCACTCCCCTCAAGGGGACGCGCCCCACAGTTTGAGAAACACTGGTGTTTTCGGACAACGTAATGTAGTCTGCGAAATGTTTAATATATAGTAAAATACTTGTAATAAATTTCCATTATAAGAATTAAAATAAATTAGAGTAATGTTTTTACGTGTTAAAAAAAATTTAGAGTAAAAATTAAAAATTTTAGAATTAATTTTTTTAGATAAGTACATAAAGTAATTTTTTTAGATAAGTACATAAAGTAATTTTTTTTAGATAAGTACATAAAATAATAGAAATTACAAGCGACACACGGTGTAAGTCGGGCCGATCTCGGGTGTGACCGTCTATGCAGGTTTAAACGGGAACGGAATCGCAATATATATGTAATAACTTGCCTAAAATACGGCAGCATAAAATAGTCATACATCTAATCAACAGTTTAGTTTTGTTTTGTGCGCGATCCTGGTGTATGAAGTGCAAACAACAAATGTTCCTTAGTTTTGAACATAAATCAGAATTGTTCTTTGTATTGTTACGAAGATAACCACCTCATTTAAAAAAAGAGGGTTTTTATATTTTAATGCAAAAGTTTTAATTTGAATAAATATTATTTCAGATATATCGCAAATGTTTTATAAAAAAGAACCATTATTTTTAATCTCAACATTTACCATCAAAGTTATATTTATAGTTTTCGTATTATATAATGAAATAGAATGACTTCACTTGGGGGTTCATGGCTTTATGTTTCCCGTCACTCAGCTGAAAATTCGGCTTCTTTTTGTGGACAGGATAACCGTGTTCCTATGCACAACATCATTCTTAAAGTATTGCGAGGTCTTGTCTTTGGTCATCGACCCGGCAACCTTTAACTCAATGAGAACCCCCTAATCCACCCATGATCCGGATTTAACTTGAGGATAAACAGGACGACCGCTACCATCCTGAGACCTTAGAGAGGGCAAAGAAAAGTTCGTTGGAAACCTTCGAACAGGAAAGACGTAATCTCCTTCCTCACAAACAACAGATTTATAATGAACTAACCAGCCTTTTAACAATTTCAATTTATATACTGTAAGTTATAGCTGTGACGCAAATAAATAAATAAATTTCAATATGAATAAATTTAAATTAAATATTTCAATCTACCATTATTTTTCTCAAACGTCACAATGGCCAAGTTTTTGATGTAAAGAAAAAGAATTTGTAGGCGCGCGCAATAAGTTTCAGACTTACTGACTTAGAATACGTCAGTTATAAGCATTATTTAAAACTAATTTTCTGTTGTTGTATACAATGAAAAGAAATCCTAAGGTTTATTTTTTGCTTTCTCTGTAACCCCTTTTTTAAAAATTAAAATTCTTACTTACAAAATAACTTCCTTAAACTCATTCGTGACTTTTGTATTATAGAATTAAAGTTTGTACATAGTGTGAATTAAAAAAAGAATAATAAATATTCTTTTTCAAATTTTTCTGTTGTACTTATCCGAATATTTCCGCCTTAGTATGTTATAAAAACTAACACAAGAATTAAGTAGTTATACAATCTTTTTATGTTTATAATTTTGATTCAAAGAGAGGGGAATTTCGAAACTTTCAAGTTTTTTTTTCTCTATATATTGTTCTGAAAGTGAAGAAAGTGTTTATTTGTGGATCATTGTGCAAGATATGCTGTTTTTACAGCATTATTTTTTTAACAAGCAGTCTTTCATTTTGTAATTATATGTAATCCTATAACTTTGCAGCTGCGCGTGTCCGGTTAGGATAACGGATATCTTTCCCCGTGTTTAAAAAAGGGTTATGTCAATAAATATGTTGAATAAAGTAAGAAAAATAAACATCTGCTGTCTAAAACAAGAGATAAGATCAACAGCGAGCAAAGTCAGATTACCGTGTAAATATTTGAAACTCTTAAATGACTCTTCAGATACTTGCAAAGATTGCACGCAAAAGAAAGAAATAATTACACTCAGAGATGTAAAGTGAAATATATGAACTAAAATAACAACTGGAAATTAATGGTAATAAATTCACTTATGAGTGTTTAGGGGAATATTTAAATTAAGAAATTAAAAAACTATTTTTTATTGTTGAGGTTTACTCATTTTAAAGAATGTTATATGACGCAAATGATACTTTTAAAAACTATTTAAGTGGCTCTATAAGTGAAAGTCAGTAATAGGTTACATATATGCAAATAAAATCCCTAAAAAAGGAATTTTAAGTGCATCTTCCCTATCCGCTGAGGAAATTCAAACTTTTAAAAAGGAGAAGTAAATGATCATTTCGTTTTGGACTGCAGCAATTCATGAAATAAAAATAAATTGGAATAAAAGTTGTCATTACCACACACAGTCTTAAACGCGTAACTTAACTGCTTCTCTTTTGACTGTTTTCATTTTTCCAGTGGATAGGGAATAGACACTTTAAATCCCTTTACCAAGAATCTGTGCCACATTCATTGCCTGATAGAGTGAATGCAATAATTCGAAGGATTAAAGGGATTTACCCATGTGAAGGCCTGTTTTTTTAAGCATTCTTAGGGAATTTCTTTTACCAGTAGAAAGATAGAACTTTAAGTTTTTTATCATTTATTTATATGTGTTTTTAGAGTATGTATAGAAAAGTTTAGCGAAAAATATCCAATAGAACGTGAGTTATAGCGCTCTGAACACGTACGCTTCTAAAAAATGGACGTTCACTTCCTCCACGATTGCGGCTGATTGGCTTATTAACGGTGTTTTAATCTATTATCTTAAATGCATAGAATGGACTATACCAGTGCTTCTCAAACTTAACTTATTTGCGACCCAGTATTCAATCCTAATTTTCATCGCGTCCCTTTCTATACAATTTTAATCTATTGAAATCAATTATACTATGCTTCGACAATAATTCTAGAATACGATTAAAACCTTTTAAATGCCACCGGCGAATACAAACGTCTCACTCAGCCAAAGCATTACTTTCCTCGAACGTATATATACTTCTTTCCAATGTACAATCTTTTCTGTACATGGTTGTTCATAAAATTATTTCAAAGGCTGTGGAATGCAATAAAAGGAACTTGACAGTTACTTGATTAATTATAAACCGAACAAATTATCAAGATAAGTGTTAATTTTTGGATATAATTTTACATATGACAAGACCATGGGGCCACTGGTTATTATTAAAAACTTGTTCTTAACTTAGCATTGTTAAATTAATTATCAAATACGTTGTGTAGTATTGATACATTTATAAGTATATTATATCAGTGTACATGTGTATTTTATTTTTTATTTTGTCAGAATGTATTTTGCTTACTATCAGTAAATTAGTAATTTTTTTAAATAATCTTTTTTTTTACTTTTCAATATGCTCGCGCCCCCCTCATAGAGTTATCATGCCCCTCAAGGGGGGGCGCGCCCCACAGTCTGAGAAACACTGGACTATACTCAATTGAAAATATCAAAAATTGGATTTTTGGTGATAAAAAGTTTCGAATTTCACGGGGTTTTTTTTGTAATGTCTTTGTTATAAAAAATAGAAATATTTTGAATTTTGGAGTGATTGTAGTTCCTTTGGTGCGTATATATGTGCTGTTCCTTATAAATTTGAAGTCATTCGGTCAACCCGTTCTTGAGATATGATCCAGGAAAGTTTGAAAAACACAGTTTTTAGAAAAACGCGTTTTATAAGTTTCAAGTCCCATTGATCTTAACTTAGAGCTACGAACAGTTGCTCTTCTAAAACCCGCTTCTTCATAGCTATTTCGAATTTTAAAAAAAGTCACTTTACCGCCGTTTTATAGACATGCTAAGGAGGCAATTTATGAAAAAAATTTTTTTTTTGATTTGTTGAAACTATTTCATGGGTGAACCCCCTTAAGTAGAATGGTATGAAAATAGGGGGACACAAATACAGAAGGAATGTAAGAATAAATAATTTTATATCTGAAACAAACTAAGCAATTGTGATCAAATATAATGGATAGCCAATACGAAGTAGGAACACGTCTTGAGTGGATACAAACAGAGAACTTTTTGAGGCATAGATGTAATAAGCTTGGGGATGGTTGGACCACCATATATATTTCGACCAAACTCCACAATTTTTCTTTAATGGGATTTTTTAACAGAGCAAGTAAATGACGGCCAACAACGTATCACGCCTGCTAGATGGGTGAGAGTCTGGTGAGATTGCTAACAAAGGAAGACATGTGTGTACTCTGCAGTATTCGTCTGTGAGTAACTGCCAGATCTCTAGTTGGAAACACTAATTTGCAATAACTGGATAAAAGAAATGTATCCAAATGCAGAATTTCATTTGCATATCCCTGTGCCATTTTCGAATCTCGGATGAGAGGGACCCACTCGCCATGGCGGGGGTACCGTAAGTCATGATGCCGCGTTATTCCGTTACTGTTAAACAGAATTCTGATTGTCGCTGAATATTACGCATTTTGCAATCCAGTCGTTCTAGTAGCTGACCTGACATCATCGCAATCTTTCCCGCCAGTGTCAGTATGCCACTGGACAGCACGTGTACATAGCAACATGATTGCTTTCTGAACTCGATAAATTCTTTGAAAATCGTTCTTACGAATATTGGAGCTTGTAATACATCGTGAATATCCTGAAAAAAGTTGACATGCTTGGATTATGGAGCATCACTGCATGCTGTGGGGGCTTCAACCTAAGCCTTCTGGCATCTCCCTACTAGCATTAATACCCCTAGCCTGATTAACATTTCTTGCTTCATACCACTTTCCCCAGATCCTTCAAATGGTAAATGCATGTAGGTTCGCCAGGGGGCGTCTTAAGACTTCTTAAGGCCCTGTGCCCCCACACAAATGTAGGTCCCACCTATGACTCATAAAAATAGGTAGTACATAGCATACGTTGTAAAATACTGGTACAAACAATAATCCAAAACAAATAAATCTGCATGACTAACAATCGCACAAACCTACTCGACCAACTGCCGCTTTTTGACTGAATGAGTAATGATATTATATGGTGGTAGGCATACTCCTGTGTGTGTACATGGACGACGGTCATCACATGTAGCCAGTTGGCATATCGTTCGAAGTTCCCTGTTTTCGAATACAATCAGAAATAATATTTACTGTTGAAATTATTCGAATTATTATCTTATAAAGAACGAGAACGAGACTAGGCCCTCATTGTGCGCGAGGTCCTGGGCCTGCGCCTAGTTGGCCTATGCCTTAAGACGTCCCTGAGGTAGGCCTGTACCAATTGCGATACTACGAAAGAATCGAACAGCCGTTCATAGACTTAAAACACAACCCTTCGTGTCCGGTTGTCGAAACTAGACGTATTGTCAATTATGCATCCTTTCAACTACACGTGTCTTTTGAGTCGAAAAAGAAAACAAGTGTTTTTTCCGGCGACAGAGAGTAGCTGTTGTTGACTCATCTGGATTTTCCGTCCTTTTTATCTCGCCAACCAATCAAGTGAGAAACTTGCATTTCAGATCATGTTCACAAATCGTTCATCTGCACATTTATGTATTTAAAATGATCATAAAACCAAGTTTTCGAAATATTGAATTTTCCCTGTTAGGTAGAGAAAAAACGCATGCAATGCTTTTGAAGGGTTTAATGGCCTTATAAATGGATAATATTGTGAAATAAACTCTGATCAGAAATGTTTAAATATTTAAATTTTTTCACTCGCGGTTCACGATTTTAAGCAAAACATAGAAAATGACGAGATTCGCTGGATACATAATTGAAGTAAAAGCGTTCTATCAAATCTTTCAGTTCACTGTAAATCGTATCAAACATGATTGTTTTTAAGTGAGTAAATTCATTTCAATAAATTTTTCTCTGTTAATTAATGGAAAAGAAATAATTTATGATTTTTGAATATTGTAAGATGTTTATTATTCATACTATTTTTTTTAATGATTTAATTTGATTTATAATTCTATAAGGTAAAAATATGTGTTCCAAACATAATTTTGCAAAAAAAAGAGAAATATTATCTTAACACAATTAAAAATTAATTTTGTTGTTGAAACATTCATCTACATACAAAAGAAAAAGAGATAAAAATGTTATTTTTATTCCTGAGAGAAATAAATTAAGGTATCCGACTACGTTCGGAACCGTGATTTTAAAAAAGCGCATAAATGAATAATTTTCATGATATTTAGTGTCACTCAGATTAGAATACATGCATAAAATTGTTTTAAGGACATTTTGACAAAAAAAATTATTTAAATATAATATTTTGGCAAAAAATTAAAGAATAATCTTTTTTTTCCAAATGTTCTCCTTTTGTGAAAAATGGTTTTATTAGAATAATATTTTGCCTGTATATAGCTCAGACCTCTCTACAGAGGCTCAACTAGAAATTTTGAAAAATTCACATTATTTTCAGAGTTACCACCAATTGAAACCATTTTTGGCGTTTTTTTCTTAAAATTGCTCCCCTCTGTTGTCATAAAATATGAATAAACCCACGTCTAAGTTATATATTTCAAAAACTTTAGTTGAGCCTCTGTAGAAAGGTCTGAGCTATATACAGGAAAAACGTTATTATAATAGAAGTATTTTTCACAAAAGGAGAACATTTGGAAAAAAAGATTATTCTAAGTTAATTTTTTTTGCCAAAAAATTGTATTTAAATAATTTTTTTTGTCAAAATGTCCTTAAAACAATTTTGTGCATATATTCTTATCTAAGCGACACAAAATATCGTGAGAATTATCCATTTATGCGCTTTTGCAAAATCACGGTTCCGAACGTAGTCGGATACCTTAAGGAAAATATTGATATATATATATATATATATATATATATATATATATATATATATGTGTGTGTGTGTGTGTGTGTGTGTGTGATGAATCCCCAGCCCTTCAAGTGTCAGTTAGGGTAAACTTCCTACCAGAACAACTCTACCCACCTCCTGCATAAGGACTTCGACGGACTTACGAAAAACCACGTGAACGAACGACGCACTTGCTCCCGATCGACCCTGAAATAAGACTTGGAGCAGTAGCACACACAGAAGTTTTCCAAGGGGGGGAGCGGGGGGTCCAGTTTCGAAAGTCCACCATTCTTGTATCATGCTCCTTTTGATTTTGTCTATTTGGGGGAACAAAAAACAGTAAAAAACTAATTAATGAAGAAATAGTTTGTATTAATTAATAAAATTAATCATTAAAAAACAAATATTTAATTAAATTTTACGTATTATATACTTAAAATTATAATCAATCGGGAAAAAAAATCAAAGGCTTTGGGGGGGGGTCCGGACCCTAGAACACCCACCTTGTGTGCGCCACTGGCTTGGAGTACAGAGGGCTTTGCTGATTATTGAAATAAAATATAATATGATAAGCGGCTGCACGTTGAATTTCTCCTGTCAATCTAAGAATTAATCCAATCCATGATATATATATATATATATATATATATATATATATATATATATATATATATATATATATATATATATATATATATATATATATATATATATATATATGAACAAAGTATTTAATAGTTATAAATACTTTCAAAAAGGATATCTTTAGAAACTTACGTGTAAATATTTTTAATAAAACTGTATATATATATATAATTAAGTGTTGCCAAATAAATATCAAATAAATTTGTTGTCTGCTGACTATCGCCAGCCAATAGCCTGATGCGAGACATTATTACTTAACTACTCTAATTTAGAAATATATTTTATCGAAATCATCCCTTTTAATAACAATCAATTAAATAATTGATTAAATATTTTTTTATCTATGGAATTGAAAAAAAAATTCTATTCGAATCGTGTAAAATATAAGTGTATAAAAGCAATTATATATGTTTTTTAAAGTAACAGGTTACTAATAATTGTGTGTGATGATGCATGTCTGTTCCTAAAAACCTAATACATTTATGCTTTTTAAGAGAGAGTTCTCGAATTTTGTTTAAAGAAACTATAAGTTGTTTACAACAAAATATAAACACAGCAAGTGCCCTTTGACCTACACATAGAATGAGACAAAGCTCTATGCCATACATTACGTGCCACTTGAGGAAATAAATTTTTTTTTTTACTGAACAGTAATTAATTTCATCTTGAAAATATATACTTGAAAAAAGTATATAATATATTTTTTAAGAAACTGTGATATATTAAATTAAAAATTTCTCTCATCTGATCAACGCAGTTAAACTTAAAGGTAAGTTTAATCAAAATACTTTTAAAAGGACATCAGTTGTAAAATAGATATCTTTTAAAAATAATCCTATTTAATTAATAAATAAAAATCGCAAACCCCTTTTTAATCCAGTAGGATCATTAATCAAATACTTATTTTAATTAATCCATTTTCCTCCTTTTCTGCTTTTCTTTTACGTGATATTCTGGTCTTACTGAGTAAACAGTTAATCTGTTATCATTGGGTTTCCGGTCTTTGAATAATAGAGGTTGCCAGCGCATCCGCTGCTTTGTACAATGAAGAAAGATAATACGTATATATAAAAGTAATACTGCGAAGTTTAAGAGGATGTTATCCAAATGATTCAAAGAGATGATATTGTAAAAAAAATGTGAAAAATTTATTCTGGATATTTTTGAAATAAAGTTGTGCCTTCTTATTTACCACAATAAGATTAGTACTTTAATAATAAATATAGTTATTTGTATTTCACTAGAATGAAAAAAAGGCAACAATAAGGTACGAAAAAAGTGTGAATTGGATATATTTTTGCTTCATTTTGATTGATATTGAATTGCAATTTCTCTTATTGCATATTATTTTTATATCAGAGAATTTAAAAGACGAAGCATATTTAGATGTGGCTACAAATGGGAACAAGTAATAAAAAAAACTGTTTTTAAGTCAATTCCTACTTAGGTGAACAAAGAAAATTTTTATTTTAGTTACTATTTATTAATTAGTTACAATTAATATAAATACGTATATACATATGACAGAATCACAATTTGCATTTTGGTTAAATGTTAACGTTGCTACTTTAGAAATAGGGAAACATAAAACAAAATATAACGAAAATAAAGGCGTAATTTCTAATTTAAAAAATTCTTTATTTTAATAAAGACCATATGAATTTTTAATTAGACATGTTTTAAAGAATTATATATATGTTTATTTTGAATTTATAGAAGAGGCAGGTTATGCTCATATTTGTGGAATACATTGAATTAATATAGTATTAATTGAGAACTGTGTGTGTGTAAAGTTGTAATTATTTTCTGTCTAAAATAAATCACTCAACAATCAGTTTTAAGTTATTTAAAATTGTATTCCATGATTGTATCGTTATTTTTTTTTGGTTTGCTTTTGTCATGCACTTTGAGCAATCAGAAATTTTGAAGCAACGTCAAAGTTTGTAAATAATAATCGTTTACCAATGGATTTTAAAGTCTTCAAAAAAAGTACAGTAAATTATTCTATATAAAAATTTTGACGGAAAATTTACGAATTTTATGGCAGGGAAACACAGCATCCTTTGATTTGTACAATTTAGCTATCAATCGAACCAACTGACATATTTATAACCAGATAGGTTAAATGCGTCGTTTATAGGGATTCGTTTTTGTAAATGTACTTAACGTTTCTTAGATGAGAAATCCCAACCCCTGAACCACGGATCAATACCAGTCCGTGGATCAAGTAATACTAGGCCCCTAAGGAACATTTAATTATTCATTTTCTTTTGCTGTGATGTATTTCTCTCGAGTTTGTGCAATTTTTTATGGAAATTAGTTTATATCCCATATTAAATCACTTTATTTTCCTTTTTTGGTATAAGTACATCTTATTTTGGCATGTTTAAGTACAATTAAATTAAAATTATTAAATTAAAACAGCCCAAAACAAAAAAAAAAAAGTCAAGCCTCTCCCCCCCCATCAGCAGACCGTGGTAAAATTATCAAACGTTGACCGGTCCGCGACGATTAAAATGTTGGGGAACACTGCTTTAGACAATTACTAAAGGATTAAAGTTAAAGAAACTTTAAACTTCCTTTTTTATCAGAAATTTTATGATGAATGTATTCAAATTTTTTATATTATTTTTATTCAAATCCTTTTTTTCTGTAATTGAATGTTTTTATATAGTATTTATGTTGGATATAAAATCAAAATGTGTTGAATTAGAAGAATCTTGTCCTTATGAACAAGACATTCAACAACATTCAATTAAATAACAAATTCTTTTTATTTAGAATAAAAATAACCACTAAGTGAAATGCATTCTCTTCATTGGTGTATTCCTTTTAATTAAGAAACAGCTTCTAGTCTTGCTTACTTTGAAAGAAAATAAAAGAAGATATGCATGCAATAAATTAATCCTTCATAAAGAAAAGGTGTGTGTTCTATCTCAAAAGAAAACTGAAGTCCATATCTACAACACCTGTTGGTCCACATAAAGCGAGTGTCCTCCCAGGTTACTCGGTGATGACAGGTCAATTAAAATCGAACGCAATAAATCTCTTAGATATTTTCTACGATTTATTTATCTTCTAAATTGACCTGAGCGGTTTTATTTCTTTTGAGGCCTGTGATATTTTATGGCCAAAGAAGACATGCTGCGGCAGAACAAAAAATGGGCTTGGTAGCTTTTCAAGTGTAATTGAGTGTGCAATCAAAATAGAGATAAATAATTCTTTTAAATTTTTATTATGTTTCTCAATTTAGTCTCTTCATATAGTTATTATATTATTCTCTAAAAATGTTATAAGTACTTTTATACACATTGTATCTAAGTTTAATACCAACAAAAGAACTTTGTTTTGCACTAAAAGTTTTTTGGTGTTTTAATTAGTATTTTAATTTGAAATTTGTCTCTTTACACTTTAGCATACTTCCGAAATAATTTAAACTATGACAGATGTCCTTTATAAATAATAACATGCTAAACAGGTAAATAGAAATGAAAGAATGAAAATATAGTAGTAACAGTAGTAGTAAAGTAATAACAGTAGTATGTTTCAGCTATGGGAACTATGAGTGAAATAATCTGAAATAGATAAAAGAAAAACATATATCATAAACCATTTCCCTAAAATATTATCATAAATAACATATATTAGGAAGCCTCCAACTGGAAAAAAATAAAATTAGTACAAACTAAAATTTTAAAAAATAGATAAAATAAGTCTACATTGTAATAGGGTTATCAAAAAAAGAAAACTTAAGCTCTAATTTTGAAGGAAATTTTTAAGTATAAAAAATGTAAACATGAATAAAATAAACAAATAAATATGAAGTAACCTAGAATATAGTAGAAATTATAACATTAATTAAATTACATCTTTTTTTTGAAATTACGTAAAAGGATAAAATACGTTGAATGTAAAAATGGTTTGGAATAATCATATGGCCAAGGAAAACAAATACGACTGTTGCCAAAACAACTAACTAAAAACCCAGTTGTCGAATAAAAAAAATAGAAAAATCGTTTAAAAATTTACTTTTAAAAAATCTAAAGCGAATTTCGAAAAAACCTCCTCGTTGTGCACATCATCAGGACCTAGAATAATTATGTGCCAAGTTTCATACTTCTGGGTTGCTTAGTTTGGGCTGTAGAGGTGAAACACACACGATTAATCTTTACTTTATTAATATAGATAAAATCACAGTAAAAGAAGGAAGCAATTTTTCTTTACTGATAATGTTCTATATTGTTCACTCACTGCGTAGTTCTCAACTTAAAATATTTTATGGCTACGTCGCTTTCAGTGAATGGAATTAACACACCATAGATTTTTAAATCCTTTATCTTATACTTTGAGTTGTTTTTACAGCATGTGTCAAAATTTACACATAGATTCCAATAAGATTTGGTACTCAATTATTGTAGAGTTTTTATTATAGAATGCGATTCATAAATAATGTATCGATAGGCAAGAGCATACTTATTAACAAAGTAATGATTTAAAACACATACCTGTGCTAAAACACCAAAGAGCATTAAATCAGATATTGATATACTAATTTATTCAATGATGTCGTATTAAGTTTTCCTTAAAGTTTCAAACTTTTTTAGTACATGTTCCTTGGTGGGATGCTACTTCGCTGTAGAATCGTACCTTTTAGTAAAACAATTACATAGTCAGAATTTAAAACGAAATCAAATTAAGAAACATTTACTTCTTCTAATGTTATCGATAAATCAAAATGTGTAAGTGTTTATGTTTGTGTATCTTGGCTTTCCTAATATTTTTTTTTACAATTTATGAAATTTTTGAGGAATGATTGAATTAATTGTTTAAGTTATGAAATTCTGGTTTTATTCTTATTGGGCAAAATTTTGAGATTTCTAAAAATGTGCTTAAAACTTTAATAAAGTTAGAACAGATTAAAATATTTATAATATTACCTATATTATTACATGTAAATGTAATTTTCTAGTCTATTTTTATTGAGCAACGTTTTCAAATTCTTAGATGTGCTTAAAATTTTAATAAAGTTAGAAGAGACTAAATAACTTATAATTATTGCATGCACTACTAGTGTAAATGTAATTTCGTAGCGATGCATATAACATTTTCTTCTTTTAATATTGACTAAAGATAAAATGTTTTTAATTTTTAAAAGGGGTCTCAGGGGTGTTAATTTTGTCTCTATTCACCCAAACAAGTATAATTCTTTAAAATTTAAATTAAAATGTTTCGAATCTCTTACATATTATTTACAAAGGATTATGGTTTCAAAAAAGTACAAAATGTTTGAAATATAATAATAATTTTAAAAATTATAAGCATATGAAAATAAGAAATAATTTTATAATAAATATTAAGTAATTTATGCGTTGCACACGCTATTTTATAAAATAATAGCCATTGATGTATAAAAATTTGTAGAATTATAAACTATATCATACTCTTTAAACCCTACTAATTTAAGAATAATATATCTTTTATATTTTACATTACTTAAAAAATATTAAAATTAAAAAAAATTTAACTTTTTTATTTTTAAAAAAATATAATTTATTATTATATTTATATAAAAATTCTACAGTGTAATAAGGATACACTTAACCTTATAAATCATTTTATTGCTAGTAATTAAAGCTATTATTTTAGAAAATAGCGTGCGCAACGCAAGAACTAGTTAATATTTATTGCAAAATTACTTCTTATTTTTATAAGCTTATAGTTTTTAAAATTATGATTATATTTCAAACATTTTGTGCTTTTTCAAATCTATAATCCTTTGTAAATAATGTGTAAAAGGCTCTAATTATTTAAGTTACATTTAAAAGAATTATACCTTTTAGAAAAATGTGTATATTTTCACCTCTCGAGACAAAATTAACACCCCTGAGACCTTAAATAAAAAAAAACTAGTTTAAAAATTTTAAAATTAAAAACAAATTACGTTGATATATGTATGATATTTTTGGAATACCACATTAAAGAAAATAATATTGTAAGTGAACATTAAAAACGTATTTAATATAAATTAAAATAGTGCATTGTGTAATTTAAATGAAGACTTTTGATTACTATTTTTTTTGTTTACTGTTGCAATAGATTGCTGCCATGTCGATACACTCAATTGTCAAAACGAATTCAATCACGAATCAGTTTAATTCCAGTTCAATAACTTCTTAGCACGTTGCTTGTGTAGGTGTAATGAATAAGAAACTCGGTAAACATCTGAGGAACAAAGGAATCGCTTGGAAACCTATACTTTTATTTTCATCATTAAGGTATCCGACTACGTTCGTAACCATGATTTTAAAAAAGCGCATAAATGGATAATTTTCATAATATTTAGTGTTACTCAGATTAGAATACATGCATAAAATTGTTTTATGGACATTTTGATAAAAAAATTATTTAAATATAATATTTGGCAAAAAATTAACTTAGAATAATCTTTTTCCCAAATGTTCTCCCTTTGTGAAAAATGGTTCTATTATAATAATATTTTGCCTGTATATAGCTCAGACCTCTCTACAGAGGCTCAACTAGAATTTTTGAAAAATTCACATTATTTTCAGAGTTACCACCAATTGAAATAATTATTGGCGGTTTTTTTAAATTGCATCCCTCTGTTGTCGTAAAATATGAATAAACCCACTTCTAAGTTATATATTTCAAAAATTCTAGTTGAGCCTCTGTAGAGAGGTCTGAGCTATATACAGGCAAAATATTATTCTAATAAAACCATTTTTCACAAAAGGAGAACATTTGGAAAAAAAAGATTATTCTTTAATTTTTTTGCCAAAATATTGTATTTAAATAATTTTTTTTTGTCAAAATGTCCTTAAAACAATTTTATGCATATATTATAATCTAAGTGACACTAAATATCATGAAAATCATCCATTTATGCGCTTTTGAAAATCACGGTACCGAACGTAGTTGGATACCTTAAGATGTGAATAAATTTTTTAAAAAAAGAACGAATTTTCTTCCTACAGAATAAGTTTCAATAACGCATTTACAAGGCAGGAGCTTCAAGAGTTTTAATTTTTTTCGGTTATAAACTCAAGTAACTTAAAATACTAACCCCCCCTAAATTACAATTAACTCTCTATATATTTTATATATATTTCAAACCTAATCCCTGGTACTTATTTGATTAATTCTTAATTTATTTTGCGAATACTTTTCAGTCTAGATATCGGAGAGGAATTTTATAAACACTTTATTTAGAAGATATATTGAATCTTATATCTCTTTATTTTTCTTACAGCTTCTGAAAGTTGAATCTCTATCGCTATACTGGAACCCCAAATGTCCCACGAACACCTTAGTAAAAGCACAGCTAAATTCAGAAGGATGGAAGGTATGCTTCGAATACGTTTTCTGAGTATTTTCGAATATTATGCTTGGATCTCAAAGGTCTTCAAAATCTTATTGTGGCAATCAGACTAAATTTCTTATAATAGTATATAAAATATTGTAGTGTTATACGAATTTGGTTTGTTATGATATGTATTTTTCTACATTATTTTATTACTTGGTATTGAGAAAATATAGATCTGCTATTTGGGAGTGTCACACACAAAGACGAAATTTCACTTCAAAAAGATAAAAATATTCACTGGGAAAGTTATTTTTTCTTTCCCTCAAAATTATTCAAAGAATAGTCTAGGATAGGTTATTCCATGTTGATAAAATTAATTTCATTATTCATTTCATCAGCATGGTATAAAAGGAGGATAAAGAGCATGCCGGGGCATATAAGGTACTATATCTTTTGCAATATCTCAGAGAAATAACAAGAAACAGCATTATATACAGGGTGTATAATTGCTACATTGTGCAAAAGATGCTTTAAACTTATTCCATAAACTAGTAATGTGTCAAAAAATTTTTTTATAAAAATTATCATCATCGCGTTGTGAATATTGATATTACATTTTTATAAACAATGTTTATAAAAACATTTTGTTTTTGTTTTTGAATTTAATGTTCATTGAAATTTTGTAAGCTGAATTTTTCTGTAAAACAATTATTAACTCAATTCAATATTTGATTTCTCAATCCTCATTATTATTTTTTTAAATTTCTGAGAGTAGATAGAATTATTTAACTTTCTCAGCCAAAGTTTTAAGAACCGAATACCTAAAAAGTTGCTTCTTTTATTCTCTTTAAAGAAATTTAAAATAAATATATAAAAATATGGTATGATCAAATATTTGCGTCATATAAATTCAAAAAGTATCTAAAATTACGTTGACAATGTAATTCGACATTTGATTTGTCACTTTATGAAAAATTATCTAATTCACTTTGTTATTAAAGTAATGATTAACTTTGCATTGCTTACTTATTAATTTTTACTTTATTAATTGCTTTATTTCCTGTACAAAAACTATTTAAAGTTCTAAAGAATTTTTTATTTTTAAAATGCAATGTATCTCGAAGGGGTAAATTGTATTGTATTTTGCATAAATAATGTTTGCATGTTTTATGTAAGTTTCAATTATTCATTAATATGTTAACTATATTGGTATCGAAACATGAATAACATTGTTATAACATTATATAGTAAATATATGAATATCATAACATTTGTTCTAGTGTGACTACTCCATATAACCATTTATGAGAAAATTTAATTCTGTTTTTGCTTTTTTGCATACGCTTTTTTTATGGAATACGTGTAAAACAATACGTGTAAAATATATCGCATCAATGAAACAGTAGAGGATTAACACCAGTGTAAAGAAATGAGCACAAATAATACAGTAAAACTCGAGTTTTCATGTAAGGATCTTTAACTACTTTATTTCATAAACATTGTACATGTATCTCGCAAAGTGTATGTATTATAATTTAAAAGGGAAAAAAGACGTGTCACAAATTCGTGAACACAGAAATAAGGCGAAATAATAATATGAATTACACATAGAAAGAAAGATTTTGCTAGTTGTTTCTTTCAGGCAATAAGCGCATACATAGCGTAATATTACTACTATCACTAGAAATAACTTATTGTTTTAGTGCTTCATTGGTGAAATTCTTTCTGTATTCTTTTGAACAAAATTAGGCCATGACTCCTGTGGTGCTGATGTTTCAGAGGAATTTAGAATGAATTCAGTAATTAATCGTTGTGTTTATGTTTTGGTTAGATCGTTATATGTGCTGGCTTAAGCACCAGTTTAATATTTCGTCGTCGTATATCGTTCTTAGTTTTATTCTTTCAAGCATCTTAATCTTCTTGTTGGGTATCGTAAGCTTGACACCTTGATACACGCAAAGAATACAAAATTCTTTATTGAGATTGTATAAAATTGATGAATTCTCAGAAATGGATATCATTTTACATTCCTTGCAGTTATAAAAATGAAAACAAAGCGAAATTTTCTTCTTAGAATTTGAGTGATCGTGTTAAATCAAAATAAGTCATGTAAAAAGAGAATTATTATTATTATTTTTCTTATTTGTGTAAAAAAAGTTCAATTAAAAGCAGAGAATTGGGTGTTTATATTTATTCTCAAACGTAAATAATATTTTTCTTCTGCATTCCAATTTTTATCGGTACCTAGCAATTACACTTACTTTCTTTAGGGTATTAGATTTCTTTTTGAAATCTTAGCTTTGTTTCATATACGAGTGCATAAGTGAAGAATTCTTGCAATAATAATTGCTTTTGGTCATATTTATAATTTATTCAATTCCTATTATTAGCTCACGAGCTCTATACATTTATTTATTTGTTTATTTATTCATTTATCTTGGTGGAATTTACAATCGTTAATAAAAAACATTTTAAAGCGCTCAATTGAGCTGAAATTTTATATACATGATTATTTTGGATGACGATACAGTAATTTAATTTTTATTAATAAAAATTATTTGATTAAAACTAATTATTCAACGAATTACAAATACAGCCACGTTGGCATCATTTTTGGTGACTTAGTGACCCTTTTGGCGACTTGTGTCAAAACTTGAAAAGGGTTTTTTTTTCTCACGTTTTAAAACATTCAGTTGAACTGAAATTTTATATACACAATTGTTTTGGATGACAATACGATGATAATTAATAAAAATGAATTACCACTTAATGTTGTGATTCTGTCATATTTATAAACATATTTATATTAATTGTAACTCTTTAATAAAAAGTAGCTAAAATAAAAATTTTCTTTGTTGATCTAAGGAGGAATTGACTTAAAGTTTTTTTATATTACTTGTTTTTATAGACACTTCTACGAAAGGGTCTGGCCACATTTAGCATCAATGGAGAAGATTTTGATTTCAGTAAGTGTTTAAATTATAGTATTTGTTAACACAGGTTCACGAGTTTATAAATCATTTTAGAATTTTTTCTCTCTCTCTCTCATATTTACTTATAAGTATAACTCTGGAAATATTGTATTATTTT
The DNA here is from genome assembly GCA_019973935.1 of Trichonephila clavipes. Lineage (NCBI taxonomy): Eukaryota > Metazoa > Arthropoda > Arachnida > Araneae > Nephilidae > Trichonephila > Trichonephila clavipes. Next base: position 867,303 of record BMAU01020473.1, read on the forward strand.
TAACTATGCAGCAGAACAAATGTGACACACAAAAATTTAGAATATCTTCTATTTTGTTTAGAAATTATAGAAATATATATATATATATATATATATATATATATATATATATATATATATCTGCACTGTTAAAATTCGAAGATAAACAAATGTATCTATCTATCTATCTGACCTCTGACATCATTGCCATTATTAAAATAAAATGTTGCTAGTATAATTCTTCGTAGATTTTGCAGTATTAATATATTCTTTAAGGAACTCGTATTACGAAAATTGTCACGATAGCAAAAATTTAGAAAATACAGCGATATTTTAGCTGTATTTTGTACCATATGTACGTTTACCAGTATGTTGAGGTACCATATTGTACTAGCATCCTTACGAATATACACATAATGCACTTATTTTTTTAAGGAACAATTCTGAAAAAAATATATTGTTGATAAATAGTTTCTACCATTCAGAAATAAGAGAAAAAAGTGATGGCACTTTTGATAGTGGCTGTTTCGTTTGATTGATTGAAATGTATCTATTTATGCGGGACTCCATCTGATTTCTGGAAAATAAGGGAATAGCTATTATATAGTAATAAGTAATATCATAATATTAATTGATTAGTAAATTATATCATATTCATGACCAAGTTTACCAAGTTACTACCTAAGGGTGGATAGTGTCATTATCAATCAAAAGTCCTTTTTAAATTCTAGAGAATTTATATTCCAAAAAGTAGAATAGCTAATTAATTTTAGCTTATGGTGTTCTACTTTTATAATAAAAATATTTAATGAGTATGAGGACTGACTTTCGAGTTTTCAGTAATGATATTAGATTCATCTAACTCTTTTTACGTGATTGATATATTCTTCGTAATACTATGTAAAAAACGTGCAAAAAATTTATTATTTTTATACTAAAAATGAAAATACATTCCCCGTCATCTAAAAATTGACTTAGACTAGAAAAAGGGAAGTAATTTGATTTGAAAAAAAAAATGTTGGAATACTGAAAAACTTTTACTGTATAAGTTTTATCTATATGTCTATTATATATTTCACGTTTATACCTTATGCAATCTAGCTATTTAACATCAATATTAAATTAAAATCAATAATGAATAACATGTAATTAGGCATACACATAAATTGCAACCAGAGACGAAAAAAAAATTTTTTAATTAAAAATATCAGAAGTGTGATTTTCTCTCTCATTAATTATTCATTTATACTTTTAAATCTCTTAACTGCCGTTTAAATGTTACGCAATTTGCCCCCAGTGCTACCGTTTTTCGCATAGATGCGTGTATGCAGTGTATTGGGAGGAGAGAAAAGGTGTAAATAAGTAAGTCCCTTGGAAACAATGTCATGGTCATTTTAATGCATTCCAAAGCATTAGGATTAGTTTTACTGGTAGCACAGCAAAGAAAAAGATTGCATTTAAGAAATACGTATATATACGTCCGGGACATTTACCACGCCAATTTAGCTAGACGTATATATACGTCGTTGGCAGTTAAGATGTTAATATTAAGCACATTAGCTTATGGCAAGATGAATTGGTGTCACTATCCTCAAAAAAGATGCATATCCTTTCTCTAAGCTTAAGAGGAACAAAGATTTTCATCCATCAATGATTTTTAGAATGCTAAGGTTTGAGCCCAAATAGGCAAAACTATCAACCATTCTAAACGACTTTGGTACTGAAATTAAATGACGTCTTCCTACTTCTAATCGCTGTCTTCAAAGTCTGCTAACGTTCTTAAAGTTAAAGTTGATTAAAATACATACAAAAATGACGCTATATGAAACAATCATGAGACCTGCACTTATCTATTGATCTGAAACTTGGACTTTAACTAAATCAGAGTCTTAACGGCTAGCTATCGTGGAGCGAAAAGTTTTTAGAAATGTCTTTGGTGTTGTAAATGTGAGAATTGATTGTGGAAACAACGAAATAATTTTTAATTATATATGCTATTCAACCCTCTGATCTGAGCATCCGTCTCTCCGACGGGAATTATTTGCTTTAATGCCTGTAAATAACGCTGTGGTATGATTTTTGGGGTAGTCTGCCTTGACATCTTCAGTTGGACTCTGCTCAGTGAGAGAATCACGTCGTGGTACATGGCGATTTTTTTCAACTCATCATATGTACAATTTTTCTTATCTATCACCGTCTATCAGACGGATGTTCCTTAGTTTTTTCGTGCTTGGTTTTTTTTTTTAATTACGTTTGCATGAATATAAATAACTTTTAAGAAGTTTTTATAAAAATACTAGTCACAATTATAGTGATAAAAATATATTGTAGGGCTTGATTTAACCCCGCAAATCTTATTTGAGCCATACTCAATTTCATGAGCTATAAGTACATTTAAAATAATCCTTAAGGTAATAAAATTAAAAAAAATACGTATATATCTGTCAGACGGATGTTTCTCAGTGTGGCAAAAAAATTTATGCTCCAGTCAGAGGGTTAAGGAAGCAAATATCATTAAATCCTTCAGAATATCCTTTTATTCTCTCGACAATCCGATAACTCCAAAAAAAATATTATGAAAATATATCTTAACATTTACAAGCCAAGATACTCCGGAACTCATTTTTGCAAATAAAAATGTAGTTAGAAAACACATTATATTATATTTTTAGAATTTCAAATCTAAGTTGCTGAAGACCTTTTACATAAATTTGATGATGCACCTCTGGACAAAAGCAAATTGGCAAACTATTTACAGTGTATAAAACTACCCGTCTTAGTGAACGGCATTTTATACCCCTATCCCCTAATATTCCTGAGAAACGTGAGCCTACAAGCCAGTGCAAATTTTGTGGTTCAAAAATGGATGTAAATGTGGGGGAAAAAAGATAAGAAAGTAAGTACGATTCTGGTATAATGATTGCGAAGTTGATTTGTGCTTGGAAAAGTGCTTTCAGTTATACCACACAAAACTGAATTTCTGAATTACTAACAGATATTTATTTTTCCTTATTTTTTTATTTTTAAAAATAATTCTCTACTCGAAACGAATTTTACCACTACGATGCTGTGTGGCAGCCATCTCAAACACAAATAGGCGGTCACCAGTGACGTAACGTACAGCCCGCATCTCGGGGGAAAGGGTGCCCAGGATTCTAAAGGGTCCAAAACCTGACTTTGCATGGGCCCTAATATTCTCCGTTACGCCACTAGTAGTCACTAAAAAACTGTAAATATTTTTAAGTATGTAATTCAAAATACCAATTTTTAACTACTAAGTATATTTTATTTTGTACTAAACATTTGATTATAGCAATAAAAAAAATTGAGAGTTTATGTACTCAAATAATCAAAATAACTTGACAGTTAAAGGGTGAAGAGAGACATTTGGGAGCGACAATGATTGTCAATGAAAATTGTCATTTAAAATAGTATCATATAATGCGATAACTCTTTTTGAAAAAGCAATTTGCTGATATATTCAAAGTGTTTTTATGATTGACTTTCGAAAATTTTACTTTCGACCACGGCTAACTTTAGGGATATTTCTTAAATTTAGCAAATGTTTTTGTACATAAATATATGCATTGCTTAAAATAGAACTTGAAGTGCCCAAAATAATACATCGGGTTTAACATATTTATGAATTTTTTTTTAAGAATGACTATTTTCTGCTCATATTATAATATAACGGTACATAAAGTGTACCATTTAAATCCTATTGCAATCCTGCTGTTGTTTATTTTTATTTTTTTGCGAAGCCTTTACTATTTTCTTCCAAATAATTTTTAAAATATTCCTAAGAAATTTTTAAAATAATAATAATCGTTACAGAAATTACTGAGTAAATACCATGCCAACTTCTCCAGTGAATACATTTATAGTGTATAATCATTTTAATTAACTGCACTTAAAGCTTAAATCCTAAAGGAGCAATTATCTTTTTTTTATGAAATAAATCCACATTGTGCTGAATTAATTCCGAAACTATGCATTGATTTTATATAATTCCCTCATAAAGAATGTTTTTATTTAGAATTTCATCTTTTTTCAATAAAAAAAAAAGATTTAACGATTTAGAAAATCATTTTTGTGTGGTGTTAAAAAGCCTTCATCAATTTTGTCCTAGATTTAAATTTCAAAACATGCTTATTTACTTTTATTGCTTCTGGTTTTAAAATTAATAATTTATTACACTTAAATAAAATTTTAGAATTTCGTGATGCGCTTTAACATTAAGTAAAGAATTTCGCGTTTAAAGGGTTTTTAAGAAATTCTAAGAATATTTCTAAACAATATTTAAATTACTTTGATATTTTAACAGGATTAACTTTCTATTGTAAATTTTGAAGAAAACTTTCTCCTGTGTTTTTATATCCTTTCTCTGAAATAAGTTTATAATTTTTACATTAAAATGCATGGAAATGTATAGTAATACTTAGACGAAGAAATTCCTTGCATAATTTGTCCACGAGTTTCTTAACGTATTATGTTTTCCTTTCTATAAATCAGAATATAAAATTATGTAAAATATATATCCCATTATAGATTTCTTCAGTTTTAATTTTTGAAACTAGCAATTTTTGTATTTTTCTGCAATTGTGGTAATAATTTTACTAAAATTTTAAAATGTATGCCTTGAAATAAGAATATTTTGATGAAGTTTAACTATTGAGTTCAGCAGGATGATGTACCTTAAAAAATATTGGATACGATTAACACACATTCATTTTCAGAATAAAAAAGAAAATAAAGTAGATATTGTAAATGAATCCCGGTTTGATAGCAATTAAAGATAATTGTGAGACTTAAAATATTTCATATATAGTATCTTTTTTTTAAAATTCAAATTCACGAAAAGCACAAATTTTACTGTTTGGAATGTTTTCTAAGAAAATAGTCTTTTGAAATAACGCGGATGGTTAATTGCATTCATGAAACCAGAGAGATATTCGTGAACTTTCATCTAATTCAATTTTTTTTCGGTCAGCCTTAATCTGAAATAAAAACAAATTTCGTTAGTAACAAAGGAATAATCTCTTAACATTCTATGAATTTATGAATTCACCAAGCGATTACCTTTTCATGGAAGCAAATTTATAAGCTTAAAGTGCAAAAAAATGGTCTACATGAAGAATTTAGTTTTATTCTCAATGTAAAATGTATGCGTTCTATCTAGGTTGCTTATTCTTCTTCATGATTATTGTATTTATTTCTTTAAACGTTGTAACGAATTGCAAATTTTTGACAGTCACTGAAATTTTCTACTTATTCGTTTTAGGAATATAAAAGATTATCCTTCGATGTAAGTGATTAACCTGTTTGACCACTCCGCTTGTTATGGTAGAAAAAGTTATCTTTTAGGAGTGCCTTTTTCCGTGGAATATAATTCAAGGCTTAAAAACCATAAAATTCTAACTTGAAAATTATTAAATAGGCCTCAGTGAGAATTAGTTGTATTTTATTGGCTTATATATATTCAGTTTATTTTTAAATATGTCTTTGTGTGCATTGTTAATGTCATGTTAGATTTCTTTTGTAGGTTTTTTTCTCGTTGGTTGAATTTTATACAGAGAGGCGTTTTCTTCCTTGATGTATTTTATTACTATATTCATGAGTAATACACGTATTAATAATTACTAAATTAGTCTTTTTTTTAAAAAATCACAACCAGGACATTGTGATAACCATCCAAAAAGATAAAAGAATATGAAGATGGATAAGATTTAAGATTAAGATTCTTAAACTGGGGGCGATAGGGAGCGCTATCTTCTCTCAGATGATCTACAGTGCCTCTTTGCAGATTCAAAAATAGGTGCACATATCTTGAATTCGTTGTTGCTTTTTCTTATGCCACCTGATCTTGACTGTGTCAGACCCAGGCTCGCGCAAGGGGCTAGATGTACTCCTGCCGTTAGCCGTAGCCTTGAGCACCATGCAGGTGATTGAGCTCATTTCTACCCCACTTTTGAGGGAAAACATCCTATGGGTAGGTGTCTCCCACCAACCTCACGAGAGGACTTGCTGCTCAATGGCTATTTAGGGTACCGCAAAGGCACTATACATTTACAAACATTCATACCTTCTCCGGGATTCGAACCCAGGCCCCTACGGTACAGCAGTCAGCGTCGCTAACCAATATACCGATCAGCCGACATCGTGAATCCAATACACATAAATGCTCCTCTTTTATTAACTTTTAGTAAAGTATTGTATATAAATTCGAAGTTATTTTTAAAAAAATGAATGGTAGTAAGTATTCAGAAGTATATTAAGGGCACGAATTCAGAAGTATATTAAGGGCCACAACAACACTGTTTTAAACCGGCATGAAATTAGGGTAAAAAACAAATTTTAACTTTACAACAGGATTATAATAATTTTAAAAATTAAATTATCAATTGATAAAGAAGTATTTAGATTGAAATTTTCAAACGTGACGTGTGTAATTTGTAATCTGTGAACTTTAAAATGGAGTTTTGGTAGAGGTCCACACTTTTATCTTAGAAATAAAAATAAAATAACATTCGAATACTTGCAACACAACATATTATGGAGTTAAAATATTCATAGCTTTAGTACATGAGATCATTTATGTTGCTTTTAATAATGATTTATTTTAAATAAAATAGACAATAAGAACACAAGTGTCAAAATAAATAGTGTTAATTAAAATCATCGAAAATGCATCATTTGCCACTAAAATAGGTTATAATGTTAATTTGAAAATTGTAGCACAGGATAATTTTCTCTCTTTTTTTTTTTTTTTTTTGGTTTTTAAGGCCTCACAGGACTCTTAAATTGCAAATTTTTCAATTTTTTGAAAAAAAAAATATATGTTAAAGCCTCAATATATACGTATTTTTGAGTATTTTGATAACAAAATTGTATTGATGCTGTGAAAACTTCTGAAGTTATTGAGAAATAAGTAGTGAAATTTAATTGAAAACCCTATCTCTATTTTATTTTTAACTTCATTTTTCGAAACAAAAAATTTTAGCTTCCGCGCAGGATTTCTCAGAAACTATTTATGATATAAATTTGAAATTTGATACACGTGTTCAAAATAAGGCTCTTCATAACTTATACATCAATCAATTGTCAAAAAAAAAATAATAGAATTTTTTATTTGAATTTTAATTTATTTTTTTCTTAAAATTTTAAAATTTTCGTTATAATTGTATTTAAAAATATTTGTTTCCTCTAAATTTCTTAAAAGTATGTATAACTTCAAAAGTAACATTTTTATACCAAGTAAAATTAATTTTGTAAATTTTGATCCAATTTGTAGTTAAAAATCCTGCGTGGTGTAAAATACTAATTTTCATATTTTTGAAAAATTGTCCAATTTTTATTTCTTTATAACTTTTTAAATTTTTCTCAAATTCTCTGAAACTTTGAGAAATATTGTAAATATATATGACTATCATGTGGTAAAAAGTTCAAATTATTGTTTTTTTTGTTGTTAAGTTATATTGGTTTGAAGAAGTGTGTTATTTTCGAGTGCACGTATAGCTGTTAAGAATACTGTGAGCCTTTAAAAAATCAGTTTATAACTAGTTTGAAATTTTCTTTATGTTTAAAGGATTTCGGCTCTATAAAATGATTTAAATCTTATACTAAAATTTATTATGGAATAATAGTTTTAATCCGTAGAACAAAAATTTTAAGAAATCTACCTTTAACGGGACAATAACACATAAATACAACAAACGGAAGATTAAGCATTAGAATAAATAGAACTATGTTTCTCCTTGCAGATTAATATATTAAGTTCATTTTTTAAAACTAAGATCTAATCAAATATTTCACATATTTTGTAATACTATTTAATACCACCTTGCGAAAAGTCATTGCTGTGACTCTTCTCTCTCTCATTTGTATTTCAGTCGTGAAACCTGTATCACTGAAGACGAAAATGATCCTGAACAAGTCAAAAGAAGCCAAAGTGCCCAAGCTACTTCTGGATTTCGTGTTGCAAGATGCCGCATCTCAACTTTCTCGAGAACAGGTGACATTGTCTTATCATTTACGACCTTCCCGTCTTTCATAATAATGAACTGCGTGAAATAGAATATCACTGTTGCATCCTTGCATTGCTGGCTTCATCCACCCTTTAGTTTTTCGTAACAAACGATGTCTTTTGGTATTTCTCTCAGGAAATATCAAGCAAAAATCATTCATTGGTAAATAGTCGAGAAAAACGAAGAATGAATAACCACTTTTTCCTCCTTTTTATCTTACATATATCCTTCAATATATGTTTGCAAATATAGAATAGAAAAATAATATTGCATTAAAATAATATTGCATTAAAATAATCTGCATTAAAATAATATTGCATTAAAATAATAAAAAATAATATTGCATTAAAATAATCTGAAGTAGGAAAAAGTATGTTTATTTGTTCATTTCATATTCTGTAATAATAAATAGAGAACATTGATACTTAATACTTATTTGCCTAAACTCGTGATTCTCAAACTTTTGTTGTTGTTGTGGTACATTTTTATCAATTTCACAAAATTTGGCGGCACACTAACAATAAAATAAGTTTAAAAGAATTTTACTAATCAATAATGCACACTGTAAAATAGTTTAGGTTAATAATTTTCAGTGTTAAATAAAATAATGTGTACCACAAAGACATCAAAATGTTTATTAAGTAATTAATTACAAATTAATTATAAGTCGAATTATTCGGGGTTCCGGACTTTATTTTTCACCTCATAATATAATTAATAATAATAATAATAAATTGGCGGCACACTTCAAGAATTTGGCGCTACACAAAAGTGCCACGGCACAGTGGTTAAAAATGACTGGTGTAAGCGTTCTAACAATAAAATATGTTTAAAAGAATTTTACTAATCAATAATGCACACTGTAAAATAGTTTAGGTTAATAATTTTCAGTGTTAAATAAAATAATGTGTACCACAAAGACATCAAAATGTTTATTAAGTAATTAATTACAAATTAATTATAAGTCGAATTATTCGGGGTTCCGGACTTTATTTTTCACCTCATAATATAATTAATAATAATAATAAAATGGCGGCACACTTTAAGAATTTGGCGCTACACTAAAGTGCCACGGCACAGTGGTTGAAAATGACTGGCGTAAGCGTTCTAACAATAAAATAAGTTTAAAAGAATTTTACCAATCTATAATGCACACTGTAGAATAGTTTAGGTTAATAATTTTCAGTGTTAAATAAAATAATGTGTACCACAAAGACATCAAAATGTTTATTAAGTAATTAATTACAAATTAATTATAAGCCGAATGATTCGGTTCCGGACTTTATTTTTCACCTCATAATATAATTAATAATTAAAAAAAATGGCGGCACACTTTAAGAATTTGGCGCCATACAAAAAGGCAACGGCGCAGTGGTTGAGAATCACTGGCGTAAGCTTTCTAATTTTAATATTAATATTTAAGTTTTGCATTTTTATTTAATATTGTATACGAAATTTTCTTATGTGTATGCTTTTAGACAAACAGTGTGGACATATTTATTACATTACAATATGCGCACGAATTTGTTTGTGTGTGATAATATATTAATATAAGACTTAAATACGAGATCCTTAAACTCAAGAAGTTAACGTGTAGATTTTTCGAAGTTTTAACAATTTAAATTACATATCACACAACTTAATGCAGGTTTATCTATGTAGTCATATTTTTTTATCGATCCTGATATTTTTAAAAAAATTTAAAAACAAGTGTGTTTTGTTTCATGATGTATCTTCAATATTCAATACTGCAGTGTGTGTGCTAACAAAAAAATTCATTTTAATGCTTCATGAAGAAAGAAAAGCTGCAAAAAGAAGTGAAAGTTGATGTATTATTTAAAACAAATTAACCATGTCATCATAGCAAAACTGTCTCAAAGTATTATATTATTAAGAAAAAAAATAAGTCTGACAATGGACATGCAGAAACGCGACGAGGAATCCCATGTTAAATATCTGAATTTCAACATTGTTGAAGAATTTTATAAAATATACGAAAATATACGCTAAGAAAATTATGTGGTAATTTCACTTCAATTTAAAGGGGGGGGGGAGGGAATGAAGTTAAAAACAATAAATGTCCTAATTTATCATCTTTGTTAGAAATAAATGAATTATTTAAATGTAAAATATGCGCAATTAATGGAACAATCTTTCGTTAGTTAATAAAAAAAATAATAATAAAGTTTTGATTGTGTAAATGCCATGTATGTAAAGAAAGATCAATAAAAAAGGGTTGATCTATAAAGACGTGGAAAACATTTCTGTTTGTAACATTTGTTTAAAATGATGCTGAATAAATTACTAATAAAAATGAAAGAAATATATAACTGGATGTTCAATATCGAAAAATTTGATTTAAGTTTCAAAACTTGATGTACTAAGTGGCAAAAGGTTAAATAAACTAGGTTTCATTTTAGAGATCCAAAATCATAAACATTTACTCGTAAATATTTATGTAAACAAATTTTAGAAACGGAAAATACCTAAGAGAAACCAGATAATTATATTTTTATAATAGAAAACTGAAAAGGAACTGGAAATTAACGTACCCTTAGCAGAGACAAATGTATACGAGTTCAAATATTAGCATAAATTTAACTTTAAAAAAACCCACAAAAAGGCTACCAAACTTAAATAAAATTATCGAATTACTTGCAGTTCAAGTCTGGTTAAGTTTCAAGATAGAAACTTGAACATTTGACCGAATTCAAGTTTTGTAGAGAGATTTCATCTCTTGCGTAATTACGCATAACTTAATAAAGAAAATCAGCATGTGAAGATCGTTTATATTTTATAACTAGAACGTAAATTTTTTGTTGTTAGATTCATATACGTAAGTATTTCAGTAATTACAGATATCTCTTTACATTCTCTAAAATATACCAAAAACTGTTTTTATTGTAATTACATAAGTTGGCTAATTATATATAGTAAAATTTTTTTTAAAATTTGCTTTTAAATAAAGAAATTTAATTCCTTACAAAAGGAATGTAAAGTTATTTATGTGAAATAATAAGACAATTTGTGAGTTTTATTACATTTTGAGTGGAAATGATATTATTCTTGTTATTATAGTTTTCTTTATTGTGTATCAGCTAACAAAGAATTTTGAAGAAGCGATTCAAACAAAAATAAAACTATTAAATGTTTGTTGATTATTGTGACAAAATTACATTTCGCTTACATATGTAAATATTCCTTATATTTCCTTGTACAAGCCGAAAATTTTTGGAACTTTCTTAGACAAAGTACGAGGTTTGGCATATATATGGATCCGCTTATCTCGGAAAAAACGGAAATTTTAACAATATCCGTTGTCACGTGCTAGCCATTTTAATTCTATAATTTTTTTGAGTTTTTTGAATGAAACTTCTATACAAAAAAGAAGAAAAAGTCACATATGTCCTTTAAAGTCATCGTCAAAATTCAAGTTTCAAAATAGTTCGCAAAAGTCACATTTATTCATTGGATTGTCTGAACCTGTGGTTTGAAATTAGCTGTATAAAGGAAATTCTTTTCTCACTCCTTTTCGTGACAAAAAAATTGCGCATAATAGAAGGCTAGCACAGCTAGTGCATAAGATAAAATAAGTAGAAAAATTTGGCAGCTGCAGATAAGGTTACCAGAAACAAATCTATTGTAATTAGCGTCTTGCGTTTTACTTAAAACAATTTTAATGGAAATTACCCTTTTCCCCCACTTGGCAACATTTTTACTCTCATGGTGACATGTTTGAAAATTATAAGGTTTTGAATTTTGAATACATTTTTGAAGAAAATAAAGCACTCGCACTTATTCAGAAAAAAAAACCCACTTATATTTGGAAAAATGTACGGTATATACTTTTTTAAATGTCCAGTCTCAGTGATATATTATTTTACGATTAAATTGAAATTGATTTTTCAAATATTATTATAAAGGGTGTTTTTTTAGAGGTATAGAATTTTAAATTGCAATAAAACAACGATGTATTATTCGATTGACATGAATTTTTTTTATTCGAAAGATAATCTTGTGGCATTACATTTTAAATATGATTTCTGGCATAGGACTGCCACGGCTGGCTCGGATATAGTCCAATCTGGACGTCCAATTTTCGATGACTTTTTCCAACATTTGTGGCCGTATATCGGCTGTTTCTTTCATCAATTTCCGATTCACAGGCCGTTGCACCAATGTTACTATCATCGGTGGTTCAGTTAATCAGTGGTAGAATGCTTTTATATCAATCAACGCTCATATATCATCACAATCATTACTCAATTAAATTCAATAAATCATCGAAGACAAGTGTAAGATTAAATAATAAGTTTAATGAAATATGGAGTGCGTCTGCACTCGGTCACGTACACAAGATCTCTGGTGTAAACAAAGCATGTTTTTACAAGCAGCGCCCTCTATACTGAGGGGGTTCTACCATCGGCAATAACACGGCGAATGTTGTCTTCCAAATGGTCAAGCGTTTGTGGCTTATCCGCATAGACCAATAACTTTACATAGCCCCACAGAAAATAGTCTAGCGGTGTAAAATCACAAGATCTTGTAGGCCAATTCACAGGTCCAAAACGTAAAATTAGGCGGTCACCAAACGTGTCTTTCAATAAATCGATTGTGGCACGAGCTGTGTGACATGTTGCGCCGTCTTGTTGGAACCACAGCTCCTGTACATCATGATCGTTCAATTCAGGAATGAAAAAGGTAGTAATCATGGCTCTATACCGATCACCATTGACTGTAACGTTGTGGCCTTCATCGTTTTTGAAGAAGGATTCCACCAGCCCATAAAGCGCACCAAACAGTCAGTTTTTCTGGATGTAACGGTGTTTCGACATACACTTGTGGATTAGCTTCACTCCAAATGCGGCAGTTTTGTTTGTTGACGTAGCCATTCAACCAGAAGTGCGCTTCATCGCTAAACAAAATTCGCTTATGAAAATCGGGAACAACGGCAATCTCGTTTTGGGCCCATTCGACGAATCTACGCCTTGCTTGATGATCGTTTTGATGAATTGCCAAACCAAACTGAGAATAAATCACTTGACAGCTGTTAAATCGGTCGCCATCTTGGAAATTAATGCCAACGTAAACTTCTATACCTGAAAAAAAAACACTATTTACTTAATTTTTTACGTTGATGAGACTATTACGTCTTGACCCATTATCCTTATGTTTCTTGTCTGGATAAACATTGGCTACATTTGATTAAAACACTACTGTCTGCTTTCATTGCTCTCCATTGTTAGATTACCAACACAATCGAGTTTCACCCAAAGCCACTCGATAACCCAGTAAATCGTGAGAAAATACAACGCAAGGATTGCTGTGATCTTTGCCACCTACAAATTGCAAATGCACACAAGATCGCTAAGGTGATAACTAACCACCAGAATCGTGATTTCATAAAACTGTTCAGTCATCCAACGTATTATTAACGGAAAATATTTACTGCTCACCAGAACCGACAAACCGAATAGGCATCAACGTGAAGCCGCAAATTATGGTTTCTGGGTTAATTTATTTCCCTTAAAAGTCTTCCTCTTTCAACTAGATTATTTTTTATATCTTTTTATCTTATCATGAAAAAAGATGAGATGAACAGCGATCGAAGTAGTTTTAATGACAGATATACAGACTTCATTGATAAGAGTTGCTTGCTAAGGAAAAAAATCACCAATACTAAGATATGGATCGCTTGAATTACTAAGCAGTTTATTTTCAGGTTTTTTTCTATTCTAATTTTTAGTTTTGAAGAGGAAATATTCTTATTGTGTTGAATGGTAGTACACACAGAAAAATAAATGTAAGATTTCTGGAATAAACACACGTTGCCAGACACAATGATACCCCGTGTAAAATAATCGTGATAGACTTTAAATTATTGTAAAGATAGTTTTAAGAAACAGAGTTTTCTTTAATGGCAAACTTTATCTAATTTTTTCCCACACACACACACAAATTTAGTCCTGTACTTGTAGATAACTAAAGGTAGCGTGACATTGATTAATTTAAATATTTAGTTTATTTACGTCATACCTATTATTTACACATTATACGTTGTAGTTATCAAACTTATTTATCAGATTATTAGAGTCCAAGTTCTGTTTGTGAGGGAGGAGTTTTTTAGGGTCCGCACTCAACACGAAGTTTTCAGACCATCTTCCGTTCTCTCTCGCTTTGAGGATGATAGAGGCCGTCATGCTTAGCTTCCAGTCCAGTCCAGTTAGTAAGCGGAAAGGGGTTCTTTGTGGTGCCAAGGTCTGCCGGGGCGATCCAAGACCACTTAATAATTTAAAGTTGTAGGTGTCATTGCACATGTGGTGATTATTTCCACAGAAAAGCCGATTCACAGCTGCGTAGCTGCTTGTAAAAAAAATAATCCCTGTTTAATTTTCGTTACGCGAAAATCCCTGGGTACTTTTTTGTTAGCCTGGCGCTAGCGAAAAAATGCCAAATAATGTAGAATTCCGTAAAATTTCTCACAACCATAATGGGAATGTTCGTTTGGGGCCATGTGTTCTATTTTACGAATTCATTCAAAACAAAACACGTTTTCCTTTCTTTGTTCCATTTTAATTTTTGTTTTAAAAAAAATGATGAAAATTCTTCGCTGAATTTAAGCGGAGACGAGGAATAAACGATCCATTTGAGCAAATTCTCAAGGACATCACCGTATTCTGGAAAAACCAATAATTATAAGCATTCTTTTGTGTAAAATTGTTTTGTTTAAAATTCATTAATAGTTGAAATGTTTTGCTTACTATTAATTAATATTTGTTTACAGTTTAACGTTTTCGACTTTTATACCATTGACTGTTTCGTCATTCGCTTCGCTTGGCGACTTGGCTCGCGTTTGGTTCCCAATTGGTGACAATTGCGCCCTGCTAACGGAAAAGTACCGATCTCTGAAATAGTTTATATTAGCGGTTCTTATAACTTTCATTCACCACTCCCCCGCCCCCTCCTCACAAACACTTCTGTATCAGCCCGACATCGCGCATCCCAAAAATTGGAAACAATCATCCCTAACTCCCAAATCATGGCTCTGTGATTCAAAGATTCCTCATTAATCCTGAGACTGCCTTTGCTACTAATACAAACCGGTTTTTTATTATTTTTATTTTTTACCATTAGGGCAATTTAGTGATCTAGCCTAGGTTGGCACGCCTCTCAATTTTTCCTTCAGGTCTTTCAGATTCAGTAAAAGAGGGAAATTTTAATATTAAATGAGAAACCTAGAAGAGTCCCTATGATGAACCTCTAGAAAGGCGCTATGGACACCCTGGAATCCACGGACAACAGTTAAAGAACTGCTAGTTTACGTGATAAAAATGTTTCTATATCTTGTGAATTACCATTTTTCAAGCATTCAAGATAATAATTCTTTGCTCTGGACTGATAGGTTAAATCAGAGGTGTCAAACTCGTGGCCCACAACGAACATTTTTCGACCCCAGCCAATATATTGATGGATAATGATATATAACAAAATATCAGAAAATTTTTCCCGAAATAGGAAAGGTAGTAGCATATAAGAGATGTCAAGTGTCAGAAAGTCAACACTAAATTGTTCTTGTTCTTTTATATATGTTTATTATAAAATGTCATTCTAAATAAACCTACGTTTCTATGAATATTGATTTTTTTGCGGCCGCCTTAAGTTAAACCTTGTTTGTTTGGTCCAAGCTAGTCTTTGAGTGTGACATCCTTGAGTTAAAGGATTACCCGCAATGGAAATAAACAACTGCAGTGCAGATTTACTTTGGTCTCTGGAGTTATGACTTTTTACAATGCCAAGTTTTGACATTAACCGCAGATTTCTTGTTTGCGAAATGCTAAACATGTTGTCTGGTACCTGTAAACGGGCCCAGTTATATTTTGTTATTGGGTAGTGAGGGGGGACCACTAACAAAGTTGGTTGATTACTTATAGTTCCCACAAAAGCTAATAGAAAATATTAATATACATCATTAGTTGCGATCAACACATCGAGTCTATATCAGATTTCTAGCCGCGTTCTATGAAACATTACAAGATCAGCAATCTGAATGGCCACTGTAATTCGATTTCATTTCATCACTGTTGCTGATTGAAGAATTGGTAAACAGTATTTTTCCCTAATCACTACAAGAAGTCCAAAAGTGTTATGTCCAGAGATCTGGGTGGCCACACTATTGGATTGCCTCTTTCCATCCGTCGCCCGGGGTACTTTTTCGCTTCCAAATTCCAATGAGGCAGTGCCCTACCCACACTGTGTACATGTGTTGCAAATTTAAATTCCACTAACTGTATTGCAACTTGTGCTTGTTTTTGCGGTGAAGCCATTTTGAAACGAGATTGTTGAAAAACGGGGACGTTGTGTCATTTAATTTATATTTTATTGAACAGAAACTTTATCCTTTCCTTTATGGAACATAAAAAACCGTAAATGAAAATCTGTTTCTTTTTTTTTTTTCAAATTTATTTTTGAAAGGGAGAAGTCATACTTTTCGGCTGAAAAAAAAGCTTAAAAAATCAACAAAAAATAAAATTTGAAAAAAAGTCTATTTAACTAATAATGAAATGATCAGTTTTTTACGTTGTTTTTATTCAAAATTTGTATTTCAAGGCAAACAGGAATAAAAATTAGAAAGACTACTAATTTTTCTTACTCGACCGAAAATAAAAATAAACTTTTATATATCGAGCTTTGTGATATTAACCTTAAAATGCAAGTATAGATTACGAATCCACAGTTTTACCTACTCATCTTTGTGTTCTTTTTGTCCACATCAGTAATTTCCTGTTAAAATACCGTGAAAAATAGTAAAAATGTGGGATGTAACAAACGTAAGAATATTTTTTATCAATGTATTTTGAATGTGTCTCAAAACTTTACTTGTGTGTGTTGTAATATACCGTCAAGTATCAAAAAAGTTGAAGAACCTCTGCTTCAGATAAACATTGGATTCAAACGGCATCACAAAATTATTTCAGCTTAGAGAAGAAGCTGGTGTGTTAGACTAATTAATGCCAGTTTTATTTCATATCAAAATATTTATACTATTTTTATGTTTATCCGATAAATAATGTTATATTTGGTTTGTCAATATGATTCTTCAAAAGATTTAATCAGAATTTTAACGTAAAATATGTTCCAGTCACGAGTTATCCAATGGACTTAATACATGGGACATCACAGTCACATAATAATAATAAACACGTGTTTCTATACAATCAGTTGAAAAACTCATGTGACGTCATGATAAACGCAATCATGTCTTTCCAGTTAATCAATCCATTGTTGCCAACTTTTGATCTTTTCAGAAACTTTCTCTTAAGAAGTACTATTTGTCAACAATAATAACGAACATAGATGTAGAAAATGCATTTTATTTAAAAGTACATGCATAAAATAAGACTTGTTTTTTTTAATTTAAAAATTTTTATGATGAAAATTGTTTTATAACATTTGAACATCAGTACCCAAGTACGAAATTTGAAATTTAAACTAAGTTTTACAAATAGAGCTAGAAATGCAATTGGTTAAATGTCCGTTTTGAGTTCAATGGAGGTCACGTGTTTATCTTTATCATGTGACCGTTATGAATTGAACCAATTGCAGTGCTGATTTAAGCTGATTTCGGGCCTTTGCCACAGAATATCTAAAGGCCCCTTTGGCACTGGCGGATCGAAATTTATAACCAGAAAATCCAACTTATTCGAGCCCCTGGGCGCCAGCCCATTGAGCCCAATGGATAAATCGGCACTAGCCCATTAGAAAAGTGATCCTCGATTTATGACTCACACTTTCAATATTTCTGTCACATGATTCCTTTAATTTTTTTTCTTTGTTGCCATTGCAATGCAGTAGACTAAAACTATTCCATAAGTTAAATTACATTTCCACTTATATAGGATAAAATGTATTGGCCAGTGATATTTGTACAATAGGGTGGATAGAAACAATTGTTTTCAAGAATTTCAGAACCTACCTTATAAGAACAAAATAAAATTGAATTCTTAAGTTAAGTACTGCCACAAGAGGAACGCAAATAGGTATTTCATCTTTCTTGTAAAAGGTGTTTTTTTAGAGGTATAGAACTTTAAATTGCAATAAAACAACGATGTATTATTCGATTGACATGAATTTTTTTATTCGAAAGATAATCTTGTGGCATTACATTTTAAATATGATTTCTAGCATATGACTGCCACTGCTGGCTCGGATGTAGTCCAATCTGTACGTCAATTTTCGATGACTTTTCCCAACATTTGTGGCCGAATATCGGCAATAACACGGCGAATGTTGTCTTCCAAATGGTCAAGCGATTGTGGCTTATCCGCATAGACCAATGACTTTACATAGCCCCACAGAAAATAGTCTAGTGGTGTTAAATCAAAAGATCTTGGAGGCCAATTCACAGGTCCAAAACGTGAAATTAGGCGGTCACCAAACGTGTCTTTCAATAAATCGATTGTGGCATCAGCTGTGCGACATGTTGCGCCGTCTTGTTGGAACCACAGCTCCTGGACATCACGATTGTTCAATTCAGGGATGAAAAAGTTAGTAATCATGGCTCTATACCGATCACCATTGACTGTAACGCTGTGGCCTTCATCGTTTTTGAAGAAGGATTCCACCAGCCCATAAAGCGCACCAAACAGTCAGTTTTTCTGGATGTAACGGTGTTTCGACACACACTTGTGGATTAGCTTCACTCCAAATGCGGCAGTTTTGTTTGTTGACGTAGCCATTCAACCAGAAGTGCGCTTCATCGCTAAACAAAATTCGCTTATGAAAATCGGAAACAACGGCAATCTCGTTTTGGGCCCATTCGACGAATCTACGCCTTGCTTGATGATCGTTTTGATGAATTGCCAAACCAAACTTAGAATAAATCACTTGATAGCTGTTAAATCGGTCGCCATCTTGGAAAGTAATGCCAACTTAAACTTCTATACCTGGATAAAAAACACCCTTTATAATGAAAAGTCAGAAAATAATTCTTTTTAAAATCAAACAGTCTATTGGTGCTTTTCAACATTAATTGCTTCGAGAATACTAAATAGTTACTAGAAAAGCAACAGATACATTTAACAGTTACTTTAGTATTGAATTCAAAAAAAAACCTACTGTCGAAATTAGAATGCACAATAAAGCGAAAGACGTGAAGAAAGTTATGATTGGACTAAATCGATGGTGCTGTGAGAGAAACCTTAGTAATAAGATGTCTCAATGCTATGCTCTACTGCTTTTTACTCAGTACTGACCAATCATTAATTACCACTTATCATCATTTATATTGAAGAAAAATAAATACTTTGAATCTAAGATCATGTAACCAAATTTCAGTCTTTTTTGACTACGAAAATTCAACTTCTTTGTGGAAATATAAATTTTCTGAAATGATTTTTTAAAATTATTTTTCATCTTTCATCTTTTCCACATAGGCAGGTTCAGATTAATTATTTTTCCCTCCACATAACCAACAGATCCAACCGACTGTATAATCAATAATATATAACTGTATATAATAATATTGCTATATCTTTCGATATCGCAGAATTTGTCAAAAACGATAAATTAAATCGTTGCATAGTTGAAAAAAATCCTACCTAAAAAAGAGAAAATGCTTTAGCATTGCATGTGAAAATTACATATATTTTGCTTTGTGAATTTTACATAATCTTAATTATTTGTTTGTTTTTTCTCGTCTAACACAATATGCTAAATCATTTTTAAAATGGAATCTCAAGGATAAAAAAAATCCACTCACACAATTATTAGCTGACAAATTTTCTATTTTATCTAAATACCTATTCACATACATCGATTGTATGCTAGTTTACAAGATTACATACTGCTCTCATCTCTAAGTTTCTATCATTCGTAGTTGGAACTTTAAGGTGTTTACGTCCGTACCGTGATTTTGTAAAAGCGTATAAATGAAGACAAGAAAAATTATTTAAATGTAATATTTTGGCAAAAAATGATAAAAAAGAATTGCATATATCAAAAAAATTCTCCTTTTATGAAACATGCTTCTAAATTTACAACATTATGCTTGTATACAGCAGATTTTAAGCTAGGATTTTTTAAATATTCACATTATTTTCAAAGTTACTATATAATCGGTTTTTCCTGTTAAAAGATTTCTACTCTGATACAATAAAATATGAATAAATTCACTTCTAAATTATACATTTCAAAAACAATTTTTCATCTCCGGTATAGTCCTAGTTATGTATACAGGCAAAATATTATCATAACAGTAGACTTTTTCGTTGAAGGAGAATGTTTTGAAAATATATGTCTTTCTTCATTTTTTGTCTACAAATTGCATTTAAATATTTTTTTTTGCAATAATATTTTTTATACAGTTTTACATGTATATTCTGATTTAAGTGATTCTAAATAAGAAGGATTATAATATTAAATCCATTTATACGACGTTAATGTAAATGTAGCTTCCGAACGCAGTCGGTTACCTAAAGGAAATAAACTAACAATATCATCATGAAATAAGTTGTGTAAAATCCTTAAATTCTAATACAGAAAAAGATAGAAGGAACTCAATTTTATTTTCGCCAGTGAGTGAGACTGAAAAACAAAAGGCATCTTGAAGGGTTAATCCTTATTATGCCAGCTGTAATGTCAAGAAACTAACCTTGGCAACAAATGATATGTTTGTTTCGTTAAGCTTAGATGGTAATTAAAATCCATTGCTGTCTAGAATGTTCTTCAGGACACGTTGATTACATATAACATGGCAAGAGTTCATCAATAACAATCCAAAGTTGGAGTATTTCTTCAGGCAATTGAGACTCATCTTTTGTTAATCCTCTCTGAAGTTTAAGTACTAACCTTATTTTCTGATTAATTATAGTAAAATAAACTTTTGATCCTAATGTATTGAAAATCTGTGTTAAAAAAGCAACAATATATAAAAAAAGAAAGTTCCAGAATAAAGAATAAAAAGGCTCCTGGCCTTTATTTGGTTTGGTTCTTTTTTGAAAAATTGAAGTTGCACGGTTAGTTTTTTTTTTTTTTTTTTTGGTGGGGCGGGGGCTTTTTGGAAAATAAATAAAAACGATTGCAATAATAATACTTGTTTAAAAACATCAAAATCTTACACATATTGGGGCCCTATCATTGATACTGTGGTAGCTGCGCCCTTGTTGCCTAGGTTACAATTATTTTGTGGGCTGCGGTAGCCCAGTGGTTAAGGTATCCAACCATGGCAGGCATGTCATGAGTTCGATCCCAGTACCACTAAAGACCCGCCGTGTAGGGCAGCGATGCACGTTAAATCTGTCGAGAGCTGAAACGTCCTCCCGTTGGTGTGGTGTGGTAGTTAGGAGAGGGGGTGCCAGCTCAGGTGTCGTCCACGTCACTTGACCATGGTTCAAAATTACGTGGTCCGTCGCCAAAAGCCCTCGTGTAGCTGAACAGTGCGACGTTAATATTAACTCACTCACTCACTTACAATTATTTTGTTTTATACATTTGCGTAATGAAAGATATTTATTTTACATGTAAAAAGTGCAATTTAATTCTAATTCAATTTTTTATAGGGCTAAGTATTTATATTGGAAGCATATTTTGTTCAAAGTCCTCTTCCTCTTTTTTTCCTGTAATTCTTAAAATCTTCTTTGAAAAAAGTTTTTGAAAATAAAATTTGGAATGAATAGTTTCTTTATCCACTTTTTCAGATTCAGTTTCCATTAAATAAGCAAAATAATTGGATCATTTTAGTTTTAAAAAATACTATTCCACCCTCACGCATGTAAAACACAGCATTGAAACTTTAATTACGAAAGTCTTGCGATTTGAATGCAGAACTGATATTTTCAGATTTAATAAATGTTTCAAAATACAGAATTAAGCAAATGCTATCGAAAAAATTTTGTTCCTGCCGTGTCAATTTATTTCATTCATTTCAATTTAAATTAATTCGAATGAACTGGACGAAGAATCAAAATATTTTAAAGCAATAAAACTAGCCATTTTAATTTTACATTGGATACAATTAATTTGGAACATTTAATAATTTTTCCATTCCTTTATCTTTTTTCGGCATAAATATGTACTGAAACATTTTAATTTCTGTCAGAAGTTCTTCTTAAAAAAGTTTTTTTTCTCCTAAAAATTGGGAAAATAATTCCCCCCCCCCTTTTTAATAATTGTTATTATTTAGTACGAAACTTCACAAGTCTAATTTAGAACATTGTTTAAAAACTTTATGACTGTGTGGCGCCATCTAGATGCCGTTATTTACACTTAGATCGTGAACTTCGCAACTATTTATTTATTTGTATTTTTTTCTCATTTCAGTTTGTTAGTATGTATGAACTCGGAAGAGCATTCGAACTGATGTCATTGAGCCAGAGATTTCGTAAATATTTTCGAGGCCTTTCTGTCAAAGGCCATGCAGCTGATTACTGGAGAGATGCGTATACAGCTGTCTTGGAAGAGTACGTTAGACCTTACACATGGTCTAGAATTAAAGAACACAGGTGAGTAACTATTAAGTGGCATGTTTTATGACCACTCGTAGCGAGAAGACAGGGGCATTATAATTTATTTCTGAACTTCAGTGTAGGAAACCCATGTAAACAACATAAAATTCAATGATTTTTTTTTAAAAACTGATAAGTACATTGCATGCAGAGTAAACTCCTCACAAGTAACCATATTTTCACTTACCAAGTCCTGTTCAATATCCATCGCACGTGTTGCATGAGTAGAGTATAAGGGCAATATGTGCAGTGTTAAAAAAGTTATATTAAAGACATGCTTTAGATCTCAGTGGTCACCAAATTTATGAAGCTTCTGAGCTACCGCACCGTTAATAAATCTTACTATAAGTTACCAACCAAAAGAACTATGAACTTCTTATAGAAAAAAAATCTTACATTTGTTTATTGCCTATGAACTTACATTTCTAGTCGATAAAAAATCAATTTTAATTAAAGTGTATATATATAAAAAAGAAATTTACATTGAATTGTACAGAAGAAAAAAAATGAAGTGTTTTTATTAATAAATATCAAAAATGTGATAGCAAATTTCTATTAAAGCGTCAGCTACTGGAAGAATCAAGGTAAAATTAATTCAAGATTAGAATTAAATTAGTTCAAATTTTTGGTAGCGAGAGAGCCACCAATGAAATGGTTTCCACGTTTAAGGACTTGCCCTGCCTGCAAAGGTGTGGTTAATAATATGCAGCCCATTAGAAAAAAAAAACTTTTTCGAAAACATCTTGTTTTTAAAACGCTATTGGTATAAATATTAGAGTAGATTTGATTACCTGATGCATACATTTGAACATATGTGTTGCCTTAGTTATTTTGTGCTTTTTTTTCTTATTTTTCTGTTTTAAGTGACTCATTTTTTGTTTATAAATTCTTTTTTGTGCCACATTTCATTTAAGGTCAAGTATTGTAAGGTTTGTAGAGGGTGATATATATACATGTGTGTGTGTACACACACACACACACAATGGCATCAATGGCACGTGACACAATATTTTGGTCACGCAAGCGATCAAAATGGTATGCATTTTATTTCAAAATAGCGAAGTTCTCTATGAAGTATTGCGAACAAATGTGAATGGTTTGGAGCACATTCATTTATTATTATTTTGCCTTAGTTATGTCGTAGATTACGGTTGATTATGAAGCAAAATTTATCTAAGCATATCATACTCCATTTCGTTGACACAACTGTATTTTAAAGGGTGTTTTTTGTTATATTTACGATTTTTAACAGTTATGTAGCATGGCTATTTCAGCAAAAGAACAAAAAGTGCAAGATAGTAAGTGTAAAAGCTCTGGAACAGTCGTATATGCAGACTATCGTCTGTAGAATGGCATTTTGAAGCAAAGCACACATTCTCTTGTCAAAAAAGTGAACCACTGCAACAATAATTAATTGCTTAGAAACCTATAGTCAGATGACTCCAATTTAGCATGCATTCTACTAAAAGTAGCATCTTACACAGTGGCGGATTGAAGACTATTAGGGCCACCCTGCAAAATCAGGTTTTGGGTCTCAAGCCATATCTTACAATGGGTACGTACTTTGGCATCAATCAGACTTAGAGCCCCCTAGAATCCTGGGCTCCCGCAATGCGGGGTTGCGGGAGTATGCGTTATGCCACTGATCTTACACAATCCTAATATGTTATTTGTGATCCAATCTGCAACAACAGAAGTCACACTAATGTTACTTTAATTTGAATTACACGTGTAACTAAAGCATTTATGAGTATAAAGTGCAAAAAGTATTTTTTCGTTGTAAATAAAGAGTTTTGGGTTTTGCTAGTATTTAGTTTTATTAATTTCCCATAGTTACACATCAAAATTATTTGACGGCACGTTTATATCGCATTAAACACTTTAGAAAAAATGGCACGTTGATCCGTAAAGATTCGCCACCCCTGATATGCACTGTCCTCTAAAAATTAAGGAATAATCGGTTTTTTATATCTAATATAAAAACAAATGAACGAAGAAACAAGAAAATCTGGAGGAAAGGTAAACTAAAAGTTTTAATTGAATACGACATAGAAATTTTCGTAACTTTGTAAGGGCGAACCCCTTGGGTGACCTTCGCCTAGATTATCAGCTTGAGCTAGAGGTGTGGGATTAAATGAAGAACCAGAAGCTGCCATAATCTTAATATCCCTTTATTAAGATCTTAACAAAAACCAATAACAGAATAGGTAATAGGTAATAGAATATATCTGTGAGAGAATCTACGGTGGCGAAACACACAATATATAATACCGAAATAACGTAACCCCGACCACTATTAATAACTAACTCGCCTAAGCTCAATTTCAATTTAAACACAGATCCGAATATTAAAATGGTAACTCCTACCTTAGTGTCCAACGAAGCAGCAATCTACCGGATCCTAACTGAAGTTGCGGTCCACCTTGACTAAAGGCTCTCTGTCACGGGTAACTTCTCTTGACTGTCACTTAACTTCTCGAAATATTCTTCACACTTGCAACACCGACTATCATAACACTCCCCAAATGCCACCTCGCTTACTCTAAACTTCTGCTATTTAAAAGCTTCCTAATTTGCATCTTTCATTCACGTTTTACTTCTCGGGTTGGATAGAAAAGAATTGCTATTTATTCTGGCCCCAAAGTACCCAAAAGGACATGTTAATAAATAAACGCAAGAGCCCGTCACAACTTTTAGACAAACATAAATCCCTACAAAATAGACACTGTTGGTAGAAACGAGCCACCTTTGCCAAAATACGCTTCTGACAACTCCATTTTCATCCATTGAAATGCATGCCACCGCATTGAATCGGGTATACGAATTCTCCTAGACATTGCTAATTTTTCCTGGATATTCTCAATGAAATTAGCAACTATTGAAGATCATCAATATTGTACTAAATGTACACATGAAGTTGAAAAAGTTTAATTTTGGAAACTTTTTCCAACTTCTATAAAAATGGGCATTTTTTTGAATCACAAGTAATAGCTATCTTTTTTTTTTATTTTTGCGTTAGTTCTTTTAAAGTTCATTGCCACAATTCATATAAACTGTGAATTTTATTGTTACTAACACTTTAAGTGTGAGCTGAAAAGAATATTTGTTACTTCTAATTGTCATATCCCAACTATTTAAATCCAGGTTACATTTTCGTTGTCTTAATTTTCTTACTTAAAATGAAATATAAATATATGCAATAGACCGACTCGCATATTTTAGTAATGCAAAATTTGAATAGGAAAATGTAGTTTCTCTGTAAATTTAATGTATATAAAAATAAGATTAAATAGGAATGTCTTTTATTTAATTTTGTTTAAAAAAACAATTAAAAATCGAAGGCTAAAAATAGGAGAAATGATAAACATCTATTATACAAGAAGAGTTGTTTATGTATAAACTCAAATACAAATGTGGCAAGGGAAAAGTATTAACATTGCTCTCCATATTTGTTTTTTAAAATAATAATTATGAACACACTGTATGGAAAAAGTCAATAGTTAAGCTTTTCTAAAAGTTAAAATAAGTGTGTTTGAGTAAATATGGATCCGCTAATCTTAGCAAAAAAAAAAAAAAAAAATCTTAAGAAAAATGGTTTTCTTAACATTCACCATTAGTCATGTGCAAACGATATTAATCTTGTAACTGTTCGAGTATTTCGAATGGAACTTTTCACATAAATCCTTCTAAGTCGTTGTCAGAATTCGAGTTTCCGAATAGTTCATAAAATTGTTCGTAAATCACTCATTGTAATGAATGAATGCATATAACCATCGTGCAAACAGTTTTTCTTCAGAACATAAAACATAGATCGACGACAACGTACGGTATACGAATTTTTCTTCCCCCTCGTTTTCCTAACAAAACAAATGACGCAGTGAATATGACTATTTCAGACATCATAAAATAGCAAATTAAATTTAGAAACTGTGTTAGTTTGCGATAGGCTTATCAGATTTGAAAATAACGTCGTTGGTGTTTTAATTTGTAGTTATTTGAATGAAAAATATTCCACCCATTTTACATTGGAAGTTTTTTGTTTTCCTGGTTCGTTCAAATATGAAATGTACAGGAATTTTTTTTCCAATTCCGCTTCTATATGGGTTTTGAATTTTATGTATTTTTTTGAAGAAAAAGCGTACTTTTGATTAAGAAAAACCTTAAAAGTTTGCCAAATGGGGTGACTATAACGTCACGTAATAATCATATCCACGTGTTTTTAGCCAATCAGTTCGAAGTCTCATGTGACGTCATAGTCAAACGATAAAAGTAATCATGTGTTTCCAGCTAATCTATTCATGCGATTCGTTGTTGTCAACTGTTGATCTTTTCAGAAACTTTCTCTTAAAAAATACCAATTTGTCAACAACAGTAACGCACATTGGGAAACAAAATGCATTTTATTTTTAAATACATGCATAAAAAAATAAGACTTTTTTTAAGTTTTAAAATCTTTTGAAGAAATGTATTTCTTATAACATTTGAAAAATTTTACTTGATTATAAAATTTGAAATTTTACCCAAGTTTTACAAATAGAACAAAAAGTACAGTTAGTTTGATGTATGTTTTGAATTCAATGGAGAACACGTGTTTGTCTTTATCATGTGACCGTCATGAATTGAGTTCATTGTTATTTCTATCAGTTTCTTAAGGTATTTTTATTGCATGTGCTTAATCGTTTCCACACATGAATACCATTATTATCTGCCATATAAAGGTTAGGAGAGGGGGGGTGCCAGCTCAGGTGTCGTCCACGTCACTTGACCATGGTTCAAAATTACGTGGTCCGTCGCCAAAAGCCCTCGTGTAGCTGAACAGTGCGACGTTAATCTTCACTCACTCACTCACTGCCATATAAAGTCAGGTTAGTATACCCTACTTTCAGACTATGGCAAATTTATTATATACAATGTGCTAAAATAATAATCCTTTTCCAATTTCAGGGACAAATATCGGCAGTATAAAGCAATGTACAAAGAATATTTGCACAGGCCGACTGATACCGAGCTTAAACTGGATTTGCAGTTATTGGAAGATGCTCTGGACGTAACGAGTATTTTGGCCGCCAGGGAACAAGCTAAAATGAAGGTAAATCGATCTATCTTACTTTGATCCCTAATACGGTTCCCAAAATAACTGGGGTTTACTAATGGATGACTAATGAGACCTTAATTTGTTAGCCGTGTAAACGGTACAGAAATAGCTCTTGTTCTGTGGATGATATATTGAGCTTTAGGGGATGTGTGTGTTAAGTATTTCTGAAAATAGGAACTTCAGTGACGAAACTCTATTAGGAAGGCATCGGAAGGTAAATTCTGTGATTAGTTCTCTGCTGATTGAGAAAGCTTTGCGTCACAGAATATTACGAAGAGAAAGGCGGAAGCATTCAAAAGCAGAAACAATTATGAAGGATTGTTATTTTCTTATAAATGCAGTAAATTTTCCTTTGGATATAATAAACATTTAGCCAGACATACCTGTGAAGAAGCGGTTGTGGTTGCCGTCGGAGGTCTTTTAACTATCATAATAACAATTAAAAAATATTCGATCAGTAAAATAATGTTTTTCAAAAACATTTTGCTGCTTTACGATATTGTTCTTGTGAAGAAATTGCGTATTTTTTCAATTATTCTTATAAATACAGGGTGTACTAATATTATGCTAACTACAAATAAATTTATCTCTCTCCAGTAACAAATAACTTTATTTACAAACTTCTACTCACACCTTATTCATTACAAACTAAAATCTCACACTTTATACATGACAAACTAAAATCTCACACTCTATACTACTTAACACCCACAACACCTCAGCAAATCTACTCAAACTCTCCACCGTTCCACTCATCACTCCCCCATCTTCCCGGAGTTACAGTTACGCAACGACACTGTTGAAACAGCGCCATCTATTACCTTAACACATGGTATAGTAACGAGGCGCCACCTGAGCTGGAACCCACACACCACCATAGGTAGAAAGCTTGAGGTTTGACATATTTAACGTCGATAAGACCCTTCTGCACATTGGGTCCCGAGCGGCACCAGGCTCGAATCATGATAAGCCGGAGATGAGCTACCTTAACATACTGCCGGCCGATAGCCTTACAGAACATCAAAATTTGCAATGCGCTTTATACAATATTATCTTGAGTAAATCATAACTTCAATGTAATCAAATAGAAATATACAAATATAATACAAAAAAGATATATGAAATGTTAATAGTAGATAATAAAATAACATTATGTACGCACCATTATACATCACAATTCAAATCATCCAAAGGGAAAATCAATTTTATAATTTACGGTTTTTCAAAAATTAAGTCCGATTTTCCGTTTTACTCGGAAATAAAAATGTTCGTTCTCTCGATTGCAACTCTTTATCTAGAAATGTAAACAAATTCTTAAATGTGTAATCTTCATTTTAGAAACTTCTGTTGAAATCGAATACTAATTCTTTTGGTAGCCTCTCTAACAATATCTGCGTTGAAAGATTCCCGTACGTTTCCGTTTCAATTTCTAAGGACTCTAAAACTTTTGACCTACGTTTCTGCTTTGTCAAACATTTTTCTTAACCCACTCAAATCGTTTATATTTCTAACAGCAGGCAATCTTAATAACTGGTTTAAATGTGTTTGTATTAGTGTGTTCTTTTTACCAAATCTACTTTTTAATAAATCCAAAGTTACATCATAATTCGCTTCCGTCAATGAAAATCCACCAATATAACTCGCTGCTGTTCCACCTGAATAAGATTTTAAATAATTAAATTTATCTATTTTGGTTATGCTATTATTATTATCTATTGCTCTTTCAAACTGGCTGAAAATATCTAACCATTGAGAATGATTATCATAAGATTTATTTATACTTAATTTGGGTAATTTAACTGTTTTATAATTCTCTGTTATCATTGAGTTTATTGGAACAGAGAATTGCTCTCCGAATGCAAATGGGATTCCTTTTTGATGTAGCCATCAATTTTATTTGATATTCTTTGTTTCCAAAGAATAATTTTGTCTGAATGTTCCTCCACACTAATAATTTCACTTTCCATTTCACTAATATCACATAAATTCTCGATAGCATCATTTAAACTTTTGGTATACTGATAAATTAAAAATTTACATTTATTAATAAATGAGGAATATAATATTTATTATGGGTCCTTGTGTGGTAGCATTGTTTGTACCTGTCAGTCTTGTAAGAAATACGTTATAGATGATACATAATGTTCTCTCAATTGGAAACAGGAGACTTGCTTTGTAATCTGCTGGTGTTATAGATTAAAGATATAGATACTAGATATTACAGAAAAAGGTTTTAAGAAAAAAACCAGGAATTTTTATATAAAAAAATATTTAGAATATTTCTAAATGTTTTAAAATAGCAATGTATCTAAACAAATTTATATGTTATTAAAAATCGTTCTATATAGTAAATAAATAACTTGCTTGATTATTCATTTAATATAGATAGAATTTTTGTAATTTTAGTAAAGTATAAGTTATAAGTATTCTCGTAAAACCACTTGAATGTGGATAGTTATACTAAAATAAATCAGTGTAAGATACAGCAGTGCTATCATTTAAATTTTCTACAAAATTATTCATGAATATTTTATCTTTATGAATATAAATTTTTTTTTTACTTTTCAATAATACTGTATTAAACCTGTGTAGACATGTATGTAGGTAATTTAGGAAAGTTTGGTATTTTCAGGCATTTGTATGAAGTAAGTTCATTAGCATAGTTATTGCTATGTATTTCCCTGTTGAATATTTATTATATTATGTATTTTTTTTATACGTACTTTTCGTAATATTCACAATATTGCGCAATAGCTTACATTTTGTTAATCAAGCTGTAAAGTTATAAATTCTTATTACTAAATGTTTCAAAGCGAATATATGGTAAATTTTTTATAAGAGGTTTGAAAACTATGTGCATTCATTTGTTTGTCCCCATCACATAAAAATAAACTATATCCCCTTCACTAAGCACTGCAATTCTTAACTTTTGTCTTCAATCTCAATCCATATCATGATAACAGTTATTTTTGTCTTGATTAACTCATTTTCTTCATAATTAAAATGCATCCAGATATATTATTGCTTAGAAATGTCTAAAAGAATGGATATTTTTCTTGAAACTAAACTTTTCACAGACATATACTATTATTTAACATCGATTTAAAAATAATAATTTGACTTTTTTCTGTTTTTATTTGTGGGCGAAGTTATTTAGGTAAATATAAGGAAACATGAAATTATGATTCACAAACTTCATATTGTGAATGATTTTAAAAGTTTAAAACTATCAAAAAGGAAAATGGAAATTTTATTACCGAATTTTGTCAAGAAATATTTTAATGGAAACAATGCTCAAAAAAAAATTTTTTTTTGCTATCCAATTCAGCCGTAAAAAAAAATTGCTTAATGAAAGTTTTTTTTTAAATTACGAAATTAGAAATTGTTTTTAAAGAAAGCAAAGTTTTTTAAAATGGAAAATATTTCTGTAACAATCAGGGATGTTCAAATGAAAGTGATTTAAGGTGCGTATCCATGAGATGCAAAGGGACAGAAATGAGACAGATGAAGAGATAGAAAAAACAATATTTAATGAGGGAAATACATACAAAGTGTGTTAAAATAATTTACCTATATGGAGAGCTTAGGATGGTTACGAACTTCGTCCGAGAAGAACGATGTCGGTTGATCATGGAATCAGTTAAGAACTGCAGCCTTAACGCCATCGTCGGAGTGAAATCGTTGGTCCATTAGGCCGTCAACATCACCTTTTCGGCTGACTGCTGAGCTTTGAATTTTTAGGGCCTATGTGAATCGGGAACTTTCCATTACATGCTGACGGACTTCCAGCTGGAAGTGGTGACCCCTGGGTTTATCCTCTGCTACTATGTGCTGCACAAAGTCGTCACCGCCATCCCTGTAGTGCAACAAATGTTGTAAACTCAGGGCCATTCTGGCTTACACTCTTCCAGTGATAAAAACTTTATTATAGTTTGCTGATCCATTTTGGATGCAGTTGCATCCATACGAGCCGTTTTTAAATTCCATGTCATGCCATCCATACCAGCCACGTCCTTACGAATGCAGTTATCACAAATACGTTTGCATACGCGTGTGCGTGGTACATACACCTTCATTATTGCGTTTGTTTCACGAAAATACATTGACAATTGTTCACGTGTAAAGCTTCGAATCACTTTTATTTGAACACGTCTTATACATGATTGATGCTAAAACACAATTATCCGTTCTTACTCGGAATATTCTCTATAAATCTATTTTTTTTTTCATTTTACTAAAACAGATAGCTGAAGACGAGCCTAGTCTAGTTCGAAAAGTGCCAGTTGGGAAAAGTTGGAGCTTCTGGAGCTGGTTCTCCTCGTCAGGAGAAGAGCCGGATAGTGTAACAGATTCACCAAAAGATGAAAAATCCGATGAAGAAGAAGAGCTTCTTATAGTTGGCGACAAGGATCGAAGTTGGTGGTCTCGCATGACGGCAGAGGAAAGACGACGACTATTCGAAGGTATTGGTTACGAACGCTGGGGACCAGACCCAGAGGCAGCCCTCAACCACATTGGGCACAAATTGAATTTCACATTTGCCAACTGTACCTTGTCTTTGGTTAATAACGGAAAAGAAATATTAGTTGCTACTGTGACCCATTTCTTGTCCAGTCTAGAAACTAGACCTGGAGCAAAAGCATACAAAGTATCTGCTAGAACGGAGAGCATCATCATTGAAGGGGCTTCACTGGAAAATGATCTAGTGCCTATTATTACTGCTGATAGTGTAACAAGCGGTAAGAAAGTTGCGATTTTTCTGATTTTGTACAATCCATAGAGATTCTAGTCACTTGTATCAAATAAGATTCATTTAACTGCTTTCAAGTCTGTTTTCGATTAATTACAAAATTATGTAACACGTACTTTATATCGATATCTACTAAGCATTTCAACAAAGCCAATTAGAAATTTATAACAGAAAAAAATATTAGGGAAAAACCAATGGAAAGTATGTAGTTTCTAAGGATGTTATTGTTAAATACTAAATCTGTTTTGATTTTTAACTATAATCAGAGTATACCGTTATTACAGTAATGCAAGATTGCAAAATATACATTTAAGATTATCCTCCTATAAAAAACAACATAGTATCAATATTTTAGTAAATACTGTTATGATAATTCTAAGACCTGGATGTTTTCTGAACGGTGAAAATATTTCAGAATGTCTTTATAATTAGCACTTTAATTATTCCACAAGACTTAAACAAGTGAAACTGGAAATAAAGGGAAACTAAAGATAAACAATAAAATTACTTTTTAAGAAGTGCATGGGAGAACGTAGTTCGTAATTCTTCTCTTGTTAGGTACAGTTAACAAATCTAAAATGGGTGCTTTTCCGTTTCGTCGGCGCAAATCTCGTCATGTTGGCGTTATTGGCGACAAACCCAATAGGCACTTAAAAATATTAATAAATATTTGTTCTACATTTTTGATGTATTGTGAAAAAGACGTTACTGTAAAGAAAAGACCACAATTGTTTTGAAATTTGGGTGGTAAAAGTTTATCTGCGGAAATATTCCATTTGGTGTCGGTTGTATCATTTTTAACATTATAGCTTGCGCTGGCGAAACAGAAAAGTACTCTAAAATACAATAATAATGTAATTTTATAGGAGATAATTTTCTTTTATTGTAAACAAAATAAAGGGATTCCAGAAGATAACGCACGATATTATATAAAATTTATCTCTTATTCTCTCGTAACATTATTTTACTTGAAGAATTATGATTTTAGTAAAAGAACTCTATATGTTACAAAAATGCCAAAAAAGATTCCTATTCTTTTTCATTTATATTTTAAAAAATAAATAAAAGTGCTATTTAAAAATTAATATGAAAAAATTATTTTATTTTCATGCATTAAAACTTTTGAACGAAAATACTGTAAAATGTTGGAGGAAAATAAAAAACTTAAAATTCTAAAATTACTATTTTTTTAAAAAAAAAATTAAAAAGCTATTTTTAAAAACTTTATTTTTTTATTTTCAGGGTCCAATGTACCTCACATTTTTGCCTTAGATTTTGAAAAGAATCCTGCTCAGGTGAATGCTAGCTATGGCATGAGTATAACAGCAGAACCTATGGAGGTCGTTTATCATAAGGTGCATTTCCTTTTCTGTATTGATTTCTTTGTGCATTTCTAACATTTTACGCTTTTTATTTGCAGAATACTCTTTCTCTCTTTCCCATATATATATATAATCCAAAACATAAAAATACACAGATAGTTATATATATATATATGTATATATATGTATATATATATATATATGTATATATATGTATATATATGTATATATATGTATATATATGTATATATATGTATATATATGTATATATATGTATATATATGTATATGTATATATATATATGTATATATATATATATATGTATATATATATATGTATATATATATATATATATATATATATATATATATATATATATGTATATATATATGTATATATATATATATGTATATATATATATGTATATATATATATATATGTATATATATATGTATATATATATATATATGTATATATATATATATATGTATATATATATATATGTATATATATATATATATATATGTATATATATATATATATGTATATATATATGTATATATATATATGTATATATATATATGTATATATATATATATGTATATATATATATATATGTATATATATATATATATGTATATATATATATATATGTATATATATATATATGTATATATATATATATATGTATATATATATATATATGTATATATATATATATATGTATATATATATATATGTATATATATATATATATGTATATATATATATATGTATATATATATATATATGTATATATATATATATATATATATATATATATATATATATATATATTTATATATATATATATATGTATATATATATATGTATATATATATATATATATATATATATATATGTATATATATATATATATATGTATATATATATATGTATATATATATATATGTATATATATATATATGTATATATATATATATGTATATATATATATATGTATATATATATATATTTATATATATATATATATATATATATATATATATATATATATATATATATATATATATATATATGTATATATATATATATGTATATATATATATATATATATATGTATATATATATATATATATATATATATATATATATATATATATATATATATATGTATGTATGTATGTATGTATATGTATGTATATGCATATATATATGCGTGATGTTTAGTGTATATATTTACAAATAAAATAAATGAATAAAGGAGTATTTTTAGTACTCTTTTGGATTGCATTCTACAACTGAAGCGCGTAGGAAAAGACTGAAACAAAAACTTATCTTTTGTCATTCTGAACTTTAAATCGTCTTGTAATTTTCTGACATAAACATGTGAATTCTTTAGAAGGTATGGGATTCAGGTATCGCTTTCATAAATGAAGGAATTATAATTCGAAAAATGTTGTTTTATAATTAATTTATGTATGAATGAGATTTTTTTGATATTATAAATATTGCAATTTTGTAATCTTGTTAAATGAGTTACACACACATCTAGGTATATATATATATATATATATTATATGCGTAGTATGATCCAAATCGCGGAGCAAATCTAGCTTTGAAATATAACAGCTGTGCGTGCGGTTCTGTCACATGACATGGATTAAGCCAACCTGGCAAGGTAGGGAAGGGCTGGAAGAATCTATTTCAAGGGGTTTAACATAAGGTACTTTTGCTTTCGCCGTCAGCAATGGCCGCAGTCCCCAAATTTTTGGATTGTACTTCGTGTATATATATATATATATATATATATATATACATGTATGTTACGTAATCAAATTATTACTCCCTAAATAAATAACCAATATCCAATTATTTTGGTATATCTCAAAAGATATTTAACTGATTCAAGTTAAACCTGTAAAGAACTTATGTTTTATAATTCTTAATCTGATGGATATATTTTAAATATAAAACTAAGAAAATGATTTTTTGATGTAATGTTATAAAAAACCCATCCACTAAACTTATATTAAAAAACTTTTTCCTTGTTCTTTTCAAAAAGAAGAAAACTTAGAGAATTACTATTACAATTGATGAGCTCTAATTTTTTGGTGATCTCCTTATTGTTTAAGAATGATATTTGAATATTAAAAAAGTAACACATAAAAATAAAGTATGAGAAATTAAGTGATTTACTTTTGGCAACCATATCAAAGGTTCACAGCGAAATGAAATTGGCTTTTACGAGTAATAATAAATCGTTACGAAAATGGATTATGCAGGGAAAATTTCTGTGTATGATATGCTTATTTGAGCCTCAAAAACCTTTTACTTATGAATCAAATGAAATAGACATTTTTTTCTGATAGAGTTGATTGCAATTAAACTTACTAAAAAAGTAAATTAATTTTATGTATTTATTTTTTTTACAAAAATCTAACAAACTGTTAAACAGTTGAGAGTTTACGAATCTCTCCCCACATCTCTCCAAATTTTAGCATTTTTGCATGTTTGACAAGTCCTAATGTCCCAGTAAAACCACAATTAGATTTTTTTTTGTGTATGAAATATTTATCTCTGAAACATTAAACTAGATGCTAAATTTAAGTAAATAATAATAACAATTAAATTATAGTTACCTTGGTCCACATTTAAAATTCGTACTTTTGTAACATAAGACTAAGAATAAGACCAAAATAGATTTTATGAACATTTTTAAAAATAACATCAATTCATAAAAAAAGTAAAAAATACTAACTTTAATTATTTTGTATGGTATTAGTTGATTTGGTTATGTTACGAATGCATATGGTTTCGAATATTTTCTTCAGTTGTTCAAAAATCAAAATGAATCAATAAGGTAAGTGTACTTTCATATGATGAATGTCTACATGTTGATCGGTTTATTTTATCCTTGGTAAATGGTTATAACTTACAGAATTTTCTTTTTCATCCTAAAGTTATTTATTCTTTTCAATTTTCTTTCTAGTACGCTATGAAGGAACTATTAGATTTCTTTGAACTTCCTCGAGTGAGCGTAGAGCTTCTGAAGCAGAAAGCTAAAAACAAACTGAAGATTCTTGCTGATGCTGGTAAAGAAAAAATTGTTACCGCTTTTGCTAAACATCAGGTAAAAACATGTAATATATGTAATGACATGATGTGTTATATCTATATTTTAATAAAATGTATCCTTATTTTAATTAATGTCTATATTTTAGTAAAATTACGTCTCTTTTTTTAGATGATGCATCTAAATGTCGATTTGAAATCCCCTTACTTCGTGGTTCCTGAACATGGATCTTTGCAACAGTGAATATCTTATTTTTTATTCGTTGGAAAGCTTATGTTAAAAGAATTAACTTAAAAATATTAGTATACTTCACAAAACATTCCTGTTTACCTGTCGTATTAAAGTAGTTTTTTGATATTGAACTGATAACAATTGACCAAATTACAATTTTTTTTGGTATTAAAAACATGTTCAGTATTTTGTGTACTTAATTTTACAGCACAGTGAGTTTGTAATATTTTGTGCACGTAAAACTTGGAAAAGATTTTTATTCATTGCATATAGTTTAAAAGAACAATACTTTAAATAGAAAAAATATATTACAATCATACACAGGGTGTCCCAGAATTATCGGGCCAAAATTTAAGGGGAGGTAGGGGACATCACAAGGATTCAGATTTGCATAGCAACCCATGTTCAGAATTGTTTTGAATAGCGCGCGACGTTAATATTCACTCCCTCACTCTCTCTGGAATATCTTCGTTCAATGCTGCGTGGCGTTGTTCACAAGAGCATTGGAGGAAATAGACCCGCATTAACGCAGTTATTTGAGCTTTCATCGTCCGCAGTGGAGTATGGAACGTTTTACGAACATCGAGCTGGCAAAAATGCACCTGATTTAATGATTAGCAGAAGAAAATGTACTGGCAGCAGAAAGATTATAACAAGAAAAGTACCCACTGAAAGATGCACTGGATCACCGACTATTTACTAATTTACATCAAAATTTGTGTGAATATGGATCATTACGTAGTAATAGGCGTATTGCGGGCAGACTACGAGTGACTCGAACTTCAGCATGGAACAAAATGTGTTCGAAGGATTCCGTGTACCTGCGCACAAGCCATCGCTGCTGCCGAAAGAGGATCTCGGAGTAGTTTTCATCGTGTTTTGCAACGTGAAGTCTTACACCCATACCATGTCTAAAGAGAACCATCACAGCACATGTAATATCTGACCAATAAGTGGTTGGATCCTAGGAGGGCACACTTCTTGGTAACAAAGTTTTTGGCGATAAAGTTTGCAATGTGGCAACAATGCTAAATTGTCCAGTTTTAGGCTAAGTAAAATGATAATCCTGAAACCGGTCGAGCACAAAATCCCCCATTTCGGAAAGTGGCAATTTTCACTCTTGCCCTTGCTTGCTTCTGCACGTGGGACGCGACCACCATTTTCATTTTACCACGTTTTTCTTTTTTGAAGCTCTACGAATGGATATTTTATCTTTTGAATGAAAGTAGTAAGAAGGAAATGATTGTTTTATGA
Source organism: Trichonephila clavipes (assembly GCA_019973935.1). Lineage (NCBI taxonomy): Eukaryota > Metazoa > Arthropoda > Arachnida > Araneae > Nephilidae > Trichonephila > Trichonephila clavipes. The sequence goes on from BMAU01020473.1 coordinate 905,535, forward strand.
ATGAGTGAACGGTTGAAAATATTTCAGTACGGTTGTCCGAAACATGAAAGTAATTTGTTTGAGAGAAATGGAGATCGTTATTTCATCAGCCTAAAGCATTCACATCGGATTTCCCACTGTTGCGTTTTAGAAGCGACGATTTTTCAGTTTTTGTTGTAGAAGCAGTTTTAGAAATCGCGCTTTCTTCGTAAAAACATGACGCATGGATTTTCTTCTGAATAAAAGGTAATAAAGTAATTATTGTTTTTTTTTGTATGAATGGAGGATTGATAGAACCTTGGTATGGATGGTGTCTGAAATTCGGAAAGAATTTGCATTTAATTTCTTATTTTTGATTTTGATGTTTCCTATGTTGTTCATTTTAGAAACCACGTTTTTGCGACGTTTTTCGTCTCTTGACGCCCTCTCGTTTGTGTCTGACGCCATTTTGAAAAACGCGGTTTCTTCCTTGGTGCCAATTGGCAAAAAACGTTTGTCGCCAAAAACAGCAGTGTGCTGTCCTAAGATTTTACCAAATATGTCAGATGATATCAGTCTTTTGTCTCTTTTTTTCTTCTACCTGTCATTCTACTGCAAATCGGAATCCCTGTGATCAGATCCTATCCTAGCAGGTGTGTAGCGCGCATACCGCACGCAGGCAGCCAAAACAAGGGGCGACCGCCGGCCACATACAGTTCTATCAATCAAGCAAAAATCTTTTACGAATTTCTCAAAATAAAACTTTGCATTTTAAATAGTTATTGAAAAATGAAAATAAGTCCCGATTTCCCGTTAGAATGTTAGTGCACAGTTCACTAATGTCATCCTTAATTTGACAGTAAATTTCGTGTAGCAGAGGAAGTTTTTCTTTCTCATCAGCGGTACTGGCGATGAGCTGTAGATCGATGCTGTGCAAGTTGCTATACGAAAATATCTAATACGGTTAATATTACCTAAGGCATAGAAGTGTATAAATTTTTGATTCATCTGAAGAAATTAAAAGTTCTCAATTTAATATCAGCCTTACATTTTAGAAAAACAAAATATAGGAAAAAAGTGATTTTTATGGATGTTTTACTTTTTACGCTTTTACAAGTAGATGATTTTATCTTACCGACGTTAAGTATTTGTCAAAATATGGAACATTTTCTAGAGGGGTGGCACATTAGGTCTTTTCACTTGGGCGGCCGATATCCTAGGATCGGTCTTGCTTTTGATGTCCCCTACCTTCCCTTAAAGTTTATCTCAATAATCCTGGAACACCCTGTGTATTTCTACTGTTACATGGGAGTTCTCAAATTCGAAAAAAAAAATAGTGTTCCTTAAAGTTGAAATAGACGAATTTTATTTATCATTAAAATATAGATAAATTAAAAGGACAATATAAATTGCTTTATTTCTTTATAGAGGAGGGAGTGTCATTGTTATTGATATGGGTAGACTAACTGTCAATACCGATTTACAGTCTGATGTACCTGAAGTAAGTATATAATTCTCAAAAATTCAGCTTTTTAATGTTATTTATGATTAGTATTGATTTATAACAAATAATCAATCTATAAGTCTAGGGATTAATCGAAAAAGTAATTTTCTTATTGTGAAGAACTAAATTTTTGTCGCTTGTAGTTGTAAAAATTGTGTTTAAAATTGCCCCTTTATTATTATTTAATTACTTTAAATGTGTTATTGTTAGATCTATAAAAAGAGATCCTTTTGCATAAAAATAACTGCATAAAAATTGCTTATTTAAAACCATCTTGATAGCATAAGAACATATTTCTTAGTTTTCTTAGAATACTTATGAATTAGTTATTATATGAATATTGCATTGTGTTTCTTTAGAAAAGATCATTTTAAAATGCGTCAGTAATTATGATAGCGAATATTAGTTTAAGTTTATAAAAGATTAAATTGAATTTCATATATTTAATATTTTTCATCGTCTGCGGAATTTTTTGGTGTCCAAGTCAAAAGTTCTAATGCACCTCTCAAGTACAACGTTGCGGTTTGTCTTTCTCTGTACTCTAAAAAAAAGTCAACGTTTGTTCATAAAATATTTTGGATATGAAAGGGTTCATAATTATTAAATTATTATTACTCCTTTGATATACCAAAATTCTGTTATAAGGGGAAAAAACTATAATAAATTATAATATTCTCGTAACAATATCTCACAGCTGCTACCTAAAATAATTCTTATATTATTCGTTCCAGTATCAATAGCAAATTCCTTAACTATTGTACCTAATTCTATATTTAGAAATGCATTATTTTAACTACAGTTTCTAAGAAAAAAATATTTTTATCTTTGCTTATACAATTTTAAGAAATTTTCTTCTGTAAATGTTTTGGAAATTTTTTTTATGCAAGCATTTGTTAAATCTATTCGTCCCCCCCCTTCTTTTGAGTTAGCTAATGCATTTTTTAATGGTATTCTAAATGGTATTTTTATTATAGTCTCAAATTAATTATTTTATTGACGAAACTAACCTCATTATTAACTTTTCACTAGGAATCCACCAAAATGGAAGCTGAGGAACGGCTTTATGATAGATTTAATGTAGCCCTTTCGGATATCCAGGTTCTCTTCTCCGATTCAGGTATCTTTCTATATTTATACTTCATGTATGTAATAATTACATATACTACAGATTACAAATACTACAGATTAACAAGTATTAAACGCTACGAAATTTAAATTGCTTTGTTTCTAGGTGAAGAATGGAGAGTTGCAAAGCAAGCTTCAGAGTCTGAAATGCATCTAGTTCCCAAAGCGAAAATTATGGTCGTCTTTTCTAACAGTGTACGACCAGATTGCAAAAATCTGCCAAGGTGATTGTGTTAATTTAATGGTTATAAAGTTATAGTGCTTAAACTTTTCTTTAAAAAAATAAAATTAATCGTTCAAAAAAGTTCACCATCACATTTATTGATTTTTATATCTAAAGTAAATATATGCTGTATAATACAACGTTAACCATTTAGAAAGCTATGGTAAATAACTTAATTAGTTTTTAACCGTCCATGGGAATCTATTTTCCCACCCGTAATTTGTTCTACTAACACCTCGGCTGCCACAACTGATAGTGGATTTTCAAGTCTTTTCAAGTCCTGTACATTTCCTTCACAGAAGGAAAGTTTTTCCAACTGACGTACGTTTGAGTAAAACAAGTGACCATTTGCCAACATGACAAAAATCCTGTAGACATTTTGTGATCTTCTAAGGCAAGTGAGAACAAGATACGTGTGTATTACTTACATTGTCCCATTATCGGGGCCGTTTCCACCCTCTCCGGTGTCCTAGGCCAGGGAGGGCGAACCAATGGCACGCGATGCAATATTTTGGGCACTCCATTTTTCTAAATAACAAAGATCACTGTGAAGTATTATGAACAAATGCGAGTGATCAGTCGCGGGGTGGCGGAAATTTGATTCCAGACACTTTTAACTATTTGATGAAGCTGGTTTATGCCATTTTAACCATATTTTCATCTACCCGTGCTTGTGAGTCATTATTTTCAGAGATAAATAACATTAAATGCTCCCTAAGAAAACGTTTGGCGGATAACTCCAATTCAGCATGTGTTCTGCTAAAAGTAACACCTTACAATCCTAATGTGAGATATTTGTTAATTAATCTGCAACAACAAAAGTAACAATAATGTTACTTTAATTTAAATTATACGTTTTACTAAAACATTTACTACTATACAGTGCAAAATGTATTTTTGTAGTAAATAAAGAGTTTTGAAATGTTTGTACTTAGTTTTATTATTTACCCAATAATCATAATTCAAAATTATTTGAAGGCACGTCTATACCTCATTAAAAATTTCTTTAGAAAAAATGGCACGTTGATCCGTAAAGGTTTGCCACCCCTGCCCTAGGCACTTCAAATTGTTACTCTTCCCCCTTCTTCAGTTATTACATTGCCAGTTTTAGTTCGCTCAAGGAATTTTCTCTTAACTCTCTTACTCTTTTCCTTTCTTTGTTGTTGTTCTTTGGAGAGGTTTTCCATCATCTCCCACCTGTGAACCCGTTGTGTCCTGGACTGACAATTGGCTGCCATAAGAAAAGGATAGTGGCATGGTTTGGCCCCTTTTGTTCATTTTTTACCTTACGACATCGTGGACTACCTAACCACCTTTTTGACAATTAGTACAGTAAGTTGATAGAAATCGTTTGCAGTTACAGTATAGAGAATACATCATAGCATGTTTTCAACTCGTTCATTATCACCTTTTTCATCGCTTATCGATTTGCTATCTTTTACTTTTAGACATCCTTATTCTTTGTTGAGTCTTTCTCATTGTACTTGTACAACAAAGGTTGTCTTCCAGCTTTTCTCATTGAAAAGTTATTAATGAAATCATTCTAATCAATTTCCATTGTAATGTCATTTTAAGTGCATAACAACATCAAACTGTTAGGCCTTTCTTTTCCTTTGTAGATCTCATTTCAGTCTACTCTCTTTTTGGCAGATATGCTTCTCTCATGATTCGCTAGGCGGTGGTACATTTTCTGTAATTTTAATTTCTCTTTTTCACCCTCCAATTTTTTGCACCTCCGAATATTTTGCGTCCTACGCATGTGCCTAAGCGGAAAAGCGTTCCTGCCCATTATGTATTGATCCCTGTTTCAGAAATTTCAGAGAAAATAATGTATATAACTTCTTAAATTTTTAAATACAAAATGTACCTTATTTATAATTTCTTCAATATATTTTAATATTTACAAAAAATTTCTTTTTATGTAATGCTATATAAGAAAAAAGTTGCTAAACCTTTAATTAACACCTAGGTGATGTCCATAAACCATTAGATGTCCTACCTTTAATTAACACCCAGTGGGTAAAACATGCTTCCCACAAAAAAAGGTCTTAAAAATCAAATTAGTTTTAAGTAATATGCTAAATAAATTTTGCTTTATAAACCAATCTAAATCCCAAAATTTTTCAATTATAATTTTACTTGAAAAAAGCCTTATAAAGGGTTAAATAAAGCTATTTTTAAGGTATATTGTAGATGAAATATTAGTTAGGTTATGCATTAAACTAATTAAAGAATGAAATAGTTTGGATAATAATTCTGAAAGTAAACAGTAAGATATACAAAAACTGATGATTATAATTTCTTCAGGCAAAAACTCAATATTAGTGTTCCCAGTTTGAAGCTCAATCTCTCAGATCGAAGAATTTCTATGATTGCTGACTTTCTGCAAAACATTCCACTCCCTAAGACAAAAAGTGAACCACAAGGAATTTCTTCTTCTCCAAGTGATTACCATTTGGTGAGGCTCCCGTATTTTCTCATATTTCTTTAAATTTTTGAGATTTCAGTAGCATGTTATGTAGTATTCATATGATTAGTTATGCAATAACATTATGCTCAAGCAGATTACATCGTGTTTATAATGTAAATATTATTCTGAAAAAACAAACAAAAAAAAGAAAGCTTTTCTTTTTTCAAAAGTACATAGTAAACCTTGGAGAATACCTTCTTCGAACTACTTTTTACAGTTAAACCTGTTTTTGTGCGGTAGATAGGGACCGTATAAAAGAAATCACGCAATAAAATATTCAAAAATTTCATAAATACTTACATATAGCAAGCAATTTTGTCGACATACTGCAAAAAACTTTCTTTATGCGGTGGATAGGAACCGTATAAAAAAGTCGCACTTAAAAATATGTCAATTATTTACGAAATTTATGAGAAAGTGCTTCCAAACAAAGTAAATAATTAAGTTCCACAAGAAAACATTTAAATTCTCATTGTATACACAGAGAAATTTTCAAGATTTGTTTATACATAAATCATTGCTACTCATCGTAATCCAAAGCGCGTATCTTCCTCTGGTGAATTAGTTCTAAATCGCTTTTGTCATTTTAAGATAAACTTCCCATTCATTTTTGAGGGCACCATAAAGTAAGTGATAAGTTTTTGTGACGACGGTCCGTTGCTTTTGAACGTCACGATAGTCATATGTGCATGATCGAAGCTCTTTTTTATAATTTCAAGCTCGTTTCGGGTTAGTATCTATTTTAAGAAAATGCTTTTTCGATTTGTTGGAAAGCTGGATCCTAGCATATGTTGGAACCACTGTCAGAAAATCAGGATCCCTTTATGTCAGTCTTCATAATTTATCAAATTATTGACAATGTTCCTGTCATTGAAAGTAATTTCTTCAAGCAAGTGCGTGCTGCTGGTGCGTTGAGAGAAAGCTATGGGACGTGTATTGTTAAGATAATGTTTGTAACCAATGAAAAGAGTGTCTTGAAGTGCATGTATGGACATTGATAGAAAACATTACAGGGGCGCCAAAAACCATTGAAATTCATGTACCGCATAAAAAAAAAGATCGCACAAAAAAAATCATACAAAAATAAAATCGCACAAAACGAATCGTACAAAAATAAAATCGCACAATAAAAGTACCGCACAAAACCAGGTTCTACTGTCATTAAATTTATTTTGAACTTTTCATTCGATGTCTGTCAGAAAAAGTACATTTTTTCTGCTTCTATGTTTCATTTTTCAATTCCTACTATTAACTCCCACTCTCTATATATTTATTTATTTATCTTAATGGAATTTTCAATCGCTAATAAAATACTTTTTAAAGCACTCAACTCAGCTGAAATTTTATATACATGATTTAGTTTGGATGACAATATAATAATTTAATTATAATTAATAAACTAATTGATTAAAACTAATTATTTAAAGAGTTACAAACACAGCCACGTTGGCGACTTGTGTCAAAACTTGAACACATTTTTTTCTCACGTTTAAAAGCCTTCAGTTGAACTGAAATTTTATATACACGATTGTTTTGGACGACAATACGATACTTTAATGATTATTAATAAAAATTAAATATGTATATATAATGTTGTGATTCTGTCATATATATATATATATTAATTGTAACTATTTAATAAAAGGTAGCTAAAATAAAATTTTCGTTGTTGATCTAAGTAGGAAATCACTTAATTTTTTTATATTACTTGTTTTTTTATTTAATATTATTATGTTTTAATTATAACATTTTAAGCAAATGGCTCCAGAAAGGGGCATGTTTTCGATAATTTGCCCGCCTTAACTCAAATTTGTTTTCTTTGCTTCTTTTTTCAAATTTGCTATGAAAATCCTTGAAAACTCAACAGTTTTTTCCTAGTTACGGATGGAAGGAAGGCAAATTTTCTGTATCTTTTTGTAATAAGTGTATGATTTTGACAATAGCAACATTTTTACCTTAAGAATTGAGATAATTTGCAATTATTTTGGCAATTTTTTTGAATTCGCACATATTTAAAAAAATTATTATACCAGTCTATTCATTTGTGCATTCAATATGTTTTCTGCAATGGTATTTATTTCAGTGTGGTCATGCATTACGAGAACCATCTGGTGCTGATCTTAAAGAAGTTTGGAAATGTCTTCATCGTAAACAAAAACTCAAGACAATCGTGTCTGATCCAGAGAAACCAAATCAGTTCTTAAGTAAGGATTATCTATGCATAAATGGATCTTTCTTTTTTGGAAATTTCAAAATAAGAGTAGTTTCGTAATATTTTTAATTATTATTACTCTTTGGAAAAGTGCCGAAATACTTCTTTGTGGTTACATTGCTTCCGTAATGTGAATCAAATTATTTTTTTCTAAAAGGACATAAAATTATTTTTTATTGTTACACTAGCATCTGGTTGTGTAAAAAATGAGTTATATGAATCGTTAAAAATGGTTTAAATTTAAAATTACTTGCTTAACTGAGTTACACCTTGGTTATTAAAATGTCCACGGATAAATAATTTCTTAAATTTCAAATGTATATTGTTCATCATAAGTTGTATGATGAACATTATACTGTATGTATTCTAAGCAAAGTTTAGAATTATTGTTATATTCTATTGCTTAGAATATGTATGTATTCTTAGCAATAAAAAAAGTGGTGGTAGTTATATATTTATATATAAATTTTTATTCTTCATAATGGTTATGCTAATTTTAACGTGATCCTTGTTAGTTTTGTTAAGTCAGTGCTTCTCAAACTTTCAATGTTTGCGACCCAATTTTCAATCCTAAGTTTCATGGCACCCCCTCCATAAAAAAATGTATTGAGTTCAGTAATAATGTACTTTGACGTAAAGCAACATTATGGCTTTAACTTAGTGTTGATGAATCAGGGATCAGATACTTTGTGCAGTACTGATACATTTATAAGTATATTATATCATTGTAAATGTGTATTTCTTGTTATCTCAGAATGTATTTTGTTTTGATTCCTTTCAGTAAATTAATACTTTTTTAAATCTTTTATTTTTTACTTCTAGATATGCTCGCGCCCCCCTGGTAGGATTATCACGCCCCCATAGCGAGGCGCACCCCACAGTTTGAGAAACGCTGTTTTAAGAAGTATCTAATTAGCTAAAATTTGTTTGAACTTAATTTAAAGAGCGTATCCTTGTTATTTGTTTCAGAAAGCATTTATTTCGCACGTTTTTTTTTCAAATTAAAATTTAACTAAGCGTTTGTATTGCACGGTATTATTATACATTTTTGCTGACGATAAAAGTACTGAAAAATATAGAAATTTGATAACCGTGATTGGTTTTAAAAATTATTTTTAAATGAGATCATTGGCAAGAACCAAATTTTACTTGTTTACACTTTTTTTAAAGAAGTAAACAGTACATTTTATGATAGAAAAAGAGAATGCGTACATTTTAAGAGGGGTAGAGTAAGAAATTGTCATCAAAATTACTTTCAACTTTGAATTGCTCAAATAATTACATACCGAAAACTAAAATCCCTACACCAAATAGAAATTGTGCCACAGATAACTGAAATTTGAGAGGCATATCTGTGCTTGTCTAGCAGAGGCCTAAATATCAGAGTATCAGCCGTATCAATGATACAGGGCCCCAAGGTAAAGGGGCTTAAGATATGTAAGCTAAAATTTGTAAAATTTTAAGGCTCCCCCAAAAGGAGTTTTGATACAGGGCCCACTTCAGACTAGCTTCGCCAGTGGTGTCTAATAAATGACATACTTTCAAATGGGTTTGCCCATCTTTAACGTAGCCACTGTGAACATGCAAATCATAAATTTTTGAATTGGTAACGTGAACCTCCTGAACTTTGTTTATTACTAAGACGGGTCACTGTGAGTTGCATTTGAGTCAAGAATGTCTTGAAGTAGACGAAGACTGTATCAGAGCAATTTTTTGAGTTTCAAAAAAGCAGTTTATTTGGCTACAAGAAAATGAATTTTTCAGCGATATTGTTGACAGGCTTGTCAGTGATGTATCCTCACTAAATGATTATTGTTAGAAGCGGAAACAGGAAGGTAGTATCTCAAGAAGACTACTGTGAGTGCTTACACGTGACACTACAAAGAAAAAATATCGCCGCATCACAGTGTTGCTTCCTACTGCACCACTCTATTGGGACCAGAGTGAAGTAGCGAATGCTAACAGAATGTTTATTTAAGGTATCTGCGACTACGTTCGGAACCGTGATTTTAAAAAAGCGCATAAATGGATATTTTTCATATTTAGTGTCACTCAGATTAGAATACATGCATAACATTGTTTTAAGGACATTTTGACAAAAAAAAAATTATTTAAGTATCATATTTTGGCAAAAAATTAACTTAGAATAACCTTTTTTCCAAATGTTCTCCTTTTGTGAAAAATGGTTCTATAATAATAATATTTTGCCTGTATATAGCTCAGACCTCTCTACAAAGGCTCAACGAGAATATTTGAAAAATTCACATTATTTTCAGAGTTACCACCAATTGAGATAATTATTGGCGTTTTTTTCTTAAAATTGCTCCCCTCTGTTGTCGTAAAATATGAATAAACCCACTTCTAAGTTATATATTTCAAAAATTCTAGTGGAGCCTGTGTAAAGAGGTCTGAGCTATATACAGACAAAACATTATTATAATAGAAGCATTTTTCACAAAAGGAGAATATTTTGAAAAAAGATTATTCTAAGTTAATTTTTTGCCAAAATATTGTATTTAAATAAAATTTTTTTGTCAAAATGTCCTTAAATCAATTTTATGCATAGATTCTAATCTAAGTGACACTATATATCATGAAAATTATCCCTTTTTGCGCTTTTGCAAAATCACGGTTCCGAACGTAGTCGGATACCTTAAAAAGTAGCATTGCGGCAAGCGCCATATAGTGTTTATCTCTACTATCTGCAACTTTACTGATTTCATGTAGAACTCTGGCGAGTGGAATGAAGGTCTGTTGTGGGGTGTAGATCTGTTATATGTTCGCGAATGAGAATCGTTGTGATCTTAGAACAAGTGAAGGTATAATGTTGTTTAAAACAAGTGCAGTTGAGTGCTTTGAACTAAGCTATCTGCTAAACAGAAACACTGGACCTACTCCTGGAGATATAGTCTCGGGAACCATTTTTTATAACAGTAGAAGCATTTGTCAGTAAATGAATGTGTCAGACTGTGGTTGTGCTTCCTTTTCCTGATCACTATTTCAAACAGTATAACACTCCAACAGTAGCGCACACAGAAGTTTTCCAAGAGGGGGTCCAGGGTCGAAAGTCCACCAGTCTTGTATCATGCCTCTTTTGATTTTGTCGAGTTTTGAGAACAAAAAACAGTAAAAAACTAATTTTTGAATAAATAATTAGTATTAATTAATAAAATTAAGCATTAAAAACAAACCTTTAATTAAATTTTACGTATTATATACTTAAAATTATAATCAATCGGGAAAAAAATCAAGGGCTTTGAGGGGGGTCCTGACCCCCACGACACCCCCTTGTGTGCGCAACTTCACTCCAAACCTCTGCTCCCGCTCCCATACTATTCATGTCGCTCAGCGTACGACACATTGCCTTAATCTGCTAGATGACTAGATCTATCTTTCTGTCTCATCGAGTATGTATGGAACATATTATTGGAAATCCAGAATCATCCACAACTTGGATGAACCATTGCTTATTTGACTAATTACATGCAATAAACGTGGAACTCCATTCTACAAAATGGCACACACTGCTTTTACATGCTGCTTTCAAAATAGTGGGGAAAACAGCAGTTATCAATCTATGCTACTGTTACATGCTTAAAAGGATTCTTCTAATGCATACTTTGATCTGTGACCTTCAAACAATTAATTAGTTGAATATTTGGTTAAATGAGAGTATCGAACTTTAAATGCTTCATTTTATCTATTTTGATTATGTCATGAATACATTTTTTAAATCATTTTTTTAATGAAAAATATTCCAGGTCCGATGCAGCGTTCCTTCTCCGCTTCTGATCATTCTGACGAGGAGGAACCTGGGGGTGCGGCGGAAAGATGGGCAAGGATCATTGATCTGCCAGGTTTCGAAGACAATGTCTCGGCCAGTAACTATATTCGCATCCTCTTCCGACTTGTAGCTGGAGAAGTATCTATCCAATTGGCCAGGTCCAGTGATCATTCGGACAAACCTTATTTAATGCTCAGAGCCGAGAAATTGTGTGTGGATGCCGCTCATATGGTGTACGGACCTGCTCTGCAAGCTTCGTTGCACAGGATACAATTGGTTGATAAATTACACAAAGGTGAGCTTTTTTTTTCGTTATAGCCTGATGCTTTCCAATATAAATATACCAGTGTAACAGCGTACTTATATTGCTTTATATTGAATCCATCAAGCAAATAATTTGCAGGAATTCAGTGAAAATCGTTTAACACGAAACTCAGGGGATTGAAATAATGTTTCGTGCGAAGGGAATTTCGTGTTAAAGGACTTTGGAAAAAAGTCGTATCTTCAACAAAATTAAGTTTATTAGAGTACATTATATTTTCATAGATATGTAAAAAATGAATTTAATGAAAATCATTAAAAATATTCACAATGAAACTATTGTGAATATTTTTGTGTGTGAATTTATTGAATCTTAGGAAACTAATTCTGATATTTCCTTTTGCATTGAATCGAATTGTCAACAAATTGTTCAATGTCGTCCACTTGTTATCCATTTCACCATTGGAATGTCCGTCTTAATAACTGCGCTTACTTTTCATGATGTTCCTTATGTCAGATGACGTAGGACCAGGAGCTGCATTACTCATTTCATTTTTGTCATCGGAATCCTTAATCAATGATATTTTTTGAGCTTTGAGCAAACTCCAAAATGTCTTTGTTTGGCATAATTGGGGCTGTACACACATTACCATCATCTATTGCAACGAAATTTTCCGATGATGAACTGCGTGGCTAGTGTTTTCCGTATTTGGTTTATTCCCAGAAATCTTTTTGTGTTAAGCAATATTCGTGTCACATTAAGAGAAAAAAATGCATGAAAATACATAGTAGTTTGTCGGGACAGTTGTATTATTTCGTGTAAACCGATATTTCGTCTTAAGCATTTTCTCATTAAACGCATTTCTCTGCATATATTTGAAATAATGTTGAGATGGACAGTAAAATATGTACTAATTCATAAATAATTCATAACTAATTTTTTCTCTCTCAGTACACACTCATCCCATTTCAGAATAAAAAATTCTTACTCAATTTAAGATTAACATTTGAGTTTTATCTTCAAACACTATTTCACGAACAAAGTGTAATGTCTTAGCCTTTACAAGTAAGGGAACTTGATTGATATTTTGAAGGTTTATTTTCAAACACACGGGATAGTACTCAGGCACCAAAAATTTTCACTATTTACACGTTTCAGGTCAAAATCGTGAATAATCTGAGTTATGACACTTGTAGAGAAATTAAGTAAATGAATGGGTCGGTGTGGCATCCAACCCATCTGCCTTCGGCAGATACAAGAATTTGGACTCAAAACTCCCTTGTAGATTTCAAAAATCCAAACTACGCTTACTAATGGAGCCAAAATACAATCTCCCCCGTCGAGAGGAAATCACTCTCTCCAAATCTCCACACTACGCTCACGGACGGAGCACAAAAAATCGACCTCTCGTCGAGAGGTAATCACTGAATGACCCTGACGTGGCACTTGCGCATGCGCAGGGCTTCAGAACAGTCCGCGTTGCCACCTAGAGTTTCAGAACGGGTCTAGAGTTCGTTTCAAAAGTAATATACTGTGTGACTTCTCTCAGATTAGTTGTTTGTATGATTCAGTCCCTCAAAATTTTTTCATAATCTTGTTCAAAAGATATATCTGTCAATTTTTGAACATAAAAATGTTTTTTGTGTTTACCTTTATTTTGGTTCCTTGAACAATTTTAAAATTTAAAAAGTAAACGAATTTATTGATTTTTAATTTTTTATCTAGGGTCATCAGGTGAATATTTAGAGCTAATCAGTTCCGATAATGGTGCAGATATGGTAACTGTTTTGTACAGAAAGGTAAATTGCTTACTTTGCTAACACTTCTGAAATCTCTTAGTTATAGATGCATGTACATTATTTATTTTTCACAATCGAATATAAAATAATTTCAAAATAAACTTCATAGAAATTTGACATAATTTTATTACATTCAAAATTCGGAATATTCACAATATTTATTTTTCATATGAGATTCAATATTTAGAAAAAATCCACTCTTAAATTAATTAATTTGGTACTGGCATATTGCAGAGTTACAAAAAAGGAAAAATATATATTTAAAAGTAAATGAATTCTAAAATAATTTTATATTAAAATCTTTTGATATCAGTCAAGTTATGTAGAAGCTTTTACTAAATAATTTAATTGGTATTAAAAGCTTCTTTGATATAGCTACGGATAGTTATTTCAAATTTAATCTAAAAAAAGTATCACTTTTTCATAAAATTTCTTTTGAGAGAGAGAGAGAATCTTCGTTACCATTACATTGAAATAAGTGTTTTAATTGGTTTAATTTTATACTAAACTGAATTGTTTTTTCCAAGATTTTTCTTTGAGATTTTTAATTCTAAACTGTAAAATATTCCCTTTTTTTTCATTTTGATTGCGAGATATCTCCAGATATTTTCTGATATAATACTTAAGAAAATAAATAGCTACTAAGTTATTCTTAAGACAGGTTTCACACAAATGATATCCACAATTTTTAACGAATATCAAATACCTTTTAATACTTTCCAGGTACAAGCTAATTGTCCTGAATTTAAGAGTCATTTCCATCAAGTGGAACATTCCTTAGTGCTGGACGTAAGCACTCTTTCAATGGCTTTTCACAGAGAAGCATTCATAACATTAGCAAGGTTTTTGCAGTATGTCACTGCAAAGTAAGTTCCCCCCCCCCTATAAAAATTTTATCATTACTACTTGTTCCCTTCTTAGAAAGTGTAAAACGTCGTTTTTATTGCAATAGTACGAACTATTGAAGAGAGTGAATTATTTTTAAAGTAAAACAATAACATTTCTCATTTTTATAAGAAGAGTTCTTTTACGAATAGTTCTTACATTTTTCATGACATTTTTTAAACCTTTCTATTATATATTATTGAATTTGTTGTTATTATAAGAGTGCCAATGTGCGACGAAATCCCTGTTTGAATATATTCAATGTAAATATCAGAATAGTTCACTGTCAAAACGATTAAGTTTTTAATTTTTAAATTATTAATTCCTAAAAATTATATATATATATATATATATATATATATATATAAATTGTTTGTATATATATATATATATATATATATATATATATATATATTGTAAAGTCATTCTAAATTAAATAAAAGCTGAATAATTATTTTTAATATAAAATTGATTAATTACACCCATATAATAAGACATTTATTATTTACTTTAAGTATATATGTCACTAGCGTTTCTCAACCTTTTTTATCGGTGCGGAGACCGGTCAGTCTTTGATAATTTTACTGCAGCCCGCTGGCCGGGAGGGTGGGGGGTTGATTGTTTATATTTTACATTGATTGATTTAATAATTTTAACTTAATTGTATTTAAACATGCCTTCAAAATAAAGTACAGTTTTACACACACAAAAAAAAGTAATATAAGTAATATAAAAGGATTTATAAGGTATCCGACTACGTTCGGAACCGTGATTTTGCAAAAGCGTATAAATGGAGAATATTTATGAAATTTAGTGTCACTTAGATTAGAAAATGTTTATAAAATTGTTTTAAGAATATTAATACAAAAAAAAAATATTTAAGTACAATATTTTGACGAAAAATGAACACAAAATGACCCATTTTGAAAATATTCTCCTTTTGTGATAAATGCTTCTATTATAATAATATTTTGCCGTTATATATCTCAGACCTCTGTACAGAGGCTCAACTAGAATTTTTGAAATACATAGTTTAGAAGTGGGTTTATATAGGGTGTTTTTTTAGAGGTATAGAACTTTAAATTGCAATAAATCAACGATGAATTATTCGATTGATATGAATTTTTTTTATTCGAAAGATAATCTTGTGGCATTACATTTTAAATATGATTTCTGGCATAGGACTGCCACGGTTGGCTCGGATGTAGTCCAATCTGGACGTCCAATTTTCGATTACTTTTCCAACATTTGTGGCCGTATATCGGCAATAACACGGCGAATGTGGTCTTCCAAATGGTCAAGCGTTTGTAACTTATCCGCATAGACCAATGACTTTACATAGCCCCACAGAAAATAGTCTAGCGGTGTTAAATCACAAGATCTTGGAGGCCAATTCACAGGTCCAAAACGTGTCTTTCAATAAATCGATTGTGGCTCGAGCTGTGTGACATGTTGCGCCGTCTTGTTGGAACCACAGCTTCTGGACATCATGATTGTTCAATTCAGGAATAAAAAGTTATTAATCATGGCTCTATACCGATCACCATCGACTGTAACGTTGTGGCCTTCATCGTTTTTGAAGAAGGATTTC
The DNA here is from genome assembly GCA_019973935.1 of Trichonephila clavipes. Lineage (NCBI taxonomy): Eukaryota > Metazoa > Arthropoda > Arachnida > Araneae > Nephilidae > Trichonephila > Trichonephila clavipes. The sequence continues at coordinate 921,348 of BMAU01020473.1, forward strand.
ACCAGCCCATAAAGCGCACCAAACAGTCAGGTTTCTGGATGTAACGGTGTTTCGACATACACTTGTGGATTAGCTTCACTCCAAATGCGGCAGTTTTGTTTTCGACGTAGCCATTCAACCAGAAGTGCGCTTCATCGCTAAACAAAATTCGCTTATGAAAATCGGGAACAACGGCAATCTCGTTTTGTGCCCATTCGACGAATCTACGCCTTGCTTGATGATCGTTTCGATGAATTGCCAAACCAAACTGAGAATAAATCACTTGACAGCTGTTAAATCGGTCCCCATCTGGGAAAGTAATGCCAACTTAAACTTCTATACCTGGAAAAAAACATTCTTTACATGTCTTACGACAACAGAGGGGAGAAATTTTAAAAAAAAAGGCCGATAATTATTTCAATCAGTTTTAACATTGAAAATAATGTGAACTTTTTAAAAAAATAGTTCAGACTCTCTGGAGAGAAGTCTTTACTTTACATAAGCAAAATATTATTTTAGAAGCATTTTTTATAAAAGGAGAACGTTTTGGAAAAAGGTTATTCTAATTTTTCGCCAAAATATTGTATTTAAATAAATATTTTGTCAAAATGTCCTTAAAACAATTTTATACATGTATTCTAAACTAAGTGACACAGAATATCATGAAAATTATCCATTTATACGCTTTTTTAAAATCACGGCTCCGAACGTAGTCGGAACAGTGCCTTAACGTTGTAAGTCACAAAAACGCTAACTCAATGAGAACCTTGAGTTTGTTTCTTTGCTACAAGAAGGTTTCATCTGGGAGTAATTAGAGACAGTGACACTTGAAGTGTGTTGGTTATGTCCATTTTATTCCGTTACTTTGTTTTGGTTGCTGTCGCTGCAAAAAAAACCGGCTTCACACAGCTAGGTATTAGTAAATGGCTATAGAGATTTAATTACTGTGGTGGCAATCTCAGGGCATTCGGCCATGACTTTATTCTAGAACACCAGCATAGTTGTTGTTTGGAAGGCCCTTTTAGGGCCATCGTCTTTTACACTCTCTTTCAGTTGATCTTCTGGCACATATAATATATTCACCTCACTTGTTGACAATTAAGTCTAATCCATTCCTTACCAGTTCGATGTTATTTTGTGATTGCGAAGTTGCGCACAAACTTCACAGTAAATAAAATGAAAATAATTTTTTCCTTGGGCGGCGATGTGCCATTTGATCCACGAATTGGTACCGGTCCGCGGCCCGAGGGTTGTGGACCACTGCATGTTACTATTGCATTGAAACTTATATTTATTATGTTGTCATACTAGCTATACTAATTAATTGTAAACTAACTACATTAGTTTATTTAATTATATTTTATATTATTAAAATGATAAATTTATTTTTCAAATTTTTAATGGTATTGAATGAATTTCACTTTATGTATGTATATGCAATAACTGAAATTCAAATTCTTTTTTTAAATTGCTATAATTTGTTCACTAATAGGAAATGTCTATGCTAAAACAAATACAAACTAATTAAACAAACTTTGAGATGAAAACTAATGTTCTTTTAAAAGTTAAAAAAACCTTGTAATTCTTCTTAATCTATACAATTGCAAATAATTTTAAAAAAATGTTTGTTTTTTTCATAAAGGAAAATTGATTTTTTGCAGGAATCTTATAAGGTAATTTACTTGAATTTCTGTAGGTACGTGTGAAGTACTGAAATTTTTGTTTGAAAACTCTACCTGCTGTTTCTTCAGAAATTTACGATTAATGCATTACGCTAATTTGTATATTATACAAATGGCGTTGCTCCAAAAGATTTTTAAGATTTTCTATGCAGTTTTAGTGGTAACAACACATCTGCAAAATTCTAAGTGACATTTTATATTAAACATATATCTGTATAACCACATTCACATTACCTTTGATTTTTACTATTTCCTTAATAGTTCCCTGGTACTGTTCCCCCTCCCTCAAATAAACTTCAATAAGATCAACATTTATCCATAACATCTTAATACTTTATCAACGTTAATGCACACATTATTCTTAACACTCTTTTCCTACTAACTTTCAAGCTTACTAACTGCCTAAATTTTGTTTTGAAGGCTAAAGCCTAAATCATCTAGCATCAAATTTAACAGCATGCTGAAGCCTACTGATTTGGTATTAGCTGATTCCTCTGATCCTCCTGTACCTCCAGGAGCCACGAAATTTAGCATTTCTGCGCGTATGAATGCTTTGCGAGTCCGGCTTTGCGATACCGAACTTGACCTTGCTGACCTGAAGGTCGTTGGTGAGTTGGTCTTATGGGCTTTATTCTGTGTATAACTTTGCTTTTTTTTCTGCTGTTTACATTGGAATATTATTTTCTGATTGACCTGTTAATAACGCAATCTTTTGAAAATTATGTTAAATTCTACCGAACATGTTTGAACCCCCCCTCCCCAAAAAAAAGAGAAGCTATTATTAAGATTTATTCTCCAAATCAATTTATATATTGTTAACATATTCATATCAGCTATAAGTACAATGTATGCATTTTTTTGTATCTTAAAAATTGCATCCCTAAAAAATTAAATTTTGCGATATTATCAATTAACCTTATTATCCAACAAATACTCTATAAAAAATAAATCATTCACATATATTACAATTATCATTGAAATAGGCTATCAATTAACATACTGTATTTGCTGAAGTATTCAATTAATTAAATATTCTGAGGAGTCGCGTAACGGAAAATATTAGGTCCCACCTGCAAAGTCCCCAAGCTGGATCTTACATACTTTGCGTCAATCAGGCCTCTGGACCCCGCGCAATGCGAGTATTGCGGGGGTGCACGTTACGCCACTGAATATGAGTAATTTTCAAAATGAGTATTTCTTTTTTGCTTTGATTGCTTAAGATTTATCCAATTAAACAGATTATTAATCAGAAGTAGGAGAATTGAAGTGTTTCCAAAAATAATGTCATAAGAAATTTAATATTTAGTCTCTTTTAAGAAAATACTTTCCAAAAAAACACAATACAAATGTTATAAAATTTACTTTTACAAGGAGAAGCTATTTTTATATGCAGTAATTATAATAAATAAGAATAATATTTATATAATCTTTTTTATTTTTATGAAGCGATTCAATTGAATTTAGTTCAATGCATACTTTTGAGGCGGTAAAATAATGTTTAAAAAGTGGAATTGCATTGTGTACAATTAAATAACACTAAATAGAAATTAAAATCAAGAATAAAAAAGGCACTTAAAACATTTTTGACATATATTTATATTCTTACATACATAATAAAGGGAAATTTAGTGAGTTTGAATTTAGTATAAATGTACGATCTATAAAGCATTCTATTTATGGGGATTAGTGTGTCGCTAAGCAATGCTTTATAAATTATATTCATAGTAAATAAGTTATAAAAATCATAAATTTTAGTGAATTATTTTTCTTATGAACTATTTGATTGTGATTAACTACTCGTAAGTAATCATAAAAATAAAATAAATTTTTTTAATCCCAGGTCTAGAAACGGATTATGTTTTAAAAGCGAATGAAAAGTCAGTTCTTAGAGTTAACCTTTCAGAGCTCAGTATGGAAGATTTAGTAGAAGACACTTTGTATAAAAAGGTATTTTCTTTAAAATTGTATCATATAATTTTAAAATTTATTTTGCTAATTTTATGCGACTAATAATAAGAGCTTTGAAGTTTTTTTTAAAATTATTATCTATTAAAATCACAAAAATAATAGAATTTTCCAATAACAATAACAATAACATATTTTTAAGAAATAATTTCTCCTTTGGAGTACTTGAAAAAGTTAAAACAAGTGTTAAGCAATCCGAAATGGAAGGAGAGTTGATTTTAAATTTTGAATCAAATATTGTAGAAATAATTGCTTCAGAAATATTTCATTGATCAAGTCAAGTGTGATTTCGCAGCATTTCAATGTGATGGTTTTGCATGAATTCTACACTGTAAATTATAATTTTGTTAAAAATTAATTAATTAATTAAATTAAATAAGAAAAACACCAGTTTTGATGCTAATTTTTTTCAAAGAATTTTTTCCGGAACAATGTTTTTAGTTTTTAATTTAATAATGTTTAAAAGAATATAATGTACTTTAAAGAAATTTTAGAACGTTAACAAATAGAATTCATTCGAGTTCATGCCTCGCAACAAGAATGCTTACCCAGGATAATATGTTACAAAAAGCATTTCTAAATGTTCATGTTTTTCTGCAAATATATTATTTTTCTGAATTCAGGTCGTAATTACTGAATCTGAAGCCTTAAAAGTAGTGAACACAAGTCATTGACAGTTTAAAGATTTGGAATTAGTTTGCTATTTTCATTGTAAATAAATGATTGCTTTTTAGCAAATCAAACGAAACTAATTGGCTGTAAATATGTTGAAACATTTTTCCCTCCATTTGATACCAATTTTTATTAATATACTATTTTTTCAATTCAAATCATACATTGTAGGATACGAGTTTAATGTGCTTGTTCCATATGGTTTGAAATTAGATTTTTTTTTTTGCAATTTCCTTTTACGTACGATCAATGCGTGCAATAAATCCAATGATGCTCAGTTTTCAATAATTTTCATTAAAAAAATGAATAATTTCAGCAAATCTTTATGCACTAAACATTGTTTTTCTTTCTTTCAGATCTTATCAACAGAAGGAGATAAAGTTTTCGACATTAAGGTAAATATTTTTAGCGTACATTCTATAAATTTTTTAACATTTTATAATTTTTTCCCTATATCACATTATGATTTATTTTATTTTATTTTTCTTAGTGGGTTCGCCGAAGTCCTCAACAGAAAGAAGTAATTGAAGGGCGTAATAAAGACGCATTACCTGTTAGAGTAGATGGAAGTTTGACTGTACGGTTTGGACGGACAGTGGTGGTTTTGTTGCACACATTTGCTAATGAACTCCATGTAAGTCTATTGTTTAGAAAGATAAATTTATATGAAGTAACAAACATAAACAAGAAATATGAATTCTAATCAAATAAAATTTTAGTGACCTACATAATTTGTGGACACATTTAAGTTTTAAAATTAAAATAATACTTTTTGTCAATAAAAATAATTTGTTGCTTATTGAGTTAAACTGAATTTTTATCAATTAATTATGTTAAAAGGATAGAGAGACAAGATAAATTCTTAAGCACAGTTTTAAGAGAAAATTCAGGAATTCTTTTGAAGATTTTCTAATATTATTTGTTACAACACGCGGCCAACAAGTAAAGTCAAGCGTTGTGCAGTAAATCAAAAAAATTCACGTTCAGAACAAAACGTGTGAGCTTTTTTTAATTTTATTTTCTTAGTACATTGTTATCGTTTTTTGTTAAATTCTATTTACACATTATCAGTAAGTTATTTTTATATATTTATCTTTCTTATTTGTTAATTACGTTAATATTTTGCGTTTATTTTAAATGTAAGATGAAAGCTTTAAATTTGATGAAGATATATACATTTTCAAATAACATAGTAAACAAAATTTGGTCTTAAGGCATTACGAAATGAAATTCTGTTGTATAATTTGCCCTATTATTTTGAATATAGATAAATCAGACAAACCTATCAACGATTTACTACAAAGTTAAGTTTTTGTCTTGAAATTTTTTAATTTTTGAAATTAAGTTTCTCTATAACGAAATAAAACAAAGCCTATGCAAAAAAAAACCTAAATGTTTTTTTAACCTATCGCAACCTTGGTTTGTCTTAATTTATATATAGGATAGGATTTATTCTTAAGATAAAATTATATAAGAAACGAAAACAAGATAAAATTATATCCATTATTTGTACAACTATGAATGCCTTTATTTTTATATGTTTTTAAATTGCAGCGGGTGAATTGGATTTTTAATTTAACTGCTGGCAACCCTTCTTGTTTTACTTAAAGTAATGACCGCGTTAAAAAGCTTTTATATTATTGATGTATTTTTAAAACATTTATATGGCATCTATTTTATTGGGAAACAAAAAATATATTCCATTGTTAATTACTTTAGTCAAAATATGTAGCATTACTTTTTTATTTTAAAAAGTAGATTATTACGTTTTCATAACCATTCACTAAAAAGATTAAAGAAACATTGATGTTTTATAGGAAAATGCAGATTATATACTTCTTAGTGCATTATATTTTGTATATGAATCATACTTTCTAATACTATACTGTAGTGTGAGCTATCTGGATCAAAATTATTTCTAAAACTGCTATTTTCTTCAAAAGAGGTTCTTAGAACCCTTCCTGAATTTGGACACAACTTCGTTTTTCAAGAAATCTACAGAAGGAAAAATACAGCAAAAAGTAAGTATTTTGTTTATTATTCGTAGAAAATTAAAATCATCTCGCTTTTTCCCCCTCTTTTTTAAGTACGTTATTTTATTAAACAGTATTTTTCTTTTCTGTTTTGCCTTAACTCACAATATTCATTTTAATATATAAATGTGTAATTAGGAAGGAAAATAAAACTGTTAAAAATGCATTTTATTTTGAAACAAGGTTTCTGAATTTCAACAAAGTGGCCTTCGATACCAAGTATCAGTTGAGATTCAAGCTCCAACTATTTTATTGCCGCAAAAGTCTACGTCCCCTAATGCTCTTATCCTTCAACTTGGTGAACTGAGTGTAGAGAATTTCTTTCAAGAAGAACAAGATCATTGCATCGATAATTTGTTGATTCGTCTCCATGCTCTACAATTGGCAAGGTAATAAACTTTTTAAGTTTTCCCTTTATGGGGAAAACAAAGATAATTATAAATATAGATTCTTTTTTGTCTCAGTTATCTAACGCATGTACTTGGGGACTCAAACGTGAACAGTTCAAATATCTCTGCCCTAAGCTGCTCCCATAGTCACCATGGTTCGTCCTCCTCTTCATAACCATCAGAAGGTGGCCAAAACGATTGAAATCAATCAATCAATCTAATTTTCACTGTCCCAACATGCACCATATTATTTTCTTATTTAATGAAAGTCCATCCTTTTTGTGTTAAACAGTTTAATAACCTTTATTATTTACCTATTAAATATGACGTATTCTGTGTTAATTGATCATTAGATATATTGTCATTGTTATTCATAACTCAAATTTCTTTTATATAGAATTGTATTACATTAATTAAACTTAAATGTGCATGGATCTATTTCTGTAAAATATTAAAATTTCCAAAGATAGTTTGAAAAAGCATCACACATATATCAGATTTATTACTTAATGTATTACATTATTACTTATCTGTTTCTAATTAATAAAGTGTTGCAGTTGAGAACTAAAGGATGATATTTTGGATTACTGTGATAGATAATCCAAATATCAAAGATATAATGTTGTTTTCTCAAAGCGATTTTGAAATTTTTAAAAACTCTTCATTTCAGAAGGGTTTGTGTGTGTGCGTTTATATAATTAGTTTATAAAACTTATAATATTAAAGTGTAATTATCTTTAAAGTCATTATTAATTACCTTCTGTTGTTTTCAATTATGTAAAAAACATTATGATTTAAAATTTGTTTTTACTACTTCGAATTGTACATAACTGTAAGTACATTGATGATTACATACATTTTAAGTCGTAAGTAAATGTTTTTTTTCTTGCGATGTATGAAAAATAATTTTTCACTATATGAAATATTTTCATTCAATTATGACTCAATCATAGGCTCATCACCGTTCACTTAAAAATATTTTCGTTTTCCTTTAAGTGAAATTGAAATTTAAAGATGACAAAAATGGAGTGAAGTAAGATTTTCTTTTCATTTTAAATATACTACCATACTACATTATAACATTACCATTTCAGTTTCAATATATTATCATTGCTTTACTTTCGATAGATGTATGTCTTTTCTAAGAGAGACTTGAACAGCCTTACAGAATATATTGGCAGTGAAATTATTTATAGCTACATAATCAACAAAATATACTATTGAAACTTTTACCAAAGCATCAAATGTTGTTAGGTTTTTTAAAAAAAATCTCCATGATGATTACAACATATATTTTGCAGGAGAAAAACTTCAAAATAAGACTAAAGCGTGAAAATATATGTAAATTAACACAAACGGAGAAGCGACTCTCATCGGAGGAATTATATAAAATATATTTAATTACAATTGAGTTAGGTAAAAATTTACAAAATAAGAAGAAAGTGTGCCGCCACGCAATGTATATTTTACCGTTAAAGTGTATAATTCAGTTACTTCATAGAATAATTAGGTATTTCAAGAAATAACTAGACAAGTCAGTTTAAGTACATAATAGATGAAAAACTAATTTCCTTACTAGTTATTCTATAAAATAACTAGTTATTTTATAAAATAACTAATGATAGGCCATTAAAGTAAAAAATAAGCAATTTTAAAGTTAGTTTAAAAATTAATTGATCATAAATAGCTAAAATATCTCGAAAAATATATTGTATCTCTATCGAGGATGATTAATTGATAAGGAAAAGCAGATGATATAATTTATTATAGCTCATATTTCTAACATTAGTTAAACATAAAGAAAAAAAAGAATATGTTGCAGAATTAGTTATATTTAAATATTATCAAAAAATACATGCTGGGAAGAAAAACGGTTGCTTCATAAAAACATTTTGTAAACTTTTTCAAACAAAAATGTAAGAGAATATTAATTTAAATTTTATGAAATATACTTTTATTTTACTTTTCATTATTTATTAGAGCAAGGATTGCAGTAATGACACTTAGCGGTTCAAAACTAACTAAAATCGGCTAGAACCGTATCAAAGAACTTTCAAATGCCATATTTCATACTTTAACGATCATGTTATCGTTCTTCTATAGAATACCTGGGTAAATCATAGAATTCAATGATTGTATATACTTTAATTGACTTGTCTAGTTATTTCATGAAATACCTAGATATTCTATGAAATAACGGATTTCGCTCTTTAACTCGATATCACTCGTGCGAAAAAAAAAACGACCGAAAGTTCTCGTGCAGGGTTTCTCATACCTAAGGTGTTTACATTCTGTTTTTACTGTAAAATTTTTATACAGGAGTTGAAAGGGGAGAAAAGTAGGAAATACAATATATGTTCATTACATTTTTCACACGTAATTTTTTTTTCTTTTTATAAGTGCATTCAGAATATATCGTTTATACACTCCTTTAATCTCGTCGTGAGTGAGTGTGATGTTTTCTCTGGATATTAATTTTTTTTAATCTGTATCTTTTTAAAACTAAACATATAGGAGTAAACTTCTCTATTCTTTAAATTCAAAATTTTTGGAATTTCTTTTTTATTTTCTCTTATTGTTCCATCAATAGTTCTTTTTTCTCATAAGTTCATCTGAAAGTGGATAATATGTGTGTACCAGTTGTCCCTTCTAAAATTACTTTCTTCCCAAATGTTTTTGTGTTTTTACCTTATAAAGCATTTATTTTCAACTATTCTAAATCTGGATGGATTTCTGTGGAGGAATCGTACTTGCTGTTATATTCTTCGTCATTTGATTCTTCCTTATCATCACCGCGAAGAGAATTTCTTCATCCGAAATTACTGTTGTGCTACATATATTAAATACTGCACAAGTTACTTAAATATCACATTTCTTCATCATAGCTACAATAATACGCCATAGCATAAGGAAGATTTAAAACGTGTTTATGCATTCAGAACTGTAACTGTGATTCACGCTCATGGTATGACATAACCCGAAGAGGCAATATCCAAAAATATATATTTAGAATTCACCTACAAGCTAAGTCCCCTCAAAGGATATGACCTTAAAGTCAGCTGCACGATTAACTATTTATTTTCCAAACAAGGCTTAGAAGGAGCGTTGAAAAAAGTTAGATGGGGGTATGACATACCCTGCGTGAGAACTGCTGGGTTAACGGTAACATATACACGACTACTGCGAGAGCCGGCTGAAATCTGAATATTCCCCCACATGGGGTTCAAGGTTCAGTTCGTGTGTGTGTGATGACTGTGGTGATGCTCACCGCTAGCATGTCAGGATGTATTCAGCTGACTCTGCTGAGAGCATGTTCGGATGGTTCTTAGGCTCTGCCGATGACACGTCCTGTGTCACGGGGTGGATTAGGATATAAATTATACATATTAGCTGCAACTTTACTTTACTTTTAAAACTTTATATTAACTGTACGGAACATATTAAAAACAATTTATCGCTGCGAATACGTAGCTTGTAAAATAGTTACTTTCCTAACGTATTTATTTAATAAGTGCATTATAAAATAATCAATTTTTAATAATAAGTTGCCTCATTGTTTTAAATATTATTCGTTTCAGAGCTGTAATTCTTCTGGACAGCCGAATGGAAATTTTGGAACCTATTCTAGAACCTCTGAAATTGAGACTTGATATTAAGAGAACCCTTAAACCTAAGAATAATGAAGGTCTGAAATACCAAGTTAATGGCAGTATGGATCTAATAAAGGTAATTGCGCTTTGAAAATCTTGAAAGGTTGCAAACCTAAATATCATAAATATGCACTTGTGAAAGTTGCCAGAATAAGTATAAATCAAGAATGTACGGTAATTCGAAGTTGAGATTTTTGTTTTTGAACTGAAAATGGGACTATATAATTTTATATTTTTCTTATCATTATTATTTCCTTTGAAGAATTTGCTTAAATGAATAAAACAAAGTAATTTTTTTTAAAAAATTACCAGAATGATCTTCCTACAGTTCCCTGATTCTCAGGTAACAGTGAGAATTTAGTAAGATAACTGTGCCCCGAGAGTACACTTCTGGGTAAATAATAAAATAATATTGTTTAAAAAGCATTTTAAGTTTTATTTTTACAATAATTGCTAATGAGAATGGTACATTCTTACTAGGATTATTTAAATTCTCTCAAAATCACATTAATTGGGAATTCTTGTGGATTCCATGGATTTTACTGGTACTCCAGGATAAAGCTATAAAATGGGTCGCAAACATTCTGTTGTAGAGGCAAAATAATACATTCTATTTCAAATGTAAGAAGTGATTAATGATCTATAGCTGGAACTTGTCCAAAAGCAACAATATAGTCATTTCGAAAATTGACAATAACATCTCAAAATAAGCTTCTCTATATTTTTATTTTCTTATAGTTAACTCAAATCTTATGAAAAATGTTTATTTATTTATTTATTGTGAGTGACTCAAAGAGGGACGTATCATTTTAGTTTTCTGAATATACGCACTTGGCATTTAAAATGAGAACTTAAAGAAGGAAATTAGAGCAGCGGTTTTCAAACTGTGGGTCGCATCCCCCTTGGGGAACGTGATGAGCTGCTTACTTGGAGGGGAGTGGGGAAGGTCGCGGGCATATCGAAAAGAAGAAAATAACAGGTTATTTAAAAAAATTATTAGTTTACAGAAAGGAAGCAAAACAAAATAAATACTGATATAATAAAAAATAAAATAAATTTGTAAACTGATATAATATGCAGTACTTCTACTGTCTTGAAATATTCCTATTTATTGCTTTGCTTTTTTATATTTATGTCAATTTAGTATACAATTATATATATATATATCTTTTTTTATCTTTCCCTTTTAGATTAATGTTGGACAGAGAGATCTCAGTACAATGATAACAATTTATCAAGACAACTACGCTCGATTGCAGTTTATGGAGGGCAATAAAACAAGTAAGAAGAGGGTTATAAAATTTTTCAAAGAGTTAAAAAAAATGCTTATAAATATTTCGGTAACAAAATCAAATGAAATAAAGTTGTCTTCCAGAAAGATTCTGTATTTAAAGCAGTATTAGTTAATACCCTGTAGATTTAGTTAAGGGGCTAAAACATGTTTGAAATTGTATTACGTATATATTTCAGCAAATTGCTTTTTGTCAAAATAGTTAATAAAAGCAAATCTATTTTGAAAGTTGTCTTATCTTTTCTGAATTCAGTTTTATATTAAAATCTAATGTTTGTATAAAAAATATGATTAATATACAAACATTTTTACGAATTATACTTGTCTATTGCCTGATTCTGAGGTAAAGTGAACCATAATTGCAAATAAAGTTTCTACTTCATCGTACAGATGTGATTTACTGCTTAAAGTAATGAAGGAAACAAATCATAATATTTACAAACAGCCACTTGAAAACTATTATTATTAGTAAAAGATGTAATGTTAAATGATTATTATACTTTTCTTCCCCGATTCAGAAATTTATTTCTAAATGTTTTCTCATGTGTGTAGGTATGAGAATATTTCTCTAATTTTCAATTCATAATATTAGTTCACACTTTCCCTATATATATATATATATATCTTGTACAAATTTTCAATCGTTAATAAAATAACTTTTATTCATCCACTGAAGTTCAAATACATTTTTTTAAACTTGTAGTGGATGACACTTGATGTCAATACAGTATTTACAAATATTAATCTATTAACTAAATTTAATTCATTAAAGAAAAATTTTTCTTTGTTGACCTAAGTAGGAATTGACTTCAAAAAAATATTTTTTATATTACTTGTTATATCTCTCTTTCACTGTAGAAAAAAACTGTTGAAAACTAATAATCGTTATTGTTTCTCTTGACTGAGTATTATTATTATTTAGCCGCCTGGGTGGCGTAGTTGGTTAGGCGGTGGCTTTGTACGCCCAAGTTTGCTGGTTCTACCCCTGCCCAAGAAGGTAGATTTTCATGATGCAGAAAATCGATAGTGTTCATGTCGTATGATTATTCGGTATGGTAAAGATTCATAGAGTGCTTGTTTTGCTTGGGGGCTCTCGGCAAAATTAAATTCCTTGCACCTTTTCACATCATCAGAGATCAAATGCCTCCCTCTGGGGAGGAAACTGGACATCGAATTTACATTTCGGCAATCAGTTACCTATGTGGTGCCGTCCTAAAAAGGGGTACCAGATCTCGGGATTTCTCGACGTCTGCAATGGTAAAAATACCAACCCGCAGTCTCATTTGAAAAAAGAAAGAAATATTATTATTTAGTACTTAATCAACTGGAAGAGATAAGTCATGTAATTTATTGTACTGAGAAAATAAATGAGAATGAAACAATTATATATAAATGTACATTCTGTACCCATCAATTAAACGTAAATAAACTTTTAGGTGACATTTCCCCTGATGCTGAAAGTGGCCCGGAGGAATCAGTACGAAAATTAGAAGTTTTCTTGTATACATCGACCGATGTAAGAAAGGAGAGTTCTTTTACATTCATCATGGAAGGACTGGTTTTGACCTTATATACAGACGCGGAAGATATGGTAAACACACATTTGTACTTATTTTTAATCTCAAAAGTCTCCTACTATTTATTTATTGAATATAGAATAATTCCTCATCAACCACGGGATTATTTTCTTGAAAAGTGCTACCATTAACAAGTTTTAGGTTTCATAGTTAAATAGAAATTAGGGATAAAAAAATTAAAAAGAGCGAAATAAATTTTGGTTCAGTATTATACTTTGGGTGAAATATTGGCAGATGATATTAAACGTCAAAGATATTAAAACGTGTTAGTCGAAGAAGGCATGCGGTGAAAAAAATGCATTCATCTCCACATTCAAGGGCCGCCCATCCGGTATAGTGGTTAGTGACGCTAACTGGAGTTCCGTACGGCCTAGGCTCGAATCCCGGAGAAGGCATGGATGTTTGTAAATGTATAATGCCTTCGCGACATGGGAGTATTCTAAATAGCCGTGGAGCCGCAAGTCTTTTCGTGTGGTTGGTGGAAGGGGTAGAGATGTGGGAGACCCTTGACCCCTCCCAGGATATCCTTCCTACAAAATTGGGGGTGAAACCGAGCAAAATCGTACAGTTATGTGCATGGTGCTCAAAGCCAAGGCTAAGGATAGGTGTAAGGCTCTAGCTCTTAGCCACGTTGAATTTAGTGGACCTTGATCTGATGTTACTGTCGATCAGGAGGCATAAGCAACAACAACAATGTTGCAGCGATTGTTTAATATTCATTTATAAGAAGGAGTATATTTTTTGTCAATGTGTCTGCTGCTTTGGTTTGTAAACATCTTTCGATGTTTATAGGTTTAAATATGGAATATCTAGTTAATTATAAAAGTTTTATCTCGGTACCTTCTCCTCATGTTAGTTGAGAGGGAGATGTCGCTGATCGTTGTGGTTCCCGGGGGATCTGAACGCAACATGGATGGAGACGCCATTAAATCGGATACGAAATGATTACTAACAGGTATTTGCAATATTCTTTTTTAATTTGAACTCAGGAACTGAGTACTCGATTTGCATACATGACAATCTAAAAAATAAGAAATAATGGGTACTTACCTTAAATGAGATGTATCCTCTTAAACTTGCCAAAGAAAACTTCTCCCAAAACTTCTACGAAACTATAATTTAGGAACTCACTAGTGTTGCAATGTTGTACACAAGCATCTATTTTTCTATATAACTTAGTGACGCAACCTACTGTGCCCAACTCAGTATACGCAACCTTGGAATCTAAGGTGCATGAGCAAATGTTCCGGTCAGAGGGTCAGTTTGACATGAAACCTCCAGTGTTAATTTCCAAGCAAGCTTGGTAAACATTTATCGGTCCACTGAAGGGATGAAAGGCTGAGTCAACCTTGCCCAGTCCGGGGTTTGAACCTTGGACCTGTGGAGTGAAAGGGCGATGCACTAACCACTCAGTCACTTTTTACTATAACCATCTACATTATTGAATATTTTTCCACTTTGTAGTGATGTTCATTTTCGAGGTGGAGCTGTACTAGCTTAAAGTGTCAATTGGGCTGGATGGAAGAAAGTCCGAGTTAGAGATGTTAGCATCGCAGATAGCCTGTTTTTCCACACTCTACGTGTATTTTAAGCCAAAAACAGTGAAGATTTATACATTTTGTAGAATACAAGCTCAAGATTAGTCTTCAAAGAGTTCTAGATTTTGGTAAAAATATAGCGGAGTCGACAGGAACCAAGTCAAAAATCTAACCTCCTGTGCTCCAGAGTTTCGGACCAACGAAATCTGTCCACTTTCCTACATTTTAATGAAGGATTAAAAGCGACTTGTACCCAATTTGACAAGAAAAGTTCATTTAAAATCCGTGGTTGGTAGGAGATTATTGTATTGATAAACTTATTGAATATGAATTTATGTCCTTTTCGGCAGCGTTCGAGCAACGTCCGTGATCCTGATCAAGCTTTGACCAGTTTCTCATTAGATGAAGCTAGTTTGTCCCTGGAAACAACAAATGACAAATCGATTGAGATGAAACTATCGTGCCAAGCAGCGACGCTTGTTGATTTGAGAGCGCCGAAACATTCTTCTTTAAGAAAGTAAGAACTTAAATGGAAAAAGTTGGGTTAAATATTGTAAATAAAACACAACGCGTGAGACATGTTTTAATACTTAACGGGAAATATATCTGAAATTAAATATGCAGACATAAATAAGGTCTACATTGAATTCAATGAAATATGTTAAGGTATTGCTGATTAAATATTAATATGGTGAAAGTTTTCAAGATCAACCATTCCATACAATTACAGTTTTAAAAAAAACTTCGTTCTTTTGATATAAGTATTTTTTTTTATTTAAAACTAGAAATTTTTTTCACCCTCTATTTTGATTAACAAGAATGTTTTAATCCTTTTATTGCATTCTAGTATAAGCTTGATCATAGTTGAGAATCATAGAATATGATATGCAAACAAAAGCACATTAAGACATCAATAAAAGAAAAGAAAGGTGACCAAGTTAATGAAACATGATGACATTAGATATTTAACCTAAAAAAATCCTTCACAACTCCCCTGTGAAATTTTGTGACATAATGGACAATGTTGAAGTAGATTATTTTTGAAAGCAAAGTTTAAAAATTTTTGTGTGTAACACAAATTCATCCAATTAAGATGAAATAAACTATGAAGGACTTAGATTTAAGAAATATTCCAGAAACATATAGAAGAGATTTTTAAATCAATAAAATGTAATGTTAAAATAAAATTACTTTTACTTTTATAAAAAAAAAAAAAAGAATTATAATTTATTTTTATTTCAAGTGATTCTTAAAATCATCACATTGCTATTGTACAAAAATATTTATATTGTATTTTTAAAGTACATATTTTATCAAGAAAAAATTGCATTTAAAACTTTAACTAGTTACAATTAAGAAATGTGTTTTGACATCTATATTTTAAAAAGCACAAAATCCAAGAAATATGTCTGCATTGAAGGATAACCACCCCTTCACATGTTATGTTCAATTAAAGTTCCCGATTCGCTATTAAAAAATCCATTACATATTTGTTTTAAACTGTGCAATTCTATTTCGTTTAAAATAAATCCCTATCATTTAACTTTTACAGTCCTTAAAATTTTATTCGATATATTTTCGTCCAAAATATACCAAGATATGAAGTTTCATCTTGAAACTCTCACCTTTTATCGAATATTTTTATATAAATTATATTATAATTTAGTTCGAATGAATAAATTTGTTTTAAATGCTAATTTAAAGTTTGAAATTTCAATTGCGTCCAATTTTTAAGTATGTATGAACATTCAAGTAAAAAACTTATATAGACAAGGAAAGATACATGCTTCGAAATTTTGCGCAGATAACTTCATTCATAAACATGATTTTAATTTTCATTATGAAATTGATATGGAATTTAAAAGGTTTTCTTTAAATTGAAAGATGGCACATTTTCAATAAATAATTTTATAAATGCTCATGTAAATAATGCTTGTATAAATAAATCTGTATGTGTTTTTGCAGAATATTTCAATCATATAGCGGTGATGCTGGTGGTTGCACAGGCGTAGCTGGTATTAGTTTAAGCATGCCTCCTATGGTCGATTTGACTTACCGTCGAGCTGGAAGTGGTGACGCTGCAGGTTTGTTTCGATTGTTTTTATTTATTAATCCATCTGGATTTTATTTAATAAAATAAAATTTTAAAATTAATTTTTAAGTAATTAATTTACTGTTACGATTAATAGATTTTTAAACTTTTCTTATGAAATCATCTGAAGTATATTGCATAGAATTAGTCATGTTTTAGTAATATAGTGCGTTAAGAAACTGTAATACAGTAGAACGTCTTTTGTCCAAACGTTTATTATCCGGACCAGTTTTTTTTATCAACTACATGTACTGCATATGAATATGTTTTCGAACAGTGCAATGCAGATTTAGAAGGCGAAAAATACTTCAAATTCGACCACAGGGAGTTTGTTTACCGACTTTGTCCAATCGATCCCAGGATTTCAACAATGCGACGATGAAGAAGATGTAGAAGCCTGGATGGCATGCGATCCAGAAGACTGTGGATTTCAAATGCTAAATGATGACGAGATTGTGACTTACGTGCAAGAAAAATCCGACCCTGTCGACGATGAAACGGATGAAGATGAGGACAACAACAATAACGAAAGTAGCAGGGGTCCATCAAATGCTGACGCGCTTTCTGCGTTAGAGACAGGTATGGAGTGGTACGAACAACAATCAGAGTGCTGTCCTACTCAACTATTGCTACTCAAGAGAATCAGAGACCTAGCAGCGACAAAACGAAAGTGTACTATGGTACAGCGAAAAATAAGTGATTATTTTCCACTATAAAGGTAAAATTGCGACATTTTGCACCTATTTTGCTTTTCCTTCAAGAACGTTTCTCGCACGTGATGATTTTCAATTTTCGAATAGTGTCCGGTTTCATATACTGCATGGATCGCATTCGGTTTCCGGCTATCCGAACAATCGCGTATCTGAACGCTGTCCAATCCCAATTGATTTGGATAAACGACGTTCTACTGTAGTACTAACGAACTTGAACAATTTCTGAAGATGAGGTTGTACTCAATTTTTAGAGTGTGTATTTAAAACTGATCATGAAAAACTTTTTGTACTAACTGCAACTTTGAAATGTAGCGTAAATTTGCTAAAATCTACTAAATTTTTTTTTAAAAAAATTAATAAAATGACTGTTTAGAAATTATAAGATAGTCTGTGAGAAATTTAGTATATTATACACCACCCTAATAGAAGCATTATAAAACGTATGCGTTGCCATTTTGTGAAAGCGTTATCCAAGAGACAAAGATGCAGGTTTTAATTGTGTTATTCACGATTTATTTAAAAATGAGTAAACATAAAGGGATATCTCAGAAAGAGAGAGAGTAACAAAGTCTTTTATATGCGACTATTAGTGAAATATGAAAGGTAAATAGTTTGGTTAATGTAAAGTTCTAAAGCTGTCAATCACAATACCATAACTAAAAAGATAATTAAAACAAATTAAAATGATTTGGAAGAAAAAAATTAACAGTAGTGGATGTCTAACAAATGTTTTGGTTATCAACTGAACGAGTTCTTCCAACTAATGGAATTTCCTAACATTTCAGCAAAAAAAGAACAACAACGACTTTACATGTCGCAATTTGGAAGAGTCACCATTTGTGCAAATAAAGAAAACACTAAGATTACTCAAACACCATTGAGAAAAAAGATAGAACAGGCCTAAAAATGGCATACCATGGAACGATGAACAGAAACCAAACTATGCTTTCGGATAATAAGAAATCAAACCTTTACGACCAAATGGCTATAAACATCATTATAACGACTTTAAAGGAACAAAAAGAATGCTTAAATCTAATATATATTATAAATGTGAAAGTTTGTGAAATCTTTGTTAGTCTTTCACGCAAAAACTACTGAATGGATTTTAATGAAACTTTACAGTAATATAGCTTATACATCAGAATAGCACATAGGCTATAATTTATAGCATAGACTATAATTTATAAAGATTTGAGAAAAGTGTCAAAAATATAACGATATTTGTCAAGTAAGTAGGAAAAAATTGTCTTCTGCTAGCAATTCTGGGATAAAAAAAAAAAAAAACACGTCTGCATATATCTATCTTTTGTTTGTGAAAAACTTCTTTTGTTTTGGCTACGCAAGGTGCTCGCTTCTAATTAATTCCTCTGATATATGCCTATTTTTTTTTATTCAGAATCAAACTAAGTTTTGAAGGGAGAGGTTGTTATAAATCTCTCTTTATTTTAATGTTTTTTTAACATGTTATTATGCATATTTGGTAGTAAGAAATTGATCTTTTTTCCAAATAAATGCTTTTATCAGTTCTGATACTTAAAGTAAATAAGCTTTCTCTTTCACACTGCATCATTTGGACTAATTTTCAAAATTTATTTGTGGTTAGTAGTTAATTATAACGCTTTAATTTTAATTGAATAGGCAGATATAATTATTTTACACTTAAAAACGCAATAACTATTGGAACGGTATATAAAATTAATTTTACAGTGGAATATCTTTATTTAATTTATTAGCTCTAATGGATTAAATTTCCCAAAGTGGAGTATTTTGTTTATGTATGTCCCTTAATTTTCAATGTAGTGATCCAAAAAAATATTGTATGAAAAAAACTGCAGTAAATCATTATGCGGTGGATAAAGTATTAACATGCATCGCTCCCCTACAGGGTGGGTCTTACAAAGCTCTAATAAAGCTCGAGTTATGAAAGTAGCTAGGCTTTTGCCAACTTGACTCTATCGTTAAAATTTCGCTGTGTTTTTCATTGGATCGTCATTATAATTTAAGAAACGGCGTTGCTTGCGAATATTACAATTTTAACATAAAATAAATACTACAGAAAGTAATATTAATATATTATACTTTCAGATAAAAATAATTTACACTATTTTAAGCGTTCATTACACAAAACTTTTAACAATGTGTTACTTTTGCTTAGCAGAGATCAGCTTAGGAAGGTATTTTCAAAAATCAACCCTCAAGAGTGTTACGGGGAGTTATAAATAAAAAAAACCTTTTTATCAGCTGTTAGATCTACATACTTAAAATTTAACAAAGGTGTTTTATTTCTCTCTTTTTTTTGTTACCTGAGTTACGCCAAAAGCTTTTTTTGTTTAATTTGCAATTCACGTAAAATTAACTCATTAAAAACTTCTTTATCCTTCAATCTGTGTTGTTTAATTTTTCAGTTCACCCGTGCGAAGAACGGGTATACCAGCTAGTCTAATATATATTATAAATGCGAAAGTTTGTGAGTATCTTTGTGGGTCTTTCTCGCAAAAACAACTGAATGGATTTTAATGAAACTTTACAGTAATATAGCTTATACATCAGAATATCACATAGGCTATAATGTATAGCATAGACTATAATTTATAAAGATATTGTATGAAGTGTCTAAAATATAACGATACTAGCTGGTTGATTGATTGATTGAATATTAACGTCGCACTGTACAGCTACACGAGGGCTTTTGGCGACGGACCACGTAATTTTGAACCATGGTCAAGTAACGTGGACGACACCTGGCACCCCCTCTCCTAACTACCACACCACACCAACGGGAGGACGTTTCAGCTCTCGACAGATTTAGCGTGCATCGCTGCCCTACACGGCGGGTCTTTAGTGGTACTGGGCTCGAACCTGTGACAAAGCAAGCCACAGTCCGATACCTATACCACTCGGCTACCGCGGCCACGATACTAGCTGGTATACCCGTTCTTCGCACGGGTGAACTGAAAAATTAAACAACACAGATTGAAGGAAAAAGAAGTTTTTAATGAGTTAATTTTATGTAAATTGCAAATTAAACAAAAAAACCTTTTTGCATACCTCAGCTAAACAAATGAAAAAGAGAAAAAAAACCTTTGTTAAATTTTAAGTATGTAGATCTAATAGCTGATAAAAAGGATTTTTTCTATTTATAATTCCTCGTAACACTCTTGAGGATGGATTTTTCAAAATACCTCCCTAAGCTGATCTCTGCTCACCAAAAGTAACACATTGTTAAAAGTTTTGCGTAATGAACGCTTAAAGTAGTGTAAATAATTTATATCTGAAAGTGTAATGCATTAATATTACTTTCTGTTGTATTTGTTTTATGTTAAAATTGTAATATTCGCAAGCAACGCCGTTCCTTAAATTATAATGGCGATTCAATGAAAAACATAGCGAAATGGTAACGATAGAGTCAAGTTGGCAAATGCCTAGCTACTTTCGTAGCTCGAGCTTTATTAGAGCTTTGTAAGACCCGCCGTGTAGGGGCACGATGCACGTTAATACTTTATCCACCGCATTATGATTTACTGCAGTTTTTTTCGTACAATATTTTTTTTTGGATGACTACATTGAAAATTAAGGGATATACATAAACAAAATACTCCACTTTGGAAAATTTAATCCGTTAGAGCTAATAAATTAATTAAAGATATTCCACTGTAAAATCAATTATATGTGCCATTCACTTAAAATAAGTTCTCAAATCATTTTCTAAGGTCTTCATTAACATACAAAAACATAAGACACTTAAATTTTGACAAACTATTTTTTCCGCTAAAATACTCATCATGGAACCCGTGCTGCCATATATCTTGGAAGAGTGGATTTCAAAGAATATTCCTGCTAAGTATTGGTAGAATATTCCTTCGAAGTTGGTGTGGTAGTTAGAAGAAGAGGGTGCCAGCTCAGGTGTCGTCCACGTCACTTGACCATAGTTCAAAATTACGTGATCCGTTGCCAAAAGCCCTCGTGTAGCTGAACAGTGCGACATTAATATTCACTCACTCTCACACTCCAAAAAATACAGTACAATAGTTATTGCCTTTTTAAGTATAAAAATAATTATATCTGCCTATTCAATTAAAATTTCAGCGTTATAATTAACTACTAATCACAAACAAATTTGAAAATTTGTCCAAATGATGCAGTATGAAAGAGAAAGTTTATTTACTTTAAGTACCAGAAGCGATAAAAGCATTTATTTGGAAAAAAGATCAATTTCTTACTACCAAATATGCATAATAAAATCATAAAAAAACATTAAAATAAAGAGAGATTAATAACAATCTCTCCTTTCAAAACTTAGTTTGATTCTGAAATAAAAAAATAGGCATTATGCTGAGCAGTGGAATTAATTAGAAGCGAGCACCTTGCGTAGCCAAAACAAAAAAAAGTTCTTTCACAAACAAAAGATAGATATATGCTGACGTGGGCTTTTTTGCAGCGCAAGCTAGAATTGCTCGCAGATGGCTGAATTTTTTCCTACTTACTTGTACGAAAAAAATATATTGTACGAAAAAAACTGCAGTAAATCATAATGCGGTGGATAAAGTATTAACGTGCATCGTGCCCCTACACGGCGGGTCTTACAAAGCTCTAATAAAGCTCGAGCTACGAAAGTAGCTAGGCATTTGCCAACTTGACTCTATCGTTAACATTTCGCTATGTTTTTCATTGAATCGCCATTATAATTTAAGGAACGGCGTTGCTTGCGAATATTACAATTTTAACATAAAACAAATACAACAGAAAGTAATATTAATGCATTACACTTTCAGATATAAATTATTTACACTACTTTAAGCGTTCATTACGCAAAACTTTTAACAATGTGTTACTTTTGGTGAGCAGAGATCAGCTTAGGGAGGTATTTTGAAAAATCCATCCTCAAGAGTGTTACGAGGAATTATAAATAGAAAAAATCCTTTTTATCAGCTATTAGATCTACATACTTAAAATTTAACAAAGGTTTTTTTTCTCTTTTTCATTTGTTTAGCTGAGGTATGCAAAAAGGTTTTTTTGTTTAATTTGCAATTTACATAAAATTAACTCATTAAAAACTTCTTTTTCCTTCAATCTGTGTTGTTTAATTTTTCGGTTCACCCGTGCGAAGAACGGGTATACCAGCTAGTCGAGAAATAAATGGAAGTTGCAATAATGTTTTTTTTTTATTGAAAACAGCTAAAGTAATTTCCACACACCACTAGTATCACACAACCTTACAGAAAAATAAAGTAATATTTTATTTTGTTTTTATTTAAGTAAAACAAACAAAATGAAACAAAGGAATTGACAGAAAAATTACAAAGCAAACAGTTACAAAACAAACCAAAGAAGGTACAAAACTAATTGATTGATATTTCGAAATGAATCAGAGGGAAGAAAATTACAAAATCAAATCAATGAAGTTATAATCAAAATAATGTGAATGCAACTTTACTGGAAACCAAACGAAAAAAAAAGGTGGCTAGTTGATTTTGAGTTCTCGCAGTTTGACCTTCATGCCTTTTTTTTAAACTTAAAACAAAAAAAGGATAACATGCACAACATATTGCTCATCCTCATTCGTGATGTTTGGAAATCGCAAAATTTGGAAATATGCTTGTCAAGTCCGATGAGGTACTCTAGAAAGAAAGATATTCTTAAGCCGTAAACAAAAATTATTGCAAAACAGCTTTGTGGAAGTTGTCAGAAAAACTTCCTTGTCAGTAACGAACGAGTGAGCTGATTGATTATTCCATTAGGTAAAAACATTTTCTTCAAATTTTTTTCATTTAAAAAACATTTGGGAGTATTAACTGAGATATACATCCTATGCTTTGTTGTATACTTAGCCAAGAAATCAACACCTCCACGCGAAAAGTTTTAGTATGGCTGAGAACAAAAGCGAAAAACACCTTGATAATGACTAAAAATTTGTTCTTTTGAAATTTTATGAGTACGTTTCTGCTAGACAAGTGATTCCCAAAGTGGTCTATATAGACCCCCAGGGGTATATGATTACTTGCAAGGGGTCCACGCCTGCGAAAAAATAGTTTTGGAGTCCATAAATTGTAAATGGGTGTCTATGGTAATGGCTTTCATTAAACCAGGAGACGTGACTATAATCTTTAAAAAATTTGAATGTTGTAATACAATAATAACTGATCAGAATAGGCTCCAACGGTTATCTTAAAATAAAGTTTAGAAACGCATGTCAGCAACATTAGCTTTAAAAAGACATACCTGTTATTTGTCGCGAATTAGGAAATATTATGAGAAAGTTTTTAAATTATTTTCCTAGTGAGAGGAGGAGTCAGTGAGTTTGTCTGTCTCACAAAAAAATAGACGGCGAGACGGAGAGAGAACTGGACACTTACTAACAAAAGAAATCTAGGGTTTAACCTGACTAGATTGATATATTAAATGCTGAAAACTTGTTATTGAAGCATCAGATTCATTCCTATCATTAAAAGTTTGTTGTTCAGTTATTTTATGTAACAGTAATTTTGTGTATTAATTTAATTCATTAACATGTGCGTCTTAAGTTTTAAACGCTTTACTTAACTACAGTACAGTTAGAAATTTAATTACTTTAAAATAAGTAGTAGTACATGCTATCAAAAAGATACTTAAGTTGATAAATTTGCAAAAAAACAATATTAGGTAAGCAGGGGTCTACCCTAAACCGAAAAACATGGCAAGGGATCTATGAGACAAAAAAGTTTGGGAACCTATGCGCTAGACGAAATATTTCGTAGAGTTTCTATGGTAGAAAGGGAATTTTTGAACA
Organism: Trichonephila clavipes; assembly: GCA_019973935.1. Lineage (NCBI taxonomy): Eukaryota > Metazoa > Arthropoda > Arachnida > Araneae > Nephilidae > Trichonephila > Trichonephila clavipes. The sequence continues at coordinate 945,698 of BMAU01020473.1, forward strand.
AATCAAATGTTTATAAGCTTCTTTGTGCTTATGATCCATTTTTAGTATAGTTAAAAGTTCGACAGTGAAAACAATACATTCATTAGGAATTCTGAATTGGAAGACGGTGTTCAATTTCAATACGATTGTAAAAAATTACTGATGCAAATCCAACAGGATTAGGTATTCTGTTTCCATCGATTAACAAACAGATTAAAAACCTTCTTCCACCTTACTGTAGTAACTGACAGTGTGAATGATTCTCCATTCTAAAAGACATGGGGCATCTCGAAAATATAATAATTTAATGACTTAAAAGACGTAGAGAGCGTATCATCAATAATAGTTTGAGGAACGTTATTCAGCCTTTACTCAAGATGAACTGTGCAATGTATAATTTCTCTTACTTTTGTTCGAATTGAGATGTTCTGATTCGAAATTATGTAAAATATTCAAACTCTCTTCTGCGGAAACTTTTGCATATGCAAATCAAAACACATAAAAAATGATTATTTCAAAACATTAAAATTCATTTTTTTTACATTATTGTTTTAAAATCTATGGCGGGCCGGTTAAGAGGTCCATATCTGGTCCACAGATAGTAGTTTGTTCTGCACCATTTTGAAGCAAATCTATTTTCTTACAGTGGATGCTGTAGTTGAAAAGATACGTCTAAATGTGTCGGTGTCTTATCTTTTGGGTGTAATGAAATATGTGTCTGATGCCTTGCCTGGAAGTCGACTACCAAGTTCCAGTGCCTTTTTGGAAGATGACGAGGGTCGTGAGCGTCTTCCATCGGACTGTACTAGTGGATACTTATCCACAATTAGTTCTGAAGACCCACGAGCGTTGTCCTTGTCTGTGATATTCCGGAAACCGGAAATAGTTCTTTTTGCTCAACCGGATGCTTCGGATACTGGTGTCTTGGTACTAAAAGTGAGTATAACTTTTTATTGAATATTAATATAGGTACGAGACTGTATTAGGAATATGTGACCTCCTTATTTATATTATTGAGCATGGTATCTTCGCGTTTTCTTACTATTTGTATCAAAAATCATCAAGATTAAGATAAATTTTAAGGATTCAATGAAATCGAACAATACCAGCTCTGATGGTAGATTTATTTGGCATAGCTTAAAGAAACGTGGTTCATCGTGTCTTTGTTGTGTTGGCTCTAAAAAGGGAATTTCTTAATTAAAGAAAAAAATATTTTAATCTTCTTTGGCTATATATTCATTAGATTAAAATACGATTTCGTATGTAATGGGGTCGCAAATAAAATATCGGAAAATATATTTTTTGCACTTATTTATTTATTTTTGAGTATGAAAACACTGAAAGAGATACAAATTGGTTTGTTAACTTTGCGTGGTTAATTTGCGAGGTGGAACGAGCTAATGTTAAATTTTTGAAGGTGGTGTTAAATATAGTACAGTAGAACCTGTTTTTGTGCGGTCCTTTTTTATGCGATTTTATTTTTGTGCATTTTTTTCTGTGCGATCTTTTTTTCATGCGGTATATGAATTTCAACGGCTTTGGCGCCACTATAATGTTTTCAATCCATGTACCAGTGGCGTAACGGAGAGTTTTAGCTCCCCCCTTGCTGCAAAAAGTCAGGGTTTGCCTTTAATATTTTATAAACTGAGTAAATACGTACTTGGCGTTAGTCAGGTCTTGCCCCCCCACGGGGCTGGGGTTGCGGAGATGTACGTTACGTAACTGCAATGTACTTATATACACTTCAAGACGCTTTGTTCATTTGTTATGGATAGTCTCCCGCGCGCGCGCGCGACTATTAACGTTCAGTTGCTTTCTCTCAACGCGCCAATAATCCGCGCTTGATTGAAGACGAAACTTTCAATGACAGTGATAATTTGATAAAATATGAAGATGGACAAGAAGTATCGGATTCTTTGAGAGCGGATAAAATATATGCAGGGATGTAGCTCTCCGACAAATCGGAAAAGCATCTTTCTTAAAATAGATTCGATAAAGCTTCGATCATGCATATCTGGTTATCGTGACATTTGCAAGCAAATGACCACAACCGACCTTCTCGCAAAAGCTTAGCACTTACTTTATGGTGCCAAAAATTAAAGCAATCGAAACTGTATCTTCAAGGGACGAAAGCGATTTTGACCTTATTCATCACAGGAAGATGCGCGCTTAAGATTACGATTATGTATTTGCATTTTTAAAACTTCTCCATGTATACAATGAGAAACTAAATGTTTTAAAATTGTTTCCCAGTGTAATTTAATTATTTATTTTGTTATGGAAGTATTTTCTCATATATTTCGTAAATAATTGGCGTATTTTCTTCTTACGACTTTTTTATGCCCCTGCATGAAAAAAAAATCTGTAGTATTTCGACGCAGTTGTTCAAAAACAAGTTTCACTCTATACCATTCTAAGAAGCATTTTATAGTTTTATATTACAGTAAATTTTTTCTATATCGTTAACTTAATCCAATTTAATTTTCTGTATTCATTGTCTAAAAATCGATTATCTGAACACGAGATTATAATGTTAAAATTTTGAACTATCTTTATAAGTATTCATATTATATAAATTAAGAAAATCCTATTTTCAATTAAAACGTAATAAACAGAACCTATGTTGACGTGACTAATATCATTAATATCATTCGCTTAAGCATTTAATATTGTATGCTCTTATATAAAATCACAAGAAGCTCTTCTATACTAGAGTAACTTCTCTAGACTCAAAAGTAGAACAACTTTTCTCTGTGTGGATCGTTTAAACTCTTTTCTCACACAATATAACGCAGCTAAACTTAAAAAGCGTGTGGTTAACATCACGTCACAAGTCGCTCTCTACCGTCTAAACCTGCGATTCCCAAAGTGGTCTATGACGACCTGCAAGTGTCCACGTCACTGAAAAAATAATTTGGTGGTCCATGAAGGTGTAAATGGTGATCTACGATAGCGACTCTCATTAAACTAAATCGTGACTTTAATTTTAAAAGAAAATTTAATCAAGTGGAAACCAGATTTACCTATTTAACAGATTTATTTACTTAACTTAATGAGGTTAATTTACAATTACAAGGACCATCATTTCAGCGTTTCTTGGCAGAATTATGCTTAGGAGTATACTATTGAACATCCTGAATTTTCCTAGTTTCTCAATTTGTCAAACACAATCTGCCAGGACAATAATGTTTTAACCTATGCTCAACATTTAATTGCCCTTTATTCAGATTTTAAAATTAGATTTGAAAATGTCTTGACTTTGGTAATTAGCACAGTAGATAATAAATTCATATGGTCACATTGAAAGAAAAGAAACAAATGTCGGATTATAGGAGTAACTCATCGGAATAGGCACTAAAAGATCTTAAATCAAAGTTTAAAAACGGATATCATACACACACAGCAATTTTGGAAGCAACAGATACATCCCTATCATGAAAAGCATTTGCTTGTTGCTCAGTTACTTTATGTAACAGTTATTTTATGTATTAATTCAATTTTAATTTAATTAATTAGCATGTGTGTCTTAAGTTTTAAACACCATACTTGTGACTACAGTTAGAAATTTAAATCTTTTAAAGTATAAGTATAGCTTTCTCTTTATATATATACCAGCTGTCAAAAAATCATTGAAGTTGACACATTTGCAAAAATTCAATACTATTTAAGTAGGGATCTACCTAAATCCGAAAAGCATGGCAAGAGGTCTATGAGACAAAAACGTTTGGGAACCTCTGGTATAAACTGCTCTCATTCTCTCGGTCCCCCTTTGGTCAATGAACTTGCCCTTCCGGCGAATGGAGAGACTGTCCACTGAACCCTCGCTTTAGGATGGGAAGAGCAGCAAAAGAGAAAGTATAAGCATCTTTTTTTTCTATGAGTTAACAACTATCATATGAAATTCTTCATTCCTAATAAGGACAATGTAAACTTTTATGAAAAAAGTATTAATAAAGATGACTTAGAAGACCATCTAAATGTAGTGTCGGAAGTGGAAGTAGCAAATATTGATATTTAAATTCACATGAGAGAGAAAGAGATAACCAAATTTTTTCTATATATATTTTTCTTAAATTTAATAATATTATTTTTGATGGGATGGATGAATTATCAAATGTATAATAATGTAAAATTTTAGAATGTATTGTGCTTTCTTTTAATAGATGGACGTAACTCTGGACTATAGTTTCAACTTAGGACAAGGAAATTTTGTTCTTTTTTTCGCCGGATTGCACATGTTGTCTTGTATTTATGGACGACGGAAACATACAATGTGCACGGTAAGTTTTGTATAATAATTAGTTAGTATAAAAAGAAGCTTTAAGTTTTTTTTTTTTTTTTGGGGGTTATTTTTTCTCAAGTTGTTGTTAAACTATTGAATGTGTTTATAATGCTCTTTATAATGATATGCTCTACAAATACAGAAGTAAAAATTTCTTTACTTGAAATTCAAAAGGCGTTTTTTTATTTCTTTAATCTTTCAAGAGATTTTTTTTGCTACATTTAATTAACTTTAAAGCTCTCATGACATTAGATATAAAAACAAATACTATTATTACCATGGAGTTTAATGAATAGAAAACAATGAATTATACATTTTTTTCTGTAGATATTTCTACGACTGTGATAGTCAGGAAGCTAAAGTTGCGAATTTCATGGCCGGATGCCATTCAAATCATTGATGATGGTTGATGTTGTTCAATCACCTTAGTAAAAATTCTCAAGAACATGATCTTATGGAATAAGGTTTTTAAGACTGTGGCATGACCAAATAAAAATTTATTTTATTAGAGACAATTAAAAACTGAACTTAACTCAGTGGCGCAACAGTCCATGAGGGCCAATGCCTACTGTGCCTATCTCAATTTACGTGACCTTAGGCGCTGAGGTGCATGAGCAGATGTTTCGGTCAAGAGATCAGCCTGACGCGAAAACCTCCTGTGTTTAGTTCCCAAGCAAGTTTGGTACTCATTTATCGACCCACTGAAGGGATGAAACGCTGAGTCGAGATAAAACTTTAAATTAATTTAACGGAAAGAAAAAAAAACGTGTGTGTGTAGTGTGTTTGCTTTTGCGTCCAGACAAGGCAGATTGTAACAATGTGGAATTGATGCAGTGAAGATTTTCAGAACGCCAAGTTGATTACCATGAAAATTTAAACGACTTATGTTATAAAGATTTTTTATTTGTATATCGAGGGGTAGACTAGACTGTTTATAATTTAATGGAATTTTCAGTTCGTTACCTACCCATTACGGATAAGTAATTGTTTTTTCCCACCATGTATATGAAATTGTGTCTAGTAATTCTGAAAGATGTAAAGTGTGATGAGAGGGAAGCTTTAAGGTATCCGACTACGTTCGGAGCTGTGGCTTTAAACAAACACATAAATGGATAATTTTCATGATATTTAGTGTCACTTAGATTAGAATACATATGTAAAATTGTTTTAAGGACATTTTGACAAAAAAAAGTATTTAAATACAATATTTTGGCAAAAAATTAACTTTTTTCAAAATGTTCTCCTTTTGTGAAAAATGCTTCTATTATAATAATATTTTGCCTGTATATAGCCCAGACCTCTGTACAGAGGATCAACTATGAGTTTTGAAAAAAGTTCACATTATTTTCAGAGTTACAACCCATTGAAATAATTATTGGCGTTTTTTTCTTAAAATATCTCCCCTCTGTTGTCGTAAAACACATGAATAAACCCACTTCTAAGTTATATATTTCAAAAATTCTAGTTGAGCCTCTGTACAGAGGTCTGTCCTATATACAGGCAAAATATTATTATAATAGAAGCATTTTTCACAAAAGGAGAATATTTTGAAAATGGGTCATTTTATGTTCATTTTTTGTCAAAATATTGTACTTAAATAATTTTTAGTAGTAATATTCTTAAAACAATTTTATATACATTTTCTAATTTAAGTGACACTAAATATCATAAATATTATCCATTTATACTCTTTTGCAAAATCACGGTTTCGAATGTAGTCGGATACCTTAAATGTTATATATTTACCTAACTTTCCTTTAGAATTTCAAATACAGTGAAATACGTCTAATGCGAAAACGCTTGAAACGAAACATCGGATAACACGAAGTAATACAACAGTCCTGACAAACTACTATACATTTTCATGTATTTTTTTCTCTTAACACACAACAAAAATCGCTTTTCACGAAAATATTCCCCTTCCGGGAATGAAGAGAATACGGAAAGCAACAATTGCGCAGGCGAGTCTTAAGGGGAGTGTTTGAGAAAATTCCTGTATTATTGGACGGTCCTAATGGATCTCCGTAAGAACTCACTGCAGTACGTGATAATGATGAATGTACAGTCCTAATTATGACAGACAAAGAGGCATTTTGGAGTTTGTTCAAAGCTCAAAAACATCATTGATGCAGATTCTGAAGACGAAAAGGAAGTAATGCAGCTCTTGTTCCCACGTCATCCGAGATGAGGAACATCATTTCGCTCATTTATTTAGACAAACATTCCAAAAGTGAAATGAATAACAAATTGGACGACATGGAACAATTTCTTGACAATTTCATGCTAAAAAAGACACTGCAAAGAAAAATATCGGATTATTTTTCCAAAAATTCAATAAAGGTTTTCTTTTTCAAAGAACTTGAAAATTTTGTATTAGATTTCATTAAGTTCTTACAAATGCTTTTTTTTGTTTCATTGATTTTTATGAAATACATGCATATGTAAAGAGTGTTTTTTTTTCAGGTATAGAAGTTTAAGTTGACATTACTTTCCAAGATGGCGACCGATTTAACAGCTGTCAAGTGATTTATTCTCAGTTTGGTTTGGCAATTCATCAAAACGATCATCAAGCAAGGCGTAGATTCGTCGAATGGGCCCAAAACGAGATTGCCGTTGTTCCCGATTTTCATAAGCGAATTTTGTTTAGCGATGAAGCGCACTTCTGGTTGAATGGCTACGTCAACAAATAAAACTGCCGCATTTGGAGTGAAGCTAATCCACAAGTGTATGTCGAAACACCGTTACATCCAGAAAAACTGACTGTTTGGTGCGCTTTATGGGCTGGTGGAATCATTGGTCCGTACTTCTTCAAAAACTATGAAGGCCACAACGTTACAGTCAATGGTGATCGGTATAGAGCCATGATTACTAACTTTTCATTCCTGAATTGAACAATCATGATGTCCAAGAGCTGTGGTTCCAACAAGACGGCGCAACATGTCACACAGCTCGTGCAACAATCGATTTATTGAAAGACACGTTGGGTGACCGCCTAATTTCACGTTTTGGACCTGTGAATTTTCCTCCAAGATCTTGTGATTTAACACCACTAGACTATTTTCTGTGTGGCTATCTAAAGTCATTGGTCTATGCGGATAAGCCACAAACGCTTGACCATTTGGAAGACAACATTAGCCGTGTTATTGCCGATATACGGCCACAAATGTTGGAAAAAGTCATCGAAAATTGGACGTCCAGATTGGACTACATCCGAGCCAGCCGTGACAGTCATATGCCAGAAATCATATTTAAAATGTAATGCCACAAGATTATCTTTCGAATAAAAGAAATTCATGTCAATCGAATAATACATCGTTGTTTTATTGCAATTTAAAGTTCTATACCTCTAAGAAAAACACCCTTTACATACCTATGTAAATAAAAGGTACTCTAACAATCGTAATTTTGTTGAAGATTTGGGTTTTTTTTCCCAATATCCTTTAACACGAAAAAATATTTCAGTTCTCTCAATTTTTCGTGTTAAACAATTTTCACTTTAACTTATTCTACAGATGTATAGTTCATCCAAAAATAATTAAGTACTTTTTTTTTTATCTTACTCGTACATTTAAAAGAAGGTATATCGCTTTATAAGCTGTTTCTTTAATCTTTGTACTTTCTTGTATTCAAACATAGGTTCTTTATCCATGCGAAGTGGAACTGAACCGCAGTCTTCGCTTAGTAGAGGAAGAGGTCCAGATGTCGGCGAGCGTCAGCAGCGTCCAACTCTGTCTTAGCGCCGCCGTTGTTCAGACCATCTTGCAAGTGTCCAAACAACTCCTGAATAACATGCAGGTAATAAGTGCGTAATTGAAGAGTCTAAGGCACTGATTCTCAATAGGAATTGAAAGAAAGATTGAGAATCACTGCCTTAGACTATCTTACTCTTAAATATAGAATAAGAGAAACAATAGAGACGCCTCACAGACGCGTGAGAGTGAAAGTTATGTTAACGTTGCACTCTCACGCGACATGAGGACTATTGATGGTGGGCCTCGTAATTTTGAACCTCGATCCACCCTCTCCAAACTACCGCACCACGCCAACGGGAGGAGCATTGTACCTCGACAGATTTAACGTGCATTGGTCCCCTCTACTTTAACAAACGCAAATAGTCAGATAAAAATTGTTTGAAAAATATATATATAAAATAATTTTTTTTATTGACTTATCTATTTTTTTTAGCTAAACATAAAAGCATGGATAGAAAAGCTTAATAAAATTCAGAAATCAAACCTATTTTTTAAAAATTTTCAAACTTGGTATTTTCCTCAGGGCCATTGAAATGTATAACACATTTTCTTTTCACTCCTATGTCTCACGTAATATTAATATCACGTAAAATTATATCTTTTCGTAAAGAAATTTTCACAAAAATCCTTTTTGAAACTTCCTTTTTTTCAATTCCTACTATTAGCTCACACTCTCTCTATATATTTATTTATTTATCTTCGGGGAATTTTCAGTTATTAAAAAAATACAATTTAAAGCGCTCAATTGGGGCTGAAATTTTATGTACATGATTATTTTGGGTGACAATATAGTAACTTAATTAAAATTAATAAAAATTAATTAATTAAAACTAATTATTCAAAGAATTACAAATACAGCCACGTTGGCGACTTAGCGACCCTTTGGTGACTTGTGTCAAAACTTGAAAAGGTTTTTTCCTCACATTTTAAAACGTTCATTTAAGCTGAAATTTTCTATACACTATTGTTTTAGGTAAAAATACGATAATTTAATTATAATTAATTAAAATTAAATGACTGAAACTAATTATTTAACGAATTACAGATACATCCACGTTGGTTTCATTTTTAGCGACTTGGGTCACAACCTTAAAATATTTTTTTTCTCGCGCTTTAAAGCATCCAGCTGAACTGAAATTTTATATACACGATTGTTTTGGATGACAAAATGATACTTTAACGATAACTAATAAAAAATAATTACCTCTTAATGTTGTGATTCTGGATCTAAGTAGGAATTGAATTTGAAATTTTTTTTTCATATTACTTGTTAAGCTTTGATTCACAGTTCGCCGCCAGTCCTACTGATAGGCGAAAAAACCCTTTTCTTGCAGTATTACCTGCTCTGCCACGAAATTTTCCAACCTAATGAAGAATGCACATATTGGGGCTCCTCCTTGGGACCCTTTTCCAAAAAAGAGCCCCCAAGGAATTTTTATACAGGGCTCATTCGGGATTAGTACGTAGAGCATAAGAAGACCATCGAAGGAGATTCATCGGCTACTGGGGTTGATGCTCATTAATTCTATCGTAGCTGAAAGTCCTCCCGTGTGTGGAAGTTTGGAGAATCCAGATCAGGTATCATCTTAGTCACTTTTTCGATGTTCTAAATTACAAAGTCTGTCACAAATTCCCCATGTATTGTTTGGGATTACGGCGTTAATTAAAAATCAAATTAAGTTTTGACTTTTAATAGATAGTCAGTGACATATTCAATACAGAATTCTTAAAAAAAAAATTAATTCTGAAAAATTAATGGTGATTTAAGAATTAATAGTGATTGAGAAGAAATAAACAACTTTTTTTCACGATATTTGATGTTTTCTAATTAAGTCAATTCTAAGTCTACAATTGAATGTTTAGGAAGAAGAGGATAAGAGAAATTATCGATTAGAAAAAGAACAAAAAATCATGCAAGATCTTTGGTCGCCGTCATCACTTTATAAACAAAAATGGTCAGAACCAGGTAAGCATTTATTAGATATCATTAAAAAAGTTACAGAATGAAAATTAACAATATTTAAGAACAACATAAATAAAGGAGTGGAAAATTAAAGGTTCTTACGTATTAGAGTCACCGCAGCAAAATTGGCGCCACGCGAATCGCACCTTGATATCAAAACAGCAAAAGGTTCTAACGTGTTTTATACTAAAAAAATACCACTTTCAAATTTTGGTGGAAAAGGGTGTGATTCACATGGTTCTAATTTTGCTGCGTTGACGCTAATAAGTAAGCATAAAAAATAGTTGTATCTTATGCAATATATATATATATATATATAGCAGTAAATAAATTAAAAAGAACACTAATAAATCCTAAAACATCTTAAGAACAAACCGAAAGAACCAAGAATATGGAACCATTACAAACAAAAAAAAGAGAAATATAGCTAGAGAGGAAAAAACTATTATGGTTTCCCGAGCTTTCGCTGGCTTAGGACAGTGAAACAGGGTTAAACAGTGTTTTGCGAGATCTCAACCTTCCCCTTCAACGGAAATTTTCGACATAATAGCATAGGAGATAAACCAAGGCAAAGGCCCAAAAACCCACGTGGGTGAATATAACATCAATAGAATAGAATTGGACAATTAAATTACTATAGGAATCCGGACGAAATAGACAAATATAAATATGTATAAACAAAAATATTTGCAATAGAGGTTAATTATGATTATGACCATAAGTAATAATAATGAAAATGTGTGAAGAAACTAAAATCTTACCCAATGTATTCCTTTTCCGAAGGTATAACTAACACCAAGCACAAAAAAATAACTAAGAATAATGGCACCATCTATATATATTTTTAGTAACTAAACTTATTATAAGAAAATTAAGAATAGTATACCATAAACTAAATGGAACTGAATACATCAAATAATAATAATTAAATAGCTATAACTTTCAAGACATATATTTATATATAAAATTAGCTGGATAATTATAATCTAGGCAACTTTGAAAGAATTTTTTAAAATTATTAATTTTTAAAACTTCTTCAGATACTAAATCTCTATTTCTTTTTATATAATTTAGAATAATATTTCTAAAAATTGAAATGTGAAGGGAACTATTCCAATATGACATTTTTATAACATCAAAATCTATATATATATATATATATATATATATATATATAACCTCTGACAATAAAGTTCGGTGAATGAAGTCAGAACGGCCGATCTTACAACATTGGCGAAACAAAACGCTGCACATGTGGAGCGGTAGTTGTTGACCGTCTGCCTCCACAATTGTTCAGTAGAGCGTCGTTTGTGTTCCATGTAAGACTTGTTTTACAGAGTGCTTGTTCAATGTGTTGGTTCTTAATTGAGAATAAGAGAATGAACGAACAAAAGATGAATTTAAAGTTTTGTTTTAAGCTTGGCAAGACACCAAAAGAATCTTATGCAAGGATGGTACATGTTTATGAATATCAAGCGCTTTCCATGAAGTGTGTGTATGAGTGGTTCGCCTGTTTTCGAGAAGGCCGGGAAAGTGTCCCTGACAAAGCCCGTACAGGAAGCCCTGTGACCTCCATCAGTGACGAAAACATTGAGAAAGGGAGGGAATTAATAACGAAAGATCGTCGGTTATCTGTACGCATGACAGCTGAACTGAAGATTAACTGTTAATCCGTGCGACAGAACGTGAGGGATATTTAAGGTACAACACCAGTACGCACAACAAGGTTAATTGTTTTTGTTTACGACAATGCTCACCCTCACACAGCAAATATCGTCAAACAGTTCCTGGCAAGAAAGGGAGTGGTGCAAATGGAACATCCACCATACTCGTCATATCTCAATCCTCCAGATATCTTCCTATTCCTCCGACTCAAACTCGCTTTGAGAGGAAAGAGATTTGAACATATTCCTGACACATCCAACGAAACGTGGCGGGGCTTTTGAACACTATCCCAAACGAAGACTTCTTGCAAAGTTTCCAGGTCATGTATAGCAGATATCAATGCTGCATGGTTATGGGAGGTGACTATTTTGAAGGACAATAAGATAACTTTAGTTAATATTTCATCTACGATAATGTTACAGTACTATTCTCCGAAATTTATTGTCAGAGGTTGTTTATATATATATATATATATTCTGTGTGTTCAGTAACACATCTTCACTAAATTTGTTATGACGTTAGTGTGAGCTGATGAAATGTATAAAAATATCATCAAGAGGAATATATTTCGGAAAAAATCGCTACACACACACATAAATTAGTTTTTAATTCATTTTTAGGAGATATTGTATAAAATTATTATTTTAAAGTTTAGTTTTCATCATTAATTTAGCTTCAATACAAAAGTCTATTATTTCTCTTCATAATTTCATTGTGTTTTCTATATGTACAATGTATATGTTATGAAACGTATGGTGATGTGAATGTTTACAATGGTTACGTTAAAACCCATTTTAGAATGCACCTGTGAATACACTCGAGGACAGTTTATCATTCCAAAATATTCAGAAAATCTTGTCATAAGTGTTCCAGAAGTCTTAGTTTGGTGTGAAGTGACCGGAGTAGTTCGAAATATTCCAATGTTGTACGCAAAGGGGTCATTTGAAGCAGAAATCAAAGACTGGTCTACCCAAGTAAGAACATACAGAAAAATCATCAAAATTTAATCTTATGTATTCATTTCTTTTTTTTCTTCGCATATAATACACTTAGCTTCAAAATTTTATCTTACAAGCGCTGCCTTTTAGGCAAATGTTTTCAAACTTTAAACTTTATAAAATAGTTAAATGTGGTTTATTATATTTCTGCTATTAATTTTCTATAAGTTCCTGCAAATTTAAAGTTGAATATTGAATTAAGGTTTTTATTAAGTTTCACATTTTTAATTTTCTAATTAAGTATTAGTTATTTTTATTAACATTGGTTATTAATTTATCAGTTAAATAACTTATAAGTTATTAATTTAAGTTAACGTTTATTAAATTACAAATCGTAACTTTTATTAATGTGTTCCAAAAGTATATAAACTCTTTAACAAGGAGAAAAATTGTTTTGCTTTAAATGTAAAAGTACATTTAATGGAATTTCAATTTATTACAACAATCGGCTTATTATACAGATTAGTAAGAGCAAATTAATGGTAGTAAAATTATAACTTAATAATTAAACTTCTCCAAGAATCAAATACAATTCTACTTAAGGATCCTGAAATAATTAAACATTTTGAAATGATAAGTAGTTTGCTAATATTTCAAAGAACTGAAAGTTTGGAAAATTTGCAAAGATATATAATGTTTGCTTTGTTTGTTTATTAAAGCAGGTTCCTTTAAATTGATGTCAATTATATATATCTTTGATTATTTTATTTTTGCAGATGAAAGCAACTGGAGAGACTCGATTAGAAATAATGTATTTTAATGAACGAATATCAACCTGGGAACCTATGTTAGAACATGTTTTGATTCGAGAAGGACAATATCGACCTCTAGAAATAATGTTCAAAGTAAGTATTATAATCTTATAATAGCGATATTTGTCCTTGAATTTAATAATTGTATTTTTCTGTACATCTTGTCAAATTGTGAATCTATTATTGTGAATGAAATATTAATAAAAATGTGTAAAGTTTACTTTTATGATTTATACAGGTTTCAAGATACACTTGATAACATTTTCCGATGCATTTTCCTCAAATAAATAGGACTGAAATGAAGAAAAATATGCTCTTATATGCATATAATGATGATATATTAGAGAATTCCGCAAAACATTGCAAGAACTTAAGTCTTAAATCTGCTATGGATTCAGTTAATTTTAAATGCATAATTGAAAATTATTTACTTTAAGTTCAATATTATGTTCTTTTAGTTGAAAGGGTTGTAAAATTGTAAGGATAAATAGCACTATTTACTAATTTTTTTATGCAATTTTTTAATGCAAAATGTTAGAGACCGCGATAGACTAGTGTTCATGGTCACAGCTGGTGTGTCATGAGTTTAAGTCACAGTGTCATTGAAGGCCTGCTGTGCAATGCGGCTGATGCACCTTAAATTTGTAGTTCCTTAAAGTCCTCCCGTTGGTGAGGTGTGGTAGTTTGGAGAGGGATGACAGCTTAGATGTCATCCACCATCACTTGACATTGGCTCAAAATTATGTGGTCTGTGAGTAATAGCTTTCATTTTGCTATATAGAGCGATGTTAATAAACACTCACTCAATGTAAACAGTTCATGAACTGTAAAACCAATTGTTGCTTACTTATTTCTACATCATTCTTAATGAAAATTTTACCGTTGTCTAAATAAAGTCTGAGCTAAAAGAAAGACACCTTTTTCGCTTTAATTAAACTTCAATAGACTGTTTTATTTTAAATAGTATACATTTTCTTAATAACTTATAACTGAACTATTTCATTGACTTTGAGTTCGAAATGATTATTTCAGGTATTTAGAGGTCGCGCTCACCCTATGGTTTGTAACGGTAGCGACGAATTCGAATCCAACACTCAATCTGTCACCCAAACTGATGCAGCTCCATCAGTGTCTTCTTCCCTTTCCTCTTCCGGTAATGAATCCGATGATGACGATGTGATGACTACAACAGTCATACGACGAAAGTTGCCTGCTAGGACGAAGAGATTGTCTTCCATTGCCAAATCGAGAGGTAAATGTATTAATGGTTTAATATGGAATTAGCGATAAACCTCGTATTATATGAGTCATTGCCCACTGTGTCATATAATTGACTAAACGACACAGAAATAACACGATTTCTGAATTTGCACTATATTCACCTTAACCCTCCATTAGGCGCGTGAATCTCTGAGATGCATAATAATAAAAGTTATGGTGCTGCGTCCCCATAATGGATGGGAACGTACCCAAACTTCCTCTATCTGTCTTTCAACACTTTAAGGACGAAGTCGACCTCTTCCCATTTCGTTTGGCATGGTCCCTTGAATCTGATAGATGCCGCGTGGGTAACGAAGTTGTACGATTTTGTTAATGTGGATGTTTTTCAGTATTACTGAGTTTATTTTTTAGTTTTATACAAAAATAACTCAAAACAAGTATTTTGTTACTTCTGTTTGATAGTTTTCTTGCTGAAATTCGAGGTGCATCTGAGAGATGCCACGTCCCTGCAAATGGCTACATTTTATTCCTTCCCCAATCTAGTTGAAATATTTACTCAAGTATCTATATTAAGAATCAAAATCCCTCAGACCATCAGCGCACATATCTACGGAAATTAAATCACAAACTTTTGAATGTCTCGTTCATTACGACTCAGTATTGCAGAAATATCTGATACACAATACCCGTTCAAGGCAAAGAACCAAAAGAAACATCCGTAGGAACTTGGAAGAGAAAATACTGTTCTCTTTTGTCAGGATATCAAGAAAAGATATGCTGTATATAATACGAAAAATTCATGTACCTTGAATATTGTAAGGTGTTTTGTGAATATTGCAAAAAGAGATCTCAAAATTCAAATAGTGTAATGACACAGTGATAACTAATCATTACCTTTCTGATGATTTTTTTTGTATAAAAATATTGAAATTTCTGATTAAATCCTAAATATTATTTAATGTCACATACATTTTACTGTCAAATCTCACCAATAAAAAATGATTAAATCATCTTCAAATGTAAGTATGAGGTGATGCATCTGAGAGATGCCACATGCATATGGATAGATCTTTTTGAAGCACGCCTAGCGAAGAGTTAACAGAATACCCTGCCATTAAAATGTTTGTACTAAAGTACAATCATTTGTATTACACGTAGAAGTCTATGATGTTTTCGAGTTTTGAAGGATCTTTTAGACAATGCGAGTCTGAAGGCTAGTTCTACCTGTGGTAAATGCGAAAAGAGAGACATTGGCATCATTTATTCAAAAGCCTCATATTTACATGAAAAACACCTTGTCATACACAGAAAAAAACTAACTTTTGAATGATATCAAAATAGTTGTTGTTGAACCACTTATCTGTAAATCCACTGTTATGCCATACACGCGATGAACGATTGGGACGAAAAAATGATCCTAATTTCAGGCCAGTCGTTAAGCGCTTTTATTCCTGTCTTTCCCTGTTTTGCGACCTGAGGAAAAAGGAGTCGCTGCATATTTCTTTCTACGGAGGAAAATCTTTTTTTTTTTTTTTTTTTTTTGCTGTTGATGGACTTTTTGTTTGATTGATGAAGACGGGTATTTTTCAATCATTGCCGCAATTGTTATACATTCTCAGTAAGTTTGAGAATTATTTAGAACGTTTTTCGTTGACGCTGGGGACAGTTTGTTGTTGAGATATTGGCTCTGATTCACGTGTGCGTTTTAGACGTTTTGTATCATTAGTCGTGATTTATTGGGAATATTTTAGACTCTCCATGCAATAAATAATCAAATAGTAGTGTTAAGCGGTGGCCTGGTGTTGGTAATGGTAACCTTAGCTGCTGCTTGAGAACAAAATGACTTGAACAGTTCACCTGGGGAGCACACATTAAGCTACTGGGACGAAAAGGAATCAACTTTTGAGCCTGCCATTAAGCTCTTTTATTCTTGCTTTGTGACCTACAGGATTAGGGTTCAATGGCAATATGTGAATATGCATTACTATGGTTCAATTTACGTATTTGAAAAAAAAATTGCTCAGAATATGTATTCTTGTTCTTTATAGTTGTAAGATAGTATTGGTAGAACAGACATAATAGCGCATCACTACTCGAATAAATCACTACAAATATTTCAAGACAGCGAAAAATGTAACACGGCCTTCAGTTATTAATTATCTTTTTAGAATGTATCTTTAGATATTGTTTAAAAGATTTCTTGTGGACCTATAAGTGTATGCGTAGTTCATAACCATCCTTAAAGTAAATTAAATATTTTAAATTATAGATTCTACAAGTTTTGTTGCCTACCCTGGAGATTCGGATAGTGAAAACGAGGACGGCGTTCTCGAAAAAATTGCGTCAACATTTGACCATCTTTTCTCGGAAGATGAAGAAGGAGCCTCTGATGAGCCGCCCTCCGATTCGGAAGGAATAGCTGACATCGATGCAAGATCTGATTCGGGAGAAACAGAAACTGCTGACAATGAAGATGTATTTGACGATGCTGCTCCTGTATACTCAAGTCCACATCAACATCACCATCATGAACACAGATCAGGTATACGCAGTGTTGTTTTTGGTAGCATTGTTTATACGATTATTATGTTTTTTTCTCGCTATTATAGTTCTTGTTATACTTTCCGGGGAAAACGAACAAAAAATAATTATTCTGCTCAAGCTAATTTGAGAAATTATACAAATATCAACTTGAAGTGAAAGGATGAAACAGGGATATACATATATTTAACATTTAAGAGCAATCAAACGATGCAGGAGGGAGAAACGACAACTCAAACATTGTACAAAAGGAAAGTTGTGTAGCAGGTTTCTCACAATTATACGCTGGTTGTAAGTAAGAAGATCGGTTGTATAAGAAGGATAAACGGCTACCAACACGCGTCGAAATTCGATAATGGAAGAATCGTGGCGAATCAAGGGTGCGGCTTATCGACCCGCGTTTAGATTGAATACTGTCGTCATGCAAATATGGAATCGATGTGTTAAAGAGGGTTATACTGAACGTCATGTAGGATCTCAGCAGACATTCCAGCCGCTAGTATTGTCACGGCCTGAAGATCGGAGGTCTGAGATGATTCGGGGCAGAAGCAGACATGATCATAAAAGTATCTACTTTATTCAATTTTTAGCCTTCAACGAATATATGCAATTTTGTAACAACTCTGAGAACAATATGAAGTTCTAACCCGTATTCGGATAACTAGATTATCGAAAGTACTTATCTGGATTGAAGCTCCTTGCTATGATTCTCCTTGAAGCCCGATAGCTTGGTCAGCTCTAAGATTGATTACTTCACCACTTCCTGGTGGATTCTACGCCTACTTCTAATCTCAAAACGCGTGACCTCACAATCGCTGTTCACCTTTTCTAATACTTATATTTCATCCTCAACGATCAACGCTTAACCATTAACTTACAAACCCAACGACAGACACTTAAATAGTAGTTGCATTTGCATAAAATTAAGTCATCTCTACGGAAAATGGTTTGTAAACTAAAATCACAGTTAAAGCATATTTTATTCAAGAGAATTAGTTGAAGAACACGAATAGTACCCATTACAATGTCTGAGAGACCAGACATGTTCTCAGGTGGACCTTACAGGATCGTACTTCCACATCATGGACTTAGAATCAGGAACTTGGCTTGTTTGCTGCCCAAAAGGACTCACACAGGTAGTCCGATGACGTCTACTGAAACACGAACTTTCTTCACGGTAACCATTTTTGCGGCATTCTTGGTACTGCAATAGAGATACGTACGGCGATAGTGGTGCACCTTATGTCAAAACTGTATATAAGGGGGGCAATACATATCGTCATACAAACCCTACACCTGGAGTGATGGTCTTTGCAGCCATTAGAACATGATACGAACACCGCTTGTTTGCGTAGTCCGTATTCTTAACATTTAGTGTTACATTTTTCGGATCCGGTAGCTGTACCCTATCTTTGACCCTATCATCCCTAGCTTTTAAGACGTCATCTTTCCGCAAAATCATGCAAGACAGTTTTGATCTACTTCGACACAGAGGATTTTCAATTGTTTCTCTGGCCAGCAAGTTCGCCAGATCTCTTACTCCTAAATTTTGCAACGTACTTTCTTTTCTTGTGTTGCCATTTTAATGGCCATCTGTGTATATAAATTTAACACGACGTAAAAAAAGAAAACTTAGATTTTTTTAAAACAAAATTACTCGATTTCCGCATTCTGTTACTTGATAAAAAATTAATTTATGGCAGTTTAATAATTTCCTTCTTGTGTTTACAGTTGACGCCATGTCAGAAACTGCTCTCTACCTAACCATTGATTGTAGAGATACAATTAACTTAAATGTGACACCATCAGCAATTTCAGCTGTGCAAGAAGTTTTTGAAGTATGTTGTTAAATTTTAACATTTTCTATAAAATGATATTCATCCGTTTCGTAAACAATCTCGTAAAAACTATTACCTTTCAGGAATTTGCATCCTTGGGTATAAATTCATCATCCTCTGTTTATTCACAAGAGCAAAAAGAACTTCAACTTAAAAATTCCTTGGGACCGGAAGTAACACTGAAAATTCTGAAAAAAACTGATGACGGAGATTATGACACTATTGAAGAAATCAAAGGGAGGACGCCAAAGAAGACCCTGGCAGATCCTGATCTGGTGACGCCTCTAGTTGATATCAGTCCTGCAGATTCTGATTCCGAAATGGCAGGGTGAGCAGACGATCACTTAATTAAGAAAAAATATTCAATAAATATATTTTCCTATAGTTGAAGTTTTTTAAAAATAATCTTTACAGAAAATTTTTTTAAATACAGGAGGTTTCAAATGAATTAAATAGTTTATTTTGATGTATATATCCTGTTTAAGTTCTAGAGAACAAAATATTCTAATGTGGATCTTGATTTCTCTATTAGAAGTACAACAAACAAAGCATAAATGTTCTTTACTTTTTAATGTAGAACAAAATCCTAAACAAAAAGATGCATTTGGTAAAAAGGCTCAGAATCCAATCATAAACTGTTTTCTTAGTTTAATATCAAATTTAAGTCGTAAAATATTTGTCAATAGTAAAGCAAAATTCAGAGATCATGATGTATAGAAAATTAAAAAAGAAAAAAGAAAAAAAAATCATTATATTTATATATATATAATAATTTTAAAAAAAAATTATTTAGAATATTTTATTTTATTTAACTTAATTTTTTTTACTATGATAGTTTAAAAAAATTGTTTACCATTTGTTTCATTTTAAAATCCCTGTGATACAAATTTAATACAATAATAATTTTGTTAAATTTTAATTTTTATTCTGATCTATTTAATAGTTACATAATTTCCGTTTAAAACGGATAGATATTATTCTCAAATATTTCCATTTCTTGCATAATTTTTGTCTTAAATTAAGTTTGAAAATGTCATAAAGGAATTGCACACAATGTATTTCTTAAAATTTCCTTACAAAAAGAATCTGATGGAAAAAGAACACTCACTCATTTTTTGTCTGATATTTGTATTAAAAATAAGTCAAATCATCTGTAATCCGACATAAGGGCACCATAGATAAGAAATGGTTCATATACTTAAATTAAAATCAGGACTGATCCTAGGGTGTCGGCCACCTGCGTGCAAAGTCTTAATGTGACTCCCCTCTAGAAAACTTCTCAATACTTAACGTTGACGTTATAAACTCATCTACTTATATAAGAGGTAAAACATTAATATAAATATAAATAAACACAATAATCACTTCTTTCCTCTGTTTTGTTTTTCTAAATTTTAAGGCTATTTATAAATTGAAGAATTTTAATTTCCCCAAATGCAAAGCTAATTTAAACATTCCTATGTCTTTGATAATACCAATGTATCCGACTACTTGCAACATTTTTTTTTTTTGAAAAAATGGCGATATGGGGATTTATTTTATGATTTTTAGACTTATTTATTATATTTTAAGGAAAAAATCGTAAGATTAAAAACAGAAATTTTTATTATTATTATTAAAAGGGGAAAAAAACTGGTGAAAATGTACAAAAAATTACATAAAGAGGCCCGCTCTGTACAAATAAACATTGTATTTTGTAACATCGCCTTGCTCCTTTCTATGTGATGATATTATACAACGGTGTGCGCACGCATCGGTGCCGTGACGGTTTTGAGTAACATCCGTGTCGGTGTGCGCGCGCATCATAAAAATTTACCCTCATCCTTTTTTCCAAACGCGCAATAAGAAGTATAACTTCAAAAAATTTTGAACAAATTCTCAATATTTCATTTTTAATGTGTTACTTTGTTATTCATGCTTGAAATGACCTTCAGGATAATAGATATTTTAATTTTTACAAAAACTAGATCACTCTATCTTAGTGACTATACGAAATTGCTTAAAAGAACAGTGAGATTACATTCACATAAAGGACTGTAAATTTTGAAATAAAACAGTGATTGATAAATATGGAGGTCAAAACACTTCTACTGTTATGCAAAACATTCACAAAAAATTCATCAAATTATTTTCAAAACTTTTTGAGCAATTACTGTTTTCGTTTGAGTTTTTCGAAAAAAAAAAAAACACATTTCGAGTGAAACGCATTTTAAATTTGACATCTTGTGTAAAGTCATGGCATCTTCTTTAATTAAAACACTTGTAGTTTTTGTTTTAGAAAATGGAAAATAAAAAACTTGGTATTTTTGTTAAGCTAATCAGATGGTCTATAAAATAAAATCATAAAAAAATTTTGTCATTTTTTTTAAAAAAAATCATGATTTTAGGGTAGTCGGATACCTTAACCATAGTAGATATTTTCGAAAGAAACTTTTACAACAATCCTTTTTGAGACGCCTCTGTTAAGCATTGATTCACAGTGTGCTGCTAGTGCCGTTGATAAGAAAAATCTTTTCTATTGCGGGGCTTTTCTACCACGAATTTCTTGTTAAATGGAGGATGTGTGTAATAAGTAGACGTTAACAGGCGATGAACTGTGTTAACAGGTTGTGCACTAACATTATATTTTCCTTAAACTATTCTATATTATCAGGAAATTGAGACTTATTCTGTTTTTTCTGTAATTATTAAAAATTCAGCCTATTTATTGGACTTATTATAAGTTTTATTTTGAGAAATTCAAAAAATTTTGCTTGATTGATAGAATTATATGCGGGCGCTTCTTGGTTTGGCCGCCAGCGTGCTGGGCACACCTGCTACGATCGGCCCTGGCTAAAATGTAATGCTGATAAAGGAAACCGTAAAGAGTATAAATTACTTTCAAAGATATTACATAAATATTCTACAATCATACCTAATACCATCTGACTCTTTCTCGCAGTACTTTTTTTCTAATACTATTTAAGGTATCCGGCCACTTGCGACAACTTTTTTTAAAGAAAAAATGGAGATACGGGAATGTGTGTGTTTTGTGGTTTTAGATTTATTTAGTACATTTTAAGAGAAATATGCTAAACTTAAGAAGAGAAAAAGAGATTATTATTACTAAAAGGAGAAAAAAAATTGGTCAAAACTTACAAAGAATTACACACTTTGGGCCTATTCTGTACAAAAAGTTTATAAACAAATTTTCAATTTTGATGTGTTGCTTTGCTATTCATTTTCGATATGACCTTCAGGATAAGAGACATTTTCATTTTTACAAAAACCAGATCATTTTATCTTAATTATGTGAACTTGGTTAAAAATACAGTGATTATATATACATAAAGGACTGTAAATTTTGTAATAAAACAGTGATTAATAAATCTGAAGGTTAGTACACCTACTACTGAATAGAACATACGCAAAAAATAATTATCAGCAATTATATCAGTGTTATATCAGTTAATTATTTTCAAAACTTTTTGAGCAATCGCTGTCCCCGTTTGAGCATTTTCAAAAAAAACACACATTTTGTGTAAAACGCATTTTGCTTAAAGCAGTGGCCTCTGCTTTTACTAAAACACTTGTAAGTTTTGTTCTAGTGAATAGAAAATAATGAACATGGTATTTTTATAAAGCTGATGCAATGGCCTATAAAATAAAATAGTAAAAAAAATTGTCAATGTTTGGAAAGTTCTCATTTTTAGGTTAGTCGGATACTTTGAACAATGTCCCAATTTGTTGAAGCTATGAGATTATTTTGTATACAATATTTTTTGAAAACTTAAACATTATTTGTTCTAAAAATATCAATAGTTTTAGAATTTTTTCTTGCGTTATAGGGATGATAATGATGGATTTCACATGAGTGGAATATCAGCATCGGTGAAAAAGTTTGCTCCTAGTGAATGCATGTATGAAGAGAAGTCTATTGCACAGTTATATGAAGAATCTACTCTAGAAAAACTTACAATTGAGGTATAGATTTGCTTTTTTACCTGACTGTGATTTTCGTTGTGTGTAGTTGCATTGCTACTGATCACATTTATGCAAATCATTTCGCGAGCAGTACTGTAACCTATAATCCTGAACCATTTGAGTCCATTTTGCGATAATGCATTTAAGTGTTTCGTGATTTCAGTAATTGGATTAACAGTTTGGCATTACATGGGGAAAATGGTAGTCGATGCAATTGGAAGTTTTTGTAATGTTTTTATATATATATATATATATATATATATATATATATATATATATAACAACAATGAAGCAATATTTCTAGACATACGTATCAAAATAAAAGATAATGTAATAGTTTCTAATATTCATGATAAAAGAGAAGATTTTTATTTTAATATTATAAAAGTTCCTCATGGGGCGAGTAATGTACATGCTTCTATATTCAGAAATAGTGTTATTAATTATATACAACGCAATAAATTTCTGGTGTCAAAAAATCAGAAATAATAAATAACTATAGACATTTTACTAAATATTGCTTGAATCAGAAATATACAATTAATTTTATTAATACTTATATGAATAAAGCTATTCAAAATAGTAAGGATTAAAAATTCTTAGATTGATAATAGTTTATCACTATAAACTTACATATTTCATAGTTATAGTTACCTCCATATTCTAATATTAGAAAAAATTACGTATTAATATTTTATTTATAAGGGGTGTTTCTTTTAGAGGTATAGAACTTTAAATTGAAATAAAACAACGATGTATTATTCGATTGACATGATTTTTTTTATTCGAAAGATAATCTTGTGGCATTACATTTTAAATATGATTTCTTGCATATGACTGCCACGGCTGGCTCGGATGTAGTCCAATCTGGACTTCCAATTTTCGATGACTCTTTCAACATTTGTGGCCGTATATCGGCAATAACACGGCGAATGTTGTCTTCCAAATGGTCAAGCGTTTGTGGCTTATCCGCATAGAACAATGACTTTACATAGCCACACAGAAAATAGTCTAGCGGTGTTAAATCACAAGATCTTGGAGGCCAATTCACAGGTCCAAAACGTGAAATTAGGCGGTCACCAAACGTGTCTTTCAATAAATCGATTGTAGCACGAGCTGTGTGGCATGTTGCGCCGTCTTGTTGGAACCACAGCTCCTGGACATCATGATTGTTCAATTCAGGAATGAAAAAGTTAGTAATCATGGCTCTATACCGCGCGATCACCATTGACTGTAACGTTGTGGCCTTCATTGTTTTTGAAGAAGTACGGACCAATGATTCCACCAGCCCATAAAGCGCACCAAACAGTCAGTTTTTCTGGATGTAACGGTGTTTCGACATACACTTGTGGATTAGCTTCACTCCAAATGCGGCAGTTTTGTTTGTTGACGTAGCCATTCAACCAGAAGTGCGCTTCATCGCTAAACAAAATTCGCTTGTGAAAATCGGGAACAACGGCAATCTCGTTTTGGGCCCATTCGACGAATCTACGCCTTGCTTGATCATATTTAAAATGTAATGCCACAAGATTATCTTTCGAATAAAAAAAAATTAATGTCAATCGAATAATACATTGTTGTTTTATTGCAATTTAAAGTTCTATACCTCTAAAAAACACACCCTTTATATACTCTTGTGTTACTAAAGTTATGGCAATTTGTAACTCTCTTATTAAGTTTTATTTCCATTCTTTTTACATTTTTGTTCAGTGCTACATTTCAGCCATTCACATGATTTAAATCTGCATTAGGGTCCAGAACCTGGCAATAACTTTTTTATTGCATTCAGATTTAGCGCGGGCTCTGCATTTTTAAGTGCAATTTTTAGGTAAGTTACCTCTATCTTGTAATGGATTTAGATATTTCTATCCATTACTTTCAATAGGTTTTTGCTCAGTATTATTTACATAAGGGGGGAAGGTTGGCAGGCCAAAAAACATGTTCAACCCCACTTTTACATAAATTATTTTATATATTAGACGTCCTAAGTCAGCAATGTTTATAAAACTGCAGCATTCATTTTATAATTTTTAACCTCTTTTGCTCATGTGCCCTTCCTTGTGTGATTTTTCTACTGTCTTTGTGTTTTTTGAATGTGATTGTTCGATGTTATCTCTGGTTTGTAGAGAATAAGAGTATATATATCTATATATATATATATATATATATATATATATATATACGAGTATATGTAATCTAGTGCAAAAGAGAAATTTAAGAAAGTCAAAAAATGAATTGCATAATTTAGTAAAATTAATACAATATAAAGAATTATGGAAGAAAAATCAAAGTAAATCTGTTATTTGTACACACTCACACATATACATACATGTATACTACATGTTCTTTTTCTGTAGAACACGTCACCTTACATAAAACGAAACCTTACAGAATTTCAAGTAAAAACTTTTATTCAATGAATAAAACTGTATAATATGAAATATGATACATATGTTGAAGATCATCTCATATAATGATTTATTTTCAATAAAAAGCTCTAATTCCTATGTATATTGTAATCCGATGCTTATACACATATATGAGTACAAATATAGTTTAATGTTATAAAGGAATAGAAATTCAATATATTTCATAAAACTCAGAATTTATTGTTATTTTATCATCTTTTTGTAAGAAATAATAACACAAAAATACATATTGATAGAAATATATATTTTACATTTATTTAAGAAAACGTTTAACGTCAAAATTTTGTGCATTATTTTAAATTTTATAGATATACATTTTTTTTTTCAGAATAAAACTTAGTAACCTTTTACTCTTTTAGAGGGAAAAAATTCACCATTTTGATTTGACACGATTTGTGTAGAAATGAGTTTTATGAATATTCCTGAGTTCCTTCAAAGAAAAAGAAAACCTTGCCGTGAATGACTTCAAGAAGTAGTTGCCCATAGCGTAATTTTCTCCAATCAGTTGGACTCTTTTTGCTTTAGAAATATATATAATTCTACTTTCACTAACTTTCAATATATTTATTAAAACAAAACAATTTTTTTTTAAAAAAAATTAAATCGCATTAAAAAGTTTTTTGAGGAAACATATAGGAGAAATATTTATTAAATTATTTACGAATGATGAGTTACGATATATTTAAAAAATGCTACAAGAAAATTTCTGCCCTTCCCCCTACCCCTTTTGTAGTCCTCTGAGCGTTGTTACTTTGCTTAACGATTAATCCAGCTCTAATTATACTTCATAAAACGAAATAATCATCGCAGAACGTGGTAATAATAAAAACATTGAGTTTTTTTCAAGCTTGTTAATTTTGTATTAATCATATTCACTTTTCTTTCTAGGTGGAAAGTTTCGATAAATTAGCTTGCCTTCTCCCTCATAGAACAGCTACCACTATGTACGCACTTCAACCCGTAAAGGTAAATTTATTAGTTCCTTGAACTTGAACTAACCCCCGCATGCATATGATATGTGTAAATGCCTTCATTATGCGTATTCGATACATAAAGAATTGCAATTATGAGAAATCAAACCACAAAACATTCATTGCAACTGATTTCGTTATCTTGAACGAGCTCAAATTAGCACATGAGTAATTAATGGGGGTATATATGTCGCAGGAAAATAATGGAACTAGGAATTTCATCAAATGCTTAAGGGAGATCTTAAAATGACGTCTCTTCAAGGTTATTTTCCTGATAAAAGTAAGGGATTCGAACAATTACCTGACATGTTTTAGTGAAATGATGAAATAATATTGTCAAGAGTTTAAAAGTGTTTATTTAAGGGCAGTCGGAAAGGTAAAATTTGATTTTTTTGACAATTTGAGATTTTTACATTTCCACATAGTACAGATTTTAACCTTTCTAAAAATACCTTACTTTAACCTCTAGGGTAAGTAGAAGCCCTAAAAACCTATTTTTAAATAATCGTTGAAACTGGGCCACGCCCATTTGACAAGCGTAAAAGTAAACAAAGTTTTTGTTTTGGCTTAAAAGTTGAGCGTCTGGTATAAATCAAAACATTTATCTTTTATTGTATAAATTGAGCCTTTTATTATTTTATTTCCTAACCCATTTGAAACTTCACTGTATTTTTAACGGTCAAATCAGTGTTTGTTTACACTTTCAAAACTGCGTTATAATTTTTGAACTCGCAAGTATTCTTTAACATTATTAAGCTTAAACTTTCAAAAAATTGCTATAATATATCGACTTTACCATGCCTAGAGCATCGACTAAAGTATTTAAGAAACGAAGAGGAGTTTTTAATAAAGGAAGATGTAATAAAAGTAATGATGGTTGTGGTGAAAGCAATTCTACTGTTCCAAAGAACTCTGCTGATGAAAAAAAATTGTGCTGATGGTGCAAAGCTTTGTACTAATGAAACTGAACCATCTGCCAGTGAGAGAAAAATTGTAAACATGGATATTTCATATTCGGATGAGGCTTTTTCTGGTTTCAGAAATGTTATTGTGGACATTAACCTTTTAGCTTGTGTGTTTTTTGAAGCTGTAAAATGTATAAAGTGTGAAAAAACAGGACTCAGGTTGCACCTCAGTGAAAGTAATTGTGGTGAAGCTGTGAAGTTTCACTTAAAATGTCCTTCTTGTAAATATAACTATACTTTTTTTAACTCCAAGAAATGCGATAGTTCTGAGAATTACGAACTGAATACCCGGCTAGTGTATGCTATGCGATGCATAGGTAAAGGTGCTGAGTCTGCTAGGATGTTTTGCGGTATCATGAATCTTCCCCGCCACCCACAAAATTCTCAAAGTACAACCACATTTTACTGCAGGCAACAAGAGAAACCTGTGAACACAGTATGGCAGAAGCTGTTCGTGAAGCCGTTGATGAAAATGATGGAAAAAGGGACCTTGCTGTTGCTGTTGATGGTAGCTGGCAGAAGCGTGGTTTTTCTTCGAAGAATGGCTTGTTGACAGTCACAAGTGTTGATACCGGCAAAGTTATAGATGTCGAAGTTTTTTCAAAACATTGTATTTGTCCGAACAAAACCAAGCATCTTCAAAATTGTAAGAGAAATTTTGAAGGCTACAGCGGTAAGATGGAAGTAGCTGGAGCTCTATCCATTTTTCAGCGTTCCCAGTCTCTCTACAATGTTCGGTACACAAAATATTTAGGAGATGGGGACTCCAAAGCGTTTACTTCTATTGTCGAGAACAAAGTATATGGTGACCCTTGCTCTGTCGAGAAATTAGAATGCATAGGTCATGTTATGAAAAGAATGGGGACACGTCTTCGACGCTTGAAAACTAAGATGAGAGGTCAAAAACTTTCTGACGGAAAGCCTTTATGCGGAAGAAATAGATTGACAGAGGCAGAAATCGACCGTCTGCAAGCATATTATGGTCTAGCTATCCGCAGAAGTTTGTCTAGCGTGAAGGACATGCAACAAGCCATATTGCCAATATTTTTACACAAGCTATCAACCGATGAAAAACCTCAGCATGGATTTTGTACCTCTGATTCAGATACGTGGTGCAAATTTAAAAAAGCAGAATTGCTTGGGGAGACTTATCATCACAAAAATAGTTTACCTGTGGATGTTGTGGAGGCCATGCGACCTGTTTTTAGGGATTTAGCTAATCCAGAATTGCTAAAAAAGTGTTTACATGGAGGTACGCAAAATCCTAACGAAAGTGTAAATAATGTAATATGGTCTCGTGTACCGAAGAAAACATTTGTACAATTAGAAGTTTTGTCACTGGGTACATATGATGCAGTTTCCTCATTTAATATGGGGAATGTATCAAAACTAGAAATTTTGAGAAAAATGTGTATTGAGCCTGGTGATTACACGGTACAGGCGATGGAGTGCCTCGACAAACAGAGGCTGTTACGAGCAAAATACTATTGTTTACAAAAAAAACAAAGGAAGTTAGGAAGGAAAAAAGACTTAAAAGGAAGAAAGAAGATGATGAGATACTAAAAAATGCTGATGATTTAGAATATGGAGCTAAAATGTTTTAATTAAAAGTAATTATACGTTAAAATCAATTTGTCTCAAAATGTCAATTTTTGATGTTCGATGTTCCTTTTCTTAGAAACTACTGTTCACAGGTATGTAAATTTTTTATGATATATTTATAATGATGGCTAATATATACTAAAATGAGCTTTTTGTAAAAACCCCAAAATTTATTTTTTACAAATTTTTTATGTGAAAAACGGGTTAACGTAAACTATGTTTGATAAAATATTTTATAAATTATGAAAAATTCAAAATTAGCTAAAAGCTCATTTGAGTATAATGAGAAATGTGTATTTTAATTATATGAAAAATTTCAAGCATGTACGTATAACAGATTTTGAGAAAATGTACCTCGAAAACAGCCAATTTAACACTGTCGGTATAGAGGTTTCCGACTGCCCTTAACAAATATGGAGCATTATTAAACGTAGAAGTAAGTAATACAACAATAGTCAATGAAAAGCAAATTAGTTAGCCGAAACTAATCAACAAAAAATTAGAAATTTAGTCTGGTATTTTTTTTTATGTATAACATCTTTTCTCTCGGTAGACTACACACTAAAATATCAACCCCTATGTTAATCCTATGGTGCTATTTTTTAAGATATGGGCTTGATAATCAGGGGATCGATAGTACTACCTGTATAGTTAGGAAATACAAGGACTCACCCCCCCAGGTGTCTCGCCCCCTGGACAGCATTTTGCCAATGCTAATCCTGGCTAGTTCATTTCTCTGAAACAGTTCAGGGTGTGATAAAATCTTTTACTTTTATCATGGGAATGACCTTGAAGAGACGTTATTTTAACATCTCCCGTCAATTGATCCTATCCCTTAGGGATTTCGTGAAATTCCTAATTTCGTCATTTTCCTGCAAGAGATTTTTCGTCATTTTCGTGAGAGAGAGATTGGCGAATATACTAAACTAGCCGTTTCCCACCCGCTTCACTGGGTATTTCACGATGTTGTACATATGTATACTGTTTACATTTATATTAATTATTGATATCAAGCATTAAGAATTCGATTGTATTGAAAAATATATTTATAGCTGTTACACTCTCGCCCCTTGATATAAAAAGAACATAAATTAGAATATCTAATTTCTATTTATATCTAAAATGGAAGGAGAAAGATTGTTTTCGCTCACTTAACCTAACAATCAAGTGGATTTCCACCAAAGCAACTTTCAGTGGATCTCTACTCCATAAAATAAACATGCATGCTAAATTTCAAGTCTAAATCTAACAGAGCAAAAACGGAATTTTTATCATCAATACTTCGTTGACAGCATTCTTAGCGGATTCCAATTCAACAAAAGAAGCATGCAAACCAAATTTTATTATTGTAGTCTTAGCAGTTCAAAAACGGGAATTTTGTCTATCAATACGCCCCAATAACTCTCCCCGCTTCCCCCTGGAGTTGATTTCCGTAAAATCCATTCTTAGTGGAACTCTATTCAACTAAAGAAAAGTGCTCAACAAATTTCAAGTAAATGAGTTAAATTCAAAAACAGGAATTTTTCTAGAACACGCATTAATCCCTCGCAAACCCACTCCTTTGGGGGTCCGTTTTCACGAAATTCTTTGTAAAAAGAACTTTATTCCATGAACGGAACATACCTTCTAATTCAAGCAGGTGGTTCTATTAGTTGAAAAGCGGAAATATTTATCTATTACGCCCCTTAATCCCCCTCACTGACCCTTGGGGATCAATTTTCCCCAAAACTATTTTGTAGTGGATCTCTACACCATGAAAGGAAATCGCTTACCAAATTTTAAGACTGTACATCTAATAGTTTAAAAATGGAAATAATTATCTATAACGCCCCTTAAGCCCCTACAATGCCACTTAAGAAACGATATTCACAAAACTCATCTTATGGCAGATCTCTACTCAGTGAATGGAATCTGCTTATACTTAATTTCAAGATTTTACGTCTAATAGTTTAAAAAAGGAGTTAATTGCCTATAACGCCACTTAATATTCTACTATGCCACTTGGGGTCAATTTTCACAAAATCCATTCTGTATTGGATCTGTATTCTATGAAAGGAATCCGCTTATCAAATTTCAAGTCTGTACGTCTAATAGTTTAAAAATGGAAATAATTATCTATAACGCACTTTAAGCTCCCGCAACGCCACTTAGGAAACGATTTTCACAAAACCCATCTTATAGCGGATCTCTACTTAATGAATGGAATCAGCTTACTAAATTTCGAGATTTCACGTTTAATAGTTTAAGAAAGGAGTTCATTGCCTATAACGCCACTTAATATTCTACAACGCCACTTGGGAGTCGATTTTGACAAACCCCATTTTGCAGCGGATCTGTATTCTATGAAAGGAATCCGCTTATCAAATTTCAAGTCTGTGCGTCTAATAGTTTAAAAATGAAAATAATTTGTTATAACGCCCCTTAAGTCCCCGCAACGCTACTTAGGATACGATTTTTACAAAACCCATCTTATAGCGGATCTCTACTTAATGAATGGTATCAGCTTACTAAATTTCGAGATTTCACGTTTAATAGTTTAAGAAAGGAATTCATTGCCTATAACGCCACTTAATATTCTACAACGCCACTTGGGAGTCGATTTTCACAAAACCCATCTTATAGCGGATCTCTACTTAATGAATGGAATCTGCTTACTTAATTTCAAGATTTTACGTCTAATAGTTTAAAAAAGGAGTTAATTGCCTATAACGCCCCTTCATTCTCCACAACGCCACTTGGGGTCAATTTTCACAAAACCCATTCTGTAGGGGATCTGTATTCTATGAAAGGAATCCGCTTATCAAATTTCAAGTCTGTACGTCTAATAGTTTAAAAATGGAAATAATTACGTATAACGCCCCTTAAGTCCCCGCAACGCTACTTAGGATACGATTTTCACAAAACCCATCTTATAGCGGATCTCTACTGAAAGAATGGAATCAGCTTACTAAATTTCGAGATTTCACGTTTAATAGTTTAAGAAAGGAATTCATTGCCTATAACGCCACTTAATATTCTACAACGCCACTTGGGAGTCGATTTTCACAAAACCCATCTTATAGCGGATCTCTACTTAATGAATGGAATCTGCTTACTTAATTTCAAGATTTTACGTCTAATAGTTTAAAAAAGGAGTTAATTGCCTATAACGCCCCTTCATTCTCCACAACGCCACTTGGGGTCAATTTTCACAAAACCCATTCTGTAGGGGATCTGTATTCTATGAAAGGAATCCGCTTATCAAATTTCAAGTCTGTACGTCTAATAGTTTAAAAATGGAAATAATTATCTATAACGCCCTTTAAGCTCCCGCAACGCCACTTAGGATACGATTTTCACAAAACCCATCTTATAGCGGATCTCTACTTAATGAATGGTATCAGTTTACTAAATTTCGAGATTTCACGTTTAATAGTTTAAGAAAGGAGTTCATTGCCTATAACGCCACTTAATATTCTACAATGCCACTTGGGAGTCGATTTTGACAAAACCCATTTTTCAGCGGATCTGCACTCTATTAAAGGAATCCGGTAATGGATTTCAAGACTGTACGTCTAATTGTTTAAAAATGGAAATAATTATCTATAACGCCTCTTAAACCCTCGCAACGCCACTTAGGAAACGATTTTCACAAAACCCATCTTATGACAGATCTCTACTCAGTGAATGGAATCTGCTTACTCAATTTCAAGATTTTACGTCTAATAGTTTAAAAAAGGTGTTAATTGCCTATAACGCCACTTAATATTCTACTATGCCACTTAGGAGTCGATTTTGACAAAACCCATTCTGTAGGCGATCTGTACTCTATGAAAGGGATCTGCTTACCAAATTTTAAGACTGTACCTCTAATAGGTTAAAAATGGAAATAATTATGTATAACGCACCTTAAGCGCCCTCAACGCCCCTTGGAGGTCGATTTTCGTAAAAATCGTTTGGTAGGGAATCTGTACTTCATGAAAGAAAAATTTGTGTACCAAGTTTCACGACTGTACATCTAATAGTTTAGTAATGTAAATAATTATCTATAACGCCCCTTGGGGTTCGAACTTTGCAAAATCCGTTCTTAGCTGACGTCTACTCCATGAAGGGAACCTACCTACCAAATTTCAAGTCTGTAGGTTTAATAGTTCAGGAGATATCGTGATTAGTCAGTGAGTCAGTCAGTCAGTGAGTGAGTGAGTCGCTTTTCTCCTTATATAGATATACCATTAGAGTAAAATATTGATAAATTTATAGAAATATTTTTGTTTTAATTATTCTTTTTATCTAACCGAATTGTGATCTTAAAGTATTTGCTTCGTAACTCGCAATTTAAAATATTCTTGGCATTTTGTATTTGATTTTCAATATGATAATGCTACAAACCATGATTCAAATTCATATAACAGATTTTTTTAGAACTTCCGGGTTCCTATAAAATACACTTCTTTAAACTAATAATACATTTTAAATTCTAGAAACCTAAAGGTCAAAAACTCTTTTTAAATATTTGGTATTCGTTTAAAACATTAATTTTTTCTACGTTTTCCTAAAAGTTTACGCGTGTAGATGTTTTTCAAGAATAAATATTAGGAAAAATTATTTCCGTTGATATTTTTCATATAAATTATTGTACTAAAAATACTTTATTGCATTTTACTACATACGAATGTAATATTATTAATGTGCTCTCCTTTATATGATAAGGATTATTTCAAATTAATGCAATCTAATAAATATTTTGTTGTTTATTTATGTAACTAATTTTTTAAATATTGTATTTTTTTTTCCTTTAAATTTTTGAGTTCAATTTGAAACTATCACTAGTACTTTGTGAATAGCAAACATTAATATTTGAAAAACATTAATTAAAATGTATTTATATAATTTACTTTTTTTCAGAATAAAACTAGATATTTTGTGCTTGTGGATACTGATATTTACCACGGAAAAAGAACGGTCACAATTCGTTCACCTTTAAAAGTAAGTTGTTCATGTTACTTTATATTGACAATTTATATTTGTCATTGAAATTGATATTACTTTTTTTATTATTTCTTCATATATATATGGTATATATATATATATATATATTTCTCTCTATATATATATATATACATAGAAAAGAGAGAGAGAGACAAAATGTATTTTATTTAAAAGTACATGTATAAAAAGAGAGTTTTTTTTTTTATACTTATAAAAACTTTTCAGAAATTTATTTTTTAAAACATTTGAAATGTTACCCAAGTCTTACAAATGGAACAACAAGTACAATTAGTTTGATGTCTGTTTTGAATTCAATGGAGAACACGTGTTTGTCTTTATCATGTGACCGTCAGTAATTGAGCTCATTACGTAATGAATAATTGTTTTGTCCTTTACCGTCATTGATCATAGACATAACTAAAAGCGAATACCGTAAAATCCGGCGTATACCGCGCACCCTCACTTTCAAGCTGCATGTTTTAATTTTTAGGTATATTCGCCGTATAACAAACACCCTCTTTTTTAGGAAGGAACAAGAAGTGTGTGTGTACAATGCTGGTATGTTTTTAAGCAATTTTTTCGAGGTATTATCCCAGAATTTTGAAAAAATTGTATACTTTTGGAATCAAATCCTTTAATTCCATTATTCATGGCATTTCTTTCAAATAAACTGTATTGCAAACCAAATAGAAATCTTATTTTTCTAATGCTTATATCTTTTTTTTTATTTTCTAGCTATCATTTTTTATATTCTTCGTATAACGTGCACCCGTAAATTTCGATCCTATTGTTTGTGTTAAAAGTGCGCGTTATACGCCGGGTTTTACGGTATTTAAATATATAGGATTGTTATTTATATTTTTTAATTTCAGATACAAAATCATTTGGGACGCCCAGTTCATATTTTGTGTGAGAAGGCTGCTTTGGAATCTGCTGGAGCAAATCCAGAAGATTACTCCAAAAATCCTTTCCAAGACAAATTTGTGCGTTTGACCACATTACAAATGGATGATACGTACAATCTTCCTCTGCTAGTCGCGTATCATTGTAAACTGTACATCAGGCCTTTGCCTACAGAAGTTGATTGTAAAGAGTAAGTAATATAATGAAAAAATTTGAATTGTATTATTATCATTGTTTAGTTGTTGGTTTAGCACACTTTTCTTTCTTCAAGATTTTTGTTTGATTTTGATTACACGAGACGTATACTGGGGGGGGGGGTCCCGAATTCATTGTACAAACTTTGAGGTAGATACAGATCATTGTAACAATCATTTATTGAATAGGAATGTATGTGGGTGCATGTGACGTGGTGAGGCCTCAAATAAGGGAAATAAAAGGGAAAGAGGAAATGGAGTTATATCGGTTGGTTGCGTTGGAGGTAGGAGGTAGTAGATGTCTAGCTGCCGTTCAACATGATGCATCTCAGTAGGGAAGAGCACCACTCGCAATTGTGCTGAATTCTACGATGGGAGAATTTACGTACGCTGAAAAAGAAGACATGCATTCCATGTACGGCCGTGCAAACGGTAACAGTAGGAATGCGCTACGAATGTATCACGCGCAGTTTCCTGATCGACATGCGCCATTCGTAACCACATGTGGTTTCAGCGTGATTATTTTCAAGCCCATTTACTTACAGTTTGTAAGACGGATATATACTCCAATGACATTCAACGCACTAGTTGAGTAATACGGATATATACGCTGGTGACACTTTCGCTGGAAAGCGGGTTGAAGCTGGAAATATATGTTCTGTTGTGTTTTTTAAGTATATTTAAAGAATTCTTTTTCGTAGGTATGGACTTAGCACAGAAGGAATTTGGTGGAAAGATATGACTGTTCCTCAAAAGAGCAGTACTTTCTTGGAATGTTTTGCTGAAAAGGATTCTGAAAATATAACTTGTGCAAAGGTAAGGAAACATTATCTATTTTTGTCGGATGAGGGTGGAAAAATCAGGACAATAAAAACAACATTATGAAATTTGAAATTAACTAAAATGGAAAAAGCATGCATTGCAATTTTTCGAATAACTTTCTACAATTAATTTAACCATTAAATTTTAAACAGGATTTTAATTTTTTTTAGCTACGGTGTGTTTAAAAACTTATTTTGTTTAAATAGTAGAGCATATGAAAGTTCATTATAATGAATTAGAATTGATATTCTATGTATTGATTCGAGTTTTCTGAGAATTAAGAAGTTGATTATCATCATCCAAGACACGACAGCCCAAGACTGCTAAGACCTTTTGGACCAAACAGCTGCAACTACCTCTACTTGCAGTCAAACTCCTCCAATTCATAGTTGTACGGACCAAACAATCCTCCTCTACTGCATCTATCTACTATCATCTACTATGGATCTTCCTCTTCTTCTAATGTTTCTGGGTTCAGCCGAAAACGAATGATTCTTACTGTCATTTACTAGGATATTATGCCCAGTCCATTTTAGGGGGTTCATTTTAATGTAATAAACAACATCTAGTTCTTTGAACATTCGATGTAAACATACTGTCCGAATGACTTGTCACCTCGTCTAATATTTGATACTTCCGCTTTTTTTTACATAGAGCAACAAAACTCAACCTGCGGCCCACCGAGTCTTTTTAAGTGGCCTGGTCGTGGCCCATTGCTTTGAGAAATTCCCTTACTTAAGAACTTAACTTTAAGAATTATGTATTAAAAGTTTGGTGGGAAGTTTTTTGTCACATGAAATCAAATGTATCAATGTTGCTTTTTGCTGTTGATGTCGTACGGGTGTGAATTGATATTTTTTTTCTATTTGTAACGGTTGCGTTAATAATAACAGACAACAAAACGGAGTAGCAATAATTTTATGGGTGGGATTATTTTTAACTCTCTTTCATAACTTGCGAACCAAAATTATTCGAAGAAAATATATTATTTCAAGATGATTGGGCGGTTGACTATTTTGTAGTGAAAAATATGGATCAGTAATTGTTTGATTTGTCATAAACGTGCTGTATTTAAAAAGTACCAATCAACAGGAATTATTCAATGACACTTTTCCTCGAAGATATCTTTCAAAAGGTGATAAATAGGTTTCCTTGAGTAATTTTTGCTACAGCAACGAAGTGTTTTGTCAGCGGTAATGTCATAACAGTTACGAAGACATCCTATGAAGTTTGTTTGTTATGAAACCGTTTACTGACGCAGAATTGTGAAGAAGTGTTCCTTAAATGCTTCTAATTTAGTGTTAATGACAAATAAAAAATATAAAAATAATAATTAAAAAAAGCAAAGCACGAATTTTAATATTTTGATCAATACATCTTAAATTTTCCATGTTATCTTGGTCTTAAAGGACCCCCCCTTTATCCTCATGTTGCGGCCCACGTGAAATAGCAGGCATATGTATACGGCCCAGTAGTAAAAAAGGTTGAGTACCCATGAAATAGAGCCTTAACTCTCCGCGTGAGATACTGATATAATAACCTTCTGAAATACCTCTACAGTGATTTCAGACCAAACTATATGATGTGATATTTCTAATTCTTTGACATTTGTTGGACTCTTTTGAATGCCTTTTCAATTTATTCCACTGATTTTCGGTTACATTCTATCTGGACTTTTTGATGGCCCTTTCAGATGAGGAAATACATCGTGGTTATGGTTAACCTAGGTCTGTACTGTTTGGGCACGATAAGGAGTGGCATTGTCGTCCTGATGCATTACGTCAACATCTAGAAACCAATTTTCAATAAATGATTTAACAACATTTTCTTGATGAGATAAGTGCACATTTCCAAATCTGTTACCCTTTAAAGTGATAAGGGGACCCCCACAATTCCATTTCTACCAAATGCTTCCCAGATCATTAATCTTTACCTCCAGCCTTCACGACAGGTTGTATGCAATCTTGATGAAGAGTTTCGTTTTGTTCCTGATGAATTCTTTGTTTTCCATCGTTTGTAAAAATGTTAAAACGGCTTGCATCGATCCATGCAACTTTCCCCCCACATTTCAACGTCCCAGAGTTTGTTCTTTAGCCCAAGCATAACCATTGTTTCGATTTAAGGCTGAAAAATAGAGTTTTCATGTTGGTTATCGACTTTTAATTCCAAGACATTTATTTTCTCTTCGTGTTGCTCTGTGAGAGATATTTTTTTCCGAGTTAAAATTGAACGCCTTTGTAATTTTTTTTGCACAGTTGTTAAACGTCGGTTTTTCCTGTTTTTCCACATAATCTGATTCGATTTCCTCTCATCACGTTTTGTCTTGGGTCTATGTCTCCTAGACGATGAAGCTTTTGTGGTACCTTTAGTTAAATATGTTTTATATATCCTTATTACTCTTCTGTTTGATATTCTTAGTTGTTTTGAAATTTCAGGTACTTTCCCGCCATTTTGTCGTATTGAAACAATCTGTCCTCTTTTAAATTCACTAATAGCTTTCGTTGTTGGCATCATCAGACAAAAATAATTAGCTTTACAAAATTAAAATAATCTTAGCTATGTAAACAATAGAGTTGATTACATTAACAAGTACTTTTTCTAAGACATTCATGAATATTTTCTATAATTGCAATTTAAGGAAGAATAAAAGTAAATATAAGAGATAGGTGACAAGTCATGTGGCTACTATGTTTAATCCGGTGTTATGTCTTCTACGCCAGATACCATTCTTCTGAAATCTTCCAAAAGGACATAACGTTCACAAGCACGCAAAGTCTTTTCCTCCTTTATGGTCATTGTTTAGGTCCCCGAAGCGTAAATCAGGAAATGGCTTTGCCTTTTTCTAGATCAGAATCGAGATATAAGTAAATGTTTCAATCCATAAGAAGCATTATTAGCAGCTATAATTCGTCTCTTTATTTCAGCTAGGCTATCATTGCTTTTTTTAAACACCAATTATAGATAAATGAATTTTACGTGTAAACGATTAAGGGTGAATTATGTTGAACGTTACATCATTAAGATTTACACAGTTTAAATATGTTACGATGTTTTTTTTTTTTAATTTTGTTATGATGTTGTTGTCATACATGAACCATTCAAATGATTTTCATTAATTTTAAATTGTCCCAATCTGTATTATTTGTGCGTTTCAGGTTGTCTGTGAAGAAAATAGAGATTTGAAAACCCCATCTGTCGGAACAAAACTTGTACCCAACTTCTTGCTGCATCTATATCCACCACTTGTCTTCCACAATCTTTTACCTTTACCAATTGACATCCATGTTAAGGTGATTTATAAATTTACAAATCTAAATTGAGAATATGTATATTGACACTGAATAATTCTTAAATTCACAAGCTAGAGTTAATTATTGATATCGTAAAATTTTACTGTAAGATAAATATTTCTTACAAATGATAGTTTCACTTAAATATAAAGTATTGTATTCTAGTAAAATAAGATTAATGAAATTTTACTACTCCCTATAAAAATATTTACTTTACATTAACCAGATATTGCAATATGAGTATGAGTTGTGATAAGGTATTGATGATTTATTTCAACTAATTAAATAAATATTAGCATCATGTTAAACAACATTATCGTATCAGAATTACACATTAGAAAATGATTATAGAATATATTTTTAAAAAATGTTACTCATCTAAACAAAATTGCTATTACTTGTAAAACTATGCAAATAAATTTACTGAGTATAAAAAGGAAATAAACTGTTTTTTCTTTCTTCACAGAACAAGGATAGAACGATGCGGTTGAAAGAAGGGGAGAGTGCAGTTTTCTTTGATTTCGATCCTCGCCAATCTCAAGACATTTTCTTAGAGGTGAATCTGCTTTTTTTAGAACATTTGAAATAAATACATATGTGTAGAGTTTTGATAACGGTAAACATATTTTTTCGACTCTATAACTGTTTATTGAAAAACATTAAAAGCTCCATAGGTGTATTAGGAAAAATTATAGGTTTGTACATATTTTAAGGCTGTTTTCGGTAAAAGTACGAGTGCTTGAACTAAACGTGAAACACATTTTCAGACAGAAAAATGCCTCAATTTCCATGGAAATCTGTAGAATTATAGTTCGTATCTCTAATAACAATAGTGTTTTTAAAAATTTCAAAATATTCCATGAATATTTTCTTTTTCATTTTATTACGGGAAGGCATAGCCCATTTACCATTACAGTATAGGAGAAAAAACGCGAAACATATTTTATACCAGAAAAAATGAGTTAACTCTGTTAAAAATGGGAAGTATGATAAAAATACTGCTCTGTAAAGGATAGTGAAGCCAGAATATCATATTAATTGTCCATTTCTTTTATATTTGAAAAAATGTTCCATATGCGGGTCCTATTCTTTAACATTAACCGAAAACAGCCTTAAAGCGTTTAATGTTTTTTGATATAGCTACGATCGTTTCCTTTTCTACAAATGATTAGAAAATAGAATTAATAAAGTTCCATTGTAGCACCTATATTACAAACAAAGTGAATGGTTATAGTATGTTGCCTTTTGAATATTTGTATAGTTGTTAAGAAATTAAAATATAGCAAAGTGGTCATTTAGGATTTATATAAGAGTAATAGCAATTTTTGCTATTACTCTTAGCTATGTCATGCCCTTTAGATTTACCAAGATGTAAAACGAAATAATTGGTCAAACTTTCTGTGTATTATTCTACAAAGTAATTTTGTAGAAAAAATGTCAAAGTTTCTTTCCTAATATTTATGACAGACTAAATTCCAAAGAGAGAAAAGTGTTGTGGTAAACAAATGTTCACAAATGCTAGTTCGAGTTTTTTTTCAGGGGACTTGGTATCCCAAAAATCACAGACCTATCGTTTTTTATTTTCATTTAATCTTATTCTTTGCATTATTATCTTTCGATTGATATATCACTTGTGCATGTCGGAAAGTTAGAAGTGGAATAAAGCTTCATTTGAAAACAAATTAGGCAATTCAGCCACGCCCCCTTTTTAGGAAAAAAAAGCTAAAAAAAGCGTTTTGATAAAAAAAAATCTAATTTATAAAGAGAAATAATAACATTAAAAAAAGAATGTGCAATATATAAAGCAGAATATTTCTGAGGCAATACATAAAATATTTTTTTTTCTTTGTGAAATGTGTGCATGTGAAATTTTTTAATTAAGGCATTTTATATTAATATTTTTATAATTTCAGTTCTTATTCCTGATATATTTTTCATACAAATGTAATACTTTAATACTATAAGAAGAAAAACAGCTAAAATTTCTGTCGTGACAGAAAAAAAAATTTAACGTTTTTCTTGAATTTTCTTTTGCAATTAGTACTCTCTAAAAGTTGATCATTTATAAAAATGTGTGAGTTGAAAAAATATGAAAATGCGATTATTTTAAAGAAAAATGTATAATTAATACCTTAAAGTGGTATTTTAAGTTAAATTAAGCTTATAATAATTATTTTTTCAGAATTATAAACTTTAAAGTGGTTTTTCTCAGTTTGTGTTTTTCCAAACCTTAGTGCATTCAAAATGCTACTTCTTCGACAATTATTTACCAATCACTTCCATTTTTTCCTGCGTGTTAAAAATAAAACATGTAATAAAATTAGGGATCCGTTTTTCTATAAACTGAATACTTTTTTTTAAAAAAAATTAAATGTAAGACATGTTGGCTTTTTTGTTGATTTTTAGCCTGCATATCAACATTTTATTTTTTTTTCTCAAAAACGAATAAAGCTATTCTAAAATCGATCGCTAAAGTTGTTTAGAACATCCATAAGAATATTATAAAAATAATTCAGGTGAAAAAATTAATTTTTACAAAAGGAGTAGGATTTTAAAATTTTCCCAATTTTCTTAAAAAAAATTTAGTTTTTAAAATTGTGTGAATAATATACGAAAATTTTCATCTGGTATCATTTTCTTGAATAGAAACATTGTATAAAATGCTAAAATATAATTTTTAAATACGTAAATAAAGAAATTTGCTCAAAGGGTACCAAGTCCTCTTAAGAACGATGCAACAATTGGACTGTATTTTTGCTTTATTGCGAGACGGCGCAATTCGCACGTTGCTCCAAGAAGGAAGTTACAACAACTGCTAGCAGAGGGTTTTATCAAAATATTGGCGGAGGTGCTTAGTTGGAGGATGTGACATTTGCATCCAAAATAGTTACAATTACGGACTGAACAAATAGTATTATCAGGAGCGTAGCTACCGCCGTATAAGCCGTATCAATGTTACGGGGCCCCAACATGTGTAAGTATAGTCCATTAACAGGGCTCCCATATTTATAAAAGGGTCCCGAAGGAATTTTGATGCAGGCCCCTCCAGAGCTAGCTACGCCAGTGATTATTATGTATGTATCTATATATAAATTAGGAATAAGACTCCATTATATTGATAATACTGTGACTGCACTATTTTGAAGTGTCAAACTAAACAAGACCATTCTTTTGTCACTATGCTTGTACCTTTTGTTAACGAAAGTTATTTATATAAGATGCGTTTCCCATTAAATTGATATAAAATATAAATAAATTTAATGAGTGATACAAGCCGGAAAACTGCTGATTACATTGCTTTATTAAATTAAGTAGTGTGTTTCTACGTTAAAAGAAGAATATTTTATAATGCCAAATTTGATTTTTTGCTTAATATTTGTTAAAAATATGTTAATCAATTTTGCTTTTCTGCAGGTGGGTCAATACATTGGCTTACAGTGGCATGGCAAAATTTCTGTCAGTGGAGATACGGAAGAGCTTCATCCAGTAAGTATGAGCCCTGAAACAGATACAGGAGGAGGAAACAGACATCTGTCATTGCATGTACATGTTACTCGCGACAAAAGCCTTGATCTTCATTTATTTTCCCCTTATTGGATCATCAATAAAACTGGGCTACCACTTCAGCTAAGAGTAAGTTTTTATTTCTTACCATTAAATATCAAGATCGTTATTTCACCCCAAATAGGCTACATTATAAAGCTTTTAAATGCATTTGGTGTTTTCGCTGCCGTACTTCTGTGCCTCAAGTATATGACTGTTTGCATGTTTTTATAGGGATCCCTTTCCGATGCTGTGTACGAAGCTTCTTCTAGTACAGATCCAGTCCTATTCCGTTTCAAAAAACATCGCAAGAAGAAGGTAGGAAAATTCATTTTAGTATAATATGACTGGATGCAATAAAGAGCAAATTATTACTTAGAGCTAAATATCTGGGATATGATTCATTATTTCCATGCGTTATCAAACATTTTGTGAGTTGTAAAGATATATTTATAATTTTTTATTATACCCTTCCGGGCTTTTCTCAAATTGAACTCAGACAGGTGATACGTACCATCCTGGCTCATCCCGAGTGTAGCTCGGACACTGTGAAAGTTTAAATTAGGCAATCGGTCTTTCCCGAATTATTGCATATGTGCTTTTTATGGTTTCGAATAATTAAGAGGTACCACTCGGTGGAATTTTTGGCAAAAAGAGGACGCCTTTCTGCTGAGCACCCCCCTCCTCTATCATGCTTGTCTGAAAAAAAAACTACATTCCCACAACAGAGAAGACAACTAATCCAGGACGACAGTGTATTATTTGCTGCTCAAAGAGAGACAGAAGAAGAGAGGGAAGAGAAAGAAGCTCCTACTATCCAGATTGTGATGCTGGGTGATGTGCATTACCGTGTTTTCGAATTTATCGTACACGATCAAATTTTGTGTGAGTAATAATTTCATAATCATTTATACAAAGGCGAAAGGTGTGAATAAAATTTGTAATTCAAGATAAAATCTGGGTATTCTAAACTTGATCCTTATAGTTAGTGTGAATTGACTCCTAAGTCCAATGATTTCTTCCGTACAGAAAGTCATCTTTACAGGCAAATTACTCACTTATTTAAATAGATTTGTTTACATTAATTCTTAAGAAATATTGTATGCAAATTGTGGTATTATGTTTAAAAAAATATGTATGCTTGAAAATAAGTATAAAATAAATGAATATTTTTTTATCCATACACCAGAAATAAAATGAACCTGGAAGGGGTTATTATTAGTATACATTTCAATGACTTTCATGTAAGATGGAAAGATGTATGAAATAATTGTATGTATGTGTAAAATGTTATCAGTGATGATTACAAAAATTTGCTATCATAAACTTCAGCGTTTTACATTTCTTATTTTTGTCGGGGGGATTGACTTACTTATATAAATTATTCGCCATTGAACTCGAGACATTTAAATTTAAAGACTGAGATAATTTGATGTCAATAAAGAAAAATATGAGTGTGTTGTCTATCTACATGACATAATTGAATAGAAAACTCTTAAGACATAATTTTACGGTTTTTCTTTACTTGAATTTACTTGAGTCATTAATAATGAAGGAAATATGGCTCATTATTAATATGAAGTGTTAAGAAGAGAGGAAGATATATGAGATTGTAAATTTATTCAAATTATCAATAAAATATAAGTGAATTTTAGTTGATGTGATTTTGTATTACCTTATTTTTTTATAATAGATGAAAAATTTATATTTTTGCAAACCATTAGGCACATGATTTGATATCTTAAAGATTTCTCTTTCTATTAGTTATCTTTCAAAGTTTCAAATTATAATATGAGTTCAATTCCTGGAATGCAATCAAAATTTTAAAAATGCATAATGTACCAGAATTTCGTTCGTTATTACTTTTATGAATATTGAACATAACAAATATTTCCATTACTTTTCCCCAATATTTCTCAACGCTATACGTCGCGCTAAAGATAAAACTCAAGAAACTATTTCTTCTTTGTATGC
Organism: Trichonephila clavipes; assembly: GCA_019973935.1. Classification (NCBI taxonomy): domain Eukaryota; kingdom Metazoa; phylum Arthropoda; class Arachnida; order Araneae; family Nephilidae; genus Trichonephila; species Trichonephila clavipes. The sequence goes on from BMAU01020473.1 coordinate 990,313, forward strand.
ATTGGGAATTACTATTTTCTATTATTGTGTGTTCGAGCCAAATAAATAACGCATGTAATGAATTTAACATTAATAAATCATACTTTAATCCTATCATACGAAAATAAAATTATTAAAATCAGCAAATATATATGTGGTCCTTTATAAAAAAAATCAAAATCATCATAACATGCAGCATATATTTTTTAAGTATATTAAACGGTCTGATCTATTTAAAATATAAAGTGTTTTACATCCCGTTCTTTAACGCAGAACTTATTTCATCTAACATGAATAAGCAGATGGAAAAATTATGTTTAGATGTTTAAGCATGTACTTTGGAAAAATTAGCATTGTAATTAGTATTCTAGAACTGAATTAGAAAAAATAATTCTGAATATGTATTTCTAAATTATTTATCTTACAGGCTAAACTCCGAGTGTACAGTTCTCAATGGTCCAAAGCATTTTCACTCGACACCGTTGGAAATTGTGGAGTTGTCATTTGTGCCGATAAAGAGAGAAACAAAAAGTACCACGTAAGTCTACTAATCACTGAAGTAAAAAAAAATTCTTAAAACTCAGAGAATTATGTCTCAAAAATGAGTTAATATTTGCAAGCATAAAAAAATAAAAATTCAAATGATTATAGAACAGTGAAATTTTAAGTGGGATTGCTTCGAGAGAAAAACTATACTTTATTATGGTTAACTATTTCAAACAGCTCTATTATAAACTTGCAACTCTAAAGGGACGTTTTAAGACTCCTTGAGGCCCTGGGCTTCTACGTAAATGTAGACTCTACCTATGATCCTTAAAAATAGACGAATAGTCAAATATTCTTACATGCAATAACCCGAAACAAATAAATGTGCATGATTTACAATCTCACAAACCGGCTGGACCTACTGCCGCCTTTTGATTGAATGAGTAATGAGGATGTACGGTGGTAGGCTAGGCCTATACATGGACGTCGGTCATCGCATGTAGACAGTTGACACATCGTTCGTCCAGTTTTTTGGAGAATACAACCGGGAATAACATTTGACCGTTGAAATTATTCGATTCCTGATCTTATTAAGGCTGAGTCGGTAACGAGACGAGGCCTCCATTGTGAACGAGGGCTGGGTCCGCGTCCAGTTGACCCATGCCTCAAGACTTCCCTGCTACTTTATTATTTTATATGCTGCTGAGTGTTTTGAATTAAATTGGTTTAATCCTATTTTAATGTACTGCATGGATCCACTTTATTTTTATCATCAATCTAAGCGATAACTTCGTCAAACTAGCTGCCCTTCTGTTTATGCTCTAAACTGGTGGCCGAAAGGTTTGTTATCTCTGAGAACCTTTCTTGGCGCCATTTTATCGTAATTTCAGAAATCGTCGCCAAGCAGTGTATCAAAATAGGATTTTACCAAAAAAATTATAATGATTGTGAATATTTTGGATGTGATTTTGAAATTTTAGATGTATATCGGGATAATTTCTTTATATTCCTATTTACTAAATTCATTTATTTAAAATGACTATTAGTTATAAAAGGCTGACTGAATGAAATTTTTTAATAGTTTTTCGTGAAAGTGGAAATGTCAAAGATGCTTCTTACGAAGGTTGTAATCATAAAACCATTCTTCTTAGTCATTAACAACACTGAGGTAAGTCTGATGATGTTTTCTTGTTTTTTGACGTATAGAAATGATTATATAACAAACAAAATCAAATAAACGAAATATTTTGTGCTCATTTATAGCAATTTATTGTTTTTAGCAACATCATGGTTGCACATTGCGTTCCTCAGAATAATTACATTCATTTTAAAAAAGGATTTTTCTAAACGATAATTGAATTTACTGAAACTTAATGAAAAAACTGAAATCCTTATATATTTTAAAGAATTGAATTTTTCTTTTCAGTACCATCTTCGCTTTATGGAGAAAAATGAAGCTACTGATTTATGGTTTGATATAGCGCCTGATAAGGTAGATATATATATTCAGCTACATTACATTGATTTTTCATGCTAACTTTATTTAATAAAATATATCTATTTGTTTGCTTGGGATTTCAATGCATTTTCCAATGAAAATAAAGCTTGTTATTTTATAATTTGAATTAAAGTGTAAAATAGGTGGCCTCTTGAATTTAGCGATGTTAATCTAGATACCAGAATGAATTCGGCTCTTCATTACTCTCGGTTGATTGATTGATTGAATATTAACGTCGCACTGTTCAGCTGCACGAGGGCTTTTGGCGACGGACCACGTAATTTTGAACCATGGTCATGGACGACACCTGAGCTGGCACCCCCTCTCCTAACTACCACACCACACCAACGGGAGGACGTTTCAGCTTTCGACAGATTTAACGTGTATCGCTGCCCTACACGACGGGTCTTTAGTGATACTCATTACTCTCGGAACAGCTATTGCTACATTCTGGTAGTTTGGCGACTGATTCTATTCGCCAAAAAATTAGCTCCGTCAAGAGGCCACCTATTCTACGCTTAGAGCATAATTTGAATTCAAACTTGCAATTATATATACATTTTTAGTACGATTGTTCAAATATTATGTTTTAATGAAAGTAAAATCTAAAAAGTTAAGATTGTCTACCTTAATTCTTAAAAAATGAATTAAAGTGGAGAATGAAAAATAATAGTTGATTATTATAATAATTGTTGATAAAAAGAATAATAAGTAATTTCCTAAAAATTAATGTTTGTGTCTAATCTATGGAATTTTATACAATTTTTAATGAAGTGTTTCATTTATTATAAGCATTTCTTGCAATGATTAAATTAAATTAACGTACTTATTCGAATCTAAGCTGCCATCTATTCTAAACCGCGTCCCGAAATTCTCAACAATTTTTGTGTGAAAAAAGAAAAACAGTGTAAATTGATTTATTGAGATATCTAATTTTTCAAAATTAAAATAATTTTAAAAGGAGAACAAAAAAAGTAAATAACTAATTATTTGGCCAGTATTTTAAACTCCTAAATATATTCCTGAACTTGTCATTGCTCTAAATTGCCCCAACCAAAGAACTTTTTCTCCTTTGATTCTATGTCGCACCCGATTTTTATTAGTGTCAACAATGAAAAAAAAAGTGGGGTCTGGATTCGAGTAAATACGGTATGTTCCATTTATAATATGTTAAATATATAATAATTTATCCGTGATATTTATAATCTCTTTCTATATAAATATTATCAGTCTGTATGAATATCTATAGTATAATTATGTTAACTTCTCTTGTATATTCCAAATAATTTTCAAAAAATATATTAAGATGAATCAATTGAAAGAACCATTTAAAAGTTTTTTCAGTATCTTTTAACGTGTTGAATTCTTTCGTATCTCCCTTTCAGTGCCTTCCATTTTGGCCAGATACGTCTTCTCTGAAAATGTTCGTAAAACTTCGAGATAGTAAGACAGTTTCGCAACACTTTCCCATCGATTTTTCACATGTTACAGTCCTGCGAATGGAATTTGGTGTAAGTATATTTATGTATATTTACTAACGAATGTACTATAATCCAGTGCACTTTTTAGTAATCTCAATAAGTATGCAGAATAATTATAATTAATAAAAATATACGTTATTTGTTTTGTTCCTATTAAATATTTGGAGACAATTGAGTCAAGCTATTCATCTATATGAAATGGAATAATTCTTTATTTTTGATTTGAACCCTAAACTACAAATTAAAATTTACGTTATTTACTACCCAGTTCCACCGTTTTTCACATAGGCAAGCACATGCAATGCATTATGGGGGGTATAAATAAAAGAATAAGGTAATCCTCCGCAAACACTATGCCGGTCATTTTATTGCATTCCAAAGATTGGAATGCTATAAAATTAGGAAGGATCATAGAACCCCCCACACACACAAGGAAATGTATCATATTTTGGAAAGACGTATATATGCAAAAGACGTATATATGCTCCCGTGGCATATATACGTCTATAAGTTTAACATACTTATAGTTTTTCAGTTCAACTGAATGCTTTAAAACGTGACAGAAAAAAAAAATCTTTTAAAATTTTCATCCAAGTTGCTAAAACTGAAGCCAATGTGACTGTATCTGTAATTCTTTAAATAATTAGTGTCAGTCAATTCATTTCAATTAAATTACCGTATTGTCTCCCAAAACAATCGTGTATAGAAAATTTTAGCTCAAATGAGTCCTTTAAAATGTGAGAAAAAAAAACCTTTTAAAGTTTTGACACAAATTTCCATAAAGGTCGCTAAGTCACCAAAAATGATGCCACTTGCCTGCATCTGCAATTCTTTGAATAATTAGTTTTAATCAATTAATTGTTATCAAATATAATTAAATTACCTATTTTCGTCCAAAGTAATCGTTTATATAAAATTTCAGCTCAATTGAGCGTTTTAAAATGTATTTTATTAAGGATTGAAAATTTAAACAAATATATATATAGGGAGATTGTGAACTAATAGTAGATAATTGAAAAAAAAATGGGAATCGTAAGCAAGGAATTAATAATTTTGTTTGCTGGATTTCACGCCACTGTTTTCTTTTACAGAGTGGTCTAAAAGTGGTTGTTAAAAACGGAGAAGACTACCCAACGACAATCGCTTTCCATCCTTACATTCCTGGAGATGCTCCAGTTCGTGTAGACAACTATTGTGAAGACCTATTCCTCAAAATAAACCAAAAGTAAGTAAATATTTGCTTAACATTTATGTAATATTCATATCTGTCAGGTATGAAATAGCTCTTATATATTATATAGTTTTAGTGTGACGTTATAAGAAACAATCACTCGATTGATAAAACAAATATAATTTTAATTTAGCTCATAGGAATTTGTATGTCAAATATCTTTGAAATCAGTTGTTGTTTTTTCTGTGATTACAAATAAAACAAAATACATACAAACTCTGATTTTAATGAATTTTAAAATTCGAACGATTGGGAATTTATGAAACACATTAATGAGCTTCAATAAAAGTACTTCCTTATTACTATATTAAATGTAAGAAATTTAAAAGAAAATGTAAAAGTAATCTCACGGAATTGAAGCGAATCACAAAATCGGAAAGAGGTCTATATCAATTCATCCCTAGCAGAGATGTTTAAGACTGTTTCAGGCCCTGGACTCCTATGTAAAGCTAGGCCCTGATTGTGATCTTAAAGAGTAGATAGAGTAAAGCATCCATTATATCAAATACTCGTACAAACGGTAATTTGAAACAAATAAATGTGCACGACTTACAATCTCATAAACCGACGTGACCAGTGGCCGCATTTCGACTAAATGAGTTGAATGATTGCTCATGGTATTAGTCCTGTACCTAGACATGAACAATAGTCATCACATAACAATACAGTCTTACCACTTTTGCCAGTTGACATACAGTTTGAAATACAATGTTTTTCCGAGAATATGTACGGAAATACTATTTGACCATTAAAATTATCCGGATCATGATCTTATTAAGAATTAGTTGAGAACGAAACGAGGCCCCCACTGAGGTTGAGGCCCTGGGCCGCGCCCAGTCGGTCCTTGCTTTAAGACGTTTCTGATCCCTAGTCAGTTTCTCATTATGTTTAATGTATATATATATATATATATATATATACAGTTACAAGTTCTATGTATATATATATTCTCTTTAAACAACAGGGAAGCTATTATTCAATGAAAAACGTGAAACGTGTCTGAATCAAAACTTTTAGTGTAGTAAACTGAGAAAAAGTGTTATTTTATTATCAACTGTCACAAAATAAACAAAAATTATTTTAGCCTGTAAAAATAACTCATAATTTAAAATTTCCGATATCTTTAAATTCTAATGTGGCTTGATACGTATATGGATATTGAGAAAATAATACCATACAATCTATTTTTCATTTTCATAAAATTAAATAATATATATATATATACTGCTGGACAATTGCTAAGGACGGATCACAAATTGCTATGTAGCATAACATTAAGCGAGAGATGAGGCCTAGTAGGATAAAATATAGTTGCCACACTGATCAGACATTAGAATAAAGAATATTTATTGTTCTGGAAAGTACAAAAGCTGTGAAATATCTGAAAGAAAAAAAAATGTTCATTTGATCTGCGTACGGAGAAATGGAACAATGCATGTAAAAGTCAGCAGGCAACTTAAAGAAAGGTATCAGTACGGGATATGTCCACCGTGGAGTGTGATACAACATTCCACACGTCGTACCATACTTTGCACAACATTATCCAGCAGCTGTTGAGGCAATTTATCCCATTCCTCTGTGAGTGCACGGATGAGGGTGTTCTCGTTTGTCGGAGGATAGTTTCGACCAGCAACTTGCCTCCCCAAAGCATCCCTTACATTTTCAATGGGGTTTAGATCTGGAGAACGCGCTGGCCATACGAGACGTTGAATACCCTCGCTGTCTAGACAATCCTGAACAGCGAGTGTTCGATGACATGTTGCGTTGTCGTCCATAAAAACAAATTTATCACCGACAGCACCACGGAAAAGGAAGTAGAACTTCATCAATGAGGAAGTGAGAGGAAGTAGAACTTCATCAATGTATCGTTGGCCCGTCATAGTCCCATTCGCAACCACGTGTAGGCGCGTGCGGCCATTGATCATGATGCCGGCCCACACCATGATACTGCATGTCGGATATCGGTCCTTTTTCTGGATATTTTCTGGATGATAAGCAGTACCACCCTCGCGCCAGATCAGTTGGCGTCTACAATCCGATGACAGACTGAACCTATCCTCATCTGAGAATAGTACGCATGCCCAGTCCTGTTCAGTCCAATTGTGATGCTCACGACACCATTGCAAACGGGCAGTACGGTACTGTCTGGTCAATGGGACACACACAACAGGTCTGCGTGCGTATAGTCCTCCTCCCCTCAAACGTCTGGCAACAGTTTTTCGGGAGATCTGCTTTCCTGAGGCAGCAAGAAACTGATTTGCCACCTGCTGAGCTGTGGTGCGCCTGTTCCTTTTTGCTGATAGGACGATATATCTGTCTTCTGCAGGCGTCGTACTTCTAACACGACCTCCCCCGTGCCGTCTACTACACATTCCAGTAGCTTTAAATGACTTCCACAGCCGTGAAACAACGCTGTGAGCGATGTCGAACTCCTTGGCAACATCTGTTATTTTTCGCCCTTCTTCGATCTTTCCAATAATTCCGCTACGCATAAAATCATCTATGTGATGTCGGGAAGACATGCCAAAAATTTTAAGTTCGTCTATTAAATCTTTCCTGTAAAACTTTGACTTGAAACAAAAACTGTCCACACGCGTCAAAACCTTTAAAGCTCTTATGAACGCTATCACGTGATGAACAGACGTGGAAAAAAATTTGCATACTCATACTTCTTCTTACTAATATCCCGCAGTTATTCTAATTTTCCACATTTTGCTTCCTTTCATTTGGTGGTTGCTATGGATGATAGTGTTATCCGTCCTTAGCAATTGTCCAGCAGTATATATATATATATATATATATATATATATATATATATATATAGCATTTTTTATTAAAATATTTATAGCTTATAAAGTACTAAGTAAAGTTTACAGGAAGAATCTGCAAAAAGAAATCTTGCATCATTCCTTTTTTCCCCTTGACTTAAGATAAATAATTTGAAAGTAACTGTTGGTTATTGAACATGAATTTAGAAGAGCTGATAAAAATGTATTCTTAAGATAATTTTCTACTGAATACTATGGCAAAAAATTTCAGTGTGCATTAGAATTTGATGTGTATTCACAAAACCTTAAAATCTTTTTACATATTTTGGTATTGTTCGTTATATCTCATGCTTGGTATCTTAGCTTCAAAGTTTAATTTAAAAATGTTCACTTAGTGTGTTTGACTTTGCGTAAAGAATTCTCAATAATACAACCACAGTAAACTATATTTTAATTTGTAAAAATTTTATTTTTAACAGATCTCAAAGCCAAGTCACTCTCTTGAACCCTTACCAATCTGTTTTATACACCTGGGATGATCCTAGTCAAGAAAGAACGTTGATTTGGAATTTGTACAATAGGAAACGAGTGGGATTCCCTGCCAGAATCACCAGGGACGGTTACGGGTTTGAGAAGGTTTCTTTTCATTCCATTAGAAAAACTCTTGTACAGCAGCCTTCCCTCAGGTATGAAATATAAATATTTTGACTTTTTATACATTTGCATTCATAGATTTTACTGCACAATTTATGCTTTATCAGGTTGTGAAATTGTTGTGTGCATTTTTTCTCGAATGCTCTCCCCATTCTAGAGTGGGACTTTAATGGTCAGTCCCTCCACCCACACAGGAAATGCGAGGTCATTAACCGTAAGGGGCAGAGAGGGTGAGAGTGGTTTGAAGGAAAATAACGACTTGTGACGTGGTGCAAATTGCATGCTTTTTTAGTCTAACTGCATTATACAGTGTGTAGAAATAAATACAGTTCATTAAGAAGTTCTTCTCTAGTCTTATGAATTTACTATGCTGTACAATAACAGCTTGTGTTAGCGCAAGAGTATGCAACTGTAAATTCAATCAAATTGCGTTTTTGAAATATTAAATTGACTTTCAAAATCTTTTAGGTTTTGTGTCATAGATATTTTTTATGTCATTTATTTAACTCAATCCGTTTTGTGAAAATAATACTTTATTTCTCACGTGAAATGTATTTTTGAGATAAATTTTTGTTAGATTAATTTTATTGTGGTATAGTTAAGTTAAATTAAATTTAGAGTAAAACTGAATGATAACACATAATGTGTGCGATAACTTTAACTTGATTCTTTGATTGACTCTTTTTATAATACTTTGATCATTATCAGTAAAGATGTTAAAACTTTTACAGTATGCAGACATTTATAACTTTTGAAATTTTTCCTTAATTTTGAAGAATCTGTCTTACCAATATGGCGTTTGAATTACTTTAGGAGTTTAAAATTCAACACAGAATTATGATAAGCCTATTACAGGAGCATTTGTTGTATTTTACTCTTTAATTGTTTCTAAATTCAGTTTAAAATATTAGTTATCCCTTTCCGCTGATGAATTACTTTGATGAGTTAAGTTTGATGTGCATACTTTGACTATGATCGTAAAAATTGATATACCTTACCATTTCAACTAAAAGTTCAATATTCTCTTTTAGAATATAATATATTTAACTGTTTTTATTCTTCATTTTTTTTTTTTTCTTTAAGTTTTAAGAAAACTGTTTTGATTGCTGAGAAGTTTTATAAATCCGAGATTTTAACAATTAGAAGTTGAAACATTTCAAATGTAATAAATTTATTTATTTCATAAAATTTTAAAATAAATTTTGTAATTGATCATTTATACTAGGATTCCTCTAAATTTTTTTGAAATATTTTCGAAGCATTGGCGTGAATACATGCAGATGTCCTTACTTTGATGGAAAGAAAGTTATATATATATATTGAGTTTAAATATATATTGTATTATATATATAAAATATTAAAAGAATTGCAGTAAATGATATTAAACAATCCATACAGTAGTTACACACTTTCAAAAATGTTTTGTTATACATTTGTAATCACCCTTTGCTTAGACTCCTCCCATATATTAAGCAGAAGCCCTCTTGCGGGTAGAACAATTTAGTCACTCTCCTTGTAGCGACCATAGTAAATTCAAAATTTTAATCCTTCGTCTTTTAAACTTAATCTTTTTATTTAATTCTTAACTTTTTATCGTTCCTCTAATTTTCAATCCCTCACAGGCTAGTTCACTAGACCCTCCCCATTGCCAAGTTCCAATGTTTCAGTACAACCAATAGAGTGCCTGCTCCCCAACACACACACATCTACCAACCAATGACGTTCATTTCATTAGAACAACTTCAGTGAAATTTCTTCCAACTCCGAGAGTCGCCAAAACTGTTCCTGTAACCACGCCTCCTTACCACGTCCTCTGAACCAATCAGGAGACTCTCTCCCATCAAGGCCCTTCCACATCAGGCCACATCTTACAATATTCGATATGGGATGGAGGAACGCTTCGCGTTCCATTTCCCAGTGACGACCAGCGACCAGCGGGTAGAACAACATTCAATGATCACCAAACTTCGGAACTATAAGGACATTCGAGCATGTGCTCCGATCCTTTCATTGAAGTGAAACTTTTTTTTGGCTCGAGAGTGAATGAGAAAATTGGCCAGTTTTGCGAACGGAAGTAGTCTCCCCCCCCCATCCCCCTGAATCGTCACCATGGTAAGGAGGGGAAAAAGGGGGAGAGGGGACACCGCGTGACTGGTGTCATATCGGTGAAAGAGTTGGATAATTGCCCACGTCTCCGACTGGTCAACTTACCCACCTTCCGAATAGGGGTCATTTTCCCCAGACCCAGGTTGATTGATTGAATATATACGTCGCACTGTTCAGCTACACGAGGGCTTTGGGCGACGGACCACGTAATTTTGAACCATGGTCAAGTGACGTGGAGGACACCTGAGCTGGCACCTCCTCTCCTAACTGCCACACCACACCAATGGGAGGACGTTTAAGCTCTCGACAGATTTAACGTTCATCGCTGCCCTACACGGCGGGTCTTTAGTGGTACTGGGCTCAAACTCATGACATACCTGCCATGGTCCGATATCCTAACCACTGGGCTACCGCAGCGCCCCCCCAGACCCGGGAACATTATCAGTGGTTGTATCAGTTGCAGTGTAGATCATTACGGTGTAGACAAAATAGCTCTCGCAGCAAAAGCGTGCCTTTTTGAAATTTTCTTTAGATTGTTGGCTACATAGCGATGTGTTCGGTGGCTAATTTATTTCTTTAATTTTCATTTGCGTTGAATTATTATTAATTCTGGTCAGAATGCCTAAATCAAATTCACAAAAAGGAAAAGTTTCGTGAAAGAAAAAAAAAAAGAAAAACTAGCAGCAAGTCCAGTCGAAAAAGTGACAAAAACAGAAAAATAATGCAAATTCATCAAGTGCAACTGTCAAATCTCGATCAGAGTACATGAGAGAATATCAAGCACGAAAAGAAACATCGCAAAATACTCTCTTAATGCCGAGTTTAATGACAAACAGAAAAATAGTGCAAATTCATCAAGTGCTACTGCCAAATCTCCACCAGAGTTCACATGAGAGAATATCGAGCATGGAAAAAAAACATTGCAAAATACTCTCTTAATGCCGAGTTTAAGGGATGGAAATGCTCTATTGAGTCTCTTCTTATGATAGCACACATTAATACGGACTTTGTGAATCACCCTGTGCCGTCAACTACAGAACCCTCAACAAGTCTAAAGCGTGTTGGAACTGATGCATGTGTATCGATAATAAATGTTACAAGGACTATGATTTCCATAAAAATGCGTGGCCACGGTAGCCTAGTGGTCAAAGTATCAGATCGTCGCTGGCGTGTCATGAGTTCGAGCCGAGTACCACTTAAGACCCGTCGTGCAGGGGTGCGATGTACGTTCAATCTGTCGAGAGCTCAAATGTCCTCCCGTTGGTGTGGTGTGAAAGTTCGGAGAGGGAGAGTTCTAGCTCAGGTGATGTCCTCGTCACTTGACCATGGTAAAAAATTGCGAAGTCCGTCGCCAAACGCCCTCGTGTAACTGAACAGTGCGCCGTTAATATTCACTCACCCTTAAAAATGCTCACAAAGGTTTTTAAAAGCTATTCGCTGATAATCCTTTCTGCCATGGGTGTTCGATTTGTGATAGATTATGGCTTAGAGATGATTTGAGAACGCCTTTTGCTGAGCAGAAAAATATTTTACTGGAAATTAATTTAGAAGACATTAAAGAATGTTACAATTTTGCCGACAAAGTTTAAGGTATCCGACTACGTTCGGTACCGTGATTTGCAAAAGCGCATAAATGGATAACTTTCATGATATTTAGTGTCACTTAGATTAGAATATATGCATAAAATTATTTTATAAAGACATTTTGAAAAAAAAATTATTTAAATACAATATTTTGGCAAAAAAGTAACTTAGAGTAATCTTTTTTCCAAATGTCCTCCTTTTGTGAAGAATGCTTCTATTATAACGATATTTTGCCTGTATATAGCTCAGACCTCTCTACAGAGGCTCAAGTAGAATTTTTGAAATACATAACTTAGAAATGGGTTTATTCATATTTTACAACAACAGAGGGGAGCAATTTTAAGAAAAAAAAGCCAATAATTATTTAGATTGGTGGTAACTCTGAAAATAAGGTGAATTTTTCAAAAGTTCTAGTTGAGTCTCTGTAGAGAGGTCTGAGCTATATACAGGCAAAGTATTATTATAATCGAACCATTTTTTCACAAAAGGAGATCATTTGGAAAAAAGATTATTCTCAATAATTATTTCAATTGGTGGTAACTCTGAAAATAAGGTGAATTTTTCAAAAGTTCTAGTTGAAGCTATATACAGGCAAAGTATTATTATAATCGAACCATTTTTTCACAAAAGGAGATCATTTGGAAAAAAGATTATTCTAAGTTAATTTTTTGCCAAAATATTATATTTAAATAATTTTTTTTATCAAAATGGCCTTAAAACAATTTTATGCATGCATTCTAATGTGAGTGACACTAAATATCATGAAAATTATCGCGCTTTTTAGAATCACGGTTCCGAACGTAGTCGGATACCTTAAGTAGGTAAAGTATACCAAATTTATCAAAATATAATAGTTTTGTATACTCAGAAATTCCAGCATATCTTCCTACTTTGGATTTGGTATTTGAAAGACTCAATTCGCCACGAATACATTTCATGCAAATTAGGTGATTGAGACATGTGCACTATCAGTTTGGAATATTAGAGCAAATAATCAATGTTCCAACGTCGCCAAAGAAGTTTCACTTCTATCGCGTGGCGTTTCACGTACCATTTTTTTCTATTATAAATGTTAGTCCTCTAGTTATGTATGTAAATGTTTGTTTTGTTTAATAAACGTGTTTTCATTAACTAGTGGACTTAGTTAACAACCCCTTCCCCGTGTGTCCCCGTTATTCCATTGGGTCAACCCTTATACATGTGAATTTATTTATTCTTATGAAGTTTTGACATAGAAGAGAAGTGATACTTGGAAGCCAAAAATGTTTTCGGCTAAAAACTACAAAGAAAAAGATTTGCTATACAGATATACGTTTTCTTTTTGTACCACTAAGTTCTACTCGCCATCATCCCTTTCAATTCTTTTGTATACTTCTTTCGAAGCTGCCCTTACGATATAGTGATTAGTGACGCTGAATGCTGTACCGTAAGGCCTGGGTTCGAATCCCGAAGAAGGCATGAGCGTTTATAAATGTATAGCGACTACGGGGCATAGGAAAACTCTAAATATCCGTCGAGCTGAAAATCCTCTCGAGAGTTTGGTGGAAGGGAAGGGGACCCAGCCCTTGACAACCCACCACAGTGTTCTTCTTTAAAATTAGGATGGAAAGGAATCAGAATGTACTGCTGCTTGAAAGGTGATCCAAGCAGCGGCTAATGGCAGATGTAATTTAATTCTTTGCCACGGTGAATTTAGGGGACCTAAACTGATACTGTTAATCGGGTGGTTTTAGAAACAACAATTTTTTCGATGTATACTCTTCAGTTAGAGAACAATTAGATTTGAATAAAATACTTTGATACACTCCCTCTCAAAAGTTCAGCATGGAAAGGAAAATATTAACTTCCGTAAGTCAATTATAATTAAAGAAGCTTGCATTTGCTGCAAAGGTAGAATGAAGTATGTAATACCGTTAGGTAGCAAACAATCACGGTTTCGCGTCGAGAAATATGCAAACCAGGCAGTCGTATAAGAAGTTGGCATTATGAAGGGTTACAAAAGTCACTTTTGTAAGTGCCGCTGAAAGGTATTTAGATTATTCGTACGATGTGTTTTCAAGCTAGACTTGTTTCTACGGCTTCCAGAAGACGAATGGAAGATCCTGAGCGCTGGAGGTCTGTCGAAAGCATTGAAGCAGGTCAGTCTATCGCGGATTTTGCTCGTTTTTTCGCACTCATCACTCCGTCTTTTCACGATTATGGAAAAAATTCCAAGCCAGCCAAACAATTCTTAGAACACTTTTGCCGGTTCTCCAAGGGTTACGATCTCCACGGAAGATAGATGTATTGCTATTCCAGCCAAGCGGAATCGAAGATCGACAACCAAACATGTGTCATGTATAGTTGCAGCGACCATTTGATGAACAATATCTGCCACTGCTGTTCGTCGAAAGCTACACTTGAATGGTGTGTACGCTCGGGTACCACGAGTTTGTGTTTATTTATCCATCCAATCTAGTGGGGGCACCATTAAAGTGGTGGCTCCAGTATGTGAATTGGACTGTGTCTGATTGGGGCAAGGTCATGTTTACAGATGAATTCATATTTGCCCTACAATGCCAATGATAAGCGAGTAAATATCTGTAGGGAACAAGGCACACGCAATCGACCCGAGAACATCACCGATCATCACGCATTCCGTGGTGGAAGCATCATGGTTTGTAGCCACGGATTTCATTAGGATATCGCACCGACAAATCTTCAGGTGTAGTTCTGTGACAACTGCATTATATCCAGAGGGAGTCCTAGACCACCTTGTAAACTGTACGCTGCAGCAGTTGGTTCTTCGTTCGTTTTAATGGACAATAATGAGGTTCCCAACAAAGCTGTCATCGTTGACGACTTTCTCGCAAGTGATATGATTGTGCATATGGAGAAGCCGGCTTACTTGCCGGACTTTAACCCAACCTCAAGTTTTCGAGATGCTGTCAATCGTAATGTATGTAAGCGTTTCCCACATCCAGCCTGGCTCAGAGATTTAGAAACTGACGTACAGGAGGAGTGACAATTACTGGACCCTGCGTTGGTTTATCATCTTGTAAGAAGCATGATCACACGCTGTACACTTTGTATGAAAGAAATTCTACATATATTTTTAAATTTCTGTTTTTAATTCTTTGTTTTGTTTCATGAACAAATAAGCAGCTTCTTACTTGTAGCTTTTCCTGTCAATCAAATCCGTAAATCCAGTCTATTTTTAGCAATTTAATGCTCTGTGCTTAATTTTTGGAAGTGAGTGTATTTCTCTCATTATATTCTACACATTTGAGGATGTACAGTAATTTATATTTTGGTTTATCAGCATGACTAATACTTTATGTAATGTAATAATCGTCGTTCTATCAGATAAATTAAATGTGGATTTTGTAGGACATCTTCTGTCGAACAGAGTAGCAGTTCTGATGATGACAGTGAATCAGAAGATGGTCTTTTACCAAAGAAAACCCGTAAAGACAAAGTGGTCGTGCATTGGGTGTCGTATGTAGAGAAGGAGCAAAGAGTCCTCCTCTTTACTCAAGATGACAGAATCGCCAGACAAGCAAGAAAGGTACAACCAATATATTACTTTATGTTTAAAAACCAAGACATTGATGAGATTATATTCTTCTATATATTTTTGTGTGGTAAAATAACATTTTTCAGAATTATGTCTACTAAAATGTATATATTCACCTCTTTTGTTTTTGTAAGTAACAATTTAACAAGTAATGTTTGTTAATTTTTAGCAAGATACATAAATGAAAGCCATTGTTGATGACCTCTCGTTTCATTGGTTTTATTCTATAATAAAAAATATCGGTAACTCAGAACGAATGACCTGTGTAGCCTCCTTTCCTTTGTTTTTACATTCTGTCCAGGTAAATGTGGATCGCTTAGAATAATTGTTTTTTTTTCTTTCAATTAGGTTGTATTTTAGCAACTTAGTCTTTTCAGATGCAGCAAGTCCTCAAATGTACGAGCCGTTTCATTGTGGCACCATCTAGTGGCGGCCTCGGTACCAAATTTGGACGCTTGAATTAATATATAATTCAGTTCTCGTTGGATGCTAAATATTGTTAAGATTACCAGAGCCTAACTGATACTCAAGGGATCTTTTACATGCCACATGACCGTATGACATGCGTTCTTACGACTTTCGTATCCAGAAAATCTATCGGCTCCAGTCGGGGTCGAATCTGCAATCGAACGAAGCGAGGACGCTATCTCTAAGTCACCGGAGCTGACACAGAATAATTGTAATAGCTCCATTTAGTGATATGCGTAACTTTAACGGCTATCCAAAAGTTATTCAATGGTTTTGAGAGAGTTCTAATATTTTCTCCAACTTTAAATAGTTTGAAATTTGATAAATGAAGCACATTTTATCATTTTTCATTGATACAAAACTAATTGGAACGCTGTCGGAATGTTTAATTATAAGTCATTTTTCTCAGCAACGTATACTGCTTTTTGTTTGAAATTAAAAGTGGATTTATAAAATTGATGTACTGTAATATTAGTGTACAAACGGGACTTTCACTCGAATTTTAATGCAAAATAACATAAAAAAAGCTACAAAAAACAAAATCTTTCAGATTAATTACAGAAACTCAAGATTTTTTTTTAAATGAGAAATCTTCTACTACCAATTCACATTACAAATGTATACACGCACACAAGATGAGATAATGTACCTTCAAAGATGAAAAGGAAAAATCTTTTATTTACATTATTACAGTATTTTTATTCAGTATTATATATTACAGTAATAGTTTCACTCAGCAAGAAGTAATAGATCTAGTTAAAAATTATTGGAAAATCCTTGAAATACTTAGAATATATTAGTACTTATATAAAAATCCTTTAGCAGGAACAAGAAAACAGTTTTTATTTTACACTTACTAAGCATTTTCCTCTTTGATGAAATATTAAGATAATTTTGATTTGTACGGATATGTAGCAAATACTTATGAAATTGTATGCATTTGCTTAAAGGTTTAAATTGATATTCAGAATGCGCAGTGTAAAAATTCCGCTTAAAAAGGTTTCAGGCTATATTTTAAGACAATTATTGTGAAAAATATAATTTTGATGTAATTTTACAGCTGCCCTTAAAAATATAATGATTTACTTAAATGTTTCAGGCTGTAGATGGCGAAAGAGCTTCTTTGGAGTGTTTCCTTTCTTTGAATGGAATCGGCCTGTCGATCATTAACGATGCTCACCGTGAGCTGGCCTATGCTAGCCTCACCTCCTGCCCTGCCATTTGGGAAATCGAAATTAATCATTCTTGGAAATTGCTCACTTTAGAGCTATCGGCATGGCTGGAAGATAAATGGAATGCTGACATACAGAAGGCTCAACTCAAAGATTATTTACAAGTAAGTTTGAATTGCAGAATGAGTAAATGTGTTTATTGTAGAAAGTGGTCACGCTTTGCATTATTACTAAAACGTTGTTTTTATTCGAATCTGAGACAACATCAATTCTAAGCCTTACCACAAATTCTCAGCACGTTTTTGTGAGAAAATAAAATAAGTGTAAAATGATTTATCGATATCCGATATTTACGAAAGTAAAAAGCAACTTTGCAAAATGAGAACTTGTAAGAACACCCAATTTTCAGTAGCATTAGTAGGGGAAAATATGCTGCTTAGATTCGAAAAAAGATTATATTAAATTATAACATAAAAAATTAATGCAAAAAAAAAAACTACTGAATTTTATGTACAAAAATTTTTTTACACCGTATCGTTGAAGACGGGATGATTTAGTACAAGTCGTTACACTTGTAACGGTCCTTTCAAAGCCTGATTATTAAACTCCGAGGCTTGCGACCTCGAGATATAGTGACTTGGAACCGACCTTACAAAGGAGTACATACATAACGCAGGCAAAAGGGAATATCATAAAAACAAATAATCAAGCTAATGAATCTATTTATTAATCTGTACTACTTAAGAGGTATGAGGATGTGATTAACTATAATCTAAATATCTGAAAATGGAATCAGGCACGTCGACATATTTTGAAATCCCCCTTAATCAATTTTTGTTCAAAACACCTGTAGAGCCGGGCCGCCGCCTTGCGTAAAGTCTAAGGAAAACACACAAATACACCAAATAATTTGAAAAAGAACCAGTTTAATGAATGAAATTAACCTTAAGATAAAACTACCAAATTTGCTAATTTGACACAAAAATAAAAATTGGACTAACAAAGTATCATAAAAAAAATGGAAACACAAATATAATAAAGCCCTCCCAGTTGTGGAACCATCATTGAAATATATTATATCACAGAACAGATTTATGTTTTGAGTAAAATGAATGATTGGTGAGTTGTCCCCTGATGTTTTAAGGGAAGAAATGAACAACAGTGGTCAAACCATGTCATTATGCTTTCCTTACGGTCAACAGTATAAGACACGAAGGATCCATAGATAGTGGATAACGAAAAGACTCTCCAAACAGCAAAAACAAAGAAAGTGAAAAGAGTAAGAGAGTTTACAGAAAATCCCTTCTGAACCAAAACTGGCAAGGTAAGAACTAAAGGAGAGGGGGGAGGGCTCTAAAAACTTGAGGGGGCATAACAATTTGAAATGCCTATGGCGCCGGGGAGGTTGAAAACGGCCCTGAGGTGCAGCCCTCTGGTAATCTTCGCTTCCGCAAAATAACCCTCGAGGCAAAATAGTTGCCAACCCCTGCTGTAGGGCGTAGAAACGAAAGTGCTTTCATCCCGTCACTAAGCAATTCTCTCGGTCAAGGTAACAGCAGCTGTAAGCGCTTAGTATTAGATCTGTGTGAAATGATGAGATCTCCTCCCCTAATTCAGTGCTTCAAAATTTATCATAGACCATAAAATATAGCTGTAGGGTATCCAGAAGGAAAGTTATAACTACTAAAAGATTAATTTTCGTTGTCAAGGTTATAGCATTTGTTTGTATAGCCTTGAACTCGAAATGCGAAGAAATTATATTCCTGAACAATAGTAAATTTCTAATGTGAGAGAAGAGTATGATATTAAGAAATCAATTAAGATCTCGAAAATTCCTCTTTCAGATTAGATATATAAGCACCTGATTCGAATGGTTTATTAATCTTACTCAAAACACTTATAAAATTTGTTTTTTTGTTTGTTTTTTTCATTCTTCTCATTTTTTCCTTCTAAAATTCTTTAGTAATGCCTGCTAGATTTTCAGGTCTCATAAATGTTTTGGTCACAGTGGTTTTAGTTGTTTGAAAAGGATGTTCTATTAATAATTATCTTTTAAAATCATTACTTTTAGGCACTGTTGAAGCAAAATTATTGGAAATTTAGAGAGGGCGTATCAGTTCAGGTGTTACTCTTGTCATTTGACAGGTGTTTCTCAAACTATGGGAGTGCTCTTATCCCAGTGATGCACACAGGAATTTTTCAAGGGGGGTCAGGGTCGAAAGTCCTTCATTCTCGTATCATTCACCAATACGCCGCCAAGCATATTACTTTGATTCTATCGATTGTCGGGAACAAAATACAGTAAAAAATAAATTATTGAATAAATAATTAGAATTAATTAACAAAATGCATTCTTAATATCAAATAAATTACATTTTAGGTACTATACACATAGGATAATAATCGATCGGGTAAAAAAAATCAAGACCTAGGGGGGAACCGGAACCCCACCTTCCACATTCCCTTGTGTGCGTCACTGACTTATCCTATTACTTAACGCTGTCTTTGGATAATGTTAAATAATAGGACCGAAATATGGAGTAAGTTTTTAGATATAAAAGGGCTCAAACATTAATATTATATATTGGCTTCACTATCCTGTAGAGAATCCACTTTTTTTTCCTACTACTCATTTTTATCCGAGTCGACACATTTTTTTCTTTTATAAAATGTGTTTCGCATTTTTTCTCCTATACTTTAATGCTAAATGAGCTATTCCTTTACAAGTTAAAAGGAAAAACTAATTATTTATTAAATAATTTGAAATTTTAAAAACACTATATTTTATAAGCAAATGCATGAGTTACAGTGTCACAAATTTTTATAAAAATTGAAGTATTTTTTCTGTTTGAAAATGTGCTCCGCGTTAAGTTTTCGCTGTCGTACATATGGCGAAAACAGCCTTAAAGGTAACTTACTTAAAAGAAACACAATAAAATTTTGATAATTTGTACATCTTTTAATTAAGGTCGTATTGTATTATTAGCGTAAAAGTGCATTATTACTGGAATTCAATACGTAATTATTGTATGGGGGGGAGATGAAAGAAGTTCTGATTGAAAATTGGATCACAAATATTGAAAGATTGAGAAGCACTGCAATAGATTGTAGTTCGAAACTAAGAGGTTCGTCGCTATAGCAGCCCTCATATTACTTTTCAGTGTGGTGCAAAATAAAATCAAATTAAGTCTACTAAGCACAATTAATATCAGCAACGGAAGAAAAAATGAAATATCGTATTTACTCAAATCTAGGCTGCACTATTTTTCCATTGTTAATGCTACTGAAAATCGGGTACGGCTTAGAATCGGCAAAACACGTGTTGGATGGGCGAAATTGAGTTTCGCCGCTTTCAAAATGAAAAGTGTAACCGCCCGTTTTGGCCCATTCTACACAACGTTGTCTGCTCGTGTTTAGGAAATATTTTTGTTAACGCTTTTTTTAATCACCTAACCATCAAAGATATACGTAATATCATCAAGGCGAGTTCACTACGACGCAAGTATGGAAAGGAAGACAATTTTATATGCAGAAAAAACGGAAACATAGCAGTGTCCGCTGAAAAATTAACACGGATGAAACAAATATATGTCGATGGCTTTTACAAAATGGTATAATTTTTACTTATAAATGTTCAACAGTCTTTATTAATTCTTTTACGTTCTTCTCTTTAGTGCATTCTTTCAAAAAAATGTTGCATAATAAATAAATACATAGGATGACACGGATTGATTGATTGATTGAATATTAACGTCGCACTGTTCAGCTACACGAGGGCTTTTGGCGACGGACCACGTAATTTTGAACCATGGTCAAGTGACGTGGACGACACCTGAGCTGGCACCCCCCTCTCCTAACTACCCCACCACACCAACGGGAGGACGTTTCAGCTCTCGACAGATTTAACGTGCATCGCTGCCCTACACGGCGGGTCTTTAGTGGTACTGGGCTCGAACCTGTGTCCTGTCCACCACCACCTGTCCGATACCTATACCACTCGGCTACCGCGACCGATAGGATGACACGGAAGATGACAATGTGTGGGAAAATGGTGACCCTGGCACCAATTTCGAAGTCAGTAGTGACAATGAGAGTGACGAAGCATTTTCGAAACCTGATACTGACGATTAGAGTAATTATAGGTTCATATATGTATTTGAATTTTTTTTAATACTGGAAAAATAAATTAATAATTAACTTTTCATTTCTTTTGAATTTTTTTAAAAAAAAAATTCCAACTATCGGATATCAATAAAACTTTTAAATAATTTTTCATATTTTTTTCTCAAATGTGTGGAGAATTGGGGATGCAGCTTAGAATCGATTAAAACATTTTTTCACAAAAACATTTTGAGAATTTGGGGTGCGGCTTAGAATCGATGACGGCTTGGATTCGAATAAATATGGTATCTTTAAAAGTTATCTCTCGTATATGTAATTTAAATCGAATTACGCAATGTAATACCTTGATTTTTTTCCCTTTTACTTTTTTATCCCTTA
This sequence comes from Trichonephila clavipes, assembly GCA_019973935.1. Taxonomy (NCBI): domain Eukaryota; kingdom Metazoa; phylum Arthropoda; class Arachnida; order Araneae; family Nephilidae; genus Trichonephila; species Trichonephila clavipes. The sequence goes on from BMAU01020473.1 coordinate 1,011,796, forward strand.
GAATTATTTTAAATATAAGAAAATGCGTAAAGTTTAGTTAAAAGTATTTTTTAAAAAATTATTTGATACTTCATTAATCAAATAATTTACTAGATACCTGCAGACACGATATTTAATATTACAATTGCACTTGATAACGTGACTGAAATAATGATTACATTTTTAATGAAATTTTATTTTTAATGAATTAGAAAATATTGGCAAAACAGAAACATTGTGTTTCATTCACCGAAGTAAATTCTAAATATATTCGTAATAGATTGTTGGTATGACTTAATAAAGATGATATTGGTTAAACAAATCAATAATGAGGCGTTGATAAGTGACAGTTGGCGTTAATTATAGATGCAATCCATTATGATTTTTCTATAACTTCTTAATAAACAATTATGATGAATGGGAAAGAAATAATTCAATTTTGTATCTAAATCCTTTTTTTACTTGTAATGAAATTTTCTATAAGTAAAGTAATATCTCTTCTTTTTATTTTTTAGTTTACTTCCATTGACATTTTCTTCAAAATTTCTTTATTACAGGTGGATTTGAGCAAAATGCAAATGATCAAGCCGTTTTTTGGCCAACTGAGACGTTTTTATAGTCCTGCCCTTTGGCTGCAGCTCCGGAAATCACCTTACCAAATTTATGCTCATCTTAAAATACACAGATTTCAGGTATTTCTCGAATAAATTTAATGTATTTTGCTAATTGTTTTTTTAAAAACATCCATTTATGTTATGTAAAAAAAGAAAGCGTGTATCAGTGTGGACACGCGTTCGAAGTTAACTTCTTTGGCTGATATTAGTGTTTTTCCAAATTTATATTCATGTTTTTAATTGTTTTTTTTTAAAAAAAACTAAGTTATTTTCCTTGAGAATAAAAATAGCTGTTTTTCTAAAAATCAAAAATTTTCCTCAAAAACGCTGAATTTTTGTAATTTAATACCATTGACATGCTATATTTTTACTCATTATGATTAATGAAATATATAATATACTATCTGGTTGAGAGGAAACAATAATGAAATACATTCTGCTAATTTTCTTGAGATATTATTAGAAAGTTCTAGCTTACTTCAATTTTTAGCACTGTATATACCACGTGCCAATGTGACTGTTACAATAAATATTGCAGAACCTTATATATATATATTCTGCATCTATCTGTTATTTGTATGATATTAGTTTTTCAATTTCAAGTTTATATTTATATCATTAATTTTTTTTTAAAAAAAACTAAGTTAATTTCCCTTAAAATAAAAAAAAATATGTTTTTCTTAGAATCAAAAATTTGCCTCGAAACCAAAATTCAAAATGTTCCATGGGTTGCAATTTTTGTCGAATTATAACAAAACTTTACAAAAGTATTCATATAATGTATAGTTATTAATTCTTGGATGCATTGTAATAATAGTGATAGGGTGTAGTTATTAATTCTTGGATGCATTGTAATAATAGTGATAGGGTGAAAGAAGAAATTAAAGTTTTTTATGTAGGAAATCATTAAAATTCTTGAAATTTTTATATAAAAATTTGCGTTTACCCACATATTTTGTAAATTATCATATAAAACATTACATTGCAGGCATACATTTATAAGGAATTGCTTAAAGAAGTTAAATCAGGTGAAAATATAAAATTTAAAAAGAAATCAAAACGCATGGAACGTTTTGAAATTTTTAAATTTCTTAAAAACTACTCATTTTATTCTCACCAATTTTTTTTTGTATGGTTTTAGTTCTAAGTTACATAGAGCCAGTAAAAATTTGGGGCATATTTGTAAAAAATTTTTAAAAAAAAATTTTACTGTCCATTGTAGTCTTAAAATACAAATTAATGAAGCACTACATAACACTTTCACAACTATCAAATTAATTACACCGAAGCATATATATGATTTAAATACTCACTTTTAAAATTGTATTTAGAAATTCCATTCGATTGAAAATTTAGTAAACACAATCTTTTATTGCCAAACTATTGGAAGAATTGTTGTGCTGCCACTAAATTTTAAAACAATAGATTGTTTGTATTATTTCCTTAAAAGAATTTTAAAACTGTATATCCAACAAACTTTCCTTAAACTAATTTTTGACAGATTTTTTGAACCATTTAAATGCCTACTTCTTGTAGATTAAAGACTCACTTCCGATTTTTTTAAATTCATAAAATTGATTATAATTTGACTTCTAGGTAAAGTAAAAACAAAACAAAGTATGTATCGCAAGGCTAAAAGAGGAAAGGTTTGTTAAAGTTGCTGTTGAATGAGGAGAGAGGGTGGGTGCTAGCTCAGGGCTAATAGACGAAAAACACAAAAGAAATTTTAAAAGCCGTAATTTTTAACCTATTTTTTCGATGAACAGATTACGGAAAATACTATTCTACATATGGAAAAAACGTTTCGTTAGATTATTTTTATAAATAATGAAGTTATTGAATATTTAATTAAAATTTTGAGTATTTTTTGAAAAATCGTAAAAAAAAAAGATTTCGTCATTTTTTTATTTTTTATGACTGATTCTAAAAGAGAAAAGCATGAACATGTTTAGAATAAAATATCAATTTATTGACTCGAAAGGAAACTTAAAGGGAACGATTTAAAAACCATTTTTATAAAAGCGTATCAATTTTGACTCGCTTTTAAAAAAATCGTAAAAAATAGAAAATATCATTATTTTGTTAAAAAAATATACCATATCTTGGTGAAAAAAATGATCTTTCCAATTCTGTAATTATTTTTTGTCTGAGATATATAGTATGGATTAGATAGCGTTTTTTTTAAAACGGGTGGGGGGGAATTCGGAACTTCATTCATTTCTACCTTACGTTCATCGCTAACTGGTAACCGTAACTGGTAACGCGTAACGGAAATTTCTCCCTGCCGTGCCATAAGAAGTTAACTTCAAAAAGTTTTTGTGACAGTAAAGAAGTTGATTAATTATTCTTCAGAGATAATCGTAATGACCATGTTTAAATTATTTTTATGCAAAATTTCTTCTATACATTGAAGTTTTAAATGTTTTTTTTATAATTTATTTAAACAAAATACTCATTTTTTATTAAACAAATTGGAAGTGTTTGATAAGTAAATATAAAGGGTGTTTTTTTAGAGGTATAGAACTTTAAATTGCAATAAAACAACCATGTATTATTCGATTGACATGAATTTTTTTTTATTCGAAAGATAATCTTGTGGCATTACATTTTAAATATGATTTCTGGCATAGGACTGCCACGGCTGGCTCGGATGTAGTCCAATCTGGACGTCCAATTTTCGATGACTTTTTCCAACATTTGTGGCCGTATATCGGCAATAACTCGGCGAATGTTGTCTTCCAAATGGTCAAGCGTTTGTGGCTTATCCGCATAGACCAATGACTTTACATAGCCCCACAGAAAATAGTCTAGCGGTGTTAAATCGCAAGATCTTGGAGGCCAAAACGTGACAGGTCCAAAACGTGAAATTAGGCGGTCACCAAAAGTGTCTTTCAATAAATCGATTGTGGCACGAGCTGTGTGACATGTTGCGCCGTCTTGTTGTGAAAGTATTTTTTTTTTTGTCATTTAACCCAAATGAAAGATTGGGTAGCAAAGGAAATTTTTTAAAAAAATTATTTCCTCTTCGTATCTTTAAAATTTTTTAGATTGTTCGATCACACACAAAAAGCCTAAAAAATGGTGAAAGGGTACATTGTTTTTGTTCTACGCTTTACGGATTTTTATTCTGTGAACTAGGATACTTATTTCTTAACTGGTGTTGGAAGACTACAGCTAATTAGGGTAAAAGATTAAACCAAAGAAACCAGTTTCTTTCAAAATCATATTGAAACACATCGTTATTAATCTGATTTCACGTCTTTTTTAGGTGGACAATCAGCTTCCGGATGCTGTCTTTCCTACCGTCCTACATCCGGGAACTACACCTCAATACGTGGTGCGCAGGAGCGGTCCTAAGCCTTTCTTTGAAAGTGCGCTTCTTTTGCATTCCTCGCGTAGCACAAAAACTCTCAAGTAAGTACCTGAATTCATTATTTAATTGAATATATTGGAAGTAAACTGCTCTTTTACCCTCACCTTAAAAGATTTTTCATGAAAAGAAATACAAACATCTCTGTTAGTTCAAAGTACCAAGAAAGAAACGAGATGTGGCAGTCAATTTTACTAGAGATATCACGTAGGTACAAAGGTAAAATGATTTAAAGATGGCCTTCAGCAAAAAGAGGAAGGCTATTATATAAATCAGTACTTCGCCACAGCTGATACTAACCACCTTCATTTAACCTATTTTAACATTGAATTAAAGATATTTTAGATTCGTTGTTGGGGTACAGCAACCTATGCTGCCTCAATAAACTTTTAACATTGATCTAGAACATCAGTCCTTCTCCAACAATTGGCCAAGCATGTTTAAGAGCGACATGTCGGAAGTACAGGCGGGCTCAAGAAGCAATACAATACAGCCAACGAAGAAGTATTGAACATTTCGTACCATATGTGGCTCCGAATTCTCTTTTCGGAAGCTTTGGGGGGCTAATCTCAGGCTCCGAACCCCTGAGATAAAACGTTGGATGGTCATTGTATTAATAATGCATACTAGAGAGATGCGTGGAATCCATTACCAACTTCAAACCATAATAACAGTAGCAGAAGCAATGTGGCAATGCTTAGTAAAAACAATTAAGAAATCGTTCAATGTCTCCAGAAATTAATCTGATTATTGTCTGATACAGATAGAAATGTGATACATCTGTTGAGATAATGTGCTGTTTGGTTGTATATGTTCGCAATTAAAAGCATCATTCCTTATGCAACTATTTATGGGGTTAAGATAAATATAATCGCAATAATGAATGTATTGCATATTATGATCCATGCTTCAAACAATGTCGAATGATACGTGCGGACACTGATTGATGTGCTGCTGAATTCATTTGTTATGATATGGTACCTGATGTGGCTGAACAATTCATCACAACAATGGTCACACTGTGCTTTTCATCACTTATAATTACGCGATGAGGCTGGTACATTGACACAGGCGGACAATTGCTCCTGCGTACCTTGTTTGAAGACCTGCATCACTTTTCACGATTTTTCATATATCATCATCATTTTGATTAAATTAGTTTCACTATAAATTAATTGCTCTCAATCTGTTTTAAACTCAACATTCATTTACCCCCTTAATTACCACCAGCGTATACTTTCATCTCGCTCAATCGGTGTGTTAAGTCCCCCGAGCATATATATACGTCTTTTTGAAATACGATTCTTTTCTTTGCGCTGTTATCAGTAAAACTATTCCGAAGGCTTTAGAATGCAATACAATGATGCTCACAGCGTTTATGAAATATTTGATAACTTCAGAGAAAAATGTGAGTATTTATGCTTTTTCTTTTTCCAAGAAAACGTCACATACGCATAACTATGTGAAAAACGATGGCACTGGGAAACGAATCGCGTAACTACTAATCGGCAGTTTAGGGGTTAAAGAAGTTTTATATTATAGAATAACTGTTTTTTATTTATAAATATTATTTTAATTTATAAAGAAAGGGAAGGAAAGCTAGGAGAAATGCATGTAATCTCATCTGTTTACCAAGAATCGCTCAAAGGATGCAAAACAATTACGATTGTGTCTGAGTTGTTTCTCCATTATTTTTTATTTTTACTGTTTTCTTCAAAAATCAAATGATGTTCAAGATGGCTTACACATTTGATTATAAATATAGTGCCGAGTTCCTTAGTTAGAGACTCAAGATCATCTTTTTCTCTTCGTCTTAGTTTATACTGTTTACTGACTTCCCAATGAATGCTCTTGATGCGACGCTAATGATAGATTATTTAATTTCTATGACTTTAGCCAATATTTCTAATTTCTTACAAAAAACCCAGATTCTTAATTTAACATCGCATCATGACTTAAGTTAAAATTAGTTAAGTTCTATTGACAAATTAACTTTACACTAAATTAACAGTCCGATCGTATAGTGGTAACAATTAATTTTATTGAATAACATATTTAAGTAACTATAAATTTACTTCACAACAAGATTAAAATTTAACTTAGCTTTGAGAGAGGGATGAGGTGGGGTGGGAGTATGGACATGGTTGACGCCTGGAGTCCCACGGAGTCTAGATTCTCAAGGTCTAGGATCTGCCCAATCTGTGTCTCTCTCTGTCTCCAAATCGGGGGTGCATCCCCTTTTTGTTCTATGACTTTTCACTTCCAAATTCTAGCGCGGACTATTTGCCTTGTCCACTTAATTACCTCTGATTGGTCCGGAACCAGCGCAGAGTTACCGCACAAAGTTCATTGCCTTTTTGGAAGCGCGGGAAAATCTGATGACGCACCCCAAAATTTATGAGTCCAACGATCCCCCAGGCGTAGGAATGTTGGCACTCCCTCGCTGAGGAATTCAACCCCTCAGTGATGGGAAAAGAAAACGAATTCCAAAACACTAACTTTGAAATTTTGAGGTCTGCTGAATAAATCTGTTCTGGCCTCCCATCACTATATTTGCTTTGCTGTATTTATATGTCATGAATTGTAGTAGTGGGGGTACCCTTATAAATAAGAATAGATTATTTCATGAAGCAGATATTTCGTGCAATTCATTGAAGTATACAAAATTGCTAGATTCTACGTTTTAAATAGTTAATTTCCAGAATAACAATTATCTCTTGTTGTTAAAGTATTAAATATGGCATAGTTTTGTGTTATGGATAAAAGTTTTATTTTATAAAATGGTGTAAGTATTATTGCCAACAGGACTCAGTAGTCCAATAATGTATCGTAAAATCTAGAGTATAAGACGCACTTTTATCACAAAAAATAAAATTGAAATTTATGGGTCCGCGTTATACGCTGGGTATAAAAAAGAGAGCTTAAAAAAGAGATGAGCATAAATACAATTTCGACAAAAATAGACTTCTACATTCATCGAAATGCTGTTTATTTAAAAGAAATGACATCCTGTATGAACTTAAAGAATTATCGTTCTAAAAGTATATAATTTTTTCTAAAGCTTGGAATATTAGTTTGAATAAACGACTTCAAAACATACAAAAGCGTTGCATACGTACATTTCAGGTTCCCTTGTAAAAAAGAGAGTGCGCGTTATTCGGTGAATATACCAAAAATTAAAAATTGCAACTTGAAAGTAGAAATACGCGTTATATATACTCCGGATTTTACGGTATGTACTTATAAGCTGTGAGAATTTAATTATAACTATTATTGTATCATCTTAATTTCTGAAGTAATGGCTCTTTATAAATAATTTTTTTCCTGTATTAGTTATTTTATGGAATACCCCTCTTGCTATTTCATGCAATAATATGTGATTTTTTAAAATCTACGACACACTTTATCTAGCCTTGTCAGTTATTTCATGAAATATCTCTGGTTTGTACGAAATAATTGAATGATAACACTTAAAGGTAACTTATACATATGATGGTATTTTCGAGCTGGTGTGTCTGACTGACATGTTCTTCGCAAAGGAAACCGAAAAGAAAACAACAACAGTAAGGAATTTCTTTTATACAGACAGAACAGAATGAATCATTTGTCCAAATGACCAAGGCAATAGTATTCTTAGAAAATTTATTACATTTTTTAAAGTATTTTATTAAAAGTGAAATAATGAAAAAAAATACTTAGTGTTGCCAATATTTTTCTTAGAAAAAAAACTTTTTGAAGTTTTTTTCTTCAAGTCATTTGCTATTATTTAATTTGATGTATTTCTGATGCGTTTATTTTATATATTTCTAATGAATACACGTTTTAAGAAAGAAAAAATAGGGCCGTGGGTAGTCTAGAGGTTAGAGCATCGGACTCCAAATCGGAAGGCATGGGTTCGATGTCCGATGGCATTAAATACCCTCCAAGTACACACGGAGTACGTGCTCGTTAAATCAGTGGGTCCGAAGTCTTGTGGGCTGAGTCACCAGCGCAGGGGACTGGAGAATACTTCCCTCCCCTTCAGTTCAATACAGAAAAAAATTGTGGAGATGGTGACGCCATCTATTGTCCCTTCGGGGAATTTCGCCGAGCTAAATCGTTCTGTCACCTGTATGGTGCTCAAGGCCAACGACAGGAGTACTTTTAGCCCCTTGCCACGATGAATTTCATAGGCCTCGATCTGACTACGTCAGACAGGTGGCATTAGAAACAAGAAAGAAAAAAAATATCCTTTGCTTTTCAAAATTACTGTGAAGGATTTTTTGATTGTATAAATATTTCACTTATTTATTATGTAATGCTTAATCAATTCAAAAAAATAATACAAACTAATTTCTCCGTGATTTGCTTTTTATAATCACATTATAATAATGATTAATTTATTTTTCTTAGATTTTGGAAAGTGCTTCTGCAAGAGATGCATTTGCATTTGGACAAAGGTTTCGTTCTTTCTTTGTATGATATGTATTCTAGTTTCAAAGTCAGTCCTGATGAGGTAAGAAATTACATATATGTGTATGCATATGGTATAATAAAATAAAGATTGATAGATTGGGAGTCCTACAAAACAAAGAATTAATTTTTTAAAAAAGGGATTTGATAACCTATAAAAACCAGCCAAAATACAAGTAGACATGTAAAAACTCAATTGACTGAAGCGGAAAATTATTACGTTTTCTAGAGCTACTGTTGATTTAGGACAGGGAAATACGGTTAAGCTTGCTTTTGTAACATTTCCCTTCAGCAGAAAATTTTGACATAATAGAGCAAGAAAAATATAGAAAAAACTGAAATTGAAAAATGGAGTTAAGCCTAATAATAGCACGTGAAAACTTTCAGTTCTCTTTCAAACAGATAAATTATTACGAATGTGTATGCATTTAAATATTTATGTAGTAAATGATATATATAGATACTTAACTTGTATATATATTTTTATTTTTTAAAAGTAATAAACGCGTTTTACTTAAAGGCAGAATTATAATTAATATTAGCTTAAAGGGGGAGGGGGCTATTAAAGAAAAACTATATATTTTCATTTCATTTTTTTTCGAAAACTAATGAATTCTTTTTTCGGGTGTGTGCATAAAGGCTTTACATATTTCTTCCAATACAAATCAATATTTATGTGTTAGTGTTGTTGGGAATTCAATTAAAAGTTTTCTGGAACAAATTTATTATACATTAAGGTATTGAACTTGTACTCATTCTCTCACTTTATAAGTAAATGTGCGGAAAACAACAGTTTTATAAGGTTTTCAAAAAGTTAGTTTTAATGCAGCAGGTTTTCAGTTTTATTTAACTTATGAAGTTTCAACTACTTTAACGGATATTTCATTTATATGTATTTATTTATTAGGCTACAAAACTGCAGGAGGATCTGCGGATTGTACAAGCTCCTGCTGTTGATATGGACCAAGTTAGTGTTTTTTATTTCAAAAACAAATGTTTATATTCCTTTTAATATTTTTGACAAAGTTCAATAGAAATTATTTCTTTAAAACTACGAAAATTAATTTTTATGAAAATATTCACAAGAAAATTGACAAATTTATTAAAACTAAATAGTTACGTACTTTTAGTCCCTAAGAAATACAACTTATTTAATAATATAAAATTTAAGTAAATGTACTGCTTTTACATTTTTTCAAAAGTATATATTACACAATTTTTTTATAATGTTTTTTTTAAAAAGTTTCAAATATAAATTGTATAATTGTACAGTTATTACTCTTTTACTAATATTTTCTTTATTCTTTGAATTTGTGAATATTTTTAATTAAATGAATTTTTGTATCTCAAACATATAGTAAACAGAAACCTTAATATTATTTTGATACTTATTTTTAAGACTTTGATTTTACTAGTTTAGGTAGAATAGTACGTTTTCTGTGTGTGTGTGATTATCTTCTTTTTTATTACATTTTGGAAATTTTTTTTATTTCTTTTTGTAGGAAAAAATTAACTTAATTGTTCCATTGATTAAAGAAAAATCCATTAAAGTAACCATTTGAAATAGATCGAATAAATTGTATGCATACAAAACATACTGGTTTTAGTTTTTTTTTATTTTTTAAGGTACCTGCCTACGTTCGTAGAAAATTTTATAAAATGCCATGCGATTAGTAATTGTATGTTATTTTTTTGGTGTTTATGTCAAAAATTAATGAAATACACCAATCGCGCGTGAAATTATATGACATTTTAAAATGATGTATTTTAGGTATAATTCGATTAAAATTATACTGAATATCAAAACACTCTACACATGGAATTCAAAACCATGCATTTAAATTATTTTTTAAAAAACATATTTAACACAGTTATAAAGGCAACAAACTAAAATCTAAAATATATTTACAATTACCAAAAAGTTTTATGGTTCATTGCCCATTTTCTTATAGGAAATTTTTGTAATATGCATCTTCATTGTAATAATAAACTGTTAAAGAAAAGCAAAAAAAAAAAAAAAAACCCCTACTGATGTTAGAACTAAAATCTTAGTTCGTTGCTTTTATCATATTTTAAATAACATGCTACAAAATATGAATGAAATACATTCATAACTTGTTTCTATATTAGGTTTTAAGTTACATAACTTGGACAAAAATTAATAAATAAATGGTATACCTTCATAAAAGGTATTTAAATAGTTTTGATTCCATTTTACTAAAATACTGCTTAATATCAGGTATTTAAAATTCAACACTCTTATGGCATAGATCTTCTACTCTATCTTATTAATTCTTTTCTTTCTGGTGGCTCAATTTTCCTACCTACAAAATACGACAAAGAAAAAAAATTGAAATTTAGTCAAACATTGATTTAGAAAATTAGACAAATACCTTGATAATTATCTCTGGTCTATCAATAAATGTTGTTTTGCGAAAGACATAAATAAATTAAAATGTTTTATACAGAATATATTTTTATAATCTTATTATACTGCCTTAATAATAGATACCCTCTTAAATATTATCTTCAACTTTTAAAAAATTAATTAAAATTGTTTTGAATTAAATTTATAATAAACAAATTTTTGGTTTATAAGTCTTACTTTATTTCTTACAGCATATAAGACGCCGTACGAAGAAAGGGATCTCTTTTGAATATATTCATCTGTCACCAACGGTGGTAAGAGCATACATTCTTTTTGGTTAATATAAATAAATATCAACGCTTTTCCTATATTTTTAAGTTATCTTTAATGACGATAACTTTTTAAATCATAATATTGTTATTATAAGTGACCGTGATGGTCGAGTGATCATGCTATGAATATGTGGGAAGCATTATCTCTGTCGAGCCTAGGTGCCACAAAAAAACTACCATGCAAGATATCTTATGTTCTTTAAATCTATCGATTACAAGAAAAAGGTAACTTACCTAAAAATTACATTCAAAAATGCAAATCCCGCGCTAAATCTGAGTACAAATTATGTATGTATATGTATGTGTGTGTATGTATAGGGGGACACAAGAATTACACTAAAAGGCTTATGGGGATACAGTAGAAAAAAGGTTGAGAAACACTGGTGTAGGTGATCAAACAAGGTGTTTACGTACCTGTCAGAAACATCACTAGACGTATTAGGGGTTAAATACGACGCCAACTACACATGCCTCATATCGCGTGGACTCAACCAGAATGAACATCCCCTTTTGATATGTAAGATTCATGGATCCATTTGGTTGTCTTCATCCATTCAATACTCATGAAAACGAGACCTTTCAGACCAGCCAAGTATTTTCAGTTATCTACAGTCTAATGGTGGTGTCTTACTGGGATTTTTTTAGTGAGACATTGAGTTTTATGCTGTGCAGTTCCAGTCATCTACACCACAGAGTAGGTCTTTGACTCCATAAATCCATATCAGTGTTGATCCGTTGACCACTGCTCGCACGCTAATACTCATTGATGTCTTACTATTGAGATTCGTGACAATTTGCGGAAGTGTTGCTCGTATGTCGCATTTAAAGATCCCGTACTTTCATGGTCTTTTTCGCAGCCATACTGATGTTGAAGATTTGATATTTTACTTGATACACGATTTTCACGGTACACTCGGAAAACACAGTCATACTCAAAAAAATCTAAATTTCATCGCTACCTCAAAGAAGCTATGCCCTATTTTTCCTGAGACGACTATAAATCCATGTTCGGTCACCTAACCCGTTCAGAACCATGATCACATAAATGTGATCACGTGTTTCTCCCCACGGTATCATATATGTGATTGAGTTTTCCCCCTTCGTAAGCCCATGATCACACCGGTGTGATCAGACTTAAGAACGTTTTTATATTACAAGCCCTAGTTGGCGGTTAAAAGCCGGTTTTTTTTCGAATAATGTTTCATAAAACTTTGGAACTTCAAAATGTGTTTTCGGCTCCGTGCTTTTTTTTTAATTAGATCATATATATTTCTGAATATAAACAACTGCACATGTTTATTTTTCAAGAGAATCGGGCATTTAGAGGTTCGTAATCTATTGCTCTATAGATTTCTGTTTATATTTTGAATAAGTTGGCTTAGTTTTCTAATATTTTCTATATTTGTATTTAAATGTATGGGATTTTTGTCAATATTTTTGAAAGTGTATGTAATTTTTTTTTATTAAAATAAAAACATTTTTTTTAAATTTGCATTTGTTTTTTTTTAAATATAAAGCGAAAATGTTTGTACTCCATGTTCAAATATTACCAATGATAGTAAATTTTAAGTTTTAGCGTATTTGATTGCATTTAAAACTTTATATGAATTGTCAAAGGAAATTTGGCTTAGCAGGGAAATTCGACCGGTCCCGTGCATGGGTATCCTTTCCGAACGTACGGACCTGGGGAAGCGCTTCTTGCTCCTTCCGCTGGTCATGAAGGGCTTAAATCGTAACAACCTTGTAATAATGTATATAACACAACTTACCATAACTCCGTAATTTACATGCGCATACTTGTATCATTTCTTTCGACGCTTTAGTGTAAATGTATTAAAGGAAATTAAAATTTAAATAATCGAAATCGAGTTAGATTTTAATAAGTCATCCAAAGTAAATTGCCGAGAATGAATTAAATTTTAATATGTAAGCAAATTTATTCTTTATGTTCAAAGAATAAAATAAATTCATTCAAAAGTTTTAAATACTATTTTTTGTTGATATTTTTGTGCTGCTAATAATCAATAACTTAATTAATGTTTGATTTTAAACTATATTTAATCTTGAATAAAAAAATTGAAAATTTTTAAGTTAAAATATTATTTTCTGAATTTTTAAAGTTGCTACTGTTTTTTCAAATACAAAAAGACAAAATCTTTTTTCTATTTTTCTGTTTATGCACGAACCACAAATGTTTCTAAACCAATACGTCTAAAAAAGCCAGGCTACGTTCAGAAAATGATTCATCTACGTTTGTTATTTTTATCATGAACTATACATTTAATGGATGGTTCTCATGTATTTTCGACTCACGTTCACTTTATTAACGATTACCAACAGGTTCACTTCAGCTTTAGCCCGCGGGGAACTGTTCATAGAGCTACACCTCAAATATCCTCACTACAAGGTGACATTTTGGATCTGCTGCTGAATTCGGTAGGGGCCACTCTTACAGAAGTCAAGGACGTGGAAATTAGGTTTGTTTATTTCTTGCATCTAGCGTAACTTATAATAGGCACCTTTCTTGTGCCTCAAGCGCATGGTTCCCAAGTTATAAAAAATAAAGATGAGGAGAATAAGATAAGCCTAGAAAAATATATATTGAGTATATTTTACCAATACGTGTATAGTTTAATAAATAAGTCATGTATCGTACAATGAAGTTTATTTTTGAAATATGATGTACTAAAGGAAAAGGAATTAGTGTAATATAACGCCTCAACTTAATTAAAAATACACATATGTTACCTTCTTCCAGAAAAGTCCGATTTACACTTTCGGACTGATTTTTACTGTCCTTTTATTTCAAAAGACTTGCATTCAGTCCAATCCTACACGGTTGCTTTGTTTCAATACTATCAATGCTTTTTGAGGTTATTTTTTGTGTGCGCGATAAATTTATTACTAGTTACAATTTTTTTTTAAAAAAAAGGGTAACGCACAATATAGACTGCTATGCAGAAAAAATTTAAATATTTGTAATTCTTAAAAGTAAACTTACCTAAAAACACTTTCACACCAATTCTCCAACATTAAATGTTTTCTGCACTTTTTTAGAAAACAAAGCATTTATTTTCTGAGTAACTGTAGGGTTCGGGTGCTAAAATAATAGCAATTAAACTCGTACTGTAATTAAACAGTTTTATATGGTTACTAAAATATTATTACTTAGGGATTGAATGGAATGTTTTATAAGGATATTGATCACAATTTTCTTTCTTTAGCAATAACAGATTTTGAATGATTTATATTTAAAATATATAACATATATTACTCCAAGTATTTTTGATATTAAAACTTTCAAAATATCTTTTAATTTTATTTGATAATAAAAGAGAGATACCGTAACTTTTGTTTTCTCTATGATATATCACTCAAAGACGTTGCAAAATTTATGGTTAAGGTGACTGCCTACCTAGAAAATGTCGTTTTCCGCCCCCCATATATATATATATATATATATATATATATATATATATAAGGCATTTTTTATTTTAAAATCTTATAGTTTGAACATTTTCCTTTCCAAAACAGTTTTTCTTTTTCCTTTACGCGAAATAGAAATAAAGTTATAGTGATTTTAAAAACATCACTCTATGCAAAAGGGCAGTGAAATAAAACTTTAAATGAGTTTTCTCAAAATTGTTTTCGAAAGAAACTCTTTACTAGATGCATGATATCTTAAGAACCAAACCATATAACGTTTTGAAATTTTCTGGGAATGTTTATTATACTATTTTTCATCAAGTAGACCTTAAGTTTTGTTGTTGGTTAAATATTGTTTTTCATTTAGAGTAGTTTTTTTAAAGAAAAAACTTTAAAAAATATCAAAACTTTCATATTACTCTGTATATTACTCTGTAATTTTTTGTATTTTAATATTTCTCTTAGATTTTGGCTCATTTTGAAGAGCACCGTAATATGTATGTTGTGTATGAAGAAAATTATGATAATTGTATTAGAAAGTTTTATACAATGTTACCCGTTTTAGTAAAAATTTGGTAACATTTCCTTGAAAACAACCAATTTTTCTAAAAGTATAATATTTATTTAAAAATTTCTATGTGTGGTGTAGTATTTACATATTTTTTTTTATTTTTCTTCCTAAAAACACTCGATTTGTTTCAAAAATTTGTTTTTATAAAAAAAAAATTGGGTCCGAAGGTAGGCTGTCACCTTAAGGATTCCTGAGAGAGTTATTTTCCAAAAGCTACGAATATTTTTAATAATGGATCCTGAGACGTTTCATAATACATTAAGCACTGATAATTAATAAACTTAAATAAAGTAATTTAGCAAATATCTATTTTCAGATAGAACCATTGTTTTCATTTATAAATTAACAGTTAGCTGTCAGCCTTTGCAGATGATATAGATGCAGTGGGAAGAACAAGAACAGCAAATGTTAAAGCGTTTTAGGTGCTCGAAGTGGCAGCAAAAAAGATGGGTAAGATGTGTGTGTGTGTGGGTTTGACTGTCAATGAAGAAAAGACAAAGTTTATGGCAGTCTCAGACAGGAACTTGAATCATAGACCACTGACAATATATAATTATATAATTATGTTTTTGAGGAGGTTTGTCTATTAAAATATTTAGGTACAATTGTCAATAATAACAATGCTATAACGATCGAAATTAAAAATAGAATCAATATAGCTTATAGATGTTACTATGGATAGAGAAATAAATTTAAATCCAAATTCATAAGCAGCAAAACAAAAGTACAACTATAAAAACACTTATGAGTGTTTAAAATAATAGCAATAAACAGATCAAGAGGGTTTAAACTAACTGAGACAGCTTTGGCTGGAAACTGGCTGTAGTGCTCATGAAGAAAAAGGAGAAATTAACAGTTACCAATTATCCATTTAAGGCTAATTTGTTTTAATTTTGTTTAAATTTTATAGCTTTTTACAACGTATTTCTTTCAATTCTTTCGAAGTTCAGTAAAATTATAAATATTTGGATTTTGAAAAAGAAAAACTCACACCAAATAAACCATATAATCTTTTATTGAAGACAGTTATATTTTATAAGACTTATATATAAAGATGCATGCATTTTTTTATTATTATTTATATTTTTTGTAGGATGCTGAGTTCATACACTTATGCATAATGTTAAAACTGATTCTAGGAATACACATTGATTTTTTTAAAAATTCTATTCTGTAAATAATTAAATTTTGAGTTAATGCTCAAAATTCTTTTATGCAATTTCACAGGCTTGCCTTCTTTGAACGTCGTGGCATATTCTGTAGACCACAAGATCTACTAACAGATATTCAAAGTCATTATAAATCGCAAGTTGTGCAACAAGGATACGTCATGGTACTAGGATTGGATATACTAGGCAACCCATATGGTCTCTTAAAGGATTTCACTAGAGGACTTGGAGACTTTTTCTACGAGCCCTTCTTGGTAAATAACATTTAAAAAAATCTATTCACCTGTCTTTTTCAATAGAGACATTTAATTTTCTGCAGAAACCTGACAATGAATTATGAAATAATTAACTTTAAGTTACAGCTGTTTGTAAAAAAATTGCTCTTATAGCAAAATCTGTTCTATTTTGAATTGATTACAAAATATAAAACGCCAGACTAATAATATATTGTGTTTTTACCAGTGGCGCACAAAGGAATTTTCAAGGTTTAGGGGAGAAGGAGGTCCAGGGTCCAAAGTCCACCATTCTCGTATCCTGCTCCAATACGACGCCCAACATTTGATTTTGTCGATTTTCGGGAAGAAAGAACATTGAAAAATCAATTATTGAATAAATAATTAGCATTAATTAATAAAATTTATTATTAATAAGAAATACATAATTAAAATGTTATGTACTATATACATAGGATTATAAACAATAGAAAAAAGAAATCAAGCGCTATATGGGGGCGGGGGTCCGGAAACAGGGAACACTGGTTTTTACCATTTGTTGAGTCTTAACTTATTGTTAGTTTAAAAATCTCTTGAAATTTAAGGCTTACTTCCAAAAGATCAAAGTAAATAACTTTTTTTAAAAAAATCAAGGAGATTATGCTTGGCTTGTTGATTCTAAAAAAATTTTTTTTTTTCAAAAATGTATAATGTTTTCAATGTCCTAAAACTTAATTTTTGATTTAATTTCTTTCTTGAAACTCTAAGATGGAAACACGAGAAGCAATTTTTGATGTTGCCCGTGAACTGAATATTAAAAAATTATACTCTTTAGTGAAAATTACATAAAATATTTTCTCTTGCCATAGGAACCACACACATTATATCTTCGATATTTGGCAAGAAATAGTGTGTGTGGTTTTTGGGTAAGGCGTAATATGCTGACAAAATCGACCAAAATTTGAGGATGTTTTTCAATTTATCTCAATTTACTTTTCTTAGAATGCATTTTGAATGTATTTCTATAAAATATTTTAATTATAGATTTGTCAATCTTTAGGGTTCACTTAAAGGACCAGATGAATTTGCTGAGAGTTTGGCAAGAGGTGCTCAAAGCCTACTTGGTCATGTGATTGGTAGGTAACATCTATTTCTTGAAAAAAATTCTAGCTTTAAAGAGATAAAATATTTATAAACATATGAGAGGAGAGCTAATTTAATTTTGTATTTCTTTAAAAAGGAGGTTCTGCTGGAGCTATTTCTCTTGTAACTGGATCATTAGGTCAAACATTTTCTGTACTGACGTTTGATGAGGATTACAGAAAGGTATTTTTTTACAAAAATAAATATTAATAATTAAAAATAAATTATTCTTTCAAATCGTTATATTTTTTTCTATCTTCTTATTACTTGCTTATATTTTTGAGCTTATATTTGACCTATTATTTTTAAGCTAAATATTGTTTTTTTTTAAGTGTGATTTCTTTTATGAGCGAAACATTTGTCATTTATTAAATTAATTAATATATTTCTTTATCTGAATCTAATTAATATATTTCTTTATTTAGATTAGAATTGTATTTTTTGTCCAAATGTTTGAGTGTGATACTTTTGATACGTCTGTTTGTCCATTTTATATGCGTGAAAGTATTAATGCTTACTCAATGAAAGATCTACTTTTCGTTTTGAACTTAAAATGCATCAAAAAAAGTTTTCAAAAATAATAAAGGTTTTTCTTAGATGCTTTCTTTTTTGTACTTTTTTGAAAATAATTATGTTTACTTTAATGATTTATTCGTGGGGTCTCATATTTATAAAAAAAATACTTAGAAATTCTTTCAAACATACATTGAAGGAGAAAAAGTAATTACGAAGAAATGTCATTATTTCTTACTCTTTTAGAGACACTTAGTTGCATTCATATTGATTCATTAATCTAGATGTGAGTAGGTAAGTAGAATTACTCTAATAATTAACATTATTATACGTTGAGGAATACAAAATGGGTAGACGTGGGCCTTAAAGGAATTATTTCTGTCACAAACCTTTTGCCTATAGTTGCATCTTATTTAGATTTATTAATATTTTTTAATTCTGAATAATTAAAAGCAAAGTAAACTATTAAACAAGTGTATTTTTAATATTGGAGATGTAAAGTTTATTGATATTGAGTTGTTTTTATTAGAAGAGACAGCTACGCCTACAACTACGCTCGAATTCTCTACCAGAGACTCTTTGCAACTCAGGCAAAAACTTTGTTCTAGGAGTCATTCTTGGGTTATCAGGTGTTGTTGTCCAGCCAATTACAGGTACGAAAGTATACATCGATAAAATTGTTTTCACCTTTCATTTTACATGTTACATTTTCTTACCGTTGGTTTTGCAGATGGATTTTTGGTCATCCAACATTAGTTATTCTGTTTTGTTTCTATTTAATTAATTAGTATTTAAAGACAGATTTTTATTTAAGATTGTGAAGAATCTAGAAACATTAGTTAAAGATTTTTATTTCTCTTATTGAGGAATTCGTCTAGTTCACTCTAGTGCGTGTGCTACAACATATTTTTTACATCCCATAATCTAACTGCAACTTTTTTCATTTATACCTCCTTTGTTGAAAAAAAGCAATGGGTATAATTTATAATTAAATACGATTATTAATTAATGATATACGAATATTTGAATAAACTATACCTTTTTAAGTAAATTTACTATATTGTTACTCACATAAATAGACCCTCAGGAAGCTAGTATTCATCTGATTTACAACCATTTTGTGTTTGGCTAAAACCTTTGCAGAATCGCCGTTAATAGTAAGCCCTCACAAGTAATTGAATTCTTGTCGAGGTGTCATCTCCAAGCCTGATCTTTCGTTTGTTTCTGAAACAGAAATCCTGGAAGGACTAGCTGACCAGGTCAGAAAAATTACAAAAGAGACACGGCAGCTCTTCCAACTAAGCATTTATTATTAACTTTTAATAGTCCTAAATTACCATCAACCATTAAATCTGGATACCTTAATTGCAAAATACGCCCGCATATTCCGAATCCTATGCTCCGTTTCAAGTGTCAGAGGTTTGAACATTCTCAAATTTCCTGCTGCGGCCAATTAACGTGCTCTACATGTGCGCCCACTTACACGAGCTATACTCTATAGCCGAAATGTTATAATTGTTTCCAGTCTATCTCAGACTTGAATTCAGGAAAACCAGAAAAAGAAATTGAGGAAATTAAAATCAAGAAAATGCCCTCCTATTTAGAAGAAACGTAAATTAGCAGTGCCACAGATATCTCAAAGTTGGCTCAGACCGTTTTATCTTCAGCTATTTCTACCATATATAGTACTCAAACAGATCCAAATATAACAAACATAATTTGCTCGCCTTTGCAATGTCTAAAAAAAACCCCCTATCTTCTGCACATCAGATGCCAAGTACATTATCTTCAATTCATGTTGTGTCCACATCATCTTCACCAAATCTAGATCTCATCACCTAACTTCCACATCTTCAACAATACCATGTAAATTAATCCACGGATCTTAATTATACTACATCTACTCCTGCCGACAATATTTTACATAACTCAGTTTCATTTTTATCAACTAAAGCGCGCTTATTTCCTTCCACTTCTGAAAAAATTGCTGCTCTATCAACTAAAATTCAGTTGTTTGTTCCCTTACAAGAGACTGCGGATGCCACATACAGTAGTCAACTTCCTAATACACCTAAAATTTCAAAGAGTTTAAAACAAAATCCAAAAAATAGGAAAAAAACGCATAGAAGAACACAAGCTCGAAATCGCGAATTAAAATGACACTCCATAAGCCGAAGTAAAATGTTGTTCATTATATCTCAGAAGACGAGAATATGATTTCGTATGGCGTCGATAAAAAATGAATGGATTATCATGTTAGGACTGGTTTCCTGCATTTCATGTCGTCGACCAGAAATAAAGAAAATTAAAATTTAATGTTTTAAATTTCTGAAATGTCTCATTCTACGAAATTGGATGGGAATATGATTTTCAGCGTCATGTTTTAAGTTTCCTTTTATTCATAAGAATTTTGAAATTTTACATTGTAGACCTGTATGCATAGACTACAAGTGATGTTAATGAATTTTACTTTTAATTATTCACAACTTTATATATTGATGTCATACTTTTAATACGTTTATATTTTAACGTTTTTAAAACAATTGCGCTGTTAGGCCAGATTTGGCGCCATAAAAACTCCATATTCACTCTCTTACAGAGGGAAATCTCCACCAAAATCTGTTTACTTTTATTTTTAGAACTTGCTTTTTATACACAACTTGCGATTGTACATTTTTCTACTAAAAATGCTTTTATTAAACTTGTTAGCCATTTTATACTTTTAATATTTTAACAAATGTTTGGCGTAACTTAGCCAAAATTGGCTCTTGCGCCATATACCCCAACATTCACTCGCTCACGAATAATTTCGTTTTTACATTTTAGAGTTGCAATATTCATACATGGAATTTTAAACATGATTTTATTGAACTACGTTTAAATATGCATTGTTCGTATCGCATTTTAATATTTTGAATCTTTTAAAAATTTAATGGTATTTAAAGCAAATGTGCTTAGCGCATTATAGAGCACAAATCTCTCTCTCTCTCTCGTTTCCTGCGCCAATAAATCCTATAATCCCTCATTCACTCACATCAAACTAATTTGAAAAGAATTTGCACTTCATGTAGTTTATATGAAGAGGAGCATCTTTAAATTAATCTACAAATTCTATATTCTTCTGTGAAAAAGTGTTTTATAGATCCTTATAAAATCAATTAAAAATTTTGACCAATCCAATTCATTATTATTTTGGTAGGTGGACAACAAGAAGGCGTTGAAGGCTTCTTCCGTGGAATTGGTAAAGGTTTGCTTGGACTCATTACAAAACCTGCAGGAGGCGTTATGGATATGGTCAGTATGGCTTTCGATGGAATTAGAAGGTAATGGTTGTTATATAAGGATATTATTTTTTAGTATTTTATCAGTGAGTGCCATCATTTATTTCTCAACTGTGCCATTTGGTTCTTTCAGAGCCGCTGAAATGGGCGAGAGTGTTGTCTTACGCATGCGCTTACCAAGATATATTAACCCAGCTGAGGTAAATAATGTTTATTTTCATGTATATTATCCCAAACACATGTAACTCAGTTATTTATTATTATAGTTTTATTTATATTTGCTTGCATACGTTTTTGTATTTGTTGTCATATTTGTGTTCTTCAGTTATATATAATTTCCATTAGTTATGTTTTCCTTATTTCTCTATTGATTTGTTGCAGTATGATTATACTTATACATTCATTATGTTTTAGATATGTTTTATATTACTTCCATTAAAATATTTTATGTTTCTTGAATTTAAATACTTTGTATTGTATATTAGTATTTTCTCTATATAATTCGTCTCCCCTAAAACATTCTCTCTTAAACTGTACATTTATATATGTGGGTTATACTTATAGAAAATATAACCTATTTTACACTGTCGCATATTAAATGGCGAAAGCACAAATCCTTATTTTTCAGATACATTTTAAATTAAAATATTATGCTCATTATATATCAAAATTATGTACTTCAATATTTCAAATCTTGTTTTGAAAATAAATGTGTGTGAATACATTACTTCTTTTTGTTAAATAGTAACAACTGTAAGTGTTTTTATGGGGAATTCGATACATTGATATTCACTTAAAATAAAGCAAATTTTGTATATTTCTAAGTATTTAAAAATTATTAATTTTAACAGTTATTTAACGTTCATAATTTTAACAATTATATAAACACACATGTACTCTTACTGCAGATCATTAAATATTTGTAGAATCCATTTTATATATAGAATTCCTTACCACAAATATTTTAAAATATCAATACGCAACAATCTACAAAATAATTTTAGTGGGCAACAATAAACTTTTGACCATTATTTTACAACCTATACAATCACTATGAAAAAACATTATTTACACTACCGAATATGTCTTATGTGATGCTAATTTTACTTCATTTGATGACGTGAAACTGAAAATGAATTGGAAAAAATAGTGGAATGCATTTTGAAACGGTATAAGTTGTATTCTCAGGCTTTAGCTATCAAGAATTCCCGATGTTTTATATTCTACATCCAATTCATAAATAAAGAACCTACCAAAAGAGCTAACCCAACTCTCTGAGTGTCACCAGTATTTGAATAGTTCAAGTATCGAAATACTTTGAAATTTTTATGACACATTTGTTATTTCTACAAATAATATACAGAATATTTTAAAATTTGTATCATATTTTCGTTACTTAAGAGGTCTCAGGGGGTCTTTTAACTTCGTTTCGGGGGTGAAATACAAACATATTTCAAAAAGATATTCTTTGAAATTAAAATTATATAATTCGAATCTTTTAGACATTATTTATAAAGGAATAAGATTTAAAAAAAGAATGAATGTTTAAAATACAACAATAATTTTAAAAATTATAAGCATATGAAATTAAGAAACATTTCTGTAGTAGGCATTAAGTAAATTTTACGTTGTGCATGCTATTTTCTAAAATAGTAGCTTTTGATGTATAAAACTTTATAGAATTATAAAGTGTACCATACTCCTTAAATTCTACTTAATTTTAGTATTATATACCTTTTGTATTTAAAAAAAATATTTTATTTATTATGATTATATTTTAAACATTTTACACTTTTTTGAAGTCTCTTTTTTGATAAATGTGTAAAAGATTCAAATTATTTAATTTTAATTTCAAAGATTTATATTTACTTGAAATTGTTTATATTTTCAATCCCCAAGACAAGATAACACCCTTGAAACTCTATAAATTGTCACTTTAACATATATGAAGATAAATGATTAGGTCTCATGTTTAAATCAATCTAATTTTATTCATTCACAAATAATTTCTTTTTACAGGGTCTCAGGCCATATTCTCCATATCTAGCATCAGGATGTCACCTCCTTGAACAAGTTAGCAAAGGACATTATGCTGAAACGGACGTATATTGGGCCCATGCTGCTTTGACACCACAAGAGAGGACAAGAGTTGCTTTAGTTACAGATAAGTAAGTGTAAAAAACATTCACACATTTTTAGATATTATTTCATATACAAAGTATTTTGAAAATCTAGTATTTACCAACAAATTTATTCGCAAATCAAATTCATTATTAAATATAACTAATAATAATGAATATTTATTACTCATTGAGGAAAATGAATTTAATTTAATACCTAAAGGAGCTATCGAAAAGTATCTTATCAAACTCTCTTTAAGGTATCCGACTACGTTCGGAACCGTGATTTTGCAAAAGCGTATAAGTTGATAATATTTATAATATTTAATGTCACTTAGATTAGAAAATGTACATAAAATTGTTTTAAGAATAGTATTACAATTAAAAAATTATTTAAGACCAATATTTTGACAAAAAATGAACATAGAATGACCCATTTTCAAAATATTCTCCTTTTGTGAAAAATGCTTCTATTATAATAATATTTTGACTGTATATAGCTCAGACCTTTCTACAGAGGCTCAACTAGAATTTTTGAAATATATAACTTAGAAGTGGGTTTATTCATGTGTTTTACGACAACAGAGGGGAGATATTTTAAGAAAAAAACGCCGATAATTATTTCAATGGGTGGTAACTCTGAAAATAATGTGAATTTTTCAAAACTCATAGTTGAGCCTCTGTAAAGAGGTCTAAGCTATATACATGCAAAATATTATATTATAATAGAAGCATTTTTCAAAAAAGATCATTTTGAAAAAAGATTATTCCAAGTTAATTTTTTGCCGAAGTATCGTATTTAAATAATTTTTTTTTTGTCAAAATGTCCTTAAAACTATTGTATACATGTATTATAATCAAAGTGACACTAAATATCATGAAAATTATCCATTTATGCGCTTTTTAAAATCATGGTTTCCAGAAGCGTTTTAAGGCATGAATCAACTGGGACCTGACCCAGGGCCTCAAGAGGAAGGGGCATGTTTTATTTTCGACTCGATCTCGATAAGATCAGGAGCAGAATAATTTTAATTGTGAAATGTTTTAGAATTTATTGTCCGGGAAAAATTAGAAATTTCAAAGTATATGCCAACTGGCAACAGTGGCAAGGTTGCATTATTATGTGGCCCATGTCTAGGCCTCAGCCTATTACTATATACTATCATTGCTAATACAGTTGAAAGGCAGCAAAAGGTTGTGTAGGTTTGTGCCTTGGTATGGGAAATAATGAGCCACGCGCATTTATTTTCCATGGGTTATCGTTTGTGAAAGTATTTGACTAAGTATGCTATTACTAAATACTTAAAAGGGTCGCAAAATCGGGGCTTACTTTTACGTAGAAGCTGCAGTTTCTCTCGCCCTCACCAAGGGCGCACTGTGCTCTCCACCCATAAGAATATTTTTCTTCTTGTCTCAGTAGGTTACCTCTCGGCATTCTATAAGCACCTGTGCTGGAAATGGTGCGTTAGGGGGGTGGCCAAAAATCGAGAAATTGCTCGCGTGGACCTTATAGTATACTTTTAATATTTTTTGTAAAATGAAAACTAATGTGCTCTCCTTAATTGAAACGCCTTCTGGATGAATCCACAACAACCTGCTACAAGGGTCTAGGGCAGGGGTGCCGAACTCAAAAGCTAACTTGGCCAAACAAACAAGGTTTAACTTTATGCAGGCCGCAAAAAAATCAATATTCATAGAAACATGGATTTATTTCGAACAATACATTATAATAAACATATATAAAAGAACAAGAAAAATTTAATGTTTATGTTCTGACACTTGACATCTCTTTTTTGTAACTATCTTTCCAATTTCGGAAGAATTTTTTTTTTCATTTTATTGTATATTATTGTGTGTGCTGATATATTGGCTGACTCGCAAAAATGTCCGTTGTAGGCTGCGAGTTTGACACCCCTGGTCTATGGTCTCACACAAGAGTTCTTAAATCCTTACTCCTCTCTTTACATGAATATTCTTTCTTCCAGTGAATAAACTTAGAATTTATTCTAAGTTTATTCTCGGTAACTTAGGGTAATGTAAGTCCACATAACATTAATTCATGTGGATTCATTTATTTAGCTTCTTGTGTTTTCTGGATATCTTTGCATTACTGTTATATATATATATTCTATTACTGTTAACATGGGTTGGGCTAGAATGTAGAATGGCTTTTTTAAAAGCAGATTTAGATTTTAAACATCTGAGATGGTATTAATTTAATGTTTAATTTCTTTTATAACATGCGGTTTATATATATATATATATATATATATATATATATATATTCCTCGATGGTACAAAATAAGTTTGCTTATGTTTTAAATCATGTTTTTTTAATTTTCTTCCTATTTCTAGGCACTTGTTTCTGTTGGAAAAAGGACGTTTCTGGGGAGGATGGGACGTTGAATGGGTTATAAGTGTGGATGACGTACTCACTGTACCTCACATTCAAACTCATAACCTCGTCATAAAAGTGAAGCAGGTAATATTTATTTCATATAATGTGATTTGTTTGATACTCAAATGTACACTGATATATTTTAACTGAATGTCTTTCATTTGTTTTTCAGTACTAATTTAGTTGTTTGTGCAATATCAGATATTAATTGCTTTCTTTACGATAAAGAAATCAGTAGCGAAAAAATATGACTATTATCAAGTTACAGATCTTTCAGGGTTGTTTTGAACAGCATTAATTTCTATTTCTATTGAATTACAGTAAACCCTGTTCTTGTGCGTTAGATAGAGACCGCATAAAAAGAAAGCGCACAAAAAATATATACGAAACTAATTTTATAAATACTTATATATAACTAACACATTTGTCGACATACTGCAGATTTTTTTATGCGTTGGAAAGGGATAGCATAAAAAAAGTCGTACATAAAAAATATGTCACTTATTTGCGGATTTTATGAGAAAGTACAAAATAAATAACTAAATTCCACATGGAAACATTTTTAAACATTTAATTCCTTATTTTATACATGGAGATATTTTCAAAATGCCCATATATATTTGGCTGCTACTCATCGTAATCCAAATCTCACATCTTCCTGTCATGAATTAGCTCAAAATCGTTTTCGTCACTTGAAGATACACTTTCAATTGATTTATTTTTTGCCACCATAAAGTAAGCGATAAGTTTATGTGACGAAGAAGGTCATATCAATTCCTCAAAAAAGTGCTTCTAAAACTTTCGGTATTTGTGACCCAACATTCAATGATAATTTTCATCGACCCCCCCTCCGCACTCCAAACAATAACAATGTATTGTATTCTATAATACTATACTTTGACGGTAAAGCTGCAATACCACTATAACCTCTTAAGCGCCACCGACGTATATATACGTCTTTCCGAAGTGCGGTATTTTCTGTGCACTGTTGTCCATAGCATTATTCCGCAGGCATTGGAATGTAATAAAAAGATCTTGATAGTGTTTACGAAGGATTTATTTATTACAGAAGATTAGCTTATTTATTCCTTTTCTACCCCCCCCAATATATTACATGCAAGCCCCTATGTAGGAAACAGTGGCACTGGGGAGCGAATCGCGTAATTTTTAATCGGCAGTTAAGGGATTAATTATAAACCGTACACATTATCAAGATAAGTGTTATTTTTTGTATATAATTTTATATGTGACAAATCCATGTATTAAACTTGTTCTTAACTTAGTATTGTTAAATTAATTATTAAATACATTGTGCAGTACTGATACATTTATAAGTGTATTATATCATTGTAAAAATGCGTATTTTATTTTTTATTATGTAAAAATTTCTTTTGCTTGTGTTAACGATCACTAAATTAAGAATTTTTTAAATAATCTTTTATTTTCGACTTTTCTATATGCTCGCACCCCTTCGTAATGACGCCTCCCTAGGGGGCGCGCCCCACAGTTTGAGAAACGCTGCCTTTAAAGTAGAGTTTGAATAAAATTCGGAACACATTCTGAAGTATAATATTTCATATAAATGTGAATACCATTATAATATATAAATACGATTATTATATTGTGTCCTTACACACAAACATTCTGAACTAAACAACTTTCAACTTAAACAGTTTTATATATTAATAATTAATAAGACGGATTATATATAGAACACGTTTTTTATAGTAAAAATAAATTAATTCCTTTTGAAATAAGTTATAAAACAAAATATGTTGTTGATGCTATAATTAAATTAATGCTGTAAAATTTTGCGTAATGAATACTGTTCCCGAATGAGGATATTATTCCTTAAAACTAAAAACTGTTTTAATCGAAGTTTTGCATTCGTATCTCATATATAATTTAATTTTTTAAGTAATTTTTACAAATATTTTTGTTGCATTGCAGGAGGATTGGATTCTAAACTTTGCCGGAGACGAGCGATATATACAAAGTGATGATCGACAAGTCTTGGAATGGTTGAAAGATAAGATAGAAAAAGTGTTGCTTTACAATATGCGAGGCAAACCTTGCCCGATTTGAGCAGTGCCTTTCCTGCCCCTTGGATCAAGACGTCAAATGCATGCAGAGTCTATTTAATCTACAAATAGTACTTGTTACAGAACATGTGAACATTCTTGTCTATTCAGGTGATCGTATGTATTTGCTGTAAACTTTCAATGTGATGAACAAATTTTAATGACAGTTGTTTGAACGTTTGCATAAGCAACACATTACTGCATTCATTGTTAGGCAGCCGGAATGCATATATTGCTAAGGAAAAAAATTTGATAAATATTAGATAAGTGGCAAAATTGTCTGTAACTAGAACCGTGGCATTGACCATTTGAACTCTCACAGATAAGAATATACGTATCTTAAGTTTAAGTTAATCTTGGTAGATTTAAAAGGGACACATTTTTTAAATTATCATAATGCTGAAAAATATACATTAACATATATATCAGAATCTCAGTGATTTTAAATATCTATCAAAATTAAAGTATAATTTGTATTCCCGGTTTGTTTCACATCAAAATATTTTAGGCGTGCTATATTATAAATATGGGGGGAAGTAAATTATAAAGAACCGAAATATTTTTATCGTTTGTTTCTATATTTCCTTCGTGCTTAAGATATTTACCCGTTTACGTAACTTTTACCAGTTTGCTCACAATTAAATTCGTCACAAGTTTGTTTAAATATCATTTCTCATTTCCCTATTTAAAAGGATACCATACAGTGCTGGTTTATCCATTGGGCCCATGGCCCATATAAGCTGAACTTAACCAGATTTTTCTTGGACTTCCAGTACCAAAGAGGCCTGTAAATCTTCTGGGCCTAGGGTCGAAATGAGCTTAAACCGGCATTGGTACCGTTAGTTTGTATCCGATACTTTATTAAATGTCTCTCTAATATCAGAGAGAGTCTGAGAATTATAGTATTAAAATACTTAAATGTTGGGGTTTTTTTACGATGAGCTTATTTTATGTTTAAATTCTCAATTGTTCTTGAAAACATCTATTTATCTTTTTATAATTTTTTTTGTCTTTAATGCTCTTAATTATTCCTGTTTACTGATATGGTGGTGAAATTAGTCTACTACATAGTTTTCAGAAATGAAAATAAACTACTTAGATATTGGAAATATTGTTCATTTTGTAAGATTGGTATCGTATTAAGACAATTTCAAAGCTTATTTTTCGGCTCACAAGTTCTGATTTTTAACACATCGCATTCTACTCATTAATTTTATTCTTAACCTATCTTTCTTCCTTCCAAACTTTGTATTATATTTTGCCAATGAAATCAATGTGTAATATAAAATATTATTAGGATTTTCATAATTTAACTTTTTTTTACTCCTTTATAAATTACTGTTATAAAATCATGTAATAGTTGCTACAATTCATTTTTATAAATATTTGTAAATTCTAATCCATATTCTAAAATGTAATTTTATAGTTAATATAATGAAACTTTTCCTAGTAATAATACAAAATCCTTCGATTAAACTAAAAGTGTGTTAAATAATTAAATAATACAAGAATAAAAGGACGATCTTAAAAATAATCGTTGTAAACCTAAAATATTTAACAATTACAAAAAATTACAGATAGTTTTTTTTATATTAACATAATTTGTATTTTTTGAAATACTTTATCTTTTCTCACTTATTAAAATATATTACTTTTTAGGTCCTACAAGGAAATAATTTTAAAGTATTTCAAAACTGTACCTCTGTAGCTATTCTAAAAATAACTGTTCTAAACAATCTAGTCAACCCCATATTTTTCTACCTCACATTATAATTTATAATCCTTATCCTCGTATGTCCTTATCCTGGTCAATGTTTTGAAATAAAGTTGACGAATATCAACAATTGCATAACATTTAATAAAAAAAATTTAATATCTTCTTGCACTGCCAAAGACTAAAATAGTCTGTTCTTTCCCTTTTTCACAATTCCTACTCTCTATTAATTCACTCTCTCCATATATATATAATCAAATTTTCAATCGTTAATAAAATATACTTTCTATTCATCCATTCAAGTTCAAATACATTTTTAAACTTGTCGTGGGTGACACTTGATATTAATACAATTTTTTTAAAAAATATTAGTTCATTAATTAAATTATATTTTTTAATTTTAAATTTATTCTGCGTTACTTCTATCGCAGTTACAACTGGCTGCAACTGATGGCGCCAGTACGTTTTTCTATACGAAGTAGGAATTGACTTAATTTTTCTTTATATACATTATTTGTTTCCGTTATAAAAGGCATATAGCTGTCATTGAATTTGAATGGTCTTTTCAATGGTTCTAGGTACACGAGATATATAAATGCTCAAACCAAATTGGATTAGAGTATCTAAATTTCGAAGGTTAATGCTTCAACAATATTTTGAAATAACTATCAGCTCTTTTTTTTTGTATGAAAATTTGGAACAAATAGAAGCTTCAGTATAAAAATGATTGAAATCGGGGTTTTAGGACTGACTAATATGATAAATTATGTTATACAATAATACGATGATAATTTTTTCGTCTCTTTGAAACTATTAAAATAGAGTCAAAAGTCTTTTATGAGATTCTAATAATTTATTTTCATATCTGTCTATATAAATGCTGACTTTAGTAGGAAATGTACATTTAAACACATTTTTCGGCCTATTGGCTAAAATATCGCTAATCTGATTATAGTTATTTAGCTCGAAGCTTAAGGTAATAAAATTTGGTATTGGTGAATCCCATGGTAAAATGGCAGGTGCTAAAAATTTGGTTCTAATAAAAATGATTGTGATACTTATTGAGTTTAATTACACACAAAGGAATTAAGCGATAACTTATTTTCAAACAGTTTAAAAATATTGAAATATTTAAGAGAAACTGCTCTAATTGTGTGATTTGATTGAAGTGGGAAAATAGATTGTAAAGCATTTACAAGAATAAATTTAAATCATTAGGGCTAAAAATGAATATTTTTGTATTAAAAATTAATCTGAGCAATTTAAAATTAATTAAAAATTTTATTTACAATTATAATGAGCTGAATCATTTCTTCTTAACTACTCTTGTAATAAACGGTGAAGCAGTGTGTTGTATTTAGGTACAGAGACATTGAACTTTTTTGGAAGAATAACCACTTAAATATAAATATTGAAGAAAATTAATAAAAGAACATTATTCTTAAGAAATTCTTATTTGAGAACCGAAAAACAAGACGTTATATTCAGCTTATGAAAATAGGCTTCGAATTTTTGTTTATTGCATAAGTTCCTAGGTTATACGAAGGACGAAATATTCACATTATTTACAAACTGATAATCTTTAAATTGCATTTACATGTTTTTCATCCTTTTAACTTCGTATTATGCATATCTCAGTGTATTATGTTGTATATATTGTATTAGAAAAATGTATTTGTGTTGCATAAATAAGTGTTTCTTCTAGTCATTTAGATGCAGATTGTTGTTTAAATATATGCTCATTATTTGAATTAAAATTATAATCTGTCATATTAATTGTTCCATTAATATACGATAAAAATGCATATTAAAACAATTTAAAAGCTAGTGAAGTTTTATTATATTTCAAGAGAGAATCAAGTATATTTATGTCTTGGTGTTTTGTTATAAGTATCTCATGCAATGTTCTTAATGTAAGGTTTGCACGCAATAGATGTGTTTTGTCAATCGTTCTATAATCCATATACTTTGGGTTACTTCATTGAAATCTTAATATTATTGTGTTTAAACTATTGTCTTTAACTTTAGGACGTATCAGTGCATTTTATTTAGCGAATCTATATTACTTTTATGTTTAAATGATTAATAGATGCTAAATAATTGTCCTTAATACTTTGAATGTGATTTGCAATAAAGAGTAATGGCTCACAAAGTTTTTAAAAAAATCATTTTTTTTTTATAAATAAAGTATGTATTTAATAGAAAATGTGCGTTTTAATTGAATGCATACTAGATATTTCTATGATAATTAACATGCTATCAGTGAAATATCTATTTTTAAGTAATAACCTGTTAGCTAATATATTAATTTTTTGGTGAAAATGAAAGGGCAGTGTTTATTATCGAGATATCTTTTACTAAAAATTAAATAGGGGATTTTTTTAGTTAACTAAGTTCGCGACAATATAAAATTATTCAATACTATATTACTACGCTAAAAATAAAGCATTGTATAGAGAACACTTAGCTCTTTTTTTAATGAGTCACATAATACTATGAACATGGTGAAACAAAAGTAATACATTTTTTATTAAATCTCACACTAAAGAAAAAATTGAATTCAAATGTACAAAAAATTGTGCTGGACAATAATTTTTTTTTGTATTTTTCATTGCACTGAGTTATAAGCATGTATGTGTAATGAAGAAAAAACTATTTGATTTTAATTTCATTTTAAATAGTTAAAATTTAATTATTTATACTTAAAGTAACATATATGGAATCTTAGTTGATGCGAAAGATCTAATTAAATTATGAATTTTATTTTGTGCAAAAATACAATAGGCAGATAAGATTCAAAATGTGCAAATTAGTTAATTAGCATCTCAGTATATATTAATTTATTATCGATAATCTTTTATTGTGTACTAAGAACTATTGTTAATTTGTCTTTTCATAATGTGCTGTTTGTTTTATGGGAATTATATACAATTAAATAAAAAGAAACTGATTGCAATTCATTCACAATAACAATGTATGTAATAAAATTATTTTTCACATAACTTTGAAAAATATTTTAAAATCGTAAAAAAAACAATTTATAAAAATCATCCAATAATAATTTTTTCTGAGCCGGTTAGCTCACAAATGGATAAGTCCATTAATTATTTTATTAATGTTATTTATTATTTTCTTTTAATTAAAATGTACCAGAGTTTTTCCATACAAGTTTGTTGCGTTTCAAATGTCTATAAAATGAAATTTAAATGCATTATACAAATTAAGAGATGTGCTTAGATTTAAAATATTATTTTTTATTCAATGAAATTTCAATTTAATATTGTTTAAAGATGAAAAAATGTATATTTCAGGTCGTACTATTTTAATTTTTCCCATAAAGAATAATTTTTATTATAATAATGAGATATTTGTTGTTTGCAATAGATGAATAACAAGAATAAAAGCTTAATTTTTGTAATGAAAACATAGAACTGGTGAAAATAATAGTTCTTAAGACTGAAAATAGAAATTAAATTCTTGCGATGATAGCAGTAATAATGAAGAAAATTTTTTCTTGATAAGGATGAAATTTTTTTAAAAAATTTATTTTGGCAATAATATATATATAAAGAAAAATTGTTTTTATTTATGAAAGATATTTAATTGTATATGGAATAATTGCTAA
This sequence comes from Trichonephila clavipes, assembly GCA_019973935.1. NCBI lineage: Eukaryota > Metazoa > Arthropoda > Arachnida > Araneae > Nephilidae > Trichonephila > Trichonephila clavipes. Next base: position 1,045,164 of record BMAU01020473.1, read on the forward strand.
CGAGATAATATCAAAACCATAAGATGTAAGAAAGAATGAATAAGGAAATGGAAAAAAATTAAATATATAGATATATATGAGCAGATTGTTATACGCTGAAAATATAAAAAAATATCTATATATAAACTAAAAGTACAAAATGGTGCGTATTTGCACACATGTAAGAGCCTTTTTAAATAAAATTTGATTAAAACTATATATAAAAAGAAAATATCATAAGATATTATAACTTTGGAATATATTTTCCTTTCCTCAAATAAACAGTCAATTTCTCAATTCTGCTTACTAATGAATAGTAATTTTCTTACATTTCGAAATTTGTCATAGACTAATTTGTATTTAAAATCCATAGTGTTAAAGAAGTATAAAGCTTATTTTTAACACGAGCTACTATTTTTGGACTTAAGCCAGTTGTGAGCTAAAGGGATCAAAAACGTAGAAGTATAAACAATGTATTGTAGAATATTTGTACTGTGCGGTTTAAACGTTTAACGAGCCTTAAAAGTGATTTCTTGAATAAAATAAATAGACTGGAACAGAACCGTACAATCAAAACTTATAGTACTATACATGTGTATTTATTTTTCGCTTTTGTGAGTGTTTGTTACTGATAAGAAATGTTGGATGTGAGACTTGTATGTGTAATCATCAATACATGAAATGTATAATTATATAGGTCTTAAATGTTCAATAAAATAAATATTGTGCTAATGCTGTTTTCTTTTATTTAAATATACCCTATTATGTGAAATAAACACAGTTCATAAAAAAACAGCTTTTATTAAAATTTTTGAATCTCGATTAAACATTTTTAACTAGCTCTTAAGCATGAAATACTTAAACACGTAGAATTTCTTAAAAGTTTATAGAAAAGAAGAAATAAAAATATAATGAAATCAATCACTGTTGCTATTGTTAAAAAGCGTAATTTATCGATAATTTATTTTATGTGTTTAAAATATACTTTCGTCAAATAATTATAATTGTGATAGAATATGCAACATTTTTTTGCCGTTTCATTATTTTTTTCAGGGGTATCTAAATACAATTTATGCAATGGGACCAATTCATGTGACGTCATAGTCCCATGATAGCGATAAAGCACCACGTGCTTTTAGCCAATCAGTTCAAAATCTCATGTGATGTCATAGTCGTACGATAAAAGCAGTCATGCGTTGCCAGCAAATTAGTTCATGTACTTCGTTGTTGCCAATTTTTGATCTTTACAGAAGCTTTCCTTTAAAAAGTACAAATTTGTCAATAATAACGCACACATATAAAACAAAACAAAAATGTAAACAAAATGCATTTTATTTAGAAGTGCATGCATAAAATAAAACTTTTTTTTTAAATTTTAAAATATTTTAAATAATTTTTTTTGTAACATGTGAAAATTTTTACCCAATTACGAAATTTGAAAGTTTTACAAATAGAACAAACAAGTACTATTATTTTGATGCTTTCAATGGATAACACGTGTTTGACTTTATCATGTGACTGTCATGAATCGAGCCCATTCATTGTTCACTCTTTTAATGGAAGAATACACAATACTTGTTATTCAAATTTAATAAAATATAGGAAATTACATAAAATCGCAATCATCTGTGTATATACATTTCTGATTCGTAAAATATTCGAAAAACATCAAACAGTATGGGTGCCTAAATCCTCCTAGTAATTATCAAATTCTTTGCGGAAAAATTAAAAGTTCTGGTCATTTCTAATATTAGTACCTTTTTTAGCACTTTTTTGTCACCTAGTAGAAGCATCGGGTACTTAAGTTCAATCAGTCAAGGGAATTAAACATCTGTTTCTTGCCTGGATATTATAGGCATTGGTTTGCGGAAGTCCATACGCAATATTTCCAGTACTTTTGAAAACTTAATTTATCCATTAGTTTTAAATGGCATCAATTTAGTGTTATTTAGGAGATTTTGTGTGTGGTGTCACTTCGGGCGTCGTCTTCGTCACTTAACTACAATTCAAAAATACGAACTCCTTTGAGAGTAAATCTTACATGCAAGGTGTCTCAAGATCATTGAGACGAACTTTTAGGAGACATCACAAAGATTCAGATTTGCTTAGTAATTTGGTGGTCTTCCCATGGTCGGAAACGTCTTCTTTCGGCCCTAGAAGGCGTTGTTCACTAGAGTATTTAGACCTACATTACCGCAGTAAGGAGCACGAAGTACCTAGGACTAATCCTAGAGAAAAATTTATCATGGAAACAATATATCATTCACGCGCATGATAAATTCCGGAACGCATTACGCTCAATTTACACCTATTTTGCCTGAATTTTCATATGAATCTCTATAATAAAGTACTTCTTTACAATGTCGTCTTGTGGCCATTTTAACTTACGGTTGCTCAGTGTGGGGCTACGCAGCTAATTCCAATATTAAATTACTAGAAAATGTTCAAAATTCCCTAATTAGAAGCATTGCAAGAGCACGCAGGTTTACCAAAAATAGAAAAATCTACAATGTTATCAAAATTCTTCCATTTAAAGCTTATATTCAAAAATTAGGAATTAAATTTTTCGACAATCTCCCAAATATCAACAAAACAAATATTTTAAACTTATAAAACTATGATCCAAATAAAAATAAAAAGAGTCCCAAAAGAATACTATTGGACATATAATCCCCCCATTGACATTAATTTTTAGTCATTCCCTTGTGGTGAATGATCCCTTCTGAATTGTAAATTTTATTCCTTATTATTTTTTTCTTATTCATTTCTCTTAAATATTATTCGGCGACCTACTCAGGCAACCCAACTTTTTAAAAACTTTTTTAACTTTAAAATCTCCATGACACACCAGGACAGCCAATAGAGTGCTAGCTCACACATCCCTGACGACCACTCTTACTTTCTCCTTCCGTGTCCACCAATCAGGAAGCATTGTTTTTATAAAGGCCACTCAACATCAGAGCCGCAATACATCCAGTATGGGACGAAGGAACGCTTCGCGTTCCAGTTTCCCAATGATGTTCAGAGATCGCCGAATTACCGCAGTCATTTCAGCTACTATCGCTCGTAGTATGGAACAAACACCGAGCTGACAAATATGTAAATGATTTACGGATTGACAGTAGGAAATGCACAAGCAGCAGAAAGATTGTATCGTGAAAGGTACCCACAGAGATTTGCACTGGACCACCGGATGTTTGCTAATTTGCAACAAAATTCGTGTAGATATTGATCATTAAGAGATGATATTCATAATGAAGTTGAACCACAGTATTGAACGCATTTTATTCCATGCATGGAACAAAATGTTTTATGTACAATGTGTTTAAGTATCAGGAGAAATTTTGAATCTTTTAGAAACTTTTGGATTTATATGATTATATTTTAAAGTTTTTTCATATACACTAAAAAAGTGAATATATACTTACAAAAAATAACATTGTTGTGTATATAGTTCATTTATTTATAGATTTGAAACGTCGATTATTTATTTCTATCTGAAAATCAAAGTTAAGGTCACGGTAGCTTTGTAGCTATACACACGAACTCGTACCGGAGTGCCCTGAATCCAAACTCTAAGGCCACTGAATACCCGCCGTATAACGGGGTTAATTATCGTTAAATTTGTGGAGGCAAAGTCCTTCCGTTGATGTGATGTGTTAGCTTAGACGGGGGTGGAGTTAAGGTATCGTCGTTGTCACTTGAACACAGTGGCGTAACGTGCACCCCCGAAACCCCCGCATCGCGGGGGAGGCAGGGTTATAAAGGGGCCCAAAGCCGCCTGACTGACGCAAGTGCCTACCCTTTGTAAAATTCAACATAGGGGCCCGAAACCTAACTTTGCAGGGGGGGGGCAAAAGTTCTCCGTTACGCCACTGCTTGAACATGTATCAAAAATACGAGGTCCGTGGCTATTAACCTTCGCGTTGCTTTACTGTGCCATGTTTATAAACACTAACTCACGTTAAACAGGTGGCCGTGGTAGCCGAATGGTCAAGGTATCGGATCATGGCTGGCTTGCCCCGAGTTCGAGCCCAGTACCACTGAAATTCCCGCCGTGTAGGGGAGTGATGCACATTAAATCTGTCGAGAGCTCAAACGTACTCCCGTTGGTGTGGTGTGGTAGTTGGGTAGTTGAGAGAAAGGGGTTCCAGCTCAGGTGTCGTCCTCGTCACTTAACCATGGTTCAAAATAACGGTGTCCGTCGCCAAAAACGATTGTGTAGCTGAACAGTGCGATGTTAATATTCACTCACTCACGCTAAGCAGACCCCTCATGTGCTTTGTAATTTGGAATCCCGATAAAATGACGAGGACGTTACCTGCTGTAGCAGCCAACTTTCTAACGTGAGAACCTGACAGATTTACCGTCGATTTGCACCCTTATATGGCGGATATTTTATGGAATCAGGTTTGGTTTAAGGGACTCGGCAGAAACATCAACTATTACGAGTTTGCAATGTATTTTCAAAGCTGTAATAGTTATTGATTTATTTCTTATTAAAGTTGCACTCTTGATAAAAACACGCACTGAAGACCCGCCGTGCAGAGGGGTTGAGGTTCAATGTCCTCCCGTTATCGAGGTGTGGTAGTTTTGATAAGGAGGGTGAGTTGGCTCGGGTATTGTCCTCGTCACTTAATTAAGCTTCAAAACTACGAGGTCCGCCATCAATAGCCCTTGTGTTGCTTTATAGTGTGACTTTAATAAACACCAACTCACTCATTCAAAGTAACACAAAGCCGTCGAACTTTGTACTTTCTTTTATCTCGGTCAAATGATGGAGATGATGCTTGAATTGGCATCCCATTCACACATGGAACCTCCACATCAGACAAAAGTAAAAATTTAGAGCCTCGACAGATTTGACGTGCATCGAATCCTCGACACGCCAGCTCTTCAGTGTAACTATGACTCAAATCCACGACTCGGCAGAAACAACTCCGACCAGTGGCGTAATGGAGAACATTTGGTCCTCCGTGCAAAGTTAGGTTTTGGGCTCCCAAGTTGGATTTTATAAAGGGTAGGTACTCTCTTGGTGGCAGTCAGGCTTTGCACCCTCTAGACCCCCGTGATGCGGGGATGTACGTTACGCCACTGACTCCGACCACGAGTTCGGGACTATAACTAGTCTGCTACCACAGTCACAACCATTGTTGCTCCATATCCCTCATCAATCAACCAATCAACAGCAGCCTATAAACATCCAAGTAGTTTGAAACGAAGAAAAAGAATTCCGAAAAATTTCTAAGTATAAGCTATTATTTTTTTGAAATCCTAATTTACTCTGTAATTGAAAAAAGTAAGATATCTACTCGTTACATTTTAACACACATTTAATTTTTTTGAACAATTACTTTTTTTAGTTTAGTAATTTTTTTGTTTAAACTTTTTTTAATCAATAATATGGAAATACTAACAATGAAGATGAGAAATATATTTTACGTTTTTCGCACTTGAAATTTAGATTTATTTTTAAGACAGATTTATTTTTTCTACAGCTGAATAGCTCATAGAAATTTTATGGAATTTCAAAAATTTTCACAGCTTACATGATTACAAATTTTATCACAGTATATATAATTACAATGTCTCATTTACCATTGTTACCATTAGGTAGTAACCTAATTCACACAATTTTACCATTCCTTTATTTCACTTTATATCGCGACTAAGTTATACAAATTTCCTATTGCTGAAGTATACGCATGGTTACTTTGAGCCTATTTCAAAATTCTATTTTACTAAAAATGTATCAATCTCAGTGGCGTAAGGGAAAAAATTAAGAGAGGTCTCCAGGAAATATTTTACAAAGGATTGCAAAACCATAACCTATCATAGGTTTTAGGCTCCCTAGAAACCTGCCTCCCCCTAATGTGGGGTTATAGGGGTGTACTTAACGCCACTGATGAATCTGACAGTCATTTCCACTCCCTTTGAATATGATCCGTTAACTCCTTGTCAGTGTCGCACGAATGCAGATCGAACAACTACTAAAGGGTATTTTTTTGAGCGGTATAGAACTTAAAATTGCAATAAAACAACGATGTATTATTCGATTGACATTAATTTTTTTTATTCGAAAGATAATATTGTGGCATTACATTTTAAATATGACTTCTGGCATAGAACTGCCACGGCTGGCTCGGATGTAGTCCAATCTGGACGTCCAATTTTCGATGACTTTTTCCAACATTTGTGGCCGTATATCGGCAATAACACGGCGAATGTTGTCTTCCAAATGGTCAAGCGTTTGTGGCTTATCCGCATAGACCAATGACTTTACATAGCCCCACAGAAAATAGTCTAGCGGTGTTAAATCACAAGATCTTGGAGGCCAATTCACAGGTCCAAAACGTGAAATTAGGCGATCACCAAACGTGTCTTTCAATAAATCGATTGTGGCACGAGCTGTGTGACATGTTGCGCCGTCTTGTTGGAACCACAGCTCCTGGACATAATGATTGTTCAATTCAGGAATGAAAAAGTTAGTAATCATGGCTCTATACCGATCACCATTGACTGTAACGTTGTGGCCTTCATCGTTTTTGAAGAAGGATTCCACCAGCCCATAAAGCGCACCAAACAGTCAGTTTTTCTGGATGTAACGGTATTTCGACATACACTTGTAGATTAGTTTCACTCCAAATGCGGCAGTTTTGTTTGTTGACGTAGCCATTCAACCAGAAGTGCGCTTCATCACTAAACAAAATTCGCTTATGAAAATCGGGAACAACGGCAATCCCGTTTTGGGCCCATTCGACGAATCTACGCCTTGCTTGATGATCGTTTGGATGAATTGCCCAAACCAAACTGAGAATAAATCACTTGACAGCTGTTAAATCGGTCACCATGTTGGAAAGTAATGCCAACTTAAACTTCTATACTTGGAAAAAAAACACTCTTTATAAGATATGCGTGTAACCCATTACTTATGTAAAAATTATAAATATAGTAGTTATTGCATTTACCATTTTATTTTTGTAAATATAAACCATTTTCTAACTTTTATAATAATCTAAAGAACAAAATGAACCAATCACACAAAAAGATTTTCCATTTATTTTTTGTTCATTTTTCTAAAATATGTGGCGCAGTTAAGGGGTTAAAATAAGTGATATATCGGCCAGAGAAACCCAATGGTTATCATTCTCTCAATATTTTTTTGCACTCTCCATCAAAAGAAATATTGTATATGAAGGAAGGAAGATTCGATCTGGGTACCTTCTATTCCAAACGCGAGTACTTTATCGAACGATACCATATTCGTGGCGAGCATGTGAGCAGTTGCTTCACTTTTGTGGGTTGCGTCATTCGTGCGTGATGGCTTGAGAATTGCGTATTTTGTGTCTGATGGCTTCGTTACTTTTGCAGTGGATAAATAGGTGGCGTGTGAAGGTTGTGGTTCCTTTGCACGGTAGGGTCACCAATGAAGGAGGGAAGGCTTCGATCTGGGTACCTTCCGTTCCGAACGCGAGTACTTTATCGACAATGCCAAGACAATCGTCATCGCGTGATGTTTGGTACTAGTATATATAGATATCCCACCACCACATATACAACCCTAAGAAAGCGATTTCAAAAGATGACCCATTTAGTTGAGATTCCAAAATGATACAGCCCTTCTTACTTTTCTATCCATAACAATGATAGACATTTTTCCCCTATACAAAATTATTTCAATTCAAAAATTTCAATCTTGAAATTGTAATTCAATAAAGCAATGGCATATTAAAAAAATTAAACGAAAAACATTTTTCGTAATACTTTAATGAATTAAATATTCGAAATGTTTGTCTTCTCCAACTTCTGTTGTAATATTTTTCTTTTTGTAGAGAGTCAAATCTAGGCGACATTTTTTCAAACTCTTATTCGAACAAAATACATTCATTTTAACTAACCAGCGGTTTTTGGCCCAATTTGTTATTGTGATCAAAAGCACGGCTATGTAAGGTGACGTTATTGAAAAAAATCACTGTAAAATTGTAAACTGAGTGATCATTGTACCTAATGAAATGATGAAAAGAATCAATTTTGCACATTTTCAAAAATATGCTAGCCATCACTTAACCAAGTGAATGGAATTTTTTTTTATTTTTCTCACAACTGCTTTCCTTCACTCCATACTCAATTGATCTTGACTTTAGGGGCACCCTGTATATTATAATTGTCTTTTTAAAACATCTTAATGACAAGGGGAGACCAGGCAAAATGACGAGAGGAGAAAGACAAAGAATGAAATAGTTCAAAATTCATACTGCTATGTTTCAATTACAATTCCTTTGCATTAGCTTCTTTCAGATCATTGTATCGCAAAAGTGCACAAAGATTCGGTGTACTGCAGTAGCGCACACAAGAATTCTTCAAGGGAGGGGGGTACGGGGTCGAAAGTTCATCATTCTTGTATCATGCTCCTTTTGATTTTGTCGATTTTCGGGAACAAAATACAGTAAAAAACTAATTTTTGAATAAATAATTAGCATTAATTAATAAAATTAATCATTAATAACAAGTAATTAATTAAATTTTACGTACTATATACTTAGAATTGTAATCAAGCGGAAAAAAATCAAGGGCTTTGGGGGTGGGGATTCCGGACCACACACCCCTTGTGTGCACCGCTGTGGACTTGGATCTTCATTATTAAGAACTCTATACTACAAATACCCATGCATGTGTCTCTCTTAATCGATGACAAAGCACAGACAGTGGCGTAACGTACACCCCGCAACCCCCTCATTGTGGGGGGCGGGGACCAGGTTTCTAGATGTACCATAGCCTGACTGATGCCAACCATTTGTAAGATCCACCTTGGGGCCCCAAATCTGACTTTGCAGGGGAGCTCTAATATTCTCCGTTTCGCAACTGGGTAGAGCCCATTGACTGTGGGCAAGAGAGCACATTACATGGGATAGAGCAGTATATAGTTCGTATTCTTCACAGACAAATCATAATTTAGTTGAGCTTTATTTAGGTTGCTTGCTAATTTGGAGAGACTAACCATCTCAGGTACTATCAATACGAGTTAATCGTGTCGAGGTTTCGTAGGGTGATCAAATCCAGATATATTATTGTTCAAATCCATAGTATTAGAAAAAAAGGAATAACGGTTTAAGCTAGAATCTTTCTGGGTGGTCACACTAGCCCCGTTTACAAGGAACCCGACATAATACCGGCAATTTCGAAATGCGGATGAAAGCCGGGATTATACCGGTATTTTTTTTCGACCCGTTTACATGAGAATCGGGTGCGTTTTCATAAGAATCTGGTGATTGGTTGATAGATTCACGTGATTATAAAATGTAACCATGGAAACAACTAGAATTTTTAGCGCGATTATCATGAAGAGGACATGTGATTATGTTTCTGTTTTTTTACCGCCAAACATTTCTATGCTCTTGCACATTTAAACTATACCCGCTAAAATTTCGTATTTGACTATACGTGGTTGCTCAATTATAGTAAAAGAAGTCGACTGTGTCGGAAAAAATCTCTTTAATATCCCGGTAAAAATTCGAGTGTTTAGTAAACATGGATAAGAACGACATTTGTTTTCAATACCAACCATTTAGAAACCGTCGCCACCAATTTATTTTAAATTAAATTATATAGAGAACATACATAAAAAGATAAAATATATTAGGTTAGCTTAAATTTTTTTTATTTGTTTCACACATCTTTAGAGTAGTTAAAAGAGATATTTCTGTATATTTAATTATCTAAAATAAGAACACAAAAATCTGATATGTTATCATACCTGTCATATTAAAACAAGTATATATATATATATATAATTTATACCACTTTCAAACATTAGAAATGAAAATTACCATTTGGAAAATTATATATAAACAAATCATGTAACATTTTGAAAGTCTGTATTCGCAGTACTATTTTAGTAAAAAGATATGATTTATCGAGAATTACATTCTCAGTGTGGTAAAAAATTAAGGCATTTAAATCTGTGTATTATGGAATATAAAATTGTGTGCATATATATATATATATATATATATATATATATATATATATATATATATACATTGAATATTAAATTCCTGTTCTCTTGTACATGATCAAAATAAAAGTCATTTTTAAATCCATAATTCTTTTAGTTAAAAAAAAATAATTATTAAATATTTGTGTGGTATCTTTATTATGGGAGGATTTCTCAACACATTTGTTTTCCAGAATTTGACTGATACAAATTTTTCTCAAACAGATGTACCTTTTTTTACTATGGATAACAAATATGCATTTATTGGTATTTGCACAATTAAAATGTAAAATTCAATATAATTTTGATAACTTTCATATAAAGACTTTACACTTGTTATTGAAATATCAACATTGTGTGTTAAAAAAATCTGCAACCCCAGCTGAAATGTATTAAGCATAAGAATACTCTGGATTTTTTTACATAAGTATTAAAGTCTAAATGCTAATATACACTGCTGGACAATTGCTAAGGACGGATAACACTATCATCCATAGCATTCACAAAATGAAAGGAAGCAAAATGTGGAAAATTAGAATAAGTGCGGGATATTAGTAAGAAGAAGTATGAGTATGCAAATTTTTTTTCCACGTCTGTTCATCACGTGATAGCGTTCATAAGAGCTTTAAATGTTTTGACGCGTGTGGACAGTTGTTGTTTCAAGTCAAAGTTTTACAGAAAAGATTTAATACACGAACTTAAAATTTTTGGCATGTCTTCCCGACATCACATAGATGATTTTATGCGTGGCCGAATTATTGGAAAGATCGAAGAAGGGTGAAAAATAACAGATGTTGCCAGTGTTGTGAATGGAAATGATTTGTATGAATGAGTGGCAGCATGGCGCCACGTTTTTGTAACTGTGAACAGGTTGTGTGACGTCATTAGGTTCTGTGTATAAAAGGGGTGGAGCCACACATGCTCACACCACTCACTCGGTAGTTCTGAATAAACTCAGTTATTTGAATTGACTGGCTCGAGTCTGAATTTCTTCCTCCAACACCGAGCATCGGGTAGATGCAGCTCGCAGAATTTTGTAATTGGAAATTGTTCTTTACATAAGTTTTTGGTACCCTCGGCGGGACTGGTTGTTGGTTGGAAGCGAAACTGAAACTGAGAGAGAGAGAGAGAATTTAAATTATTGAACTTTGAACTTAACTTTTTGAATTATAAAATGGAAGTGAATGCTTTGAAAGCGGCAAGAAAAGGCCTGAGAATAGCATTTTCTGTCAGTCTGAAAAAGATTGAAACCGAACTCATAAAAGAAAACATCGATATGAATCAACTTTCCATTCTGAAAACTCAATTTATCGATAAATTTCAGAGACTCGACACTTGTCAGAATCAAATTTCTGAACAACTCTTGGGTACAGAAGATGCCGTGCAAGAATATTTAGATGATATGGAAGATGCAGAAAACTACCGTGACCGCTACATCGAAATGTGTACTCGAGTAGATTTGAAAATACGAGAAACCGTTGTTCCTACCGAAACTGAAAAGAGAAGCTTTAAATTGCCGAAAATCGAACTGAAGAAGTTCAGCGGTGAATCTAAAGACTTTTTGGCCTTCTGGAGTCAGTTTCAGAAAATTCACAATGATAAAAGCATTGCGGAAGAAGACAAAATGCAATATTTATTGCAATCCGTGGAACCGAAATCGAAAGCAGAACGATTAGTGTTGAGTTTCCCTGCAACGGCGGAAAATTATCCTAAAGCCATCGATCAATTAAAAGAGAGATTCGGTCGTGAAGATTTGTTAGTACAAATTTACGTACGTGAACTTTTAAATTTAGTAATGAAGAACGCTGTTTCTGGAAGAACGAAAACTGATTTGTCGGCCTTGTTCGATAAACTTGAAGGGAAATTACGGTCGTTGGAGAGCCTTGGACGAACACAAGAAAAATATTGAGATTTCCTTACACCATTGGTCGAGTCCTGCTTACCCGAGGAAATCCTGATGGCCTGGGAAAGAAAACGGAATACTGAAACAGACGCTAAAGGATCGCGAACTCTAAAACACTTAATGACTTTCCTTCGCCTGGAAGTCAAGGGGAAGAGATGGTGCAGCTGGCAAAATCCGGTTTTGGAACTCCTATCCGAAAAGAGATTCTCCAACTGAAAGGGTTAAGCCGACTGAATTAATGACTGCATCAGCTCTGGCAAGTTCCGAAAAGTCCTCAGGTAAGAAAATCAATAACTGTGTATTTTGTGAGAAGTATCATCCCAGTGAAAATTGCTTTAATGCTAGAAAAATGTCTTTAAATGCTAAGAGACAATTGTTATTAAGAAAAGGTGCTTGTTTTATTTGTTTAAATAGATCTGGACATTTGAGTAAAAATTGTGATATTAAAAATGATATTAATTGTTCTAAATGTAACTATTCTCATTTTGAAATTATGTGTCCAAAATTAAATAAGAAGTATGATCAAAAATTGTGTTCCATAAAAACTGAGAACTCTCTATCAAGTAACTGCAACAGAAACCAAAGTATTTACTTTCAAACTCTCTGCGTTTTCATTCGCATTAAAGATCAGGAAAGGAAAGTTAGAGTTCTGATTGATACCGCTTGTGAAAATAGCTACATTAGTGAAAAAAGTGTGTTACTAGTATTTTGAAGGCCACTCCACTTAGAGGAAACTATAATTCATTCTCTATTCGGGGCAACGAAACTAAACCGAAACATCACAGCGTATATTCTATTGAGGTCAGTGATATGAAATACTCTTATACATGTTGTTTTAAAGTGCTATCCGAAAAGAAAATATGTGGATTTATTTCTAAGATTGAGGATAAGCGTATTTTAAATGAGTTAAAAAATAAAGAAATTATTTTATCGGATTTAAATTGTAAAGAAACGGAAATTGGGCTTTTGATTGGGGCTGATAATATAGGAAAATTATTGACTGGGAATTTAATTGAATTTGATTCGGGTTTAACAGCTATTGAAACTAATTTAGGATGGACGGTAATTGGAAAAGTATGTTCGAACGATAAAAACGTTATGATAACGACATCGTCTTTGCATGTTCGAAATGTTAGCATTAAAGAATTATGGGAACTTGATGTTTTAGGAATAACGGATCCCTTACTTAATGAGAATACGAAAGAAAATTTTGAATTAACCGATTTTAAGAATAAAATGAAAATTCTTCCCGATGGAAGATATGAAGTTAAACTCCCATGGAAATGTAACTCTGAAAATTTGCCCAGTAACAAAGAACTAACATGGAAAAGACATCTACGGATGATGAATAAATTAAGAAACGGTAAATTTTTTGAGGATTATAAAGTGTGTTTAGGCAATGGGAAGATTTAAATATCATTGAACGTGTGCCGGAAGTAGAATTGAACAATGAATGTCATTATTTACCGCATAGACCCGTGATTAAATTAGATAGTGCGACTACAAAAATTCGACCCGTATTCGATGCTTCGGCCCGTGAAAAAGGGAAACCATCTTTGAACGACTGTTTATATAAAGGCGTAAACCTTATTGAACTGATACCTGACATTTTAGATCGTTTTAGAATTTATCCAGTCGGAATTGTAGCCGATATTGAAAAGGCGTTTTTGATGCTGTCTGTTGCACCGAAAGATAGAGATTATCTCAGATTTTTTTCCCATGCAATGGAAAATAATTAGTGTACAGGCATTGTCGAGTTGTGTTTGGGGTGTCTTCAAGCCCTTACTTATTGAATGCATCTTTTGGAAAACTGTAATCCCGAATGTAAGGAAGTTGCACAAAAGTTAAAATCTTCCTTTTATGTTGATAATTGTGTAACTGGTGTTTTCAGTGCTAATGAAATAGAAATATTTATTGAGAAGACTAAATTAATTATGTCGGAAGGATGTTTTAATTTACGTATTTTTGAGAGCAATGTGGCGAGTAAAAGTGTTGATAAACACTCAGGCGAAACTTTTATTTTGGGTATCATCTGGGACTTGGATAATGATGTTTTGAAATGTTGTACGAATTTCGACTCATTAACGTGCGAAGTGAAAATAACGAAACGATTAGTTTTGTCTACGGTGCAAAAGGATTTCGATCCCATTGGAATGTTGGCGCCGTCTACATTGCTCCCAAAATTACTATTGCAGGAAATATGGAAAATGAAAAAGGCATGGGATCAGGAACTACCTCAGAATATTGTAAACAAATTTATGAAATGGTTTAATGAAATTCAAATTTTGAAAGATGTAACTGTACCACGTTGTATGAAAATTGATATTTTTACTGAATTACATGTATTTGTTGATGCAAGCAAGGGGTCATATGCGGGATGCGTCTTTGCTCGATCAATAGTTGATTCTAGAGTTAGCGTAATTCTTGTTAGAGCGAAGTCTAGAGTAGCTCCTCTCAAACTTTTGAGTATACTGCGTCTAGAACTAATGGCTTGTTGTGTTGGTGCTCGACTTGTAAATTCTATTTTGAAAGCGCTTAATATGCCGGACTTGAAAGTTACTCTTTGGTCTGATTCCACAACAGCACTTTGGTGGATTAAAGAATATGGAAATTGGTCAGTTTTTGTAGCTAATAGGGTAAAGGAATTTAGACAATTAACTCAAATTCAGTCATGGAAGTATGTTCCAGGAAACATGAATATCGTGGATTTACTATCTCGTGGTTGTTCTCCACGACAAATGCTTATATGTAATGTGTCTGATTATGATAAAATGGTAAGAGTATTTGCATGGATTTTAAGATTTGTAAATAATTGTCGCAAAGACTATAACAAATGTAAGGAAGATGAACTTTCTGTTGTTGAAATTGAAAATTCTGAGAAACAATTGATTCGTTTAACTCAGACATATTATTTACCTGATGTTGAATCTTCAAAATTTGTTACTTTTATTGATAATGATAATATTTTAAGAGTAAAATCTAAAATAACTGAACGAAATGATGAAAGTTCTTTTTTGTATCCTATATTGTTACCTGATAAATGTGAATTTACAAAACTTTTGATTAGATCTATACACAAAAAGAACTGTCATGCAGGAATACAAATAATGCAATCATTAATTAGATAAAGGTTCTGGATTATCAGAGCTAGAAAAACTATTAAGAGTATTTTGAATGAATGTTTTGTTTGTGCTCGTTTTAAAGTGAAATCATTGTCAAGCGGACCATCACCCTTACCACCAGACCGCGTGAATGATTGCGCGATATTTGAAGTTGTAGGAATTGACTTAGCTGGACCTCTCTCTCTCTCTCTCTCTGTTTTTAAAAACTGGCGAAAAGGTATGGATTACATTGTTTACTTGCGCACTCTATCGCGCACTACATCTTGAATTAGTAAACGCTTTATCTTCTGATGCCTTTTTGCTAGCCCTTAGGCGTTTCATTGCCCGGCGCGGGAGGCCCAGGATAATTTACTGTGATATCGGTACTAATTTCCGAGGTGCTTTCAATGACCTTGCGAGATTGGATTGGCATAAAATATCGAGAGAAACATCAACTCAAAAAATAGTTTGGAAATTTATACCACCCACCGCCGCATGGTGGGGAGGCTGGTGGGAAAGGTTGGTTCGCATTATCAAGGAACTATTGAGACGTTCTCTTGGAGAATCGATTTCTGTTAAAAGTACTAAACCTGAAAAGGTCTTGAATATTAATGATGCAATTATAAAAAAATATACTTCTGGAAGATTGGGTAAAGAACCGAAGAGACTTGATCTTCTGAATTATAACTGTTATAGGTTTGAGACTCTCTCCAAGTCTCAAAGGGGGGAGTATGTTGTGAATGGAAATGATTTGTGTGAATGAGTGGCAGCATGGCGCCACGTTTTTGTAACTGTGAACAGGTTGTGTGACGTCATTATGTTCTGTGTATAAAAGGGGTGGAGCCACACGTGCTCACACCACTCACTCGGTAGTTCTGAATAAACTCAGTTATTTGAATTGACTGGCTCAAATCTGAATTTCTTCCTCCAACACCGAGCATCGGGTAGATGCAGCTCGCAGAATTTTGTAATTGGAAATTGTTCTTTACAGCCAGGGAGTTCGACATCGCTCACAGCGTTGTTTCACGGCTGTGGAAGTCATTTAAAACTACTGGAATGTGTAATAGACGGCACGGAGGAGGTCGTGTTAGAAGTACGACGTCTGCAGAAGACAGATATATCGTCCTATCAGCAAAAAGGAACAGGCGCACCACAGCTCAGCAGGTGGCAAATCAGTTTCTTGCTGCCTCAGGAAAGCAGATCTTCCGAAAAACTGTTGCCAGACGTTTGAGGGGAGGAGGACTATACGCACGCAGACCTGTTGTGTGCGTCCCATTGACCAGACAGCACCGTACTGCCCGTTTGCAATGGTGTCGGGAGCATCACAATTGGACTGAACAGGACTGGGAATGCGTACTATTCTCAGATGAGAGTAGGTTCAGTCTGTCATCGGATTGTAGACGCCAACTGATCTGGCGCGAGAGTGGTACTGCTTATCGTCCAGAAAATATCCAGGAAAAGGACCGATATCCGACATGCAGTATCATGGTGTGGGCCGGCATCATGATCAATGCCGCACGTTCATACATGGGGTTGCGAATGGGACTATGACGCGCCAACGATACATTGATGAAGTTCTACTTCCTCATGTTCGTCTTTTCCGTGGTGCTGTCGGTGATAAATTAGTTTTTATGGACGACAACGCAACATGTAATCGAACACTCGCTGTTCAGGATTGTCTAGACAGCGAGGGTATTCAACGTCTCGTATGGCCAGCGCGTTCTCCAGATCTAAACCCCATTGAAAATGTGTGGGATGCTTTGGGGAGGCAAGTTGCAGGTTGAAACTATCCTCCGACAAACAAGAACACCCTCATCCATGCACTCACAGAGGAATGGGGTAAATTGCCTCAACAGCTGCTGGATAATGTTGTGCAAAGTTTAATACGACGTGTGGAATGTTGCATCACACTCCACGGTGGACATATCTCGTACTGATACCTTTCTTTAAGGTGCCTGCTGACTTTCAGATGCATTGTTCCATTTCTCCGTACGCAGATCAAATGAACATTTTTTTTCTTTCAGATGTTTCACAGCTTTTGTACTTTCCAGAACAATAAATATTCTTTATTCTTATGTCTGAACAGTGTGCCAACTATATTTCATCCTACTAGGCCTCAGGTCTCGGTTAATGTTATGCTGCATAGCAATTTGTGATCCGTCCTTAGCAATTGTCCAGCAGTGTATATTGATATTATCCTGCTAATAAATTTAAGACCTAAATAAATTTGTCGCATTGAGTTAGTTACAAATATTGTCCCAAGAAGTGTACTTAAATCAGTTCTATGATATTTATGGGAAATTAGGATCATGAAACCAAATACGACTTTACATATAGACATTTTCTGTAGGATGTTTACTTTCTGAAAGCAATGGAAATATTCAGAATTTTAATACAACCTTTTTCAACTCTCTATTTACCCTTAAATGAATAACTTGACATTGTTGTTTACAATAATCTATATTCATGAAGAATTCAGTAAAAAAAGGTAATTTCAAAGAAATGTTTTCAAAAATAAGTGTTTCATCATCCAAAATCACTGATATTTTTGTGTAACATATGCTTACGGGACAATTTTGGGGTGCTTTATTGTATAATATTGACAAATTTCTTAAAATAAAAAACCGCCAAAATCTGCGATATACAGCCAATAGTAGAAACTGTTCCTGATCACGTTTGCACACAGTAACAATAATAGTGATGTTTTTTTTTTTAAATTTGTTATGTCTTTTTGTTTGGCGAAATTAGTCGGCTGTTTAATGCATGTTCCAAAATTTGTGGAATGGTACGAGTACTGATTTAGCATTTCTTAGAGAAACTTTGAAGTAATTTAATATTTTGCTCATGTGTAATTTGGGAAACTGAGAAGTTTCATGAAATTTAGGAATGCCCTGGTAAAAGAATCTTGCTTAAAATTAGTACACATTGTGATTAATTTATTAATGATAAACTGTGGTAATTTATCGAATTAATAATGATTGTTATTAATTTTCAAACATTAAATTTCAGATTGAGAATTCTGAATCTTTTTTTCTGACGTTGTTTCATCTTCCATTTTTTTTAAAGTATTAATGTAATATATAAAATGATACTTCAGTTGCATATCAGTGATAACGAAATAACATGTCATGTATTTGTATCTTTTATTCAACTTCTTTCTATAAGTTGCATGATTTCAGTATTCTAATTTGTTCTATGTAAATTCTGAAAGTTGACTGTATAGAAGTGGATTTTATAATTCTGCCAGTTTGTAAGATCTGAAATTTCAAAATTCTTGTGATATTTCATTTAATCTAGACCCATACCATATACAATTTCTCAAAAATACTATGTGTAGCTTACCTACACTGCTGGACAATTGCTAAGGACGGATAACACTATCATCCATAGCAACCACAAAATGAAAGGAAGCAAAATGTGGAAAATTAGAATAAGTGCGGGATATTAGTAAGAAGTATGAATATGCAAATTTTTTTTCCACGTCTGTTCATCACGTGATAGCGTTCATAAGAGCTTTAAAGGTTTTGACGCGTGTGGACAGTTGTTGTTTCAAGTCAAAGTTTTACAGGAAAGATTTAATAGACGAACTTAAAATTTTTGGCATGTCTTCCCGACATCACATAGATGATTTTATGCGTGGCCGAATTATTGGAAAGATCGAAGAAGGGCGAAAAATAGCAGATGTTGCCAGGGAGTTCGGCATCGCTCACAGCGTTGTTTCACGGCTGTAGAAGTCATTTAAAACTACTGGAATGTGTAGTAGACGGCACGGGGGAGGTCATGTTAGAAGTACGACGGCTGCAGAAGACAGATATATCGTCCTATTAGCAAAAAGGAACAGGCGCACCACAGCTCTTTAGGTGGCAAATCAGTTTCTTGCTGCCTCAGGAAAGCAGATCTCCCGAAAAACTGTTGCCAGACGTTTGAGGGGAGGAGGACTATACGCACGCAGACCTGTTGTGTGTGTCCCATTGACCAGACAGCACCGTACTGCCCGTTTGCAATGGTGTCGTGAGCATCACAATTGGACTGAACAGGACTGGGCATGTGTACTGTTCTCAGATGAGAGTAGATTCAGTCTGTCATCGGATTGTAGACGCCAACTGATCTGGCGCCAGAGTGGTACTGCTTATCGTCCAGAAAATATCCAGGAAAAGGACGGATATCCGACATGCAGTATCATGGTGTGGGCCGGCATCATGATCAATGGCCGCACGTGCCTACATGTGGTTGCGAATGGGACTATGACGGGCTAACGATACATTGATGAAGTTCTACTTCCTCATGTTCGTCTTTTCCGTGGTGCTGTCGGTGATAAGTTTGTTTTTATGGACGACAACGCAACATGTCATCGAACACTCGCTGTTCAGGATTGTCTAGACAGCGAGAGTATTCAACGTCTCGTATGGCCAGCGCGTTCTCCAGATCTAAACCCCATTGAAAATGTGTGGGATGCTTTGGGGAGGCAAGTTGCTGGTTGAAACTATCCTCCGACAAACAAGAACACCCTCATCCGTGCACTTACAGATGAATGGGATAAATTGCCTCAACAGCTGCTGGATAATGTTGTGCAAAGTATGGTACGACGTGTGGAATGTTGCATCACACTCCACGGTGGACATATCCCGTACTGATATCTTTCTTTAAGGTGCCTCCTGACTTTTAGATGCATTGTTCCATTTCTCCGTACGCAGATCAAATGAACATTTTTTTTCTTTCAGATGTTTCACAGCTTTTGTACTTTCCAGAACAATAAATATTCTTTATTCTTATGTCTGAACAGTGTGGCAACTATATTTTATCCTACTAGGCCTCATGTCTCGCTTAATGTTATGCTACATAGCAATTTGTGATCCGTCCTTAGCAATTGTCCAGCAGTGTATATACAAATGTTATAGGTTTTTGCTTTCTAGTTTCTGGTATATTTCACACAGTTGGATGACTAAAAGACTAGTTTTTGCCATTAATTTCTTTGAAAACAAGGGAAGACCATTTCAAATCTTACTTTTGTAAATTTATTGTATCCAAAAATGAAAAAAAAGCATTAATTTGTCTAAAATAGTTTTGATATTATTGAAATTAGAGTAAATAAAATTCGCAGAAACTTTGAAGAAAAAAATGTTTTTATAATTTTTTGTTTACTATTAATTGGATAATCACTAGGTGTTTAAAAATTTAAGTTTTTATGTCATAAACCTAAAGTGAACATTTTAGAAATTCTACGTAATTTGACCTTTTTTATCTATGAAATCTTTGATTTAGGAGATAATGTTCTTTAATTTTTTTTGTTTCATTTTATTTGTTTGGGTTAATGACATTTAATACTCTTTTGTAAATATTTTTAAAAATTAATACTTTTTGTTGTAAATAAATTGCTAAAAAGCCATTCATAAGATTTTCAGAGAATTTTATTAGATGTTATCATCAATAAGATAAAAATTGAGATATATATAATAATTGTAAAAGATATTATGCATGTTGAATACTGGCAGATACATCCTCGATTTGTCCTTATAGTATAATGTTATTTTTTCAGAGAGTCTGTGATTTATATAGCAGATCATGGAATGCTTTATTTACTTATAGTGCATTCATGTAATGTTAAAATTAAGTGTCGATAAATGATGTATATTAAAATGAGTATTAAATGAGTTTATGAGTATAAAACTGTATACGAGAAATTTTCACGAAAACGATTTAATTTGTTCTACTTTATAATTTTATTAAAAAGCATATTTCTTTAAACATGTTTCTTAATTTATTTAAAAACATGCAATTAATTTATTTCAGAATGTTGGAGACAGACATTTTTAAAAAAATTCAAACCTTCTGAAGGGTAATAATTACAAAGGAAGTCTGTATAAAGCATATCAAATGTTAGTTTTTTTATAAGATTATTTCAGATACCCAAAACATTTCAATGATGTTAAAAGCAATTTTATTTCCATCTCAGAATTCCTAGTTGTTAAACAAAAACTTTCATATTAACCAACTTTAATTAAAAAGCTAAATTACAATTTTTGTTTGTAAAAAAGTGTGTATTTTCTTCGATGTGCAATGTTTTCATAAGAACTTGTTCATAGTATGTTTTATAATTGTGGGATTATTTAATCCTTCGAGGAGAAAAAAGTAGTACTTAGCCTACTTTTATAAAATAATTTTGTATGTATATGTGTGTATAAAGAGATCTCTTTTGGTAGAGTAAATCATGGTTTGCTTTAATAACAAAAATTAAATGGTTAAGTGAAAGTGGATCAAAACTGAAGATTTTAAAAAAAGAAATTTTCTTTTTAAGTTCTTATCCTCATGAATTTAAGGGAATGTTAATATAAAACAGATCATTCTATTGGTTATATCAACTTTCACAGTAAAAAAAAAATTCAATACACCTTTATGGAGTTATTTAGTTACAAGATATTACTAATTTTTTACTTCTTATATGGAAACACTCAATTAGATAAATCAAGAAAAATAACAAAAAAAATGCAATTTTTTGTGTACATTCAAAAGAATTATATTGTAATATTTTCAAATCAATCTCAAAAACTGTATTAAAATATATGTATCATCTTATTAAAATATTGGAAACATACATACAGAGCATACTAAATATAAATTTATGTACATCCTTCTCTCTCTCCCTGTACCTGAATGGAATATAATTTTTATTGAAAATGGGCACTTGTGTAAACTTCCGAATCCCGGACAGTTGTATCCAATTCGTTTTGGTCTCCCCAGATGTTTATGAGGGTTATTATTTATTCTGTTGTCTAACGCGAGCAATCCAAAACAGCAGCCATCTTGAATAAACGAATCTCTGGCGCAATGCATCATGGGAGAATTAGAAAACACTCTCCTTTTTACCCCCAAAGTTCCTAGTCGAAAGAGGGAACAAAAAATAGACCTGCATTTCGAGCCGGTAATTTGCCGGATCGCCGTGTAAACGGGTACAAAGCGGATTCGTTCCGGCATATTGCCGGCATTTTTCGTCCATGTAAACGGGACCACTGATTTACATATGCTTCATTTTGAAACTTACTGCAGTGGAATATCGAGAGGGCATTCTTACTCCTTGTGTCATACCATAAGCTCTCATGTTGTTGGGGAGGAATTCATTCCAAAGAAATGGTGGAGAAACCCAACCTCACCGAACTAGATGTGGATAAATATCTTCTGGGATAAAATTCTGAATATAAAAATGACCAACTGTCCTTCCATACGATTCGTGCGCATGCTCACACATCCCAGCAAACAATGTTGTTTCAATTGCGCTTTCATTCGATGTATTAGTTATACTTATAAGCTATATGTAATAAATACTATAAAGCGTTAAAACTCTGATATATATATATATATATATACATATTCATTTAGAAACACCTCTATATTCATTCCACTTATATTTGGGAATTTAATAGCATGAAAAGTCGATGCTTCTATTGATTTTATAGGCAAGATGGAGATAAAGGAAAAGACACTTTTCTTAATATATATATATATACCGCACTTTTCTTTCCTTCCTTCTCTCTCTTTTTTTTAATAAATTGTTTGAATTATTTTTGGAATGAACTGTAGACATATGAGAAAAAAATGAGATTTATTTGTAAATCATGACGATTGTTAAAATTATTTTTTTTAAAAAAAATGATACAACTATCATTAATTTAAAGTATAATTTTTCCAACTTTCATATTTGTATTGTAATTTGTTTTAAACTTATACAGAAAAGTTTATTTAAGTGTACAAGTTTATTGTATGGAAACTATAAGTCAACAACCATTTTTTTTCTAAGAAAATATGATTTTACACACACACACACATTGATATACATATGTACACTGCTCAAAAAATTAAGGGAGCAGGCAAAAGAATGAAGAAACCGTTGCACGATAGCTATGCATGGGCATGAAGTGGAAAATACAGGTGCAACAAAAATCAATGCAAGAAAAAAGAAGCCAAAAACAATTATATAGGAGCCTTAATTCTGTGGAATGGTATAAAGAATGTGAAATGAGATGCTTCGGGCCAGAATTTGGTTGCATGTAAATGACAAAAACTGATTGTTTCTAATTGTTACAGGAAATTTAATATGGCATGTGGTCTCTCCAAACTGTGAAAACTGCCACCCACCTGTTTAGCAGGGATGAGATGAGATTATCGGGGTGACTGGGGAATACTGTTCCACTCTTCAAGGAATGCAATCTTTTCGTCTCGGACGGTAAGCGAAGACAGTGATCTTGCAGAATGCGTCGTCCGAATGATTTCCAAGTATGCTGTATAACATTTAAGTCAAGAGAACATGCTGACCACACCGTACGCTGTATTCTTTCAGCTTCAAGGAATTCTACACATGACGAACTGTATGATTTCTGGTATTACCCTGCATTTGTAAGAAAGAAATCCCCAGTGGTTGTAGCGTAAGTCCTGACATGGGGTCTCAGGATCTTGTCTGCAAACCTTTGAGCCATCAAATTGCCATTCCGAATGACATGTAGATCAGTATATCCACCTATGCTGATTTCAGCCTATACCATCGAGCCACCCTGTCTAAAATGTGATCTTTCCTGAACGAATATAGCGTTATTTCGAGTCCCTCTTTCTAACTGTACTAAAATACCTCTGGTGTCACTCTCTAAACTGAATCGGGACTCGTCTGAAAATAGCAATTGGCCCCAATCACTTTATATCCAATCTCGATGTTCAGCAAACCATTTTCTTTGGGCAGCATGCGCCTTGAAGTCTACGGAAAACTCACCATTAATCTACGTGCATACAGACCTCCCACATAAAACCTGTTTCGGATCGTTTGATTTGAAACGTTTCGTCCTGTAGCCAAAAGAAACTGTCTTTTAATATGCGTCGCATTGGTTGTTCTGTCTCGACGAACTGTTTACAGGATATATCGGTCATTATTTGCTATGGTAAGCCATGGATGGCATCTTCCTATCCAACATTGCACATGCCCTGTTTCTTAGAATCGATTCCAGAGTCTTACAATGAAACTTATTGCCACTTCAACAGTATCCACTACAGTTCTTTGTGTTTTCCTGGATCCCTGTCTCCTGATAATACACCAAGCCATGGATTTCAGTAGTTCACATTGTCGTGACAATTTCCAGTCCCCCCAGCTCAAAAGACAAGCCTCAAGAATTAATTTCCCACTTGAGAACATTAAAAACAACAGTTTCTACGAAATCATTATTCCTGCACATATTTTTTTAAAAATCTTTTTTTACCTCATGTATGTTGATTTGTATATGAAGTTTTCTTCTGTTTTTTGCTACATTTGAGACTATGAATGTTTGGTTTTACGTTATATATCAGAAGAAATAATTGGGTAATTTCGTTAAATCCCCATGCACTCCTCTAATTATTTTGAGCAATGTGTATATATATATATATATATGTTTACTTTTAATTTCGTAACGATATCAATTCTTTATAAAAAAAGATGCATACTTTCTTTTACATCAAATAGACTAAAAATACACTCAGCTAATTTTACTTAGAAATGTACTTTATTTTTACAACTAGTAAAATAATTATACATATTCATTCATCATTACTTCCTTCCAAAATATTTTAAGCATATATAGAAATATGTATATTTTAACTCTAGAGCAAAGGGTTTGTATAAACAATAAATATTTAAAAATTAACAAAATTTATGTCTTACAATATATTTATTTTTATCTTAAGCCAAAGAAACCTAGAAAAATTATAAATATCTTGTTTTAACAACGAAACCTTCCGTTTTTGTTCGTAATATTTCCTCTAGGCTTCCTCATTTATTTCATTTGCATTGAAACATTCTGACTCGACAAGTAACTGGCTTTCCCTTACAAGTTCTCGGGCTGTTTTCAATGACTTGGTCTCCTTTATCAGACTTACCAAGAATTCACTTCGAGTTTCATTGTATCCTTGGATAAGATGTTTAATACCTTTATGACTCCATCCGTCGTCTTCTTCCCTTTGAAGTGAGAAAGCATTTTCAAATTTCCTGAATGAACTAATACTCAAAAACTCCTGTTTAGGATTGTATTTCTCAATTTTTTTCTTGAATCGCTGTTGAAGCTCGTTTGTGGAATTATAAACTGATCTAGATAAATCTTTAAGCCAAACTCTAGCAAATATAGCACATGAGAAATCGACTTTGAATATTCCCAAGTTCTTTTGATATTGATTGACAAAAGTTCTGGTTGCATTGATATCAATTGTATGGCAATCACATAGCTCTTCATGAATTAAATGTAAGTCATATACGTCACCTGAATAACCACCGCAGGATTTGACTACTAATGCGACGCCGGTTTAACTTAAACTAATTAAATTGATTAATTTATTTCGTTAGATCCATTTTAAATAAAACCCGGTTCTATTCTTCTGTTGGCGTCACACTATAACTTAAGTTTAAACATTAGATCCTTTAAAAACAAATAAACTGTACTCTAATCAAAGACATTTCTTAAATAATCATTAATTTATTTTTTAAAACAATAAGATTGAAATTACTTTAAATTATAAAGAGATACATAACAGAACATTACTTAACTGGTAGAGATCGAGAGAGAGGAGTCATGACGGTGCCTAGAGTCCCCACCTGCGGTATTGGAAGGGACGTGTCAGACCAAGTGGGTGTGAGAGAAAAAACGTCAGAGAGTGAGTCAATTCGGGGTGCATCCGCCTTTTATTCCGCGGCAGTTTTCTCCTGTATTCTGTAGCGGATTCTTTACAGAAATTCAATCAACTTATCTGATTGGTCTAGAGTCAGCGGAAGGATATCCTCTCACGGTCAATGACATCCCCCAAGCGCGGGAAATCCCCAAAAAACACCCCTTACCATCATGTATTTATGGGTGCAATGCCTTCTTCCAGGCGTGGGAACGCGTCACCCTTTTCGGTGGGGTAAGAGACGCACCCAACAAATTCCTTTCGTTGTAAACAACAACAGGGCAGATATAAAAATTACAGTTGCAATCCCTAGGGACCGGCGACCTACCATCACTCCTCCCCTCTTTCAGATTAACAAAACTAGAATGAATGAAAACAAAAATTTCAGTAAGTAAATATAAATACAAAATTGGCCTTGCGTCGGCACATCCAATAAAAGAAAATTCATGGAGAAAATGTCAATATCAAAGTCCAAAATTTCACAGACTCCTGGTTCACGAACAGCTGTCCACGTCTTGATGGTAGAAAAAAAATTGTCTGGAGCGTCGTAATCTCACTGAAAGCAGTTCGTATTCCGGTGCTGTTTGAATCCTGTAGGGGTTCTGTCCATACTTGTCCATGATGTCCGCAGCTCAATAATCGCTTCCATATTTCAAGAAATCTGCTAAACTGCAAAAAATAAAGAAAAAACTTTGTCTCCCAGGGAAACCATTTTAGTAATGAAACCACAATTATTAAAAAAAAATTAAACTTGGCCCTTTGTGACCGCCGTCGAAGACTCCAAGCACCAACCTCCAACTCCTCTCACCGCTCATAAAATAAAAATAAAATTGTAAAAAAAATTACAATCAATTTTTGAAGTTCCTACCCAATTCCGTGAGGGAAAAAAAACCAAATTAACTATCAACAATTACAATGACGTTCATGTACGAAGAGAAAAAAAATTCACTGAATGGATCACCCAAACAATTTACAAAATCATCAAACACAGAATGACAAATAGAATTAATTAAATAATCACAAAGAATCGTGTGCCACTAAATAATAAAAAAAAATTAAGACAAATAACACGTAAAAATTTCAAAATTTGCGTATCTAACAATTGCGCGACTCACAATAACACTTAGGAGTATTGAACAAAATACATTGATAAGAATAAACGCTAGTGAAAACATTTACATACAATTCAAGCGTGTCACCCAGAAACAGACACCTCATAATCGTTTAACATCGAAATCTTGACACGACTAATGTGAAGTGAATGTCCAAACCACTCAAAAAAAAAATACTAGCAGAACTCTTCACATACTCAAAGCATAAGAAATTACAATGGTTCACTAAGAGCACTGATGACAATATTTAATGAAAATAATTAAGTAAAAGTAAAAAAAAATTAGAGATTGAAACGATGGGTGTGCATAGGTGGAGAAAAAAAATTTATAACCTCGGAGAATGCTGAATAGCCTAAGAAATTAAAAAAAAATTCACTACAAGCATTGGTTACAAATAAAAGTTTAAAAAAAATAACGTAATTAATGTAGATTTGCAAATTAAAATTGTATAAGTTAACGAGTCGTATAAATGGTAACAAAAAAAAATTATAACCTCTAAGAATGCTGAGTAGCCTAAGGAATTTAAAAAAATATTCACTACAAGCATTGGTTACAAATAAAATTAAGAAAAAAAATTACTGTAATTAAATTTAGAATTGCAAACTATGAGTGCGCATGTGATCAGTATGCACCCCCAAAGTGTACAAAAGCAAAACAAAACATAACATCCCATTTCCTGCGATATGACGATCGCCGGCAACCGCCAACACAAGAAACAAGAGTGCAGAATTAAGACAAAAAAAAATAGCAAATCCGATTGTAAAAAAAAATAACTATATCGATTAATACTGTTTAAAATAAATTTAAGGAGAAAAAAAATTTCTTCCACATTCAATACATTCGAATTTCCATTTGAGAAATGAATTCCAGAAATCACAAGTGCAGTTGAAAATTTCAGAAAAAAAAATTAAAAACATAAAATTGGTATGCAACCCAAGTCATATGAGGCCACACATACAGAGTAAAGCAATTTAACTAAAAGAAAATTATTGCAAGTGTTACACAAAATTAAACATAAATTCCAAAATAAAAAAAATATATCGCTTAACTAATCAACATAACTTTTTACCAATCTTCGTAATACAATGTATCAAGTCCAGATAATATAAAAAAACTCAAAATGTTTCACTATACGCGCAACAAATATACAAACACGAAAAAAAAACAAACAAGATCCTCGATTTACAATACCGCTAACTCAATTCATCGAAAGTCCTCTAATTAATAACTCAAATATAATTCTATAACACCAACCTAAAATTCTCAGTAACCTTAAAATGATTCCTCGATAATCCAAAATTGCCTTTCCTCAGATCGTTCACATCTTATTCCTTAATAACACTAACTAAACTTATCTGCAACTTCCGAATAATCAATTGACTGCTCCACAATACCATTAACTAAAACCATCTATGCTCATCAACTTATGTACACAAAATCTCACATACCCAATAACACTAACTAGACTTATCTGCAACATCCGAATAATTAATCGACTTCTCCACAATACCAATAACTAAAACCCATTTTAGCTCATCAACTTATTTACAAAAATCTCGCATAATCCTCAACTCGAACTTTCCTAAATGCATCTCAAAACATTATTAAATATACCACACAATCATTAACTCAACTTATCTATGTTCATCAACTTAATTACTCGAAATCGTACAAAATCCTGAACTCAAATTACCTTCTCTACATCAAAACAACTTTCTCAAATATACCGTATAATTATATCAACTCAAATTCCTTTGCCCAAAATCCTTAAATCAAAATATCCTTCTGTACATCAAACAATTTTCTCAAGTAACCCATATAACTTTCTTTTCAACTCAATTATCCATTTCCACAAAAAAACAACTATCGAATAAACGTACTTTAAACAAACTTATCTATCTCCATGAAAAAAAAAACTTTCCCAATTCTTCACCAAATTCATCAGTGCAAACTTTATCTATCTCCTTCAAATAACTTTCTCAAATATTCCATGAAATCCCTCACTCAAACTTATCTAACTCCTTAAACAAGTAGTGAAACAACAACAAAAAAAATTCACACCCAATCCTCTTCCAACATTTTCAAACCAGAAAATAAATTCATGGAACTCGAATCTCATAGCAACAGCACCCTAAAGTAAAACAGGAAACAAGGGGGGGAGGAAAAAACGAACACCCTTTGGAAAAATTTTGCTTAGTCTCTTCCCTCTGTCGCGACAGCAGATGGGGGCGAGGGGAAAACCCCTCCAAAGGCGGCAAGAATCCGACATCCAAAAATTCCACCCCTGAACTGATGCTGCCCGCGGGGAGGAGAGTCCCTGCGAAAAAGGAGTAACCAAGAAACAGAATTTCCAATCAACAAACAGTATCCCGCCCTTGACCGGGTGGCGTGTGGGGGGGGTTACCGACGAAAAAGGGTGCGGACAAGCTCTCCCCACGTTTTCGAAACGAATGGACAAAAAAAATTTCAACACCACTATCTGACCAACAACAAAAAAATCTTATTACCAATTAACAAGCAGAAAAAAAATACTTATTAAAATCCAGAAAAAAATTAAATCAACATCAACATTCAGTTAAATAATCTACCCACGTGCTAACATAAATCAACACATGTAAGCCTAGCATCAACGAGAAAAAAAAATACAATATCGACCGACCCAAACATCAAAATTCCTAGTAGTTTAGCACACAACCGAGACACAGTTATTGACTGCAAATTCATTTAACAACCACAACTAATCTAAACCAACAGAAATACTATCTCGACAAACAAAACCTTCAATTCCGAGTAAAGTTTAGCACACAAGCGAGACACAATGATTGACTGCACATTAATTTAACAACCACAATTAATCTAAACCAACAGAAATACTATCTCGACAAACAAAACCTTCAATTCCTAGTAAAGTTTAGCACACAAGCGAGACACAATGATTGACTGCACATTAATTTAACAACCACAATTAATCTAAACCCCTGACTAAACAACAAAAAAAATTCCAAATCTATAGCAAAACAAACAACACAAAAATTAAATGAGCATTGAAACACCGAACCGAAACACTAGAAAATTTTAAATCAAAGTTAGCAATCATCTCACATAACAAAACAACATGAACGAAAAAAAAATTAAGTTTCAACATAATTTCGTAGGGAAAATATTCAAACAACCATCTCTATCCATAACTTAACGAGCATAAATTCCAATGTTATCATCATTTAGAAATATACAACCACTTAAGGGAAGTCGGTAGGGCCTATACCGCCAATGTTAAATTGAGCCATTTTAGGTACAAGTTTCTCAGAAACTGTTAAATATATAAACTTCAAATTTTGTCTGTATATTAATTAGGCTTTTTATTTAAATACTGGTAAATATATTTAAAATATATTGTTTACTTTTTCAAAAAAAATTCATCGTAAAAGTATCACTTTGAAATTTTTGAAATTCAAATTTTTACGATAACTGCTTTTCAGCAAAATATTTCAGGAAAATCTCCAAAAAATAAGCTTAGTATATAGAGTTACATATTATTTATGTGCAGTAAAAATTGCATGAGCACTCATTCTGTAGATTCTGAGAAAACTGTACCCGCGGTTTGAAAACAACCATTTTGAGATAATTGCATTTTTAGTGCAAAAAGCACTTGATCACAAAAAAAAAAAATGAATTACAACAAGTATTTGCCCTATTTTATTAAATATTAGCTTATTCTCTATTACTTTTAAGGCTTTTTAGTTTTTTCTTATACATAGATTTCTCAGAAAATACATTTATAGCATTTTTCACTTTTAAGCAATCCAGGTATTTTTTAGCGTTTAATTATTTTACTCAAATTCTGTATCAATTTTTGAGGAATTTTCAGTTCTGATACATTACTTTCATCAAATTTTGACTATAAAGCATTATAAATACCATGTGAAAATGTGTCAATACATGAAAATATGGCTTTGGTAATACATGATTATACACACTATTTCGAAAAGTTTCATTAGTGTTTTATATATTCTCCTGTTAACACAATGTTTTACGGCAGCAGAATTAAAAATTTTCTTTAAATATTTGGTAAATGGTATTCTCAAAACAACAAAAACATAAAAACAGATTTCTTGAACATGAAATTTATGTATTTTTATATATGTAACAAGCTATGTGCAATGAAAAAAGGCATTGCATTTTTAGATATTTATAAACCTTTTACTAAAAAACTATTGAACACCAAAGCTTAAAAATTTGTATAAATACACAATACATATGAAATATATAGTAAAAATTTCCAGTTCATGCATACAGTAGAAGTATAGAAAAGGAATACACAATTTTATTAAAATTGTCATTTTCTGTGTCACGACATATGTTCATTAGTGAAAAATGTCTGAGAAATATTTTTAAAATTTTACATAAAGAATAAAAACATACAATACATATGAAATATATAGTAAAAATTTCCAGTTCATGCATACGGTAGATTTATAGAAAAAAGAATACACAATTTAATAAAAATCGTCATTTTCTGTGTTACGACATGTGTTCATTAGTGAAAAATGTCAAAGAAATATTTAAAAAATTTTTGCATAAAGAATAAAAACACACAATACATATGAAAAATATAGTAAAATTTCCAGTTCATGCATACGGTAGATTTATAGAAAAAAAGAATACACAATTTAATAAAAATAGTCATTTTCTGTGTTACGACATGTGTTCATTAGTGAAAATGTCAAAGAAATATTTAAAAAATTTTGCATAAAGAATAAGAACACACAACAATATATATGAAATATATAGTAAAAGTCTCCAATTCATGCATACAGTAGATTTAAAGAAAAAAGAACAGACTACTTGAAAAATATATTAATTAGAAAACAAAGTAGCTTTTGTATAAATTTTACCTCATCAAAAGATCCTGCACTGTAGCCGGATTTTACCTTATTTTCTTAATATTATCTTCTTCTTTCTTTTTCTTTTTCTTCTTTTATCTTTTCTAATTTCTTCGAGCGTCCAGAAAAAGCATAAATTGCTTTCATTAGTCTTTCCCTATCGAGAAGTTTCATGGCACTTACTGAAAATTCCCCTGGTTCTACGACAATTTTTTGAAGCATTTTTAAATTTCGATACATTACCATCATTAAAGGAACAAACAGCATCATAAACACCAAGTGAAAGTGTTTCAACCTGTACAAATGTTGCTGGGAACACGTGACCAAACGACATTATGAAAGCTTTCATTCGGGTTTTGTGTTTTTCCATGCAAACATTTTTCAACAGATCAGGATGGGAAAGATCTCTAAATATAGGACGCATTGCTTCAACTTAGCAGCGACCGGAAGACTGTTTTTTATGTTTGTAAAATTACCTGATGCTTCAGCCTTTTTAAATCCACACCATGAATTTTCCCCGATGGGACAAAAACCATGTTGAGGATATTCATCAGTTGATAACTTATGCAGAAAAATGGCCCAGATAGCTTGCCGCATATTCTGAACACTGCTGTGATTTCTCCGAATAGCTGATCCATATTATGACTGCAAGTTATCAATTTCATGTTCAGTCAAACGATTTTTCCCACTTAAACACTTACCGTCTGACAAGATTTGCCCTTTCAATTGAGCTTTTAATCGGCG
This sequence comes from Trichonephila clavipes, assembly GCA_019973935.1. Classification (NCBI taxonomy): domain Eukaryota; kingdom Metazoa; phylum Arthropoda; class Arachnida; order Araneae; family Nephilidae; genus Trichonephila; species Trichonephila clavipes. The sequence goes on from BMAU01020473.1 coordinate 1,077,551, forward strand.
TAATCTTGTTCCCATGCGCTTCTGCTTCGGGAGTAGAGAATGACGTCTTATGCCTGTCCGCAAAGTGTAGTGGAATTTGATTAAATGCTGACTTCATGTCTAACGCCGAAAAATAGTTTGAACCCGAAATTTCATGTAAAATGTCGTCCAATGTTGGAATAACGAAGTCTTGAGTCAAAGTTATTTCGTTGAGTTTCCGAAAATCTAAAACAAGGCGCCATTTTTCTTTTTGTTTGACAAACAAGGCCGGAGTATTATTTTGAGAATTAGATTTCGAAATAATCCCCGCCTTTTCTAAATCTGTTATTTGACGTCGAAATTCGTTTCTTAAGTTAAATGGAATTTTATAAATCGGACATTTAATGGGATAAACATGTTGTAGACTAATTCTATGATGCTCCGTAGCGGCTGCGGATAATTCTACCGTAGAGCGAGCGAAAGCACTTTTGTGCGAAATTAAAAGTTGAAATAATCTGCTTTTGATTTTACTGTCCAAACCTGAAAGTTTGAAATCTTTCTCCGTGAGTGGGGGTAAAATATCTTGAGAAACGGGAAAATCGGAAGAAAAGTCTTCGTAATTATTGACAGTAATTATTTTCATGTTTTTGTTAAGAGTGATTATGTTATCTGAATCGTTTCTAATTTCTAAGATGGTGTCATTTGTCTGTGGATTAATCTTGATTTGCGAATTAGTTAAATGAATGTTTTTAGTTTTTAGCTTTGCTGAACTCTGAATAGTGGCCAATGACGTCGAATTAGGTAATGTTTCAACATGTATGCGAACATTTGTGACCGAATGAGGACCCACACACGTTTTGTGTTTTAAAAATCCATGTATAAAGTTACTCTGTACCACATGCGGAGGGAGTGAATAATGAATAAGCGGAATTGAAAAATTATTAATTAATAAATGGTTTTTACCTATATCTAAAACTGCATCCCATAATTTCAAAAAATCGTATCCCAAAACAGCGCAATAATTATCGTTAATCTCTTGTTTAGTTATAAAAAAAATATGTCGAAATTGAAATTCCCCCAATGACAATTGTATTTCATAGCAACCGATAATTTCTACCGTGTCTCCGCTTACGGCTTTAATCTGAATTGAAACATTAAATTCCCTAAAGTTATCATTTTTTATTTTAGTGAAAAAAGAATTAGACATTAAAGATACGGATGCACCTGTGTCAATTAAAATTCTAAATTTGTGATGTTTAACATTAACCTTTATTATTGGTAGATCGAATATATTGTCTCGAGATTGAATAGGAGAAAACCGCTCATCTACCGAATGAAAAAATCTAAATACGGCTTTCTCCGCGGGAGTTTAAAGTCTCGTTCCTGTTATAACGTTGAAAACCCCTATTCCAAGAATTTGTGTGTGACCCTCTCACCGGATGCCTGGAGGCTGCGTAATTGTCGCGGAAAGCAGATTCTCTGAAATGTACATGTCTCCCTTCTGACCCGGGGTGACTTGAAAAAGAATACTCGCTAGTGGCGTTTCTCCGGGGGGGAGGGAGCTGGTTCGTCCCTCTGTTTCTTTCTACATTTCGCCTGTCTATGTCCATGAATTCCACAATAAAAGCACTTGAAAACGTTCTCCCTTCTGTTAAAATAGTTCCCCCCTGATTTACGAGCTGTAACTGCACTGGCCTCTTGTAGACGGCCGACCCTTAAATTCATTTCTTCTAATCTATCCGCTAATGCTGAAAGAACTGGATTTTCCGTTTGTGCGGACGACAAACCGGATCTCTCTTCGCTAGCTATTTGGTTCAATTTCATATTTTGCTCTTCTATCAATGCCGCATTGATTGATTCGTCTAAATTCAAAGGATCGCGAGAAAGCACGAAGCGGCGGATGTCATTTCTTAAACCACTTATGAAACGAGATTGTAACAATTGGTCGTTCGCATTTCTCACCGCGGTATTTTGAGCCGAATTTCCTGACTGGAAAATCTGTGTTCCCAGTTTATTGATGCATGCTGCGAATTCCTGCACGCTCTCAGAAGGACCCTGGATACATGATGAAAATAACTGGAGACGCGTTGATAAAGGTACAGCTTTTTCGAATCTTCCAATAAGAATTCTTGCGATATCGTTATATTCTGTCAATTGACTGTGGGTTGGGTCGGATAAAAAAAATTCCTCAGCTATTCCCGCTAATTTTAATTTCAGAATTGTTACTTTCTCATCGTTTGACCACTTGCCTAAATTCGCAACATCGTTTATTTTTTGTAAGAACCTACGTATTCCTAACGATTCACCTCCGTCGTACATTGGGATAAGATCAATTAGATTAAATTTCTCGGACGCCGTTTGCGTCATTAGGGGTCTGATTGTCGTGTACGTGGCATGTTTTTAATTATTAGTTAAGACAAAATTTCTAGCGAGTTTAATTCACAACGGAAACCGTTAAATTAAAAAAATCATGCACTCGTGCAAGGCAAAAGAAATTCACGAACTCTTAAATTTAAATAAAACTTTTAACTAATCGGCTCTCGCGTAAATACATGCATAGCGAAAAAAAATCACATCAATATTAAAAAAAAAATTAAAGAGCACCAGTACCTGCGTCATCTCTGCACCTTGGACTCTTGGACTCTCTTCCTCACACCAAAACTGCAAGAAAAAAAATTCACAGTATCAAATTACATAAAACATAGTGGCACACGAGATGAAAATTTGTCGTGATGATCCACTAAGAAACGTTTACAATATCAAGGATGTAAAAAAAATTCAAATAATGGTACAAAGAAAAAATTTAATATCCTGGTTGTAGCACCAGATAATGCGACGCCGGTTTAACTTAAACTAATTAAATTGATTAATTTATTTCGTTAGATCCATTTTAAATAAAACCCGGTTCTATTCTTCTGTTGGCGTCACACTATAACTTAAGTTTAAACATTAGATCCTGTACTCTAAATCAAAGACATTTCTTAAATAATCATTAATTTATTTTTTAAAACAATAAGATTGAAATTACTTTAAATTATAAAGAGATACATAACAGAACATTACTTAACTGGTAGAGATCGAGAGAGGAGTCATGACGGTGCCTAGAGTCCCCACCTGCGGTATTGGAAGGGACGTGTCAGACCAAGTGGGTGTGAGAGAAAAAACGTCAGAGAGTGAGTCAATTCGGGGTGCATCCGCCTTTTATTCCGCGGCAGTTTTCTCCTGTATTCTGGAGCGGATTCTTTACAGAAATTCAATCAACTTATCTGATTGGTCTAGAGTCAGCGGAAGGATATCCTCTCACGGTCAATGACATCCCCCAAGCGCGGGAAATCCCCAAAAAACACCCCTTACCATGATGTATTTATGGGTGCAATGCCTTCTTCCAGGCGTGGGAACGCGTCACCCTTTTCGGTGGGGTAAGAGACGCACCCAACAAATTCCTTTCGTTGTAAACAACAACAGGGCAGATATAAAAATTACAGTTGCAATCCCTAGGGACCGGCGACCTCCCATCACTACATATATCCAAGGTACGTCGAGGATGAAGAGCATTGCTTGGTTTTGTAAGGTTGCACTTATATGCTGAAATAAAAAATAAATTGAAATTAATCTTACAATGTGAAAATAAATAAAATAAAATATTTGCAAAAATAACTTATTAAATATCCATTGGAATTACATTTTTCTATATAGATTAAAGGTAAAAGATGTACATAATTGTGTTTTCAAGGTGCTTAAAATATTTTATACCTTTATAAGGCACTTTTTTTCCAGTTATGCAGTGCCTCTCAAACTTTCATCGCGCCCCCCATACATACAATAACAATGTATTGTATGTAATCAATAATACTTAACCCTTTTAATACCCCGACGTATAAAACGTCTTTCTGAAGGACGAATTTTTCTGTGCACTACTACGAATCAAATTATTCCGAACGCTTTGGAATGAAATAAAATGATCTTGACAGTGTTCAGACGATTTGCTTATTATTTCCTTTTCTTCCCCCCCCCCCCAATACATCCCATACGCACACCCACGTGGAAAAACTATGGCATTGGAGAGCGAATCACGAAGCTTTTAATCGGCAATTAATGGATTAATTGTAAACCGTATAAAATATCCAAATAAATATTAAATTTTGGTTATAATTTCTTATGTGACAAGCCCATGGGGTTACTGGTCATTATTAAACTTGATCTGAACTTAGAGTTTTAAAATTAATTAGAAAACACATTATGCAGTACTGAGATATGCATTATATCAATGTAAATGTGCATATTATTTCTTATGTCAGAATTTATTTTATTTGTTTACCTTCCAAAAATTAATAATTTTCTTAAATAATCTTTTGTTTTTGTCTTTTCAATATGCAAGCGCTCCCATCGTAGAGATATCACGTACTCCCTGGGGAGGGGGGGAGGGCGCGCGCTCCGCAGTTCGAGAAACACTGCAGCAATGTTACGTTAGAAATATTTTTGAGGTGTTTATATGTTTATATTGATTTATAAAAATAAATTCATTTAGTTTATTACTTAGATTATTCAGTGTTTATTACTTATTATTAAGGTCATTTTTTTTGGTGCAAAGTATGTCCCCCCCCACTTGGAGCTATTTAAGGGTAGACATTTTACTTTTTGTATTTCTTTTTCAATTCCTCTACTACTATTATTTCACAATCTCCCTATATATATATATATATATATATATATATGTATGTATGTATATATATATGAATATAATTATATTAATAATAATGACTATTACATTTTAGATATATTGAAGATTTAATTGTTTTTGGTAAAAATGATAATTTGAATCCCAATATTAATTTTTATTCAGATTACTTAAACTTAGTTAAAATTAATCATAATCCAATTAAAACTAATTACTTAGATGTAACATTGCATATTAAGGATTTGAAATTACATAGTAATATTTATGATAAAAGAGATGCCTTTATAATTTTAACATTCTTAAAAGGCCTTACTGGAATTCAAATTTATCTATATCTATATTTAGAAATATTATTTTAAACTATATTTATCGTAATGATGTATTAGTTAGCGATAAAGCTAATATTTATTTAAATCTTAATAACTTTATTAAACTTTGGATTGAACATGGATATCCTGCCAACTTTCTTTACAATTATATTTCTAATAGTTCTCAGTGATATACACTATGTATTAATAACTATTATTCACATTATGTTTTAATACTAGTATTTTTAACTAATTATACAATTATTCAATAGATGACGCCATATGTTTAATTATATAAATTAATAATATTATTACTTAAATATTTCTTGTAATCATTTATTTTACACGTATATTTATATCAATATATGGTACATACCATATAGTTATGCCATATTTGTGTTTTTAAGCGTACGCGCAGGCCAAGAATTTGTTTAAACCTGCACACACACACACACACACACTATCTGTATATATATTTATAGCCGTTATATATATATATATATACATATATATATATATATATATATAGAGAGAGAGAGAGACTTTATATTATACTATCATAATTTTTAACTTTATGCGGTACTGATATTCCTCTGTTGTATTTGGCGGGAAACATAATAAGTTGATACACTCACGAAGTAAGTCTTACTATTTACCTTTTGCATCGACTTTAAATCTACTGTGAATACTAGTAGGCTAAAATTTTATGGAAATATTTTATTAGTATAGTGATTTTAATTGTAATATTTAAATTTCTTCTAATATTATTCCTTCTTTTCCCCTTGGCACTTTGTATAGACAAATTATAGGTGAAGGTTGGCTAGGCCAAAAATTTGTTTAAACCTGCAATCTTGGTTCCTAAGGTCAGGAGTTTGTTATTGAACTACTGTGCCTATTATTTCCTACCTTGATTAGTTATACATAAGTTCAATAGCTATCTGTGTTTATATATTTACTAGCCGTTACCCACCCGCTTCACTGGGTATTTTCAAATGTTGTATAAATGTATACTGTTTACATATATATGAATTATTGATATCTAGTATTAAGAATTCGATTGTACTGAAAAATATATTTATAGCTGTAACTCTCGCCTCTTGATATAAAAAGGACATAAATTATAATATCTAATTTCTATTTTTATCTGAAATAGAAGTAGAAAGATTTTTTGCGCTCACTTAAACCAATAATCAAGTGGATTTCCACCAAAGCAACTTTCAGTGGATCTCTACTCCATAAAATAAATATGCGTGCTAAATTTCAAGTCTAAATCTAATAGAGCAAAAACGGAATTTTTATCATCAATTTCTCGTTGTGAGCATTCTTAGCGGATTCCCATTCAACAAAAAAAAAAGAAGCATGCAAACCAAATTTTATTATTATAGTCTTAGCAGTTCAAAAACGGGAATTTTGTCTATCAATACGCCCCAATAACTCTCCCCGCTTCCCCTGAAGTTGATTTCCGTAAAATTCATTCTTAGTGGAACTCTATTCAACTAAAGAAACGTACTCAACAAATTTCAAGTAAATGGGTTAAATTCAGAAACAGGAACTTTTCTATATAACACGCCTTAATCCCTCGCAACCCCACTCCTTTGGGGGTCCGTTTTCGCAAAACTATTTGTAAAAGGAACTCTATTCCATGAATGGAACATACCTTCTAATTTTCAAGCTGGTGGGTCTATTAGTTGAAAAGCGGAAATATTTATCTATTACGATAACCCTTGTGGATCAATATTCCCCAAAACTATTTTGTAGTGGATCTCTACACCATGAAAGGAATTCGCTTATCAAATTTTAAGACTGTACGTCTAATAGTTTAAAAATGGAAATAATTATCTATAACGCCCCTTAAGCCCCCGCAACGCCACTTAGGAAGCGATTTTCACAAAACCCATCTTATAGCAGATCTCTACTTAATGAATGGAATCTGTTTACTCAATTTCAAGATTTTACGTCTAATAATTTAAAAAAAGGAGATAATTACCTATAACGCCCCTTAATTCTCCGCAACGCCACTTGGGGGTCAATTTTGACAAAACGCATTCTGTAGCGGATCTCTACTCTATGAAAGGAATCCGCTTACCAAATTTCAAGACTGTACGTCTAATAGTTTTAAAATTGAAAAATTATGCATAACGCCCCTTAAGCCCCTATAATGCCTTTTGGGTTTCGATCTTTGCAAAATCCGTTTTTAGCTGATGTCTAATCCATGAAGGGAACCTACCTACCAAATTTCAAGTCTGTAGGTTTAATAGTTCCATAATGTGGGCGGAGATATCGTGATTAGTCAGTGAGTGAGTCGCTTTTCTCCTATATATGACCGAAATGTATATATATACATATATATGAGAGAGAGGGAACGATGCATAGTGCGCGTGTTATTGCTTTTTATTAGTTATTATGCTGAGTATTTACTATTGTTTTAGTGTATTACATCTGTGTTATATATATCATCGATTGTACGTGACTTTCTACTGTTCTACAATGGAGGACTGTTTTGGCCAAGAATAAAATTGTTTTGGATCCCGCTCTTCGGCTTCAATCATTTCGAACCCCGAAAACGTAGTTTATATTAAATCTTTATTTATAAATTGTTGATCTTGGAATGTTTACATTGGATACTGCGCTACGATCGCTGTATATTCGAAATCTTATTTTTGAATTTAAGATGTGATACATATATATATATATATATACATATGTCAGGTTAGAAAAGTTTAGCTTCAAAATTAAGTAATAAAGGAAAATAGAGTTAACTCTTTACCATCATGTAAGGATTTGTGGGTAAATATGCCTATTTAAAAGTGGAGCGAGCGCTGACGAAGGAGAACGCATACTCAAAGGCTTGGCTGGTGATTCCTCGCCAAGTTGTTGACTATTGTTTTTTTGGTTTGCACGCCAAAGGGTCGCCATGTTGGATTTTATGTGATTGAAGCCAAATAAAGACGCTATTATAGAGATGATGCCCTCGTCATTTTACCATCAGGCATGGGGCTTATATATATATATATATATATATATATATATATATATATATGTATATATATATGTATATATATATGTATATATATATATGTATATATATATGTATATATATATATGTATATATATATATGTATATATATATATATCTATATATATATGTACTGTTAATATTTTCAATCGTTTATAAAATACTCTCTATTCCTCCATTTAAGTTCAAATATATTTGTTTTTAACTTACAGTGGATGACACTTGATTTGAATACAGTATTTTTCAAAATCTATGTAATTAGTTAATCAATGAATAAATAGTAACAAACAGAAATAATAGTCTAACACCATATCTAAAAAGGAAAATAGTTCGTTGTGACCATGTTGCGAAACTTATAGCTTTTTGTGGGGTGAGTGAGTCTAATGTTTAATGGCGCAAGAGCCAATTTTGGCTATACTGCACCAAACATTGGTTAAAAAATTTAAAATGTTTTATAAAATATGTAAAAATAATGACAATACACTTTTAAAAAGTTAAAATTTCAAACCACTTAAAACCGTTTTCAATGAATTAAAGAAACAAGATTTGGAAGGGAATTCCCCCACCAAGTCAGACCATATCTTAAAAAAAAAAAATGAAAAAGACGAATGGAACATGTTAGTTTAAAACAAAGTTAGACAATACATGTTATTAAAAAACTAGCCTCAATTTTTCCTGTATTTGGATGGAGTAACGCGCGAAAATATCCTTTAGGAAAATTTGTAGGACCTTCTTTAATGGTGAATCTAACCGTAGGATCTGGCTCAAGTTCCTCCTCCTCCACGTCATAAGTTATCACGTCTTCCTCATCTGTTGCATATTCTTTAGGTGCTGATTTTCTAGGTCTATGTGGAGCCATTTTTATTTCGATATCTGGTTTCTGCACTTTTGGGCGCTTTCTTCTATTTTTTTAATTTCGTTCTACACACTGTGGGATTTCAGGTGCATTAAAATGTTCACTATTCGATGTAGTAGGGACAGACTTTGGTAAGGGAACTAATGGTTGAATTTTAGTTGAAAGTGCAGCAAATTTATTAGAAGTTGTAAGAGGGTGGGTTTCAGTTTCTAACGATGAAGCAGAAGTATTCAGGTTATTCCCAGGGGAAGTAGTTGTAGTTGTAGTAAAGAGTGTTTTTTAGAGGTATAGAAGTTTAAATTGCAATAAAACAACGATGTATTATTCGATTGACATGAATTTTTTTTATTCGAAAGATAATCTTATGGCATTATATTTTAAATATAATTTCTGGCATATGAGTGCCACCGCTGGCTCGGATGTAGTGCAATCTGGACGTCCAATTTTCGATGACTTTTTCCAACATTTGTGGCCGTATTTCGGCAATAACACGGTGAATGTTGTCTTCCAAATGGTCAAGTTTGTGGCTTATCCGCATAGACCAATGACTTTAACATAGCCCCACAAAAAATAGTCTAGCGGTGTTAAATCACAAGATCTTGGAGGCCAAATCACAGGTCCAAACGTGAAATTAGGCGGTCACCAAACGTGTCTTTCAATAAATCGATTGGGGCACGAGCTGTGTGACATGTTACGCCGTCTTGTTGGAACCACAGCTCCTGGACATCATGATTTTTCAATTCAGGAAAGAAAAAGTTAGTAATCATGGCTCTATACCGATCACCATTGACTGTAACGTTGTGGCCTTCATCGTTTTTGAAGAAGGATTCCACCAGCCCATAAAGCGCACCAAACAGTCAGTTTTTCTGGATGTAACGGTGTTTCGACATACACTTGTGGATTAGCTTCACTCCAAATGCGGCAGTTTTGTTTGTTGACGTAGCCATTCAACCAGAAGTGCGCTTCATCGCTAAACAAAATTCGCTTATGAAAATCGGGAACAACGGCAATCTCGTTTTGGGCCCATTCGATGAATCTACGCCTTGCTTGATGATCGTTTTGATGAATTGCCAAACCAAACTGAGAATAAATCACTTGACAGCTGTTAAATCGGTCGCCATCTTGGAAATTAATGCCAACTTAAACTTCTATACCTGGAAAAAAAACACTCTTTAGTAGTAGGAATGGTTATTTTTAACTAAGACTCACTTTGTATTGTTGGTATTATTGCAGATGGGGAAGGAAGTAGATTTTCTTGAGTAGATGAAGATGACGTGGAGACGGTAGACACTGAAGACGAGGTACTAGCATCGAATTTTCCGAAAATACGGGTTTCAGGCATAGTAAAGGTGGACAGATTATGTTAGTTATATTTGGATCTGTTTGGGTAGTTGTGGATATAGTTGAATGTTTAGTATCCTGAGCATACGTTTGGGTTAACTGAGGAACTATTAATTTGCATGCTTCAAAATAAGATATGTTTTTATTGGTTTTAATTTTTTGGATCTGCTTTTCTAATTTCCATTTTTGGCATAATTTTGAATCTGATGGATGAGACTGCGTACAATTAACACATTTCGGCTCTAGAGTACAATCCGTGGAAGAACGCCCAACGGAAGCACATCTAGAGCATGTTAAGTGACAGCGGTAGGAAGTTTGGGAGTGACCGAACCTCTGGTATTTGAAACAACGCAGAGGGTTCGGTATATAGGGACGGATTTTGCAATTCAAGTATCCAGCTTTTATTGTGTTTGGTAGTTTTGGGCTATTAAATGTTAAAATTAAATGTTTTGTGGGAACAATTGTAGAGTCTTTTTTTATTGTGATTCTCCTGACCTGAGTGACACCCTGATCAGAGAAACCTTCAAGTATCTCTGAATCAGGAGTGCCCAACAAGTCAGGTTTAGAGATAACACCGCGAAATAATATGCGGACTTACTGTTACAGGGTTATTAAGGGGTCACATACCTTTTAAAAAGTTGAAAATGGTTAAAAATAGTGAGCTCTTTAAAGCTCTGTAATTTTTTTATTATTGTTTCCTGGAATGTAAATTTTGGAGAAATAAACAAATAGATATTACTTTACTTAAAACATAACCAACAAAAAAAACACATTGCTAATTAGGATAAATTTTTAATTAGATAATTACAAAAAGAAATTTTTCTTTTCTTTTCGCAAGTGATATGCATTACGCGCAGCTTTATAAAAAAAGTTACCAATATTTTTTGATGAAATTTTTGCTCAGTGTTGGAAATTGTCTTATCTTTAAAATGACGAAGCATGAAACACTGATTTAAAATGTTTAGTAAACTATAACAATTTAAAATTTAACTATAAAATTTAAAATTTTTTTTCGCTATTTTGTATTTGTAATTTTAAATTTTTTCATTAAAAATTCAAACTGGTTCGTTATTTTAAGTACAGATATGATCAGAATCTCCAGTAAAAATTTTATCATTTTCCATGGAACGGTTTTGAAAATATCATGCGCGTAATGAGAAAAATGACGTTCTGAGAAAATTGACATCAAACGTAAAATTTACCACAAATTTATATATATATATATTATTCTGGTAACTCTCAAACAACAACTAAATTTAAATAAAAACTAATGTGAAGTTTTTTTAGTCAATAAACTTCAATTTATTAAAATTATTATAACTAAAAACATATATTATACCAATGCAGTACAAGCATCGAAACGATATCAAAAGCTACAAAATAATCAAATTGCAACAAAGTGATTCATTTCTCCAAAATAAAGTTAAAATTTTATAAATATTACTTAAAAAACAATCAATACCTTAATTAACAACTACTTATTAATATTAAATAATTTGTGATATGAATGCAGTGTATTACTATGATTCTAAAATGCTAAAATTCGCCACATGCATATGATGTTCCCTCTTTTTCAGTTAATTTCTTACAAGTAGTTTTAAATTGCATTCTTTTAGCCTGTCGTACTTCTTTTGTGCGGAGATTAAAGTGTACTTCTGCAGTCTCAATTCTTTTTATATCTACAAGTGTAACAAATTTATGTGCAAATTGACCAACAGTCAGACCAAGCGATTGCATAATTTTTAGTCTGCCTTGATTGCCATCATTAAAAATGACAATTGCCTCATTTGTAGATATATCAACAATCTTTCTACCACAACCTAAAGTTTTTGGGCATAATTTCCATATTAATGAGTTAATGGATTCATTATTATTTTGGGTTTTACCCCCTAGACATTTTTGTAGAAGTTTAGGTTGTGATAGATCATTAAACACAGGTTTTATGGCATCCATTACTGCCACTGGCAATTTGTTACTGTGTCTAAAAGTTTCCACACTATCCTCTACTACTTGATTTTGATATTTACACCAAGAATTAGGACCAACGGGACAAAAACTGTGCAATGGTTCTTCTTCGCTTGGACGTATATGGAAATATACAGCCCAAACAGCTTTTCGCATATCTGACAGGGATGTTTTATTTTGTCGGGTTGCATTTCCATAGTACGTTGTAATTAAGTCGATCATTCTTTCGCTCAACCTTCCCTTTCCCCCAATCGACTTCCCATCACTGAGTTTGGAGCTCATTTGTTTTAATTTTCGTAAACGAGTTCCCATTCTTTTTTGAACATGTCCAACACATTCAATTTTTGAAACTGTGATATCTTCTCCATACGGATTGGATGCAGTAATAGATGAGAATGTTTTGGAATCGCCATCCCCAATGTAAGATGTACATCTCACAGAACGATGACTTAATGAACGCTGAAATATGCGAATCATTCCCACAGTCTCGATCATGCCAGCTGAACCATTATGGTTTTTCAAACATTCTTTAACGTGAAGAATTTTCCACTTTTTGTAAGCAGGTGACCCTTTTCTTCGTTTCTAAGAATCACATCCTTTACAGAAAGAAGACATCACTTCCGCATCAATACACTTTCCTGTTTTGTCTCCTATAACAGCACACACACCAACACGAGAAAAATAGCCACGAGTTTTCCACGTTCCATCTCCACTAATTATTATATCGGAAGAATTTGTCAAAGTTACCTCTTCCAAAGCTGCACTTTGCATTGAAGCTTCTGCAACTTCTTTACTACACAATTGCAGTTTGATTATAATGTTATTATAGGATTTTTCAGCAACTGGAGGAGGAAAGTCCATGACACCACAGAAAGTTGTCATTGCTGCATGACCCTGTCCAATTGTCCTCATTGCGTATACAAAACGTCTGTTTATTTCTGGAATATTTTTTCTTTTACCCAGCATTTTTGTGAATTTCTAAACGAACACAAGTCTTTACAGTTCTTGCATTCAATCGAAAAAACACACTAGACAAACCTCTAACACATTTTTCTGATAGTTTAATATCACCATCACATTTTTTTGCAAGAAGCAAAGTTTTGAATGTTTGTAAATATGATAGTTTTATCAAACACTCTGTAGCCATCAAAACCGTCATCATGATCAATAAAAGATTAATCAAAATCTTGCAGATGAATCTGTTTTCCAGATGCACTGTTGTTTAGTGATTCATCCACACTGTGTACAGATTTGCATCTCGTATGCATATTTCCAGTAAACTTTTCTTAGGACGTTTACCAGATGGTCTTTTAGAAGATTCAGTCGAATTCATCCTTCAAAAGTTTATAAAAAATTAATATTTTTCCTAAAACTTATCTTAGAATAAGATACGGTGTGAAAATCAAAAACGAGCGAGTATAAATTCAAGATTCACTTTATCAAAACAAAGTAGAATTAGAAGTTTATAAAGTTAGTAGAAGTTGTAGTTAATATTCAGAACAACAATAATAATATTTGAGGATTAGATTCAAGCATTTGATAATAATTAGAATGAAAATATTAGAAACAGAGAAACGCAGCTGTCACCAGCGACATGACAGCTGTCACCCTGGAGCCAAAATGTAAACAATATTTAAATCACCTTTTCTACTCTTTTTATTTTCTTAATAACTTCCGTTCTGTTGGGAATATCTGCATGCGGTTTCTTTTAGAATACTCAGAAAGGTTTACTCTATAAAATAAAATAATAATAAAAAAATCGATTTTCCGGAAATTTTAAAAGGTATATGACCCCTTAAGAAATTATTTCGCAAGAAGAAAGGACTTGGTTTGTAAAGTTGACGTAGTTTCTATTAGCAGATCCCCGGAACGCAATCGTTTTACGAATTTCGGTTCACCACCTATTCCGATGAGGGTTTTATGAATAGCAAAAGGCGATATTTTTGATATGTCATTGTTAGGAAGTGAAATAAGTAAAAGTCTAGTAAGTGCAGAAACAGTATCAATGTTGAGAGTGGGTAATACGAGGCCTTTACCCGGACACAGCAGCATTGGATCAATAAGTACGCGTATACAACTTCGTCCTGGCGTGCCTTCACCCACCACGGAGTCCAACAAGGGAGGCAGTGTGCCGGTCATTTGGCAAAAACCAGGCACGGCGCTTACCTGGAGTACACCCAGAATATAGTGATACTGCATCAGGGCGAGGATCCAACGGGTAAACCCGACCCTCCTTATCTGCAGCACTAACCCTACAGCAGTGTCTCTTCGGGGACATCGAAGAGAGGTACCACCAGCCGATTGACAGAGGCAGGCTCACTCTTGCCTCTCGTCTACAGCGAAGCGTGGGCCAAAGGTATTCCCAGGACACCATTTTCCTCCTTACGGGACGCGGCACACGGCAAACATGCGGGTCGGAAAACCAACGTTGTTAGTCAAAAACAAATAAAGTTACATAATCAAAACATTTAAAGAAATCCAAGAAGAAATAATACAAGTACCAAAATAAGTAATCGAAAAAATTAAGAAAGGATTAAACTAATTTAACGCAATGCAAAATGAATACAACAATGTTAATAACGAGAATAATGAGAAATGTAATTAAAACTAATCAATTAGTTATTATACACATATGTATTTCGAAATAAATATCTATGGTCTCGACGTGAAATGAAGAAAAGGGAAATTTGAATGGCAAGAAAGAGGACCGAAAATAGAGAAAGATCACTAGGGTACCCTGGTGTCGTGAAGCCCGTGTTTACTAAAGATAGTAAACCCCTTGGGAAAAGGAAAAAATCACTAGGGTACTTCGGGATTGTAACACTCGTACTCACCTAAGGAAGGTGAGCCCCCTGAGGGGGTACAGTTTGTTGGACTTCTAACCCAAAGGTTGTGGGTTTGAATCCTGCATAGGGCAGCCTAATTTCTGAGAATGTGATTTACGAATACATAAAGAGTAAGAAACAAAAATAATCGTCCAACACCATATATATAGAAAGAAAAATCACTTTCTATTTTACCACTTAATATAGTTATTCTGTCATATGTATATTTATATTGATTGTAATTATTTAATAAAAAGTAACTAAAATAAGATTTTTTTTCTTTGTTGACCCCTAAGTAGGAATTGATTTGATATAAAAACGTTTTTTTCGCATTACTTGTTATTTTGCATTACATGATATTTATAATAAAATAATTGGTAAATATTAAACTATACACATTTTGACATATTTTGTATGACAAAAATTAGACATAGTTTGTATTAACAAATTTAAGAATTTGTTCTCGTTAATATCCCTGAAATTTCAGAAAACATTAATCAATACATCACGGGAAATTGCAAGCTGTACAATAAAACGTATATTATTCTCATATTTTTTTAGTAGAGCACAAACGGCAACGTCTATATGTTTTTTTGTGAAGTTGGCATGTAGTCACAATATTTAATCAATAATACTACGTTTGCGTCAGTTTTCTTGCTGCTCAGGAAATTCGCAAGTTGCTCATTTACCATTCCAAAATCCAGATATTAGTTGACATGTACGCTGAAATGCTGGGAACCCCAAATCATAGGCATAAGTAATAGTTTTCCATGGACATTTAAAAATTAATAAAGTGGGGAGTAAGCAATGGCGTAACGTACACCACCGCATTGTGTGGAGAAGGGGAGCCTGACTGCCTCCAAGTACCTACCCATTGTAAAATCCCACTAGGGGGCCCAAACCATGACTTTGCAGGGGGGACAAATGTTCTACATTACGCCATTGGGTGTAAGTGTACTTATTACGAAATTATAAAGGGTAAAAATTATATTATAAGCAAGTAAATGAGTTATTATGAAATTCTTAGTTCTGATTACAGTAAAATCTTGCGTATAACGCGCCCTTTTAACACAAAAAATAAGATTGAAATTTACAGGTCCACGTTATAAACCGGGGATAAAGGTAAGAGCTTTAAAAATAAAAAAAGAAGAGCATAGAAAACAAATTGGATCTCTGTATACATCTCGAAGTACTGTTTATTTAAAAGAAATGACACTCCTTGTGAACTTAAATGTTTGTAGTTCTAGATGTATAAGATTTTTAATATACCATAGAATAATACTGCGAATAAAATGACTTCAAAACATAAGAGTGATGCATATGTATATTCCAGTTTTCTTCATAAGCAAGGGGTGCGCGTTATACGGAGAACATACCTAAAAATTAAAAAATGCAGCTCAAAATTATAGGTGCGCTTTATACGCCGGATTTTACCGTTATCATAAATTAAAAGACACACGCAAAACTTAGAAATCAACAGAAAATTGCAATATCTGTTTTAAAAAATTAAACCCTGTTATCATACTCTCATAGCTGGATACCATATTTACAAAATTCTGATTTTTTTTGCAAAATATATTGTTTAATTTTAAGGGAATGGCTACAAAACCCCCGTGAGAGATCTTAAACACTTGATATGATAAATTTCATTTATTTAATCAGGAATTTAATTGGATGATTACAAAAATGGCTACAATCCATTAAAATACAAACAAGTGTAATTAATATTTATTGTGTTTTTTATACAAAAATTCCAAGCGTTGTTTAAAAACACATTAAAGTTAAAATCTATAACTAATCAATCTATAAAATCAATACTTACGATGATGCAAAGCTGTTTAAAATGTAAAAAAAAATCCCAGTATGCGTATAAATTATGTAAGAGATTTAAATAAATTGTGCATACCATAGTAATTTGCCACATGACTTTAAATTATAATTAAGCGATAGTTATATCTAAATTGCGATACATGTCAATAAATTTTAATTTTATTTTATGCAAGAGAAATATATACCATATATTTTTTAACATAAATTAATGTGTTCACTCTAAATTGGGCATAGTTTTTTTCAAATCCTACTGTTAATTCACTCTCTCCATATATATATATATATATATATATATATATATATATATATATATATATATATATATATATATATATATATATATATACATATATATATATACATATATACATATATATATATACATATATATATATACATATACATATATATATATATATACATATATATACATATACATATACACACATATATATATATATATATATATATATATATATATATATATATATATATATATATATATATATATATATATATATAGTTCAAATTTTCAGTCGATAATAAAATACACTCATGGACAAAGATTAGCACACCAAGAAATAATTGCGGGATCGTGACGAAACTTGGCATGAAGGTTCATGTCAGGGCAAATGATTAGAAATGCAGCGTGTTTGCACATTACGTATAGCCGACAGAGAGCGATTAACGTCGTTCTCCTTGGAGTATAAAACAGGTAAAATTAAAGCCTTTTTGAGTGTTCTGAATCGTTTACAAAGCAGGAGCTGAGGTAGACATGCCATTGCGTCGTTTTTGAAGACAATATGAGCAGCTGTCGCAGTTTGAGAGGGGGAGAATCATCGGCATGATGGAAGCTGGGTGCTCAGCTTGGCAAGTAGCTCGTCAATTAGACCAATATGATTGTGTTGTGTGGAGACGTTGGGACCAGTGGATCAGAGATATCATTCACGTGAAGACCAGGCTCATGATGCCCTCGACAGACCAGTCGTCGAGAAGACCGCCACATCATAAGAAAAGTGCGCGTACTGCCAACTGCTTCATCCGCCACCATCCAGGAACATCTAGCACCTTCATTAGGAGTCACTGTGTCTTCTCGAACCATACGAAGGCGCCTGGCTGAAGGATATTTGGGTGCCCAATACGTGTGCTGCCCTTGACGCCCACGCATCAACGCCTCCATTTGGAGGGGTACCTCGCTCGAGGAAACTGGACTGCAGCGGAATGGAGCCAGGTCGTTTTTAGCGACGCGAATCCAGATTCAATCTCAGCAGTGATGACAATCGTGTTCGTGTGTGGAGACTCCGAGGTGAACGCTTCAATTCTGCCTTTGCTTTACAGTGACACACCTCTCCCACAGCTAGTGTGATGTTATGGGATGCCATTGACAGCAATACATGGTCCTCCAACGACATTGCTGGGCCTCACACGGTAAGGGTGTCACAAGACAGTCTTCACACTGTTACTACCCTTCTTTGGCCAGCCCGATCCCCAGATTTGTCTCCCTCCGTTCTTTTGCCTTTTTTCTGAAATAAATGCTTTTTTTCTGATTTTCTGATCATTTACTTACATCAAAGTAATCACTACGTATGTCAAATTTTGTTTCATTTTGACGATTCCTTCTTGGATCGCCAATTTTTTTGTCCATGAGTGTACTTTCTATATTCATCCATTCAAGTTCAAATAAATTTTTTTAACCTTTTAGAAGATGACACTTGATGTTAATACAGTTTTTAAAAATATTAACTAATTAATTAAATTAAATTAATTAAACTAATTACCGGTTTTTGATGTCAACTTAGATTCATCTCTATTGTTGTAACAATGTAACTGTTAAAACAATGACGAAAGTTGACGTCAAAAACCTGTTTTTCAGCCAAACTTGCCAAACCGTGTGAGCATTGTTACAACAATACAGACTAATCATGCTCTTTTTTCAGTTCCTACTATTGGTTCACTCTCTCCTATCTATCTATCTATCTATCTATCTATCTATATATATATATATATATATATATATATATATATATATATATATATTGAACAATATGTCTACATATATAAATACATATTGTTCAAAATTTCAATCGTTAATAAAATACTTTCTATTCATCCATTCAAAGTAGGAATTGACTTAATTTTTTTTTTTTGATATTACTTGTGTGTGTGTGTTTTGTTTTACAAATGAAATTGTGGTTAAATAATTTTAGATATAAATTTACTTGTAAATACAAATCTGGAAAAACATGATTAATTTAAAATAAATTAATAACTAATATGTTTAATTAAATATGGTACAGTAATTATTATAATTATATAAAAATGATTTAAAACCTGATATTATTGACTGAATATGATTCAACGGTTAATATGATTAGTTGAATATGATTCAATTATTAATATGATTAATTGAATATGATTCAAAAATCAATATAATTAATTGAATATGATTTACTGAATATATGATTCATTGCTTAATATGAATAATTGAAATTAATTTAAGATTTAATATGATTAATTGAACTTCATTTAAGATTAATATGATTAATTGAACTCAATTTAAAACTTAATATGACTAATTTACTTAATTTAAGACTTAATATGACTAATTGAACTTAATTTAAGGCTTGATATGATTACTAGAGTAAGATTTAATACTTCATGTGGTTAATTAAATTTGATGCAATAAATCACATGATTAATAGAAAATAATTCAATAATTCATATGATTAATTGAAAATAATTAAATAATTCATACTATTAGTTGAATATAATTCAATAATTAATATAATTAATTGAATGTTACTCAAAATTAACGATTTATTATGCTTGCTTAATAAATCGTTAATTTTGATATGATGAATCAAATAGGATTAATTAGTTAATATGATTTATTTAATTGGCGACTTAAAAAATTGCTTCAGAACCTAACTACTTTCGATTAAATGGGATTTACTAATTAATCTAATTTAATTAAATATAATACAGTAATTAATGCAATCAATATATACAAAAATAAATAACCTAAAACTTGCTCTTTTTTCACACAAAAAAAAAGAAAAAGAAAAAGCATTAGTTACACAAAGAGAAAAATAATTAAAATAGATTACACAAAAAATATATAATTATTTTTCAAAATAAATTAATTCTCACTTTCATAGTTTTTTCCTGAAAACTTTCCATAGGCTTCAGTTCAGAAATGAACATAACCATGCTTACAATATCAGCTTCTTGAATAGCCGCAGTCGTTTTTGAAGTATATGATTTCCAATTTGTAAGGTCTTGTTTAATAAAATTGATATTCCATGTTGCATTTTGAAACTGTTCAAGGCAACTCAAAACAGTATAACACGTATTCTTCCATTTCACATCAAAATCTATGATTGTTACTCGAAAATCTAATAATATTCCTTCTTTTTCAGCTAAAGATTCTAAAACCGTTATGATGGCTATGATATCTGAAGCTGGTCCTCCGCCAAGAGAACAAATTTTTAATGATTTCTTTTTAGTAGCTTCTGGAAATAATCTGGAATAATTTTTAATGAATTTTCAAAGTGGAATGCAACAGCGCTTGAAAAAAACGTACTACATCTATACACGTATGCTATTCTATAATATAGTGAATCTTTTAACAAATTTACTACCCTAGAATCCTCATCATCAAAGTCTTCTTTGACAATTACAAGGTTTTCTTTGCATAATCGTTTGAAATACTTATCAAAAATTTTAAAATAACGCTTCAAATATGAAGCAATCGTTCCATCTTCAATATCAATCAGCTTTCGTATCGCTTCATAATAAAAAGAAATAAATTTATCATCATAATTATTAACGGATTGGCCATTGTTTGCCGTATAATTAGAATCGTCTGCAACTCCCATCTTTCTAAAATCAAAAACACAACGAATGGAAATAATCGTTTGGTTCTGAAGAATATTTTCGAAAGCTGCCTTCTGGGTTTTGAAAATAAAACTTGTTGCACTTTTATGAGACGCACTAATCCGGAATGCAAACCAAAACTATTTGATAGTGATGAGACAACTGAAAATAACTGATAATAGATTTTGAAGTGATAACAGGAGATGTCATGTACAGTGAGAAAGTTTCATTTTGAAAAAAAAAAAGATAACTTATTTTGATATAAGTTAAAAGTCAAATTTTATTTATTTTAAAGGAAATAGAATTACTTTAAAAGTATAGTTATTCCTTATGCACATCTAAAAATATTTTAAAGAAACAGTAAATAAAGTTCTAAATAATTACAAAATTGGATGGAGATATTACATTTTAAAATATTTTTAGGAACAATTTTCTGAAACAATTGAAAAATGTCACTTTTGTATGTTTTGTCTTGTACCTTTCAAATGTGAATGAAACTTTTTAAATATTACAATATTTCAAAAAAAAATTGTCCAGATAAATTCTTTGGATTGCAATATCTTTCTGTAGACAGACAACCAAGAAAACTAATGAAGAGGAGCAAAAAAAAGTCATAAATTGAATAATTACTGTAATATTTTTATCAATGTTTGAGGCAACATACATTTTATGCAATTGGATTACTTTGCACATGCTAAATCCTTTAAGATCTATTGCAATTTGTGTAAATGTAGAGGACTTTTATGAAAATTACATGGCTGAAAAAGATCATCTGTTTTCAAATAAGTCCTTATTTTAAGACTATCATGAGAACAAGAACGTTTGAAGATATTGTGCAGATTTATAATTCCTCAATATAAAATTTAAAAGTAAGTGTGTTTAATCTTGACTTATTATATAAGTCTCTTTCAAATATCAATCAAATTAGTTTTAAAAAAGGAATACTTATATTTAATATACATTTGTAGCTGTTAGGACAGATAGCAATTTTGCAATATATTAGAAATGCTCATTTTGTTCTCAGTTTTTTTTTATTTATATTTGGAGGGAGCTAACGCGCACAATTTAGAACAGTGATTCCCTAAATGGTCTATATGGACACCCAGGGGTCTATGATGACTTGCAAGGGATCCACGTAAGCAAAAAAAATAATTTGGGGGTCTATGATAGTGGCTCTTCTTAAACCAGACCATGACTTAAATTTTAAAAGAAAATTTAATCTAGGGGAAACCAGATTTGACCTATTTAACAGATCTATTTAATTGAATGAGGTTAATCTGTAGTTATAAGGTGACAGCATAAATGTTATTAAATCAATGAATATTTAAGCATTTCTTTGCAAAATTAAGTTAAATCAGTATATTATTGGAGGTCGAGAGTTTTCTCAATTTGTCACAGACATACCGTCAGGATGTTTTAATCAACGTTCAACATTTAAATGACCTTTATTCAGATTTTGAAACTAGGTTTAAGAATGGTTTGACTACGGTTTGAATTACCATTGCCACAATCAATTCATATAATCACATTGAAAAACAAAAATTCATATTGGAATAGGTACTGATCGGAATAGGCATTAACGAAGATATAAAGTAAAGTTTAGAAACAGATGCAAGCAATTTGGCTTTAAAAAGATATACATGTTATAAAGAATATCGTGAGAAAGTTTTTAATTTCTTGTCCTAGTGAAGTACTTCATCAGCACGGTTGCCGATCTCTAAAACAAAAAGATGAAGAAGAAACGTAAAAAACAGGTCATTACTAACAAATATGTAGGGTTAAACCTGAAAGGATTGATACCAAACGTTGAAAATTTGTTATGGAGAGAGAGAGAAGCACCAAATTCATCTCTCCCGTTAAAAGCATTTGTTTGTAGTCCAGTTACTTTATCTATTTATTAAATTCGAATTTAATTAATAAATATATGTTTTTGTGTTTTAAACACTATACTTTAATACAGTGAGAAATTTAATTCTTTTAAAGTAAATAGTTCTGTACTAGCTGTCAAAAAGACATTTAGGTTGATAAATTTGTAAAAATTTAATATTAGGTATCCAGGGGTCTACCCAAAACTAAAAAAACATGGTAAGAGATCTATGAGGCAAAAATGTTTGGAATCCACTGTTTTGGAACATGAATTCTTAATTGTCTTTCCTTTTGTGAAACCTCATGTTCTGTAAACTGAAAGCAAGGACTTGTGGCATTGATGAACTCTTTTTTCATAAAGTCCTCTTTCTTGTTATGTAAATAAAAAAAATAAGAAAGAAACTTTTTTGTTACTCATTAAATTAAAAAATTAATGTTATAAAACAAGATAAATTGAAGACATTAGGTTATATAAATCACAATGTTAGCATTCTTACAAGGAATAGTTTTGCCAAATTTATAATTCCCAATTCAATATCACTCTAAAAAATCTGTAAGCAAATTAAACGAACTCAAACTTTTTAAATTTTAAACGATAAATACAAATATGCGTTAAATGTACTTTTAATTATTGATGAATTAATTTTAAAAAAATTATTTAGTGCAGGGCAGAAAAATATTTTTAACATCAAACGTTATAAAGTTTCAAAAAGTAATTAAATGCAATTTTGGACGATATATTTTTATTCCATTAAGTTATAATATACCTAAAATAACAATTAATTATAAAGATTCATTGAGAAAGAAAACACTTATGTGGATACAGTCTGCCTTTTCTTATCGTGCAATTTTTTATTTTTTAAAAAACTAAATCGTCTGATAAAACTTTATCCTTTTATGTCGAGAATTCTGATATATTTAGTAAAATATAAAAAAGGGTATTTCCCCTACTTGACGTTAAAAAATAAATCTCGAAAACTCTTTAAATTATTTTTAATGTGAAGTGTATTAGAACACAACAATATATAATATTTAATATGCGTATTATGTACTTTTAATTACTCATAATAAATAATTTTAAAAAAATGATTTAGTGCGTGGGGCAGAAAAGTATTTACAACATCAAACGTTATGAAGTTTCAGAAATAATTAAGGTATCCGAACTTGTTGAAAATGACCAAATTCGTAAAAGACACATATTTTTGTTTTCTATTTTATTTAATACATCTATATTTTGGCTTTACAAAACATACTTTGTTTTGATTGTATGCTTCTTTTAGAGGCCAAGTTACAATCAATTTTCATAAGTTAGAAAAACTGGAAGTGGGTCTTTGATCTACCAGAAGTGGGCATTTAAATTGTTCGAAATCTACCATGGAGAGTCTGATCACAAAATATTACAAATATATTTCTATAAAACTTTTTGCACCTGATATTTATGCTATTTTCTAGAGAATGTACTAAAATATTTCTTATAGTATGAATATTATTTGAGTTAGGGCATGTTATTTAAATAATGGTCTCATAAAGGCGTTATTTTTCTTATAACGTATACTCAATCATCTCTAAAAGTTTCAAATTTTATTAAAACATTAGCATTTTAGTACATTCTCTAGTTAAATGCCTCTAGATTGTTTTGGTAATTCTTTTACTAATATAAGTTTATTAATTTTTTCTCTTATTGCTTTGAAGTTTTACAAAAATATTGCTAAAATTTCACATATAATTGTGATTTTTATGAAATTCCGGCAATTTATTTTAAATATCGTTGATTAAATATTAGTATTTATTGGTATTGAATCCTAAAAAAGCCTTTATATGTTTAAGTATGTTATTTTGTCAAAAAGTACTCTGGACGTGTTCGGATACCTTAAATGCAATTGTGTGTGTGTGGACAATATATTTTTATTCCATTAAATTATTATATACATAAAATAACAATTAATTATAAAGATTCATTGAAAAAGAGAATATTTGTGTGGATACAGTTTGACTTTTCTTCTCTCGCAGTTCTTTTTATTTTTTAAAAAACTAAATCGTTTATGTCGAGAATTCTTATATTTAGTAAGATATAAAAAAGGGTATTTCCTCTATTTGACGCTAAAATGAATCGCGAAGACTCTTTAAATTATTTTTAATCTGAAGTGTATCAGAACGCAACAATATATAATATTTAATATGTGTATTATGAACTTTAATTACGCATAATAAATAATTTTTAAAAAATGATTTAGTGCAGGGCAGAAAAATATTTATAACATCAAACGTTATGAAGTTTCAAAAAATAATTAAATGCAATTTTGGACAATATATTTTTATTCCATTAAATTATTATGTACCTAAAATAACACTTAATTATAAAGATTCATTGAAAAAGAAAACATTTGTGTGGATAAAGTTAGCCTTTTCTTCTCACGCAATTTTTTTATTTTTTAAAAAACTAAATCGTCAGATAAAAATGAATCATTTTATGTCAAGAATTCTGATATATTTAGTAAGATATAAAAAAGGGCATTTCCCCTACATGACGTTAAAATGAATTTCGAAAACTCTTTGAATTATTTTTAATGTTAAGTTTATTAGAACACAATAATATATAATACTTAATCTCTTAGTGTCTGGGTTTGAGTTTAAGGTGACTGACTACGTTTGAAACCATAGCATGAGGAAGAGTGTAAAAATGGGGTTTTTTTTAATAGTAAATGTTAGTTGAATTAGAATGTACATTTAAAAGTGTTTTGAAAATGATGCTGTTAAAAAAAGAAAATAAAACAGTTTAAATGCAAATTTGTTTGCCAAGAAATGAAGAAAGAATGACTTATTTTCAAAACATTCTCCTATCATGAAAAAATGCTTCGATAATAGCAATATTTTTCCAATATACATCTAGAGCCTTTATACCAGGGTTGGACTAAAAATTTTAAAATATATATAGTTTAGAAAAAAGCGGATTTATTAACATTTTATAATGACAGAAAATAATTTTTAACAATAAAGACCCGTTATTATTTTAATTGATTACAACTCTGAAAATAATGGAAATTTTTTCAAAAACTTTTGTTTTACCTCGATATAGAAGTCTCAGCTATACATATAGGCAAAATATTATTTTCATGGAATTTTTTTTATAATAAAAGAATACATTTTTTAAAAAAAGTACATCCTTCTTCATTCTTTGCCAAAAATTTCATTTAAATATTTTTTTTGTAAAATATTCTTAAAATAACTTTATATCCAAATTATAATTAAACTGACACTAAATATAAAAAAATGATTTATACTCTTTTTCAAAAACATGGTTCCGCACATAGTCAGTCGCTTTAAAGATATATGAAGAGAAAAGAGATTTACATTCTTTTTTTCTAATAGTTAATTAGTAATTTTACCAACCATATTTCTCCAAGTTGTACTTAACATAAGTAAAAATTGTATGATATAAATAATTAAATTACAAATATACAGTGGGCCACAAAAGTGTTCGTACACTTGAAATTTCTTTTAAAATTTAATTTTTTCGACTAATAAAAATTAATATACTGTAATTGTAATTTTTTATGGTATCTGCAACTTGTTCTTAATGGAATGACATAATTAATTTTCTAAAATTAGCATAACTATTTTTTAAAAAAATTAATAATTAAAAAGCTACTAAAAATTACGCCACAAAAGTCTTCATACACTTAACCAAAATCTCAACTTAGCTTTAAATATTGTATTTATTTCTTAATGTAGTACTTAGTAGGAAATCTTTTAGTGTCCACAACAACTTTTAAGCGTCTTGGTATAGATTTAATAAGTTTTTTATAATTTCTGAATCTATTTTCCTCCATTCTTCTGTGATTGCTGTTTTTACTTCGCATTTTGCGTTTATTTGTCACTTTTTTGCATCAGAATCTCACCAAATATGTTCTACTGGGCTAAATAAAGTGATCGAGGAGGTGTTTTCATAATTTGAGAACAGTTAGAGACACCAGTGACGTACAATGAGAGCAGTGTACTTGACGTCATTACCCTATTAAAAAATTAAGTAGTCTCCAATATCCAAATTGCGGGCGATAAGTTAAAATTTATCTTTAAAATAATTAAATAGAGCTCATGATTCACAATACCATTAAAAAATACCAAATTACCTAATTCTGAGGCCAATTTACTACCCACGCAAGTAAAAAAGAAAACGTGACAAATAAACACGAAATGCGAAGTAAAAACAGCAATCACAGAAGAATGGAGGAAAATCGATTCAGAAATTATAAAAAACTGATTAAATCTATACCAAGACGCTTAAAAGTTGTTGTGGACACTAAAAGATATCATACTAAGTACTACATTAAGAAAGAAATACAATATTTAAAGCTAAGTTTAGATTTTTGTTAAGTGTACGAAGACTTTGTGGCGTAATTTTTAGTAGCTTTTTAATTATTAATATTTTAAAAAATAGTTATGCTAATTTTAGAAAATTAATTATGTCATTCCATTGAGAATAAGGTGCAGATATCATAAAAAAGTTAAAACTACAATATATTAGTTTTTATTAGTCTAAAACATTAAATTTTATATGAAATTGCAAGTGTATGAACACTTTTGTGGTCCACTGTATATTTGTGATCTAGGTGCAAGAGGAAAGAAAATGCATAAAGGTAAATATAGGAGACAGGGAAAATAGTTAAAAATAAGGAAAAACTGCTATATTATTCCTGAAATGTGCCATCCGTTTTTATCAGACAGTAACCCCCAAATTAGAGAGGAAATATCATTTAATCATTTTAGAATCGCGAATTATATACTTACATACCTGATAAACTGTTTTATACAGTTCTTAACACGTTTTCTTCTTTTTTTCTTAAACAGCTTCACTTTGTTATTGAAACAAGCATTATTCGTTTGGGTTATGCTCTTTTAAGGCTGTTTTCGGTAAAAGCACGAGAGCTCTGACTAAACGTGAAGCACCTTTTCAGATAGAAAAATGACCCAATTTCCATGGAAATTTGCAATATTATAACTCGTACCTCTGTTAACAATGTAGATTTTTTAAAAATTTCAAAAGATTCCGTGAATACTTTCTTTTTGTTTTAATATATGAAGGCAAAGCCCATTTAACATTACGGTATGGGATAAAAAATGCGAAACACATTTTATACCAGAAAAAATGAAACAAATCGGTTAAAAATAGGAAGTATGATAAAAAATGCTGCTCTCTAAAGGATGTTGATGCCAGAAATCATATTAAGTTTTCATTTCTCTTATAGGGGAAAACATGTTCCAAATTCGGGTGAGTGAGTGTGGGTGATTGTTGGGTTTTATGGCACAAGAGCCAAATTTGGCTATACTGCGCCACACGTTTGTTAAAATATTAAAACCATATTAAAAACGGTGTTAGTCGAAAACAAATAAGGCAACACAATCAAAATTTTTAAAGTAATATACGAAAAAGAAAATAATAACGCAATACAAAATGTAAACCAGAATGTGTTAGTAATAAAAAGTAAGTTTTTTCAATAGAAAAAACCAATTCAAATTGTAAATTTGGAATATTTGTCTGTGGTCTCGACGGGAAAAGAAGAAAAGGGAAATTGGAATGGCATGAAAGAGGGCCGAAAATAGAAAAAGATCACTAGGGTTCCCCGGGTTCGTGAAGCCCGAGTTTACCAAAGACAGTAAACCCCTAGGGAAAAGGAAAACATCACTAGGGTACCTCGGGAGCGTGAAACCCGCACTCACCTAAAGAAGGTGAGCCCCCTGAGGGGTTCCAAATTCGGGTCCTATTCTTTAACATTAACCGAAAACAGCCTTAAGATGTTCAACAGTTTTCAAGACGCCTTAAAGGTGCATAGATATTTTTTGTCTAATGTTCAAGAACAATTTTCAGCATTTATTGAAGTATATATTAATAAAAGAGTAATGTTTAAACATAATATGAAACATCAAATTGTACAAAAATAAAATACTGCTTTTTTGTCTTTTATTTTCTTTTTTAAAAATTCCTGCAAGTTGTATTTGAAAAATGCACTATCTGTAAGGATCTTTCGCTTTTAATAAGTTCAAAAACTTCAAGACGTATTAAAGGTGCATATATATTTTTCGTCTAATGTTAAAAACGGTTTCGAACAATTTTTAAGGAATATATTAATAAAAGAGGAACGCTTAAACATAAAATGGAGCATCAAATAGTACAAAAACTAAAGACTGCCTCTCTGTCTTTTATTTTCTTCTTTCTTAAACTACTTCACTTTGTACTTGAAATGTAGATTAACTGTTTGGATTATGCTCTTTTAAGGCGTTCAAAAAATTTTCTTAGAAGTATTTTGAAATTGCCCGTTTAAATTTTTTTTAAAAAAAATCGTGTCGATGAATTTACCAAAGATAGTTTTTTGAACTATTTAAAACATTCTTTCAGGATGGCAGTGATAATAATAAATTAAATAAAAAGGGCATAAGATAAATATTTATAAAAAATATTATTGTCTTGAGGTTCTTTTTAAATCAGGGATGGGTGGACTTTGATAGCGTACAGGCTACTTCTAATGTTTTATAGGTATTGCGTTCCAATCAGTGGAGTAGGTATGGCTATTCTGTATAAAATTGTATGCTAACACTTTTTTCGGCATCGTACCCCTCTTTTAAAATATGACAGAGGGTACTATTTTTCCATAAAAACACAAGTAACACAGGTAAGATTGCCAATTTGAATGCTTGAACAACTATAAATTATTGCTAGACGGTGAAGCGTGGACGTATTCAATGCAACAAGTAAGGAACATACGTGAATCCATGAATTTGAAACCAACGTATGTATTTAATTTGTTCGCTGCCAAGTCTCGCACTCACATCGCGGGGCATGACATCAACACGAAAACCCAAACCCGTAGAAGTGCGGATTGTGAGATGATGTCTGAAAAGTCAATCCCGTGCTATCACGGAAGAGCTTATCGTCAACATTTATACTCCTTTATAACAGGCGTGTGGGGGAAATTGATTTATATGGCTGGCATCGCAGTGATTGTTTTTTCCTCTACAGTGGCAATGAGCATGTTAAGCGTCATCTTTCGATTCTAATGAAGATACGAGGGTGAGTCGGAAAATAAGTTTCCCCTATCGACTGTGGTCAGAGTTGAGTACGAAAATCAAAGCATAGAATGGGACATTAAAGATAAGACATAACTTTATTTTCCACATAAGTACCCAGTATATTGAGACATTTGTCATATCGCTTGATAAGCTTCAAAAAGCCCTCCAGGAAAAACTGAGGGCTTTTCATATGGAAGAAGCGTTAAACGGCTTGTTTGACTTCAGCATTGCTTCCAAAGCGAATTCCTTCCGGCGAAACTATTCTTCCAAGTCGGAAATGAAAGTCACTTGGTGTGAGATCAGAGCTGTATGGTGGATGGTGAAGGCGTTTCCAACCAAGAGTTGTAATATGCTAGATCAGACTCTGTCGCCGTGTGTGGTCTCGTATTGTCATCCAACAACAGAACGCCAGATTTGAGAAACCCAGGCGCTTTTTCCGAATCACCTCTTTCAATACCGACAGAGTGTCATAGTAGCGCGTTATATATATTGATGGTTCCAACCTCCAAAAATTCCACACAAAAGTAAACGCTTCTTCCATACGCAAAGCCCTGAGTTTTCCTGCACGGTTTTTTCAAGCGGTATGACAAACGTCTCAATGTGCTTGTTACTTATGTGGAAAAGTAAAGTTATGCCTTACCTTTAATGTCTTATTTCATGTTTTGACTTCATGCACAGCTCTGACCACAATCGATAGGGGAAGCTTACTTTCCGACTCACCTTCGTACATGTGTAGTCTACACATTTATTGAATCATTTTGCTTAAGTAAACACAGTCACATCGATTTTGAAAAGCTGAATCTCTAATCAAAATGGTGTCTGGTTTAGATAAATATGTTATTTTAATATGTACGCGTCTTAGGTCTTAGTAAAGACAGTCACTCAAAATGTCTTAGAGATCCACAGGTCAATCGCGATCGCGACTTAATACCCATCCCTATTTTTAAACGAATGTCATTTTATACTCTAGTACTCCACAGTCTCAGTACATATTGTTGGGAAACTTGAGATTTAAGTCACGTACTTTTGTGCCTTATTTGTTTGAAAGAAAATATAATGCTTATTAAAGAGAGGAATAATGTTAAATATAGAAAAAAATAAGAATTTATCATTGTTTTTTTTAAACATTTAGTGTTTTAATGCTGCGTTCACATAATGTTCAATAATAGGACTCCAAATCAGAATAAAATATTAATCGGAAAATTGCACAAAATTAAATACAAGTTTATGTATTGTTATTACTTGTACCAATTTATTTCACAGAGTTTTTAAACTTCACTAGAATACTCAGTAAAAAAAATCTTTTTGGGAGAAAAATTAAAGAAGGCTTAGTACGGAAAACATGTTATATAGAGAAAAATAATTTTATAGATAAAAGTAAAAGTGATTATTTAAATCTTCTGAACTTTATAAGGTATAATAAATTCGACAAATAATATAAATATTGGGGTAATTTTTTAACTGAAAATTCTTTCAATTTTCCTCTTTTTTTAATACTAATCAAGAACCCTTAGTAAAAAACCATTATCGGTTATAGTATAAAGTATAGATTTAAAATAAAATACCAAGATATTTCAAATATCCTCTTACCATCTCACCCCCTTCAATGAAGTAATCAAGTTTTCTTACTTCTTTTCAGAATGAAATTATTAACACAAGGGAGGAATTACATGAGTGCATTTTTATTGTCTTTACCGTAATTTTATTAGATATAAATTTATACGATCATTATTTAATGTTTTGAAAGAATATGAACAGCACAATGTACCCAATTATATGTATAAGCCCCTTTATAGGTTAAAGAACTTAGTATAATTCTTTTGATAACAAATATACAGAGGTTTATATAGTATTTTAAATCTCGAATTGGTTCAGTTATTTTAAAATTATCTAGAGCTAATTAAAATTACCTCAACCTTTTTCTTTTTGTTGGGCCACATACATGTGACAACTATTTCGCACGGGCCACAACATGAGGATTAGTTAGGGGAGTGCTGTAAGATCAAGGAGATTTAAAATATTTAAACTGATAATTTTGGACATTATTTTAGAGCTTTATTAAACTCCATCAAACTCAACTCACAAAAAGTAGGTTTAATAGATTTTTTACTCTGTTATGTGGTAATTTCGATTTCCTTTCATCGATGATCTCAAGCTAAGCCCCCGCTAAAATTTTGTGTTGTTGCAAAGATTTCTCTTTTTTTTTTTTTTTAAGAAAACCATTTTCATCTCGTCTTGATTGATTGATTTAATATTAACGTCGCACTGTTCAGCTACACGAGGGCTTTTGGCGACGGACCACGTAATTTTGAACCATGGTCAAGTGACGTGGACGACACCTGAGCTGGCACCCCCTCTCTAACTACCCACCACACCAACGGGAGGACGTTTCAGCTCTCGACAGATTTAACGTGCATCGCTGCCCTACACGGCGGGTTTTAGTGGTACTGGGATCGAACTCGTGACCAGGCAAGCCACGATCCGATACCTATACCACTCGGCTACCGCGGCCACTCATCTCGTCTTGAAAAAGATCCTCAAGGAAAATAGTCTCTGAAAGATTAGTACTTAGTGATATAGTGAAGAGCAAAATTATTATTTTTTAAATATAACATTTTCACGACAAATCAAACAAGTAGTTGATCATGTCTGTTTTTCTCTACGAAATAGCCAAGATCCAAATCGTCTGGAAACAACAGATACTCTTTAAATGTTTTTCGCTTGCAAGATATGAGGACTAATTAAAAATTAGTTTCACTCATAAAAGGATCGCTACTCCCCTATTATTTGTTACCACTAACCGTTAAAATTATAAAAAGAAAAAGTTATCTTGCAATTCGTACCAGAGCGACATCGATAGCAAAATTGATATATTTGACTGCTTGATTGATATAATTTCTCGCTTAATTTGTAATACATTGTTCTTAGATAAATGAATTTATTTGTTCAATGAGCCATGAACGGGCTACTTAGAAAGGTCCGATGGTCTTATGCGGCTCGCGTGCTTCAGGTTGATCATCGCTGCTCTAGAGATTTAGCTTCAGAATGGCACTTTCTAATATAATAAGAAAAAAGAAATGTTTTTTAGTACCGTGTACAATACACACCCGTATACAAAAAGAACAACAGATTAATTATGCATTATTAATTATTGTTAAGTTTATTTGATTATAGGATGCAATTTAATGAAAGTCAGATATATTCTATATGATTCTGTAATAAATAAGATATGTAACCAGTGGTAAATGTCTTAGAATTTATTAAAGTCACAACTACTTGATGCCGCCACCAGACGGAGTACTTGTATGGTTTCCCTCTTGTTGAGAAATGGAAGCTACAAGAGAGTGACTCTTTTCAATCTGGCGAGTAACATCACGCAGAAATGTCTCTCTCAGTGTTGTTTTGAAAAAAAAAAACATGCTTATAACATAGAACTGCATAAAATTTAAATACTTTTTTGCCTATGTACAGGAAATAAGTCTTAAGTCCAGAGATGGATCATTGTGTATGAATATCAGACACATCACTATGGCCACATGAAGAATTAAATAATGTAAATTAAATAATAAATAAGAAAGATTATAATCTATAGTAAAAGGAAAGCAAGCTATGATAAATAAATGATCTAGGCTTAAGTATCGGTATAGATAGATGTGTGTTTCATTCTATTTTTAAAACTCTGAAAAAATTATTATTTTGCTTCAGAAATGGGATTTAAATATTATTCTGATTTTTTATTTGGAGGGGGGGTGGGGTTAAATCTAATACTAAAGAGCAAAATTCTTAATAGCAACACAATTTTAATTGTATAAGACAAATTGCAAACACTGGTATAATTAATATATCTCTTAACATTTATAATTCATTTCCTATCATTAGCATGTATATTTATATATTTGTGAACACACAACTTGATATTAACATACTGAATTTTTTTTTCTGTGTGTGAGAGAGTTATACATATACTTTAAAAAAACGCGAAGTGTATGGTTAAGATTTATTGAAGAAGCAATGATTTTTATGGCGAACCATTTTTAAAAAAATGCCATGTTGTGCGTATCTTCAAAATCGTGATCCTAGCAATTATTCTTGTAAAAGTTGTTCATGTTCATAAAAGTGAGATATATTTAAGAGCCTAGACGCGGTGATTATTTATACTGAAGTTTTTTTATGCTCATGCCATAAAAATCCTTGACTTTGTTTTAACAATATTAAAATTTATTTTCTTTAAACATTCATTACACGCTTATAAAATTATTTTTGATTTAAAATAGCAATGTTACCTTTTTTACTTATTGTGTAGTTTCCCCTCCAAAGTAAAGTGTATGTACGCTTGGACTTCAAACGTTCAATACCTTTTGAGTAAACTGTGATTATTTTCTTTCTTTTTTTTTTTTAATGAAAATATGAAAGCTTACAAGATGGGGATTTATTGGGGATTATTCACAGAGCATAAATGTCCTTGAAAATAAAGATGACTTAAAAAGAAGGGGGGGAATAATTTGGAATGAATATTTCCAAAAAATTTTTTTTCATGTGTAATAATATGTTTTTCGTTTCTTATCTTCTAAACTTCCGTTAACAAAATTGCTATTCGAGCATGTATGTCAGTGCTTCTCAAGTTTTCAATATTTGCGACCCAATATTCAATTATAATTTTCATCGATCCCCCTTCTCCTTACAATAGCAATGTATTGAATTCAATAATACACTTCGATGCAATAGCTGCAATACAATTTTAACCTCTTAAATGCCATCGGCGTATATAAAGGTCTCACTCAGCCAAAGCATTAAATGTCCCGGACATATATATACGTCTTTCCGAAGTACAATCTTTTCTATGCTCTGCTATTCATGAATTATTCCGGAGAATTTGAAATGCAATAAAAGGACCTTTATATGGTTTGCGAAAGGTTTACTTATTTCAGAGTATTTTCTCACTTATCCCTTTTCCACAATACATCCCATATGCTTGCCTACGAGGAAAACAGGGGCGCTGGGGAGCGATTTGCGTAACTTTGATTCAGCAGTTGAGGGAATAATTATATAAACCGTACAAATTATCAAAATAAGTGTTAATTTTTGTATATAATTGTATATATGACAGGCCCATGGGGGTCATGGGTAAATATTAACGTTGTTCTTAATTTAGTATTTTTTAAATGAACTGTAAAGTATATTGTGCAATATTGATACATTTATAAGTGTATTATATCAGTGTAAATGTGTATTTTATTTTTTTTACGTAAGAATGTATTTTGTGTGTTTGTAAATTAATAATTCTTTTTTAAACAATCTTTTGTTTTCGACTATTCAATATGCTCGCGCCCCCCTCGTAGAGTTATCACACCTCTCTAGAGGGGCGCCCGCCTAAGTTTGAGAAACACTGATGTATGTAAATATCATATGTACGTGTGATCAGTGGAAAAGAAAATTCAACTTATTCATTTTTATTTGTTAATAGTCTACTTCGGGGGTAGGCAACTTCTTTGGGCTCGCAAGCCACTTTGTGGGACCGGAGAATACCAGAGGGATGCCCTTTTCTTAAAACAAGCAATATATATATAAATTAAGTCAATTCCTACTTTGAATGGATGAATAGAGAGTATTTTATTAACGATTGAAAATTTTGAATAAGACATATATATATATATATATATATTAACTACCCACAAAATAGATAAATACAATAATATAAAACAATTTTTTCAATGTTGTTTAGATCATGTGAATACCCTTTTAATTTCTTAAGAACTTATATTCAT
Source organism: Trichonephila clavipes (assembly GCA_019973935.1). Taxonomy (NCBI): domain Eukaryota; kingdom Metazoa; phylum Arthropoda; class Arachnida; order Araneae; family Nephilidae; genus Trichonephila; species Trichonephila clavipes. The sequence goes on from BMAU01020473.1 coordinate 1,112,900, forward strand.
CACAAATACATTAACCGTCTTGCTACTTCGAATTCCAAAACCACCACACAACAATAGGATTTCAAAGTCAGCATGTTAGTGGTCTTGCTGTGAAGATTATATCATAACACTCATATCACAGTTTACATTTTTTCCACACACATCTTTAACATCTTACACATTGTTGACAACCACCAAATTAGAGCCTAGCAAATTTACATTTTTGACAATCAACCAATTCAAATTCTACCGTATTTGATTGTCGTCTTTTTATACCTGTCTTTGCTGGCTGGTTTAAAAGTCAGCTCAAAAAGATGTGTTTATGTATTTTCGAATTTTTTAACTTGGTGAATAATCGATTTTCATTAATGTCAAGACGCTAGATTCTACTCGTAAAAGCTCTGTGAGTAAAGAAATTTTGTTCAATTATTTCTTGAAAGATACTTTTCTTATGTAATTGTTTTAGCATTTTTCTACTTTTCTTACGTAATTATTTTGTGATTTTTCTGCATTAAGAGTTTGGGAGAGTTTGTTACATAATAGTAATGAGTGGTTTTTCATACTCTCTGAGTTATCCAAACTCTGAAGTTTTGTTTATTTTATTTTATTTGGTTTTCCTACCGAGTTGCAAAGGGGGAAGGTTGGCGCCTTCAAACTAGTTTAACCCCACTTATTCGGTCCTAAGTCCGAAATTGCTTTCTGACTCGCTAGGTTCTTCTTTTTGTAGTTTCTTTTTTTATTTCTCTATAATTTTGTTCTTCATGTTCAGGTTTTATATTTTTATTATGCTATTTCTTGTTATGTTCTTTATCTATTATTTTTTATTTTTGATATATAATACATATTTCTTATATATATATATATATATATATATATATATATATATATATACTGCTGGCCACCGTAAATGTAACACCCTGAAAGAAGCATGCAAATAACCTGAAATTTACAGCATGCATTAGCGAAGATGAGATATGCAAATGATTAGAATTTCAGCGCAGACATACATCACGCTCACCTGTGGCGCCAACGCAGACACATATCACCTAAGTACTATTTAGCACTTGGTGAATTCGACGATTTCAAGTGCGGCAATTGTGTTTTTCTTGTGGGTTTTCAAAAACGATCAGTTTTTGATCAAGTATTCGAGTTCGACAGAGGAAGGATATTGGCTTACCGAGATCGTGGATTACCTTTCAGGGAAATCGGTAGTCGTGTTGGACGTAACGTATTAACTGTAATTCGGATATGTGATCGTTGGATGCAGGAGGGATACGACGGACCGACGTGGTCGATCGCATCCACCTCAGTGCAACACTTCACGTGAGGACAGGCAAATTGTGCGAAAGGCAGTGACGGATCGCTTAGTCACATCTCGAACCGTAGCACAGCACATTTTGTTTCTAATGCATCATTCAGTGTCTGCGCATACCATTCGACGCCGTTTACAGCAAAGTGGTCTGTCCGCAAGACGTCCATTGCTTGGTCTACCCCTGACGCAGAACCACAGACGTCTCCACCGCCAATGGTGTGATGAAAGAAGGATGTGGGTGGCAGAATGGAATGAAGTTGTCTTTACTGACGAGTCACGCATCTGTCTGCAACACCACGATGGTTGGATTTGGTGAGAGGATGCTGAACAGCTTTGGTATGCACCGCCACACTGGGCCTGCACCGGGTATTATGGTATGGTGCGGTATTGGATATCCCTCTCGCACTCCTCTAGTACGCATTGCCGGTACTTTAAACAGCTAACGCTACATCTCCGAGGTGTTGGAGCCAGTTGTCCTTCCTTACCTTCAGGGTTTGGGCACAGCCATATTTCAACAGGATAATGCGTGACCACACGTGTCACGCATTGTCCAAATCACCAGGCCCTTCGTCAAGCACCAGATTGAATTGCTTCACTAGCCGGCTCGCTCTCCGGATCTTTCGCCGATAGAAAACATGTGGTCCATGGTTGCTCAACGATTGACCCACATTACACCTCCAGCTGCCACACCAGATCAACTTTGGCAAAGTGTGGACGCTGCTTCGTCTGCTGTACCCCAAGAACACATCCAAAGCCTCTTTGAGTCAATGCCGAGGCGTGTGGCAGCGTTGATCTCCAACAGTTGCGGCTATTCTGGCTACATATTCTGGCAGAAACCACACTTCACAGAAGTCTATAGATTTAGTCATTTTATAGTTGGTCAACATGTTATCTACAAAATAAATTTTGTTGTGCTATCCCTTGTCTTTCTTGGTGTTGCATTTACGGTGGCCAGTAGTGTATATATAGGGGGAGAGAGTGAACTAATAGAAGGAATTGAAAAAAAAAGAGCATGATCTGTCTGCATTGTTGAAACAATGCAAAACCGGTTTGGCTTGTTTTGCTGAAAAACAGGTTTTCGACGCCAGCTTTTGTCTGTGTTTTAACATTTACATTGTTACAACAATAGAGACGAATCTAAGTTGGCATCAAAAACCAAAAATTAATTTAATTTAATTTAATTTAATTAATTAATTAAAATTTGAAAAAAAAAAATGTATTAACACCAAGTGTCTTCCTCTACAATTTTAAAAAGAATATTTGAACTTGATTGGATGAATAGAAATTATTTTATTAACGATTGAAAATTTGAACAAGATAAATAAATATACAAATAAAAAGATAGAGTGAGCTAATAGTAGGAATTGAAATGATTGCATTTATTATAAAAAATAATAATAATAAATGTAAGTTAAATAATATAATTGCAGTTTTATTCAAGTTATTCATCGTTCTGATTTCATATGGTCTATAACTACAAGCACATATAATTTTAGAATCAGTTTAATGAAACAAAAGTTCCCTATCATATTTTTCAACCTTTTTTTAAAATAAGGAATGAGATTGTGCTTGTTGAAATTCTCCACACTGCTAGCAAGTTAATGTCAGCCAACTTGTATCTGTAATTAGTTTTGTTGATCTTCATGCAAAAAAAAAAACTTTACTCCCAAGTATATGCCGATTATAATATGAAGAACAAATTCAGCCGCAAATTTCTTCATACCTGGAAAATTTTCAATTGTCAAAGATTTGTAAAAGTCAATGGGGCGTTAAATATTTTCTTCACACTTTGATTTGACTTCAAGTCAATAAGTGCAATTTGTACCTCCTCAGGTGCTGTATCAATATCAGCAGTAATGGGATAACAAAGCAAAATGAATTTAGGCTAAAATTTCTTAAAATCTTCTTATGACATGTTCCTCCAAACTCAGCGCATGCTCTTTTAGACGGAACCCTTTCAGTCTCTTTGCTTTCCTAATAGTGAAAAATTAAAAAAAATATAAATAAAAAACGAATTTTCGATGGCGCATGGAAAAGAAATTGTTCAAAGCGGATTTTGTGACTGCCTTGCAGGGACGCATAAAAACTCTTTGCTGATCTCCAGTTGCCCAATCTTAGTCTCAAAATGGTACGCAAAAAAAAAGTTAAACTGAGAAAAGGGTCAATTTACATTTAAGGATAAAAGCAAAAATAGTTGAATAATTCTTTTGAGAAATATAATTTGCCGATTTTTCTTCACTTTTCACAACATTGCAATGAATTTAAATTCAAATTCATGAGCTCTTGTGTACTATATATGTTATTCTTCTTAGCAAGTTGTTAAAAGATTATTCTTGACAAATCGAATTTTTTCTGCGAAGAAGGCAAAATTTTTTTTTTTTTTGTTAAAAAAATCAACTTAGATTATTTCTGTCCAATACACAGAAAGAAAAAAAATCTTTCATATTATTCCTTTTTTTTATTATTGTTATTTCTTTCTCATTGGATATTCCAGGAGATGAAAAGAACGAATGGCACGTGACGTCACGCCAACTCTCGTAGAAGACGCGATAACACGAGATTGATGACGTGAGAAAGGAAAGGAATGCAACACACAGGAAGAAGTGGAATAGATATCGAATATTGATGCACTGCTCCATCTGTCGGAGCTAATCGAAGTTCTGGACAAATTTTGTATCTGGAAAAGGGGGAAATTAGCACTCACGCATATCAGAAGCATATTTCAACGGAGAAATATCAGCTTTCTTTCCCTTGAATCGAAATAAAAAGTGGGTTGAAATTTGACTCATGGGAAAAGAAAAAAGTAATTCGCTATAATGAAAAAAAAAAAAAGAAAAGAAAAAAAGAGAGAAAAAAAAAAGATGGCTATCAGAGAGGCTGTCAATGATCATTGTCGGAAATTATAACATTCTGGATAATTCATCCTCCCTTCATTTTTGGATTTTTAAAAAAATATATCTGAATTCAATTTTTTTTTATTTCTTTGAAATGGTATAGTTATTGAAAAGATTTAACACGAGACAAAATTATTTATCAAGAATAAGTGTAGAAAGCAGTGGTGTGTAACGTACACCCCCGCATTATGAGGGGGCAAAGCCTGACTGACGCTAAGTAAGATCCAGTTTGGGCCGGAAACCTGACTTTGCAAAGGGACCCTAACATTCTCCGTTACCCACTGATAGAAAGAGTTTCACTTGTGAAAAAAATTAATGAAAAAAAAATGCCTCAATAAGTCTTCAACTGTATGAAGGAAAAAGAAGATTTTTCAGGAAAAGAAAAGCGAGTTCTACAAGGCAATGCGGCAACCTGCCTGTAGTGCATTTGCGCGGCATCTCGACTTTTCATGATATTAATGGTTGTCTGATACTGAAATGCGGGGAAGAACGCGCATACATATAGTTCAATCCTCGTACCAACTCATTTAAAAGGGAATTAAGACAGTTTCCTGTCTGTTGACGTAATCTTAAAGACGTTCTGCCGAAAGAGATTGGTAATCTACTTGGTCATTGAATTCGCTTCTTACATTGACCTCTTGGATCAGGGGTACTCAACCTTTTTTAATGAACACGCTTTTGTAAGTTTCACTTGTATATATATGTAACGGAATCTTTTAACTCAATTTTTACCCACTTTAAAAGATTATATTAATTCGAAATTTTGCACACTTGTCAAGTACCAATGGTAATACAATCATAATTTTGTTCCATTGTCCTGATTAAGATCCTCAGGAAGAGAAATATTTCCAGATTTGGTGACCAACTCCATATACCATTGCCAGATTTGGTGACTAATTTCAGTTCCCATTTCCAGATTTGGCGACTAAAAGCGAAAGCGTTCTTTTTTTTTTTTTTTGCGTCAGCAATTTCTTGTCATAATATAAACAATTGTCCAATCTTTCTGAAAATGGAAATAAAAAAAAAAGACTCGTGCATGTGAAAAAAATAATTTATTCTAACTCAGGGATGGAGAATTTTTTACGTTCACGGGCCAAATTTTTTTAAAAAACAGTGTATGAATAAATGATGGTTTAAAAAACTAAAAAACACATGCTTGAACTGTAGATCGAACTGAAAAAATGAAAAATAAATTATAATTTAAAAAAACTAATAAACGTTCTTTTATGGTTAATAGAACTAAAAAGTAAAAAAAAAAGTCTTAATATAAGAATAAAAGAATAAAAGAATTTACGATATAATTAATGTCATTATGGTAAAATCATGGGGTGCTTTGTACTACATTTTTGTACTAACTCAGCATTTCGGAATAGAACTAGTAAGAAATTATAACAATTAATATAGAGCACCTCACGCTTTTACCCCAATGACATTAATTTTCTTGTAAATCAATGTATTCTTATATTAAGAATTATTTTTTCTTACTTTTTAGTTCGATTAACCATAAAAGCGTGTTTTTTAGTTTTTTTTTTATATATATAATTTATTTCCATTCATATGACAACTATTTCACGTGGGCCGTAACAAGAGATTATTGCGGAGAGGGATATCTATAAGATCAAGTGCCTTTAAAATGCTAATAATTGATCAAAATATTAAAACTCGTAATTTTGGATTTCAAGAAATTGGTTTTATATGCATTTTTTACCCAGTTACGGGGGAATTTCGATTTCCTTTCATTAATGACTACAAACCCCTTGTTTGCATTCTACTGACATAATGAAAAAGCTGTTGCGAACTTTGATAATTTTCTTTTGACAAGGCCTCACTTATTTTTAGTTCATATATTAATTTATCAAAAACCGGATCGTCTTAAAGAGTTTTTATTAAATTCTAGACTGAATTCAAATTTATTCAAATACTTCTAGATTTTAACAAAAAATAAAAAAAAAAAATACTTGAACAAATAAACGAATTTATCAAAGAGTGCATCGGAAGCATTTAAGAAACAGTCTAACAAATTATTTTTCAATTTATATATTTATCCTTACCGATTTCATATGTTTATCAATATATATAATGTAACAAATTTTATAGGATGTTTTTGTTATCTGCATTTTGTAATATAACCACGGACAAAAAAATTTTGTCGCAGTTTCCAAGATCTTTTTAAGAAAGTCAATTTATCTCGTCTTGAAAGAGATCCTCAAGAAAAAGAAATAATAATTGAAATATTTGCGCTCAGTCGTTTAGTGAAAAAAAATTATATTTTTGAAATAAAGCATTTTTACGACATATCAAACAAGTTTTTGATCTATGTTTGTTTTTCTCTGCAAAATACATCCCAATAGTCTAGAAGCGACTTATATTCCTTAAATATTTTTCGCTTTAAAGACATGAGGGTTAATAAAATTAGTTTCACTTATAAAATGGAAACTATTCCATTGTTATTTTCTGTCACTAATGGTTACAGCAACTAAAAGAAAAAAAATCTCGCAATTCATACCAACACGACATCGATAACAAAATTGATATATTTGACTGCTTGATTGACAAAATTTGTCGCTAAATTTTTAATGCATTATTTTTAAATAATTGAACTTTTATTGCAACTGCCCATCACCGGGCCACTTAGAAAGGTTCGGTGAGCCACATGCAGACGGCTGGCTAAAGGTTGAGTATCGCTGCCTTAGATATTCATCAAGAAGTTTGGCGCAATGAGATCGGACAATATCACCCATTAGGATGAAATCACTAACATTATTAACATGCTGTGTAACATTCAGAAAAAGCTTCTCGTCCCTTTCATAGTTGTCAGAGCTCCTCCACATGATACCAGTATGTCGACCCAGCGTGATTCCTATCCAGACGGTATTTCACCTTATCTATAAAAGTGTTTTTCGACAACGTTAGATTGGTGGATTCTGGTGCCTTGTTTTCCGCACATAAGAACACTATCTGAATCACTTCAAAAGTAAAACTGGATACATCAGTGCTTCTCAAACTTTCAATATTGGCGACCCAATATCCAATCATAATTTTCATCGCGCCCCCCTCTTTACAATAACAATGTATTGAATTCAACAATACTATAATTTGACACTAAAGCTACAATTCGACTTCAACTTCTTATGTGCCACCGACGTATAGAAACGTCTCACTCAGCCAAAGCATTAATTTTCTGGACGTATATATACGTCTTTCCGAAGTACGATCTTTTCTGTGCAGTGCTATCCATAAAATTATTCCGATGGCTTTAGAATGCTACAAAAGAACCTTCATAATGTTTGCGAAGAATTTATTTATTTCAGAGGATTTGCTTTTTTATTTCTTTTCTCCTCCCCTCTCCCGCAAAAAAACATCAAAATACGCTCGTCTATGCGGTAAACGATGACATCGGGGAGCGAATTGGGTAACTTCTAACAGGCAGTTAATGAATTAATTATGTAAACCGTACAAATTATCAAGATGAGTGTTCATACAAGCCCTTGGGGGGTGACTGATAATTATCGAACTTGTTCTTAACTTAGTATTGTTAAATTAATAATAAAATATACATTGTACATTACTGATACATTTATAAGTGTATTATATCAGTGTAAATGTGTATTCTATCTTTTATTATAACAGAAAGTGTTTTGTTTGTTTACTTTCAGTAAATTAATAATTTTTTAAATAACCTTTTGTTTTCAACTTTTCAATAGGCTCGCGCCCCTTTGTAGAGTTATCGCGCCCCCCCAAGGAGGTTGCATCTCACAGTTTGAGAAACACTGGGATACATCATTGTGGAAAAAAAACAATCTATACCAGACAGAACCCATCAAAACAGAATTATTGATCTTGATGGTATGTATCTGTATCTCGTAGCTATTAACAACGTTCTTAATGCGGAAAAGTGATTTAAAAAGTGTTGAGTCCTATTTATGTTTCTCTTTTTTAAGGCCGAAAGAGCAAGTAAATTATCTTAGATAGATGTTGCAACCCATGAATTGACTGAAACGGGTCTTCTTGTTATTGAATCTTCTGATTCAAATAAATCAGAAAGCCTTTGAATCTCACACACTATCACACACAATAAGTTATCTAATATCATCAACTGGTAATATCATTTCATTTAATTCCACCGATTTTCCGAATTGGTTATTCTAGGTCGTTAACCGAAAGTACCATAGAGTATTTTAATTTAAATTTTAAAGATCAATAAAGATATAAAAATAATTCCAAATGAGAATTTATTCAGAGCCCTTGCTACTCAACATCACTACTTTATAAATGTACAATTCTTTAAAAATATACTGGTAGATATAATTGTGTCCCATAAAAGTCATTTTTTACAGAGATGGTATCGCATTTTTTAGCAACTTTTTTTACCATTATTTTTGTTCTTTTATTTGCTGAGAATAAAAAAAATTGGGACCACCTATCCATTTGAAATCACCGTACACATTTGCAGTGGCATAACGTACACCCCCGCATTGCGGGCGCATGGTTCTAGGGAGCCCACATCCTAACCACATCTTCGTTACGCCATTGTGAGGCGGTTTCAAACGAGTATTCACTCTATCAATGTATATGTAATGTAATAGATATAAACAATTAAAACTTTTACTTCCTGTTTAATTATTGATAAACTTATAGTGACAATGAATTAATTATTAGAAGTACAAAAAATACGTATTAATTAATAAAAATTGCGTTCTATTATTTTTTTAAATAAAAATTTTTTTTTTTACTTAATTTTTAGAAAAAGAAAAAAAAATTGTTCTCCATTTTTTCTGATGTTTATGCATAAGACAACAGATAATAAACGTTTCAGATTGGTTAAGTATATATTTGTGTAACACATGAATAACGTCTTATTCCTGTTTTAAGCATCAATAAATCATTTTAAAAAAAAAAAATATATTAAACGAAATTTATCGTTTAATGCCTTTTCCGGAAGTTAATTCTCCATTGGAAACATAAGTTTTTCCAAAGCTAAGACTATCACAACTTTATAGCACCATAAAATACATCTCGTAAAAATTTTTGTCACTTCATAAACCATTTTTTTTATGAATTGCATGGAACCAAATATTTTATGAGATTTTTTGCAATTCCCAACGTTACATGATGATTCGTTTGCTAAATGTTTGGGGGTCAATTCTCTTTTACATTTACCTAGGAGAAATAAAATTAATGGCTTGTTTAGGTATTTAGAGCAGGATTTCCCAAACTGTGGGGCACGCCCCCTTAGGGGAGGGACGTGATAATCCTACGTAGGGGGTGCGATCCTATTAAAAAGTAGAAAATAAGAGATTATTTTTTTTAAAAAAATGTTATTAATTTTCTGAAAGGCGGCAAACCAAAATACATTCTAACAAAATTTTTTAAGAAATACGTATTTACACTGATATAACATACTTATAAATGTATTATAACTGCACAATGTATTTCATAATTAATTTAACAATTCTGAGTTGAGAACGGTTTTAATAATTACCAATTATCCCATGGGCTTGTCATATATAAAATTATATACAAAATTTAATACGTATCTTGATAACTTGTACCGTTTGTAACTATAGGCATATTGCAGCTTTAGAATTAAAGTATATTAGTATTGAATTCAGTACATTGTTTTTGAAGAGAGGGGAGATGCGATGAAAATTTTGATTGAAAATTGAAAAGTTTGGGTCACAAGTGTTGGGTTTTATATTGAAAGTTTGGGAAGTACTGCATTAACAGTAAGGTATCCGAAAATGTTGACAATGAACAAATTTGGTCTAGACAGATATACTTCTTTTTTATTGTATTGAATAGAGCTATCTTTTGGCTTTACGAAACATACTTGGTTTTGTTTCTACGCTACCTAGAGGCCAAGTTACAATCAATTTTATAAAGTTAAAAAAAAACGGAAGTGGATCTTTATCTACCAGAAGTGGGCATTTAAATTACTCAAAATGTATCATGGCGAGTCTGATAACTGAAAATGTGTTACGCACATGTATTTCTATAAAACCTTTTGAACCCGATATTTATGTTACTTCCTAGAGAATGTACTAAAATATTATTATAATATGAATAATTTTTGAGTTATGGTTTGTTATTTAAATAATAGGTGTCATAAAGAATGTAACATTTCTTATAACGTTTTCTCAATCAGCTCTAAACTTTTCAAATTTTAACAAACCATTAGAATTTCAGTACATTTTCTATGTAAACGAATCTAATTTATTTTAGTAATACTTTTACTTATATATGTTTATTACTTTTTTCTCTAACTGCTTTGAAGTTTTTCAAAAATATTGCTAAAATTTCACATTTAACTATGATTTTTGTAAAATTCAGGTAATTTATTTCTAATATTGTTATTTAAATAGTAGTATTTATTGGTAATGAGTCCTAAAAAAGCATTTATAATGTTTAAATATATTATTTTGTTAAAAAGTACTCCGAAGGTGTTCGGAAATGAACATTTCCATTATATTGCAACTTTTGAATTTTGAGCTAAATTAGTCATGTTTTGGACTTTTTTCATTTTAACTATTCATATAAATCCGCTAATTTTTTGAGATCTTACTTTAATATTCTGCATTCTGCATTCATCTATGTAAGAATCTTTAGTACAGATTACATTTTCTAATAAAAATAATCCTCATTCGACTCAAGTAATTTACGAATAAACTACGACTACAACTTTAAAGATGAACCTTAAGATAACTACGTTCGGAACCGTGATTTTGAAAAAGTGCATAAATGGATAATTTTCATGATATTTAGTGTCACTTAGATTAGAATACATGTATACAATTGTTTCAAGGACATTTTGACAAAAAAAATTATTTAAATGCAATATTTTGGCAAAAAATTAACTTAGAATAACCTTTTTTCAAAATGATCTCCTTTTATAAAAAATTCTTCTAAAATAATAATATTTTGCTTACATAAACTAAAGTCTTCTCTCCAGAGTGTTTAAACTAGGAATTTTGAAAAATTAACATTATTTTCAGAGATACAACCAATTGAAATAATTATCGGCATTTTTTTCTTCAAATTTCTCCTCTCTGTTGTCGTAAAACATGGATAAACCGACTTCTACGTTATATATTTCAAAAATTCTAGTTGAGCCTCTGTACAGAGATCTGAGTTATATACAGGCAAAATATTATTATAATAGAAGTATTTTTCACAAGAGGAGAATATTTTGAAAATGGGTCATTCTATGTTCATTTTTTGTCAAAATAATGTACTTAAATAGTTTTTTATTGTAATAACATTCTTAAAACAATTTCATATACATTTTCTAAATTAAATTTCTTAAATATAATTTCTATAATAATAAAGATAATAAAGATAATTTCTTAAATATTATCCATTTATACGCTTTTGCAAAATTACGGTTCCGAACGTAGTTGGATACCTTAAAAATTTTTAAGTTAATGTATATTATTATTGGATTCAATAATAGTTATTGCATAGAAGGGGGGAGGTCGAGGAAAATAATAATTAAAAATAGGTAGCAATTATTGAAAGTCTGAGAAGAACTGGTTTTGAGTATTTATTTTCTGTCTCTATCTGAGGTGAAAAAAGTTGAAAGCCTTATCAGCTCTTTATGTTTTATCACGACTACGGTAAATTATATATATTTTGACAAGATAATTATCTAGAAATATTAATTAGCCGTAGAATTAAACTATGTAATATTTCTAAAATAATTTAATCATCATTGGAAAAAAAATTGAAAATTATCTTCTTCTGAGCATCATATAAAATCATTCATATTTAAATTAATTTATTACATTAGAACACGGTATGTGTATGATTATATTAAGCACTAGTTGCAGAAATGTTACTTTTATATTTATTCAAAATACATTTAACATAAAATGAAATTTAACTGAGAAGTGTTATTACGACAGTAAAAATTTAGATAAAAGGATTAAGACTGGTAAAATTGAATGAAAATTCATTCTTCTTTAAACATGCTCAATAAACAATAATTTTGAATTCAAAAGCATAAAGCTGAGCACACATGTGATGAAAATTACTATTAATAGGTTTTTGTAGAAGAATACACTGAGAAAAATATTGGGAAATATCACGTAATACCTAAAATAATTTTCAGATATTTTGAGTATTTTAATCGATTATAACTCACTTATCTTTCGTAAATAAATGAAATAAAATCATAAATACAGCAATTTTTTTTAAAAAAATTGTAACATGAACACTATATTACTAAATAATCATGGGAAGTAAATGCAATCTCATAAACGTTTAAAAACATATATTTTCTTTCAGGTTCATGGTGCACTATTTCGAACGCCTATACCAGGAGTGGGGAGCGTTTTTAACATTATGGGCTAGTAGCGCACTCAGGAATTTTTGAAGGGGGGTGTCCAGGGTCGAAAGTCTACCATTCCTGTATCATGCTCCTTTTGATTTTGTCGATTTTCGGGAACAAAAACAGTAAAAAACTAATTATTAAATAAATAATTAGCATTAATTAATAAAATTAATCATTAATAGCAACTACTTAATTCAATTTTACGTAATATATACTTAGAATTATAATCAATCGGAAAAAAAAATCAAGGGCTTTGGGGGGATACCGGTCCGGACCCCTCCCCATTTTTTGCACCACTGTTAGGGGCCATATGTATACTAGAAAGTAGCAAAGGAGACAACACAGGTTAAAGTACCTATAAATGTGACTTTTATATAAAATTGTTATAGTTTTAATACAATTTTAAAAATTCGGTTCATTATACAAGAATATTACAAAAAAAAAAATTGAATTCTTATTTATTTATTATTTGACAGAAAAAGTTACAATGTAGAATATTTTTGTATTCACATAAGGAAAGAATATTAAGTAATTTCTCTATGAAAACGTATACTTGCTAGAGATACAGTAACACAGAAGTTCTAGCAAAAAAACCACGGAATAACTAAAACAATAAATAGATTTTCATAATGGCCGTTAGCGATACGAGATGAGTCTGTTACAAGTACCTTGCCAGATTTACATAAGATAAGTCACGAGCTTCTTTTTTTAGTACATAATTGTTGTACCTCAGTCAACAGAAACTTATAATAAAAAACAAATTAATATTTATTGCGTGTTGGAAAGCAAAAATCTTTTTTTTTTTGCAATTTGAAATTTTTACATTTTATAATTTTATAGATTTTAACCTTTCTCAAAATTCCTTACTTTGACTTCTATGTTAAATAGAGGTTCTTAAAACTTATTCTTAAATAATCGTTGAAACTGGGCCGCGCCCATTTGAATGGTAAAAAATGTAAACAAAGTACTTCGTTTTTGCTCAAAAGTTGAACGCCTGATACAAACCGAAACATGTATCTTTTATTGAAAATTGAGCCTTTTATTTTTTTTTATTTCCCCGTCCATTAGAAGTTTCACTCTATACACTAAAATCAATGTATTTCAAAATGTAAATTTTGATGTTCGATGTACCTATCTGAGAAACTACTGTTCACATGTAAGTAAATTGTTTATGATATATTTGTAATATATACTAAAATGAGCTTTTTGTAAAAAACTCAAAAACTTATTTTTCAAGTATTTTATGTGAAAAATGGTTTAAATTTCACTATGTTTGATAAAATACTTAATAAATTATGAAAAAATTCAAAATTAGCTAAAAGGTCATTTCAGTATAATGAGAAAAGTGTACTTTAATTGTATGAAAAATTTCAAGCATGTACATATAACAGATTTTGAGAAAAGGCACATCAAAAACAGCCAATTCAAAATTGTTGGTATAGAGGTTTCCTACTTTTCTTAAATGTGATTCATGCAGAATAATACGTTTTAACGTACATGGAATCAGTCATAAAAATAATACTAAGAAAGTAGTTTTTGTGTAGAGATCATATAACAAGTGTGGTAGTGTTATCGTGTTGCACTAGGTGGCATTGTAACATTTGAAATGCACAATTGGTCATTCCCACAAGCAGTTATTGAAACATACATGCATTCATGCCATTCTGTACTTCATTCCATTGATTTGAAAATTGTTATAATCTATATAATTAAATATTATTTAATACAAGTACTAGCTTTCATGATGGCTGCACAAGAAACTCACGAAGGCCTCGGGTTCCTGACCTCTGGCCTATGCCCTACTTGTAAAACAGTTGTTTTGACAAAAGAGCATTTGCTCGTCCGTCCGAACCTTGGCCCTAATTTACAAATAGAGGCAGGAGAACATTCTAGAAAATATGTTGGATGGTGAGAACCATTTGTTTTTCAAGGGGAATTTGTAGTAGGATAGAATACACAATATTCAAAATACGGTTTGATTCCAAAAATAAAATTTAACATAAAAAAGTGTACTTTTTATTCGTGTATAAAATTATTATTAAGTAATGCAGTGTTTCTCAAACTGTGGGGCGCCCCCTAGGTGGGCGTGATAACACTACAAGGAATCGAAAAGTCGAAAACAAAAGGTTATTGTAAAAAATTGTTAATTTACTGAAAGGAAGCAAAACAAAATACATTCTGACATAATAATGAATAAAATACACATTTACACTAATATAATAGACTTATAAATGTATCAGTGCTGCAAATTGCACAATGTGCTTCATAGTTAAATTAACAGTAGCTAGTTAAGAGCAAGTTTAATAATTTTCGGTCACCCTATGGGCATGTCATAAAACTATATTCAAAATTTAATACTCATCTTGATAATATGTACTGTTTTATAATTAAAGTCGATTGTAGCCTTACATCAAAGTATATTATTATTAAATTTAATACATTGTTATTGTATGCAAGGGGGCGCGAGGAAACTTATGATTCAAAATTGGGTCACAAGTATAAAAAGTTTGAGAAGTTTTGAAGAGTAATGCATACACAATCTACAAAACAAATTTTTTTATAAAAATACAAACCTCAGAGTCATTGCGATTTTTGGCATTGCGTTACATCTAGGGATTGCAATATCGGACTGAAATTCAATACCGGTATTCGATATTTTTTAGATTCTTAATACCGGGATACCGGTTTTAATACCAGTAGTAGAAATTTTAGGGAAAGAAAGGAAACACAAGTTTTTTTCTTTGTTTTATTTTCCAGTTTTATATTGGGGGATGTAAATATCACAAAAAATGTGTAACTTATAAATTATAACAGTATATACAGAATCACAAACTAGCATAGGATCATCTTATTTGTTAGAATCACAAAAAAAGTGCAAATATCCCTATTCAGTCTGTATTCTGCGGTTTTCATCATCTAAATAAAGAAACCAAACTGAAGTATTATCAACTGATTTATTTATATTTTTTAAAGTTATTCTTATTCATTATTATGGGTTACTATTTATGACTATATATATAAAAAATCTGAAAAAAAAAATTTTGAACCCTAAATTATGTAAAGTATACAAATACAATGTGAATTACAAACTCGCTAATTTAAAAAAAATATTGAAATATTACACACTTTCTTCATAAATACAACCTTGTTTTCAAATGTAGGAATATTAGTCTACGAATCCTGCTCGTGTGCTGTATCACTCTTAGCAGTAATAGGATAGTTTTGGCCCGCCTCCTTCTCTCGAATTCATATATTTAATCACTTCTCTTGTCTGTACGATGCAACTTTGTATTCACAGTCTAATTAATTTCACCCGTTAGGGAGACATAAAAATAAAAACGTATATTATTTTCCTATGTTGGCGATCATTGAACATATAGTGGGCACGATTTTAAAAATTTCTAGTAAATACCGAAAAACTGGTGCTTAAACTTGTGAATACCGGTATTGCAAAATTGTTGTTGTTGAGGGCCGTGGGTAGCCTAGTGGTTAGAGCATCGGACTCCAGTCCGGAAGGCCTGGGTTCGATGCCCGATGTCACCAAATACCCTCCGAGTACACATGGAGATACGCTCGTTAAATCAGTGGGTCCG
Source organism: Trichonephila clavipes (assembly GCA_019973935.1). Classification (NCBI taxonomy): domain Eukaryota; kingdom Metazoa; phylum Arthropoda; class Arachnida; order Araneae; family Nephilidae; genus Trichonephila; species Trichonephila clavipes. The sequence continues at coordinate 1,129,007 of BMAU01020473.1, forward strand.
AAACTCTTGTGGGCTGAGTCACGAGCGCAGGGGACTGGAGAATATTTCCCTCCTCTTCAGTTCAATGCAGAAATTGTGAGATGGTGACGCCATCTGTCGTCCCTTCGGGGAATTTCGCCGAGCTAAATCGTACTGTCACCTGTAGGGTGCTCAAAGCCAACAACAGGCGTACTTTTAGCCCCTTGCCACGATGAATTTCGTGGGCCTCGATCTGACTACGTCAGACAGGTGACATTAGAAACAACAACAACAAAATTATACAAATAGCTCAAAATACTGGTATTGCGATCCCTAGTTGCATCGGCTTTTGTTTCGTAGTTAGGCGAATGTTCTTCTGTAAATCGTGATCTGTACTTTGATTTTATCACATTCATTGTTAAAGACAATGGCTGAGAGACACAAGTACGTGGAACCGAAAAACGATTTTAAATTTTACGCTGTTTTTATTCCAAGTATGGAAATTTGTTTCTGTTAACTATATTCCAGAAATTCTCATCTGCCACAATGGATTTTAGGACAATGTTGTTCTGAAGATCTAAAGTTTAATTTGCGTTGGACGAACATTTCTACTTCATTAAAAACGAGAAAACTTTGACATAGAAAAATTCAAAACTAAAACACTTTTATTGTGATCGTCCAGCGGCGGGCAAATGTTACACCAGTGGTCTTTAATCTGTGTTCCTTGAAACCCTGGGGTTTCACGAGGCGTACCCAAGGATTCCACGAGTCGCAATAAAAAAACTGGAAGAAAGCTTATAAATTTGTACGCAAAATGTATTCACATTCTGTGTGAAGTTTGTTCACCCTCAAGAATTTAAAGCTCACCCTTGTCATTAAGAACCTGAAAATTTTATTTATGCATCATAACTCTATTTTGCAATAATTTTTAAATTTTTATTGTAATGTAATAAAATAATATCAAAACACATTTACCTTTATACACTGCTGGACAATTGTTAAGGACAGATAATACTATCATCCATAGCAACCACAAAATGAAAGGAAGCAAAATGTGGAAAATTAGAATAACTGCGGAATATTAGTAAGAAGGAGTATGAGTATGCAAATTTTTTCCACGTCTGTTCATCACGTAATAGCGTTCATAAGAGCTTTAAAGGTTTTGACGCGTGTGGACAGTTGTTGTTTCAAGTCAAAGTTTTACAGGAAAGATTTAATAGACGAACTTAAAATTTTTGGCATGTCTTCCCAACATCACATAGATGATTTTATGCGTGGCCGAATTATTGGAAAAATCGAAGAAGGGCGAAAAATAACAGATGTTGCCAGGGAGTTCGACATCGCTCACAGCGTTGTTTCACGGCTGTGGAAGTCATTTAAAACTACTGGAATGTGTAGTAGACGGCACGGGGGAGGTCGTGTTAGAAGTACGACGCCTGCAGAAGACAGATATATCGTCCTATTAGCAAAAAGGAACAGGCGCACCACAGCTCAGCAGGTGGCAAATCAGTTTCTTGCTGCCTCAGGAAAGCAGATCTCCCGAAAAACTGTTGCCAGACTTTTGAGGGGAGGAGGACTATACGCACGCAGACCTGTTGTGTGTGTCCCATTGACCAGACAGCACCGTACTGCCCGTTTGCAATGGTGTCGGGAGCATCACAATTGGACTGAACAGGACTGGGAATGCGTACTATTCTCAGATGAGAGTAGGTCCAGTCTGTCATCGGATTGTAGACGCCAACTGATCTGGCGCGAGAGTGGTACTGCTTATCGTCCAGAAAATATCCAGGAAAAGGACCGATATCCGACATGCAGTATCATGGTGTGGGCCGGCATCATGATCAATGGCCGCACGCGCCTACATGTGGTTGCGAATGGGACTATGACGGGCCAACGATGAAGTTCTACTTCCTCATGTTCGTCTTTTCCGTGGTGCTGTCGGTGATAAATTTGTTTTTATGGACGACAATGCAACATGTCATCGAACACTCGCTGTTCAGGATTGTCTAGACAGCGAGGTTATTTAACGTCTCTTATGGCCAGCGCGTTCTCCAGATCTAAACCCCATTGAAAATGTGTGGGATGCTTTGGGGAGGCAAGTTGCTGGTTGAAACTATCCTCCGACAAACAAGAACACCCTCATCCGTGCACTGACAGAGGAATGGGATAAATTGCCGCAACAGCTGCTGGATAATGTTGTGCAAAGTATGGTACGACGTGTGGAATGTTGCATCACACTCCACGGTGGACATATCCCGTACTGATACCTTTCTTTAAGGTGCTGCTGACTTTTAGATGCATTGTTCCATTTCTCCGTACGCAGATCAAATGAACATTTTTTTTTTTCTTTCAGATGTTTCACAGCTTTTGTACTTTCCACAACAATAAATATTCTTTATTCTAATGTCTGAACAGTGTGGCAACTATATTTTATCCTACTAGGCCTCATGTCTCACTTAATGTTATGCTACATAGCAATTTGTGATCCGTCCTTAGCAATTGTCCAGCAGTGTATGTACTAATTTCTAGATTGTAAATATTTTATTGTTTGCTTGTAAATATTTTGTCGTTGGCGATCGGTGGACGCGTTTCCGCGGGCACATATTAATATTATTAATGAGTAAATTATATTAAAGGGTTGCGAACCCTTTTTTTGTTTTAAATTATTAGGGACGGCCAGATTCATATCCTGATGGCAAAATTGTTTTCCCTCTAGGCTATTTGCATTTTTGGCTCTTATGGTTGATTTTTTTTTAGCGTTTGCTCTTGTCATGTTTTAATTTCCAGTTTTTGGTTTTGATGATGCAATATTAATCTTTAGTTAGTGGCCTAATATAAATTTTGTAATATGAAACAACAACAAACCTTTTAATTACAAAGATTATGCTATAACAAGTTATATAAAAAAAATAACGTCAATTCCTACTTAAATCAACAAAAAAATTTTATTTTAGTTACTTTTTATTAAATAATTACAATTAATATAAATATGCATATACATATGACAGAATTACAATACTAAGTAGCAAAACACCTTTTAAATTAACATTTAAAACTTTTAACCATATTACATTTATAATTACATTTTTTAATAAAAATTGAATGTAATTGGTAAGAATTTATCTTAAAACCAGTCTAAAAGGAATGCTGACGTCCAAGAAGCGAATGATTTTATTCAGGCTTAGTTAAATCTTCAGCACAAATTTAACAAACGCAGTTTTATCCAATGGTGCTGCCATCTAGAAGAATAATATCGACTGCGCAAAATATCTATTAAAATATAATTAATTAATTAAATTTAAATAATGAATTAATATTTGAAAAACTGTATTAACGTCAAATGTCATCCTCTACTAATTTTAAAAAGTGTATTTGAACTTGAGTGGATGAATAAAAAGCATTTTACTAACGATTGAAAATTTGAACAAGATATATAAATAAATATATATAGGGAGAGTGTGAACTAATAGTAGGAATTGAAAAATGACAGCAAATATCTGTATTCAGTTCTGAAAATAACATTGACAGAATTAAAATATTTCAGGAAACCGCAAAATATAAACAATTATTAACAATTAGCTAACATAATTCACTTGACTAAGTAGTTTTTCTTTATCTTCTTCTTAATATAATCTTCATCATAAGGGAAAGTACTGTTTTGAGGTACAGTTTGACTGAATCGATTCAATTAAAAAAGGACCAATATATTCATTTGTTCTTAAATCCAAGAGTTCCTAAGAGAATTGCATTTAAAAAAAAACTCAACAAAATTCATTCAAATAAATCGACACAGACAAGAAGTCAGAAATAAATTTAGAATCATTCAACACTTTCTCTTTTTTCCCCTACTTTCGCTCTTAGAATCTTATTAACAAAATACAATATCAGTCCCGATTTTCTTTTGTTTACTTAACATTTTCTTAAGCTTGTAATATTAATCGGAAAGTGTAATCATAAAGAATCCCATCTCAATCAAAGTTTGCTTGTGTTAAAAATTATTCATAAACAGTTCAATCTCAGTTTCAACAAATTCACAATATAAGCAGATGATAACGATTCTGTATTTCTGATTCTGACCTTTTTAAGAAAAAAAAAATATATTATTATATTTTTATGAAAATATTTTTGAGAAATATATATATATAATGGTGAATATTTGGTTTATAGAAATCGATCAATTATTCAATAATGCGATTTAAAGGCTACAGTAAAAATTATCAATTGCCTTCTATTTTAAATTGAACTGAAATTGTGATAGTTTTTGCATTAGTACTAAAGAACGTGTCGTTTGAAAAATAAATTGTATTATTTTTACAGTTGCAGTGTTAGCATTCTACTTAATCAACTCTTTAATTTAAAATTAGAACATTATATTAAAAAAGTGGATTGAAAAACGCACTGTTTAATAATGTGTTTTGAAATGGGCTCAAAAATACGTTTCTTTTTGGGATTACAATTTATTGTTACAAGTTAGTATATATATATATATTTTTTTACTTCGTATGTATGATTTTTCCTTATTCTCTTTTTTTATTCGCAATATTTTAAAATAAGTATCTTAAAATATGACTTAAGGCGAAAATTTTCGTGAACACAAAAAAAGTTTTGAAAGTTTAAGGCTGCTTTACGATGAATTTATGAAGGAAGGTGATAAAAAAAAAAGTATTAACTTTGCTAAGAAAATTGAAGTTTAATGACTCTTTTACTGAATGAAATTAATTTGGTGGTGCCATCTGTCGTCTACCTGATGCAGTAATGATAAAAACTCGTCTAGGAAATTTTTAATAAATATTCTTTTAGTAAAGATTTTTAAAACTTTTGCTTGAATAACTGAAAATTAATTATGTAAGTATTTCCCTGAAGAAAATAAATAAACTAAGGTAGACAGTCGAAAACTAAATTATTTTTCTTCCCTGAAAAAGACGGGAAAAAAAATTACTTTTATTCACTATAAACTGCTGTAAAAATATGCTCTTTTACAAGAAAGTCAAGATTATCATTTGAATTAAAAGAGATAAAGCAAGCTCAATTTAAAAAAACTTCTTAGTTTCATGTAAAATATATTACTAGTCAAATAAAAGAAATATCAGAAAAGTTTAATCATGCGATTTATATTTAATTATATGACATTAAAGACTTTCAGTGCTAATTGTAGAATAGCCCGAAATATACTTGTAACATATTTTCAGAACAGGAAATGTGTCCTTTTCCATGCAAATGTAATGACGTGAATGTAAATACTCAAAAATATTTAAGATACAGCACTTTTGAAATTTAAAAACAATCTGCATGTATGCAATTCTTCATTTAAACATGCCATGTGAAAACTCATTTAGCATTATTGTGTAAGAAATGACAATGTGATACATTTTATTACAAAAAAAATTGCAGAAATTTTGATAAGTATTAGCAGTAGATTCAAATATGCTCCTTCTTATAGAATAAAGGAATCAGAATATGATTTTAATGATGAAATACGTTTCTATCCCAAAAGAAAAAAAGTTTAATTTTTCCTCCTATTCTTTTACATTACGGAAATATCCTTATATGAATTCTTATTATTATGTATCCAAGTTGTTCTGTCGAAATCTTCTTAACTTTTTTTACTAATGAAAATGCGAATACACCAAAATTGTCATATTCTAATTGAGGCTTTGTTTTTCATAACACTTCTAATACACATATCCCCTGCATCTAACAAAGGTTTATTAGAAATACAAAGCTTTTTTTCCTGTAAAATTTATTTATTTGAGTGATTGTATTAGTTATATTTACAACACATGGTACAAATATTTAACTATAGAAGAACTGCTTAGAATAAAGCTTTTAAAGTAAAATTTACGTACAATTTTGATAAGCATTGATATAAGTCAATGAGAATATTTTCAGTTACATTACAAATTATAAATGAAAATAAAACATTAGAGAGAAAAACATATCAGTTTGTATAATATGTATTTTAATTTATCATTGATACTTTAATAAAATAAACTATTAATTTACGTATCCTGATTTACGTTAACAAACGTCGATAAACATAATGGATGAGTTCTAATACAATTTACTAAGGTGGATTTCAAATGATTTTTTTTTTTATTTTAAACAATACATTTTGCAAATAAGATACCTATGGAAATGAGAAACAGTGCAATTCCTGAAAGGAAGTTGTTAAATCATCCATTGCAACGTTTTGAGGATTCATCACTGTAAAATAAGTATTGGTCTGTCAAGAGTCAATGGAATCTTGTGCAGAAAGATAAAAATAGCTCTTAAATTAATGTAGAGTTAAAATCCTCCACGTACTCAAACTTAGAACTTCAAAACGTAAAATGTATCTTCAGGATTGTTGAATCTATTTCAGAGAGATAAAAATATTTCTGTGAAATTATTTGGTACACTTAAAATCCATGCAGTACTCAAAATAAGAGCATCAAATCTTGAAACGAGACTTCAGGGTTGGTGAATACAGCTCAGAGAGTTAAAAATATTTCTGTGAAATTATTTGGTACTATTAAAATCCATGCACAGAACTCAAATTAAGAACTGTAAAACGTGAAATGAGTCTTCAGGTTTGGTAAATCCAGTTCAGTGAGATAAAAATATCTTTGAAAGTAATTGGTACAATTAAAATCCATGCGGTACTCATAATAAGAACCTCAAAACGGCAAACGAGTCTTCAGGGTTGGTGAATCTAGTTCAGAGAGTTAAATATATTTCAAAAATTAAATCGTTTGATTAAAACAAAATATCATATAATGAATTGTAAACGAATTTAGTCAAATAAAGGTATATATATTTAACAAAAAACTTCCCATTTATTCATGCGAAGAAAAAGACTGAAATTTATATTTTGCTGTGTTTGCTTGCAAAGTATTTAATCCGTACATTATAATGCGAAAATAGAATTCATTATGATTATCCTTTTGTCTGAATTCTCAAGAGAGAGAAAGCAAATCATAATCTGAACTTTTATATACTCTTTGAATTGATGACATTTCCTATCAATGCATTATCAATTATTGAATGTACTTAGAAAGATCAAGAAATGAATTGAATTACTTCTCTTCATCATTTTATTATTATTTTCATTATCTTCTTTAAACAATAATAAAAATGTCATTCTCTCTATGTTTATTTTTGGTGTTCATTTTATTTCCCTCTTCTTCTAGAGAGAAAATCGGATAAATTTTTCTGACAACTCCAATGATTTCCCCATTGGCGTTACAGACAGGTAATTGAGTTTTCCATTGCTGAGTTTCCCATTGATCTGGTTTGTTCCCCCAACATCCTTGAAACGGGTATCAACCAGTAGAAAATATCATAAACAGTCGATGAAGTTAAAAGGATTTTCTTTCGAAAATAGGCAGGTAATTTGATTGCAGTTTCGTACCATGGGTAAAAAAAAGGTAAGAATAGGACAAAGTCACGTACACTAATTGGTTTTCAAAGCAGTACGAACAAAAATTTAGCGCAACTTTTTTTATATTAATACCCTAGAGAGATTCAAAATATACAGTTTTCTATTAAAAGTTTGTATTTTTATCTTCTTAATCATCATACACGAGGATATTAAATGTTTGAAAAATTAATTATTATTTGAGATACGCAATGGAATTTATTTATTAATCTTTTGTATATTTTTTTTATGATGCCAAAACTTTTCTTTCTATCTGAGCATTTGACATTTGAAATATGGCTGAAGGTGATTTTTAATAAGATTTGCGATCAATGTTTGCTTAGAACAATTCAACGGAACATGATAAATCTTTCAAAGTATTAAATTTAAAAAATAGGGATTTGAATGTTTAATCTAAAAGACTTAACTATTCATTGTGCCGTATACTGGGCGAAAAAGAGTTATGTGTGCGTGTAAGTATTGTTTGTTATTCTAGTAAATTTCTGAGCGTAGGTTTTCAGAATTTTTCCTTTATCTCTATAGATATAAATGTTAATAAAGTATTACATTCAAAATATCGACATTTATATTCTGTTTTCTTTTAATTATTTCCGTGTATCCATTAATTTGTAGGAAAATTTGACCTTTGAAATGGTGATGTGAAATGAAACACAAGTAACATAAAAAAATAAATGTCAATTCCTACTTAGACCAACAAAGAAAAATTTTACGTTAGTTACTTTTTATTAAATAGTTACAATTAATATTAATATGTATATACATATGACAGAATCACAACATTAAGTGACAATTAATTTTTATGAATTATCATTAAAGTGTTGTATTGTCATCCAAAACAATCGTGTATATAAAGTTTCGGTTCAACTGAATGCTTTAAAAAGTGAGAAAAAAAATATTTTAAAGTTTTGACACAAGTCACTAAAAATGAAGCCAGCGAGACTGTATGTTTAATTCTGTAAATAATTAGTTCCAGTCAATTAATTGTAATTAATTATAATTAAATTTTCGTATTGTCACCCAAAACAATTGTGTACAGAAAATTTCAGCTCAAATGAGTGCTTTAAAATGTGAGAAAATACTTTTTCAAGTTTTGAAACAAGTCGCCAAAATGGTCGCTAAGTCACCAAAAATGATGCCGGCGTGGATGTATTTGTAATTCTTTGAATAATTAGTTTATTTTTACTCATTATAATTAAATTACTGTATGTCATCCAAAATAATCATGTATATAAGATTTCAGCTCAATTGAGCGCTTTAAACGGTTTTATTAACGGTTGAAAATTTGAACAAGATAAATATATATAGAGAGAATGTGATATATAATAGTAGGAATTGAAAAATCGCTGTATACTTTACCATATAAACATGAACATTTGTATAATTTAAAAGTACTTATACATATAAAAACTACATTAAGTCGCCCATCCGGTGTAGTGGTTAGCAACACTGGCTTCTGTGCTGTAGAGCCTGGGTTCGAATCCCGGAGAAGACATGGATGCTTGTAAATGTATAGTGCCTTTGTGGCTTGGGGGTACTTTAAATAGCCGTCGAGCCGCAAGTCCTCTCGTGAGGTTGGTGGAAGGGGAAGAGAGGTGGAGTGTGTTCAGGTGTTCTCCCTCAAAATTAGGGTGAAACCGAGCTTTATCGTTCTGTCACCTGGATGGTGCTCAAAGCTACGGCTAACGACAGGCATCTTTTAGCCCTTTGTCATGATGAATTTCGTGGACCTTCATCTGGCCTTTGCCGATCAGGTGGCATTAGTAACCACAACGAAACTATATTAAAGATTTTTTTCTATTCCCTTTATGATTTTTATGATTAAAGAATTAACACGAACTATTGTAAAATTAACCTTTATTTCACAACTTCCTTTTAGAAGTTGTAAAAAATTATGTTAATATTCTTTTGGAGCGAGAAATACTATTTATTGAAGATTTTTTCCCCAAAGAGCAAAAGACAAAAATGTTCCGCGGTGTTTAATATCTTTATTTTATCGAATTTTAGTTTTTAAAATTACGGAGATGGCACATTAAAATTGGAATTTTTGCGATGACAGGTCTATTATTTCAAATGTGAATTGAGAAAAATTATAAATTCTGTGTGGCACAGCCAACGAGCGTGATACAATTAATTACTAAGCTTTGAATAAAAATGATTAAGAACATTGGTTGTATATAATGTTAAATATAAATTATTTTCAAATATTTTTTAAGTACTCACAAATATGCTCTTAAAATCTATAAGAAAGGAAAATATTACGATATGAATAATTTTCTGAAATTCACCAGAGATATATCTTTGAATGTTTTATGTGATCGGCATTTTCGTACATGCGGCTTGGGTTTCGAGTTCCACCCCTTCCTTACACGAGGAAAGTTTCAATTTTTAGCTTAAACATTTTTTCATCTACTTATTTTTAAAAATGTATGTATCACATATCCCCATAAAAGTACAGTAATACGTCGAACTTGAGTGATAAGGGGGGATAAGTCGGGGGTATAATTTCGCACAGTGACGTCACGTACACCTCTCGCAACCCTAACATCACGGGAGATCCCAAAGCCTGGCTGACACCAAGTACGTAATTAACCAACTTATAAAATATTAAAAGCAATAAAAAGTAAGATCCTGTATAAGACCCGGCTTGGGATTCAAATCCTGTCTTTGCAGGGGGTTTCTAATATTCTCTGTTGTGCCAATGATTTTGCGTATAAATTAGTTGGGGCCGAAGACGAAAGAAAGTAATAATTAAGAAAAAAAAATGTTTAGTATAATCTTATGTGTATATATATATACATGTGTGTGTGTGTGATGAATCCCCAGTCCTTCAAGTGTCAGTTGGGGCAAGCTTCCTACCAGGACAACTCAACTCACCTCCCGCATAAGAACTTTGACTTCTACTTTCGCCGGACTTAAAGAAGTCACGTGTATTAACGACTCACTCGCTGCTGATCAACGCTGAAAGAGGTCTCGTGCAGACTGTTTTACTGAATATTGACATAAAATATATAATATGATAAACGGCTGCACGTCGCACATTTCTCCTGTCAATCCAAGAATTTCTCCAATACATGATATATACATATATAGATAACACAAATATAAAATCTGAAAACGAAGTTATTTTGATATAGAAGGTTTCATAAAATCTAACAAAGTAGTCTGCCGGCTCTAACATTTTTTTTCTCCCGCAAAATATCCTTGCAGCATGCTGATAATCTGTTTATTCTTTGTTTTGTTGAAAAAATAGACTCTCTGTTGGAGTTTGTATTCTCTAAAATTTGTAACTCTTTCTCAATTAAACTGAGGCTTTCTGTCAAATTCCTATCCATCATTTGAATTGAGTTTAAACACTCAAGTTCATCAACGTCTTGCTCGTGCATTTCTATAAAATCATTAATTATCAGCCCCTGATTGAGGAAATCCAGCAGTTGTTGAAATTCCTTCCTATCCATCTCTATATTTATTTACCTGGCAAGATTGACAAAACTTTTCAATCAAATTACCAATTTCATCAGGCTTTGGTACTAATTCCTCCTGATTTTCAGTGATGGAAAAAAAAAAGACGAATCGACGAGATTTGAAAATTGGCGTAACTCCGGGTTCGCGTAAGACGAAATATTATTGTTTGTGTATCCTACTGGGTATAGGAGTCAATCATACAACACATATTACACAAGTTCTAAATAAAATATATAAGCAACTAAATATTCTTAGGAATTTTTTGCTATTGATTTGCATTTTAACTCACTTTTGATGATGTTATATTCATCAATACCCATTTTGTTAGATGACAACAATTCTAGAAGGCTATGCTTAACTAACACTTTATATAAATGATGTTTTATTTGTTGAATAATGGAAATATTCAAGCGCACTGTGATATATATGAAACATATAACATTGATAATCATCCACTATGGCATAAAATAAATTTTGAAAAAGGCTTTTAAAATTTAGGTATGACATTATCTACAAATACCTTAAATAAAACGTAATACTCAAGAGATTTTTAATGAATGAAGATGTATGTTATGTTTTAATGATATAGAATAAGTATTAACAAAGAACAAAAACAGCTACATAATAATGTTAGAGATACAAACAATTGTTATTTACAAGGTTGTAAAAGTAACACACACTGCAGCATATGTCTATCAAATAAAGCTACTATCCTTATATGTATCTGGATTCAGAGTGGAGGTATATGTTCGGAGATAAATGTTACAACAACATTAGTTATTGTAGCATCTGGTGACGGGGGACTTTGGATATGTTGTGTTTCACCCGAGTATTATTGAATGGATTGCTTGCTAACGCAGTAAATCTTAATGTGTGTATCTGAGAACGGTCAATGGCACAGTTTCATGCTTATCTAAATGTGTTTTACCAGCTGTGGAGTTTGATGGATCGAGGGATTAATACCAGATCTTTTGAAGTGGAAAGACTAACAAAGTGAAATACATCTGTATGTTCTGCAACAACTTGTTACAACTATATTACTCATGATATGTATAGTAAACATATTTCAAAATTAAATATCCCCTTGGTTTTTTTAAATAAATTAAAATAAAACTTTTTAAAAAAATTCATATGAATTTTATTTGATCAATTATATTGTACTAACATAAGTAAAGAAGTATGTTTGCAAAGGAATATATGCTAATTCAAGGGTGGGCCCGCAAAAACATTCAGAACAGATGATACAGTATATTTGTCTTATTAAGGTATCCGACAACGTTCGGAACCGTGATTTTAAAAAGGAGCATAAATGGATAATTTCCATGATATTTAGTGTCACTTAGATTAGAATACATGTATAAAATTGTTTTAAGGTCATTTTGACAAAAAAAGTTAGTTAAATACAATATTTCGGCTAAAAATAACTTAGAATAACCTTTTTTCCAAATGTTCTCCTTTTGTGAAAAATGCTTCTATTATAATTATATTTTGCCTGCATAGAGCTCAAACCTCTGTACAGAGGCTCAACTATGACTTGAAAAAAAATTTCACATTATTTTCAGAGTTACAACCATTTAAAATAATTATCGGCGTTTTTTTCTTAAAATTTCTCCCCTCTGTTATCCTAAAACACACGGATAAACCCACTTCTAAGTTATATATTTCAAAAATTCTAGTTGAGACTCTGTACAGAAGTCTGAGCTATATACAGGCACAATATTATTATAATAGAAGCATTTTTCACAAAAAAAAGAATAAAAATGGAATATTTTGAAAATGGATCATATATATATATATATATATATATATATATATATATATATATATATATATGTTCATTTTTGTCAAAATATTGTACTTAAATAATTTTTTACTGTAATACTATTCTTAAAACAATTTTATATACATTTTCTAATCTAAGTGACACTAAATATCATAAATATTATCCATTTATACGCTTTTGCAAAATCATGGTTCCAAACGTAGTCGGATACCTTAAACTGATTCTAAAACTAAATACGCTTGCTAAATACGACAGATGATATGAAATTAGCATAGTAAATAAATTGAATAAAACTGCACTATTTTCTCTCATTTATATCTATTGATTTTATGGTACAATTTATACCTTTTTTTGGCATACAAAGTGAAATAATAAATGCAATCATTCCAAAAGAGTGCCACTCTATGCAGTGGTGTAATGAAGAATATTAGGAACCCCCTCTGCAAAGTCAAGTTTTGGGCCCCAAGCCGGATCTTACATTTATTACAAAACCATAACATAGCATAGGCTTTGAACTCTCTAGAATCCTATGCCCCTCGTAATGCGGGATTGTACCTTACGCCACTGGCTCTCTGGTATTCTCGGCCTCCACAATTTGGCCCTCCATCCCAAACAAATGTCCACTTTTGAGAAGATTTGTTGTCATCTTTTATTTGAAAGGTGTTCTCAAAATTTATGAAGTAACTTCTTTCTTAAACTTGGTATTTTTATTTAAGAAACTGTGTCAAAAGTACCTTTGATATTTAATAAGATTTAAGAGTTGCTGAGTTTTCATTGAAATGTGAAGAATTTAAATTCTTTATTAGGACTTAATCGTTAAATAAAAAAAAATGTTTGTGGAGTAATTATTAATTGATATGAATTTATACAATCTTTATTAGATCTCAATTTGCCTTTTTAGTAGGAATGCATATTAATATTGATAATTGGAAGTTGAATCAAATTTTATTTTCATACATATTTTCTAAGAATTTGGTGTTGCTAAAGTTTTTTTTCGTTCAGTTTTTTGAGGATGTACGAAAATCATATTAATATATAATTTGAAGTAATGGTATAATCAGACCATTATTAAGGAAGTTATAATTTCAAAATGCACATTTGAAAACACCAAGGCGTAATATTTATGCTAAAAATTAAAAATTTAGTAGCTTAAGGGAAGGGTTTGAATACTGATACCTCACCATTATGTACGCCTCTGATTTATAGAACATGAATGACTTTGTTTTGGAGTGTGTGAATTCCTTTCCCAGCATATCTTTATTAAAATATTTTAGGAAAAATTAATCATGAATAGTGGAATAAACTTCCATTTTTATTTGCCAAACAAATTGTTCACTTGATGCTGTTTTGAAACATGCATGGATAATCTAATTTACACTGGCTCGATGAATAATTTGATCAAAATGTTAAATACTTAGCAAAGATCATTTTGAAAGCTACTGCTATACAATAATACTGTACAATTCACCAAATTGTTTAAATTGTACAAAAGTCATAATCATTTCTTAAAAGTCGTATTTATAGGTACATTAACCTGTATGGCTTCCTTTACTGCTACCTAACTTACATATGGTTCATAATGGTATAAAATATCTCCATTTCTGTCCTATACAAATACCATCGTATATTAGAATTGCAGCACGTTCAATGTGTAGATATCAAGAGCTCTTCAATGGGTTTGGTGTGGAAGCTGAGGTATCCTTTTTGTCACTTGATTATGGTTTAAAATTTCACAGTCCGTTCATAATACTCTTAAAGTAATTTCCAACGCAACTCTACTAAATGTTCAAAACCTTATAATAATCATCTGTATTTTTAATATAAAGCTAAGAAAACTTAAACAGCACATAACTGAAAAATGAATCTTTGATCATAAAATAAGAGCCATACTTTTATCAAGAATGAAACTGTCTAATAAATGGAAAAGTTAATTTTGCAGTTGTTAATGTTTTATCAGTTTGTCATACAATATATTTAAAGTTTATAAATATTAACGTAATATAAAGTTATAAAATTTCATTTTGTATTAATGTATGGAAAAATGAAAAATGGAACCGTATGCGGTGAGACAATTTAAGTTGACTACCGAATGCTCTGGATTCGTAGCACACGTATATCACACACACACACAAATAAAAATAAAAATAAAAATTTACGGGAGCGTATTTTTCGATGATGATTGGAAATGATGGCTTAAAACAATTAAAAAAAGGAGACCGGTATAAAAACGTAGACTTTTTTCTACATATATCTTAAAACTGTTTAGTTGAAATAGCATACGTTAAGAAATTTTATTGTTTGCGATAACATGAAAGATTCATCTTATTCGTTTCCCGTTACATCTTCAGATCGATCATCGAATTCTGTTCATTTTCACTATCACTGTTTCTCAGATCCGTGAATAAATAATCATCGCTTCATCTGGATTGTTAGATATACTGCATTTGTTGAATGACCTTTGGATTTTATTAGGTTTAATTTCAAGCTATGCTCTTATTTCTCACTCATACACTATTTCTAGACTGGCGTGAGGTATTTGGGCTCTATTTGAAAGTATCTTTTCCCATTCTAGAATCCACATATCTTTCAGCATCTCTTTTCTTGCACTTTAGAGTTTCAGTTCTAGAAATATGACGTTGTTAAAAAGACCTAATATAATACTTATCAGGAAGGACTTCAAAAGATAAGAGCATTGCGCATGGACAGTTCAGATTTTTTCACATGAAAGGGTCCACGTTATACGGTGAATTAAAAATGTAGTTTGAAAGTATAGGCACGGGTTTTCGCTGGTGCGCGTAATAAGCTAGAATCCATACCGTAAAATCCAGCGTATAACACGTGCCTATACTTTCAAGCGACTGTTTTTAATTCTTAGGTATATTCGCCATATAACGCGCCACCCATTTTTTGCGAAGAAACCTAAAATGTACATGCACAATGCTCTTCTGTTTTTAAGTAATTTATTCGAGAAATTATTTCAAGCTTTTTTAAAAAAATAGTATACTTCTAGAACTACAACCATTTAAGTTCACGAGAAATGTTATTTCTTTGTAATAAACAATATTTCGATATATGTAGGAGTCTATTTTTTCTATGCTCATCTTTTCTATTATTTTTATACCCCCCTTTTATACCTGGCATATAACGCGCATGTTAAAAGTGCGGATTTTATCGTACTGCAGGGCTTCTCAAACTTCCAATATTGGCAACCCAACTTTCAATCATTATTTTCTTAGCTCTCCCCCCCACCCATGCAATAGCAATGTATCGAATGCAATAATAATGCACCTTAGTACTAAAGCTACAACACAACCTTAAATATAAACCGTACAGATTTTCAAAATAAGTATTCAATATTGTATATGTTAATTTTAAGTAATAGATACTCGTATTTTAAGTAAGTTACTTTTAAGTAATAGGATAAGTATTAAGTTACTTTTCCTTTTTAATTTTTAAATCCGAACAGTTTACAATTTATGTAACGCGTTTTTTTTATTCTGTCTGAATGTATTTTGTATTGCTTCATTTCAGTAAAATAATAACTTGTAGTTTTTTTTATTTTCGTCTTTTCGATATGCACGCGCCCCCTTCGCAGAGTTATCATGACCCCTTAGGGGTGGGGCGCCCCACAGTTTGCGAATCTCTGCGGTACTGCTATTACTATATTTATACATGCTCCTCTCTATTCTTTAATAAAATCAAAGTATGATTTTAATACAAGAAAATTCTTTTCAATCTAAAAATCAAATTTTTCTTCCACTTCTCATTTGGGTTCTGTTCATTAGCATATGTTTCGTAACTATTGAACTAACACCTCTTAAAGATTATAATTTATTATTCATACATAAATAAAAATCAATATCTGCCCATCGATGAATCCATCCCTGAGAAGTATGTAAAGAGCGCTGCTCCAAAAGAAATAACATTGCTCGTCCTCACATCGATCGACACGAACTGACATCCAGGATTGAGTGATGACGTTAGGGTTTTGGTGACGCTCCATATGCCAACAAACACCATCTATCATCTCAGGGGAGAGAGGCCAGGGATTAGCAGGGGTCACGGAGTGAAGGACCCTCCCGAAGATAAGGGATGCTGCAAAAGATTCGGCAAATGGGTATCGTTTCGATAAGGGAAACCACTGTGATTTGTGAGATGGAAGAGATAGCTGGCATCACGACCATATTTCTGAATAACTTTGTGTACGATTCTTTTTATCAAATAATAGGGGCGTGTTACTGAATTGGATAATGAAGTAAGTTAAATGAAGGCATGGGGTTGTTTATAGATTGGAATTGATTTGTTTTTTGAATTATGAATTTTATTCCACATTGGAAGAATAATAACACGATTTAAGGCATAGAAAATATTTTGAAGCATATTATACGTTCTAAAATTCAAAAATTTTAGAAATACTCGTCGATATTTGATAAAATTAGTACACAGCAAAAAGTGGAAATTGTTTACCAAATAAACTGAATGATGTTTCAAAAACAACAACGAATCGTGCAAAGTTCTTTATATTACATGTTTTTCAAGTTATTTTTCTCTAATTAAAAAAAAATCACACCGTAAAATGCATAATCAAACCACAGGGAAATCAATTACAAATATTTCGAAATAATACTTTGATTATTTTTTCCTAATGGCTGAAAAAAGCAGAAAGAATAAATCATTTCCTGCCCATTATACATATTATTTCAAAAGTAAATAGATCATACCTGTAATTCTTGCAATAACAATATTTTAAATGAATTTAATCCAATATAATCTATATGATACGAAATATTTTTGATTAAAAATAAATAATTCGGAGCAAATACAAAAAGGGCACATTTTTCAAAAAGTTAATTTATTTACATATTTTGAATTATGCTAGCAAAAATTTCTGGTAAATTTGAATTTCAAATCTAAATTTAGTATAGAGATCATTTATCGTTCAAAAACATGTATGCAATGAAAACATTTTGTACCTTTAAAGAGAAAGCAATTTTAATTATATGAAATTTTACGGATTATTGTGTGCAGTATTCCAGTATAATATAAGCATTACATTTTTTAAATAAAAATTTCATGCGTCTAGTAATTAATTGAGCTTGAGTCTATATGTTAAATATATACGTTTATAGATCAACCAATTATGGTAGATTCGGCGTTCAATGACGCCGCGATAGCCTCATAACGGACTCGTGGCCGGCGGCCTAGTACCGCTGAAGACACGCCATGTAGGAGGGGGGGGGCAATGCACGTTAAATCATCCGTTATCGTTATCGTTAAACGTCCTGCTGTTGGTGTGATGTGGAAATTAGATGACGCAGATGCCAGTTCAGGGGTCGTCCTCGTCACTTGGCCATGGTTCAAATTTAC
Organism: Trichonephila clavipes; assembly: GCA_019973935.1. Lineage (NCBI taxonomy): Eukaryota > Metazoa > Arthropoda > Arachnida > Araneae > Nephilidae > Trichonephila > Trichonephila clavipes. Next base: position 1,146,994 of record BMAU01020473.1, read on the forward strand.
GAGGTCTGTCCCCATAAGCCATCGAGTAGCTGGATAGGGCGACGTTAATATTCACTCACTCCATTAGGAATCCTCTTAGTCACTTCACCAGCGCCTAGAATACCGAGATGCGTCACTAACAGTCCTTATGTAGCTTTTACGTGCGATGATAATAAACAGTCAACCAAGTAAAAAGATTCGTGGGATATGAAATTCATTTAAGGTATCCGACTTCGTTCGGAACCGTGATTTTGCAAAAGCGAATAAATGGTTAATATTTATGATATTTAGTGTCACTTAGATTAGAAAATGTATATAAAATTGTTTTAAGAATATTATTACAGTAAAAATTATTTAAGTACAATATTTTGACAAAAAATGAACATAGAATGACCAGTTTTCAAAATATTCTCCTTTTGTGAAAAATGCTTCTATTATAATAATATTTTGCCTGTACTTTTCTACAGAGGCTCAACTAGAATTTTTGAAATATATAACTTAGAAGTTGGTTTATCCATATTTTACGACAACAGAGGGGATAATATTCATCCGCTCACACACTCACTCGGTGTCCAATGAAATCCTTGTTTAGTGGAACATTTATTTATTTTTTTGGGTTTGATTTATTTACGGATACACGGTCAACAAATATCATAACAAAAATGTGCATGTGCATGTAACATGTACGGGTTTCATTGCGACCACATTTATTCTTCACTTGGCTACAACTGAAGTTGGAGGTCACTTCTGCTTCTTGGAACACTTAGTATTCAGTTAATAAAGCATAAGTGGTTACAATTTTATATTTGAAAATGTGCAGCAGGTATTTCAAACTCATATGATATTATACGGGCCGCAAATTATATTTCCTATTAAGTTGAGAGCAGCATATTTTAAATGTTCAAGCAAAAATTAATAAATGCATTCGAAATATATAAATGTACACATTTTATTTAATAATAGCAAAATAAATAAGTAGAGAGTATAATTTGAAAGAAAAGTTTAGCGAATTTCACATATCTTATTTTTATTCTGCGTCGGTTTGTTATTTTATTTATTGTATGCCAAAATATATTAGTCGGACCGCAAATATATACTTTGCGGGCCGCGAGTTTGACACTCCTGGTGATCAGTAATAAGGGTGATTTTTTTATTTGAATAGCTGTCCACATGTAAACGAGGGGGGAATCTTTATTATTATTAGTGTAAAAGTCAATTATTCTTGGATACATTTTTGTCAAATCGGATAAGCAGTTGAAAAAGAAAATAAGGTTATCCTTTAGTAAACGTAGATCTTGCTTCACAATATTATAAAAAGGACGCCTGAGTGGTGTTGTTTGTTTGTCAGTGGCCATCTGCACCGAAGGTTGCGAATTCAACTTCGGCCCAAGGTGGATTTTCATAATGCGAAAAACCGACAGCCTCCTTGTTGTATGAGTATGCAGCATGTAAAAAATCCCTTGAGTGCCTGTTTGGCTTGGGTACTCTCGGAAAAAGTTAATTCCTAGACCAAAGTTCGCATCCTGAGAACTCAGGTGGAAAATAGGCGTCAAATTTACCTCTCTAGGGAGGAAAATAGGCGTCAAATTTACCTTCGGCGATTGGTACCCGCCCATATGGTGCCACACTAAAAGAGATACCAGCTCCTGGAGTATCTACCAGGTCTGTGCAATGGTAAAACACCAATCCTCAACCCCATTAGAAAAAAAAAAGTATTACAAAAATAGTATTAAAGCAAGAGAACATCATTTTTAATGGTTTCAGGAAATAAACACAATTAATTAACTTTCCGAACAAAACTATTGTTTATTATTATGTTGAGACATATAAATGAGAGATGGAAGATGAAAAACATGGACTCATATTACTTGCAAACTCACAAATTGCTCTTTAGTTATTATTAAATCACAAACGTAACCTGTAAAAAAGAAATGTTCTTGATAATATACAAATACTTCCACGAATAATTCAATCGACCTATAAACGAAAAAGATTATTCAATAAATCTAGATTTTCGAAACGTCTGGTGCCTTCGGATATCATAACAAAACGCACATCTCTAAAAACAAATTAAATCAATATTTTTGATGTAACATGTTTTCCCCGTCACTTTTCTCTCATCATATTTATTAAATCCATGGAGAATCTTTATGACGAAAAGAATCTTTTAACATAATACCTGTGGAACTATCTTTGGATGAATAATTTATTCAGCCGTCAGTACTTATTAAATTATATCAATGCTTAGGAGACTAAAGCACAAATAATGTAATTAATTCCGTGTTTCCTCAAAAAGGTGCACGGTTCTGTCCACCGTCAGCGCAGCAGGGATCTCTCTTATCTAAATTAGTTACTTTTACAACATTGTGAATATTGTTTCACAAGCTGTTGCCTTGCTTTTCTAGTCTCTTGTGCTTCGTCTTCATGAAGTTTTCATTCAGAATGACAACAATAATGAAATTCCTAAGAAAAAGAAAAGTTCTCATTATGAGCTGGCTTTAATGTAGCTTAACTCATTTTCTGAAATGTGGAATAGTTTTTTTTATTGTTGTGTACGTTAATGCACTTGTGGTTTGATTATCTTCTTTTATATATCTCTTTGGAAAAATATTGAGAAGTGGAGATGAAAGATGCGTTATATTTGGTTTCTCCCTTGTGAGATAAGTAAAATACTTTTCATCATTAATGGCTTTACTGGAGTAGATGTTCAGATAATTGATAAAACATTTGTAAATTATCGTTAAGGATAAGTTTGTCAGATAGAAATGGTAATTTAATATCGATAAAAATACTCAGATAAAAAAAAAGAAATATGGAAAGATTCATAACAATATAGAATAGCACACTACTGTGTTTTGGATATTTATTGAAACTGTATTCAATTCAATGGTAATTATATAAATACATTATATAAAATTTAATTTGATATAAATCTAATACAAGAACAACAACTTTACAAAAAATTGTATGCTAATACCAAACAAGTAATATAAAAAAATAATTCAATTCCTACTTACGTCAACAAAGAAAAAGTTTATTAAATGCACTTTTTATTAAATAATTGCAATCAATATAAATATGTATATACATATGAAAGAATCATAATATTAAATGGCAATTTCCTAGCAATTTTCCATTTTCCTTTCTATATAAGGAGTGTTGAAAGATTATTTTTGTTTTTGATTTCATTAATTAAATTTAATTATTCCAATAAAATAGTGTAGTAAAAGAAAACCCTTTCTCAGAAACTAGGCCACCCCAGGAGGGATTGGACTCACAATCTTCGGATTAGAAGTTCAACGCTCTATCCATTGTACTACAGGGACACAATGAACGGTTTTCCTTTTTATATATGGTGTTGGACTATTATTTTTTTGTTTTTTACTGTTTATTCATTAATTAACGAATGGGTATATGAAAAAAACTGTATTAGCTTCAAGTGTCATTCACTGCAAGTTTCAAAAATGTATTTGAAATCGAGTGGATGAATAAAAAGTATTTTATTAACGATTGAAAATTATAATATATATATATATATATATATATATATATATATATATATATATATATATATATATATATATATATATATAAGGATAATTAAGTTAGATTAAAAATTAAATTTCCTATCTAGCACTTTACTCATCTTTCTCAGTTCACATCTTCAAGTATCAAACTAATCACCCATTTATTTCTTTCGAACATATGGCCTAGCCAATAAACATGTCTAATTCCATATCGTTAGATTTAATAGTCCCCATATGTCAGCATTAACTTTCAAGTACAATCATAAAATCCGCGGTACTTACCGCAGCTGTTTTTCAAGTGTTATCCACTTGAAACGAACTCAGTGGCGTGCTTTTTCCTGCCTGCTCTCAGCGTCAGAAGAGATGTAGAAATGACTGAATGAAGATCTTCCTTTTTTAAAATTTAATTTGATTCTGTCTCGAAATATGACATATATATATATAAACTACAGAACCCGACAGACGTTGTCCTGTACACACATCTTAAATTCAAAATAAAAGGTTTTTGAATATTCGATACTGTGATCGTAGCGCAGTCTGCCTGTAAAATATTCCAAGATCAACAATTTATAAATAAAAAATTAATTAAATAAACATTTCTAAACCGAATTATAAATCTAAACCATTCTCGAGTCCACTGGAACAGACAAAAACTTTCATCAAAATCGGTCCAGCCGTTTAGGAGGAGTTCAGTTACGTACACACGCACAGAAGAATTACATATATAAAGATTATTTGAAAAGATATTAATTAAAAACGCTAAAAAACGTGAATCGTCTGCATTTTCGTAACAATAAAGACCAGGTTTGGCTGAAAATCAATTTTCTACGCCAACTTACGTCTTTTTCAATTCCTACTATTAGCGCACGGTTTCTACACCTATTTTATTTTTGTTTGTTTGTTTATTTATTTATTCATCTTGGTGGAATTTTCAATCGTTAATAAAATACATTTTAAAGCGCTCAATTGAGCTGAAATGTAATGTACATGATTATTTTGGATGACAATGCTATAATTTTTTTTATTTATAATTAATAAAAATTAATTGATTAAAACTAATTATTTAAAAAATTACAAATACAGCCACGTTGGCGACTTAGCGACCCTTTTGGCACCCTATGTCAAAATTTGAAAAGGTTTTTTTCTCACGTGTCAAAGCATTCAGATGAAAGGAAATTTTATTTTATAACAATAACGTTGTTACAACAATGTAGGTGAATGTTGAGTTGTATTTTTTGAAAGTTTTTAATTAATATCTTTTTAACTAATTGCGATATCGGACTGAATTGTGAATCTAAACCAGTGTTTCTCAAAGTGTGGGGCGTGCCCTCCTGGGGGGCGCGAACATATCGAAAATTTAAAGATTTTTTTTAAAAAAAATAACCGGAAAGAGAAGTAAAACAAAATGCTTTCTTCCATAATAAAAAAAATACACTCAACAACACTGACATAATTTGTGTTTATTATCTGGCTTTTTTCCGTCATCTTTGATCCCAAAACCAAATTAAGGAAAAAAAAACATTTTGTTGAATTTGCTGTATTTCCTCAATGAGAGATTTTTTTATTACGTTTTAACATAAAATATTACTCGTTAAAAGAAAAAACGAAACCCAGACCCTGAGAAAAATTCTAAGAAGATAAACAATGTATCACTGTAATTATTATTGAAATACTGTACATTAGTTGTAGAAAAAGAAAAAGAAGACATGAATCACTTTTCATCCAGGGTGCATAGTACGTTTGCTAATCATTCGATTGACCTTCAAACTTATGGTATGGTTATTCAATATTAGTTCCGTCCCATCTTTTATGCGTTTTCTTTTCGCTTAGGGAAATGGTAAAAAATAGAGTTTTACGATATTTGGAAAGGAATTGATTGATTTATAACATTTCTGTAATATTAGTGTAAAGTGTCTCTGATTTGCGTCCTTTATTATGGTCTTGTACTTTTGAATCATTTTAGTTCAGTTTTATTGTATTTTTTCTCAAATCATCAAAGAATTGAATAGTCCTTGAAAGAAGTTAAGTATACTTTCTATAAATTAAAATATTCACTAGAATTCCGATTTGTATCGTGTACAGTAAAAATAATTATAAACAAATGAGTGGGGTGACTGAGTCCTCCCGCACTACCATTAGCGTTAGTATCGAGTACGCGCCTGCTCCCGGGTTAAAACATTTTGAAGTCTTCTCGCTTTAAATGTTAAAACGTAAAACAATTATTCTTCATCGGAATTTTATAATATTTTTCATTATTTAACATTAATTCTAAATGCTAAATTATGTGAGGTTTAAAATTACAGTTCTTTTAAACAGATATTTAAAATTATAGCATTTATCTAAAAAAAATCATTTTACATTTTTGTATACAATGTAGTGTGCACGCAGTTTTACTCTCCTTACAGTTCAGCTATTATATCAAGAATAATGTTTTATTTGTTTAAAAAATGAACTCGTGCGAAGAGTCGGTGTTTCAGCCAGTATACGTTTAATGTATCAGTATTGAAGAAGGTATTTTATAAATAATTTCTTATTACTAAATTAAGAACAAGTTTAATAATTATTAGGGACTTTCATGGGCTTGTCTTGTAGAGGAAAGTTTTTCAAAGGAAGGTTTAATATCAGAAATTGACACTTAGAGTTATTTTTCAATATTTAGCTGAGATCTATATTTTGTCTTCAAAGCATCCACCGCAGAAAATCCGGTTTAACAAAGTTAGGATGTTGAAAAGGGTAATACTATACGAAGTGCTTTTGTTTTCAGTACAGATAATTCCTCATCCACCTCTACCCAAAATTCAAAGAGCGATTTATTACAAAATTGCCTTTTAATTTTTCACTGGATGTGAAATCTATGAAGATTTCTTCTTCGGAAGTTCAGAGCCCTTCTGGAGTATCTTGAAATAGATCCCCAATCCACTCATAACTTGCTACCAAGCTGTCCTCATCCAGAAAATACTTTTTAAAATTCCTTGCCAACATAGCTAAATGATTTTACATGTTTTAAAAACAACTTTCACATGTTGTTCTACAGATTTGTAAGTTTTAACACATATCGAGCTGGGGCTTTTTTCCCATCATTTACTTCAGTAGTGGTAAATCCAAAATTTAAGTATTTTTGAGAATATCGCCTTGATTTAATTTTCGGAACCATGCTCGTTCGTCTGTGTACTTGTTGATTCTTTATTATCATCGAATGTTTGCTTACGACTTAAACATGTATGTATGATTTTGTTTTAAACTACTGCCGTAAATATTTAATTACCGTGAATTACAATTAACGTGTAAATTTAAAAAAATGTACATTCGAGCTAGATTCGGTAGCTATAGGAGTATCGAGTCGACCAAAACTGAGTGGAATTGTACGAGGAAAAGCATTTTTACATGTTTTGCGCAGACGTCAGATAGGTAACCCAGACTCACGCAAACGTACCCTATAATGCCAGATGTGATGGATATGATAGAGAGCAACATAGACTAGACTATTTTTCTAATGACATTTGTACTTTGAGAAATGAATGCCGAAGGAAATAAATCTTTAATTAAATATATCAGTTTGCGATGTTTCATTTTAAAAATTAGAGAAAGAAAAATAACACAATAATAAGTAACTAATATATATATATTTTAAGTAATTTTTTCTTAAAATATATATATTACTTAAAAGTTACATATACACAAAATTTAATATACTTATCGTATTAATTTGTACGGTTTATAATTAAGATCGTATTGTAACTTTAGCGTCTCTCTCTCAAAGTTCCTTTTTATTGCAGTAAATGCATTATTGTTGTACAGGGGGGCGACAAAAATTATGATTGAAAATTGGGTCGCCAGTATTGAAACCATCTAAACCATTCTCGAATTTACTTGAAAAAATCCACACAAAAAATTTCATCGAAATCGGTCCAGCCGTTTAGGAGAAGTTTAGTGACAAACACACGATCAGATTTTTATATATAAAGATATATATATATATATATATATATATATATATATATATATATATATATATATATATATATATATATATATATATATATATATATATATAAAGAGAGTGTGAACTTATAATAGGAATTGTAAAAAAAAAAAGCATCATCTTTTTTTTATCGGCAAAAAGAAGAAATAAACCTTTTTGTTCAATAAGAAATTGCTTCAACTGCTTCTTTTATATTAAACAGTTGATGTGGATTGGTATTGATTTTAAGAGTGTGGTATCACTTTGGTGATACTTTGTTCCTTTATATTGGTTCAAATTTAACAGATTCATTGACATGAGCTTTTCTGTTACTTTGTAATGCGTTATTAATAATCGGTCAATCAAATATGAAGCATGGTGTCGGACCTTGTGTTGGGGATTTAACAAAATTAAGTTTTCATAGTACATTTTATTTACATAAGTATGTACATGCATGCATTCAATAAAAATTAACGTCACAAAACATTCACTTGAATGGAATGAAGTTTAATACAAACTTTTAAAGTTTTTTGAAGGGATAAAAACATTTATATATTGAGTTTTAGGAAAATAATTTTGTTGTTCTTTTGTGAAATTACTGCCACTCAGGTATCTCGGGACAGCACATTAATTTATACACAAAAACGAAAAACGATCACGAGAGACAGTACGGCTCACATCAATTCTGACCCAAAAGCACACAGTGACCGGTCAGCTAGTGAACCCCGTAGAAGGAATGCGTGGGAGTGAAGCGTGAAAACGCTAGTGGTTGGGTCACACAGTTATCCTTCCGCCAGAAAAAATAGTTCGCTCGCTTCACCCCAACAAATTTGATATTTTTCTTTGTATTGTATTTTTAGCAACAAATTGTTCTATGTTTTCCATTTTGTTATTTATTTCACCATTCGAAAGAGTATCTAAATAACTATGCATACTTTCCGTGGGGTTCTTCATTTCGGAGGACGTGTGAACATAAATCGCATTACTTGTTTCATTTTCGTTGGCAGAATTTGATTCAATAATATTTTTGAGCTTTGAATAAACTCCTAAATCTCTTTTTCATAACTGTGACTGTTCACACATTATTATCATCTACTGCAACAAATTCTTCCGATGATACAGTTGGACAGTCCAATAATATATAAGCTCTCTCAAAGTTTTCATTGAATGACTGGTGTGTTTCGTTTTTTTTTTTTTATTTCTAGAAAGGAAATATTTTCGTGTTAAGCGATTTTCATCTCTTGTTAATAGAAAAATACTCGTAAATACGTAATAGTTTGTCGGGTCTGTTTCCTTATTTCGTGTTAACCAACGTATCGTCTTAAGAGTTTCGTGTTTAACTTATTTCACTGTAATTCAGTGCTTCGCAAACTTTCAGTGTTCACCACCCAATTTTCAGTCATAATTTTCATCGCCCCCTTATACGATAATAATGTATTAAAAGCAATGATAATGTACTTTGACTCTAAAGCTGCATTACGCCTTTAATTATAAACCGTACGAATTATCAAGATAAGTATGAAATTTTATATATAATTTTATGGCATGCCGTTAGGGCCACTGATAATTATTAAACTTGATCTTAACTTAGTAATATTAAATTAATTATGAAACGCATTGTGTAATACTGATACATTTTTAAGTGTATTACATCAATGTAAATGTGCATTTATTTATTTTTTATTTTGTCAATGTATTTAATTATAATATGATTAAATACATTGCAATGCATACTTTTGCAATGGAATTATTAATTTACTTTCAGTAAATTAAAAAAAAATTAAAATTTTTTGATTTCGACTTTTCGATATACTTGCGCCTCCCTTGAGGGTTATCACGTCCCTTAGGGGGCGTGCCCTACAGTTTGAGAAACACTGCTGTAATTGAATGAGCTGCAGGATCACGTTCACTGGTTGTGCAGGCAATCTTCACTGTTGATTGGTCCTGGTTTTAAATTAATACTTCTCCTGTTTATCCAGTAAAGGGCATCTTAAGTTGATTCATTGAAGAGGAAAAAATTAACTATTTACATTGGTTAACATCGTTACAAAAAATGTAAAATTTTCTTTAACAGAATGCTGAGATTATTCAAAGTGTAATATTTATATTAATAGGCATAAATACAGGTGTGCGATTTATAGCGATGAGACTTTTTGCAGTTTCAAAATGAGGAATAGGTATACTATTCAAAATTTCATAATATGCACAATATCACGATTTTTTTGAAAAAAAACACAACAAAAAGCGTTTTTATATTTTTTTAGCAAAAGGTAGTTTTTTTTTTAAGGAAAAAAAAGAGACACATTTTATAACATTTATTCAAAAATTACTGGAATTTCGATTTGTTCTTATATTAGTAATCATAGCTTTAAATCAGTGCTTCTCAAACTTTCAATACTGGCGCCCCCCTTTTCGATCTCAATTTTTATCGCACCCCCTTATACATTAATTATATACTGAATGCAATAATAATGAACTTTGATGCTAAAGCTACAATAGGCGATCTTAATTATAAACCATACAAATTAGTAACATAAGTATTGAATTTTGTATACTACTTTTAAGTAATAAATAAATAATATAATAGGATAATTGTTATGTGTGTTATTTTTCCTTTCTCTAATTTTTAAATTGAACATATTACAAAATGCGGTGGCTGCTTAGAAGAAAAAATATAGATATCTGGGCTAATATAGAAAAAGAACTCAGAGAGTCAATTTCTAATCATAAGCATTCCTTATAAAAACTTTGCTTTCCAAGACAAGCCCATGGAAGTCATTAATATTTATTAAACTTGTTCTTAATTTAGTAATAATGAATTAGTTATAAACTACTATGGAGCACTTACATTAAAAGTATACCGGCTGAAGTACCCGCTTGCACGAGTTCATTTATAAGAAAATAAAACATTATTGAAATAATCGCTGGATTTTGTAAGGAGCGTAAAGCCAAGTGCGCGACAATGTTTACAAAAATGCAAAATGATTTTTTTTAATGATTGCTCAAAGTATAATTAGTTTAAAGCGAACTATAATTTTAAGCCTTACAGAATTATCATTTAGAATTGATGTTGAATAATGAACAATAATATAAAATTCAGATGAAGAATAATTGTATTATTTTTAATATTTAAAGCGAAAAGACTTCAACATGTTTTAACCCTGGAGCAGGCACGCATTCGATACTAATGGTCCAGCGGGGTTATTGAGTCACCTCAATCTTTTTTTTATAATTATTTTTATAGTACACAATAAAAATCGTAATTCCAGTGAATAATTTAACTATGAGAAAATATACTTACCTACTTTCAAGGACTTTTCAATTTTTCTTTGGTAACAAATAAACAGTTTTGCCAGAATTAACGATTTCGTAATCTATGTGTCCCGCGTGACCACTTCCGGGTAAAAAGTGTATTCATTATGATAATGTATATGTTACTAATAAAAATTTTGTAAAACCGTTTTTCGTTGTGCTTTTATATATTTTAGAATACTCTTAAATAATCTCCGTGGTTTTCGAAATATCATAAAACTCTTTTCATGGAAAAAGCGCAACAGAGAAGTACATTACTTACAACTTCCCTAAATGAGAAACAAACACGCATAAGAGAGGGGTCATAAGTAACTGTACCAATAACTTAGAAGGTCAAACAGATTACAGCTATAATGTGCAGTATTTCAAAAATAATGACAGTGATGAATTTTTATGTTCCTAAATTTTTTCGATTCTGGGTACGGGATCTGTTTTTTCTCTGAATGAGTAGTATGTTAGGATTAAAAAAAAGGAAGCGTCATAAAAAAATCTCTCATCATTGGATTACAGAAAATCAAATAAAAGTTTTTTTGTTTGGTTATAGGATCAAAGATAGCTAATTAGGTATTGAAGAAGTTTTTATTTTTGATGACTTAATATCGCGCGTGCGCCTATAAATTATATCAGAGTAAAAGTGCATTTTTTATTATGTCTGAAAGCATTTGGTTTTACTTCATTCCAGTAAATTAAATATTTTTAAATCTTTTATTTTCGATATGCTCGCGCCCTCGTAGTTTCGCGCCTCCCTCGCCCCACAGTTTGAGAAACACTGCTTTAAATAAATGCTTGAAGTCTTGAGTTCCTTGGTAGGAAAACTTTATACTCATAAACGTACAATGCTTAGGACATTTGAAATCAAGATAGACATGGATAAAATATGCAACAAATACTTCCACGAAATATAAAACCATCAAAAAAATATCTTTCAATTAATTTTTTTTTGCAAGTGCGGTACATTTTTATTGGAAGCCGTGCTGAAGGAAAAAAAATTGATACAGTTTCGTTACTAGAACTAAATCATATTATATTTCGAAAGAATGTACGCATGAACTAAATGGTGGCGAATAAACTATCACAATTAATTATTTACTTGTAGGATTTATTTGTAGTTTTTGCCTAACTATTACATGAAGCGATTGAAATATTGTATTATTCTCATGCCGTTCTTACTCTACATTCGTATTTCTTAAATGAAACATGATATAATTTAAGAATAAGAATTCAGAAGCATTTCAATGCGATAACAGCAAACTCTAAATCTTAAATTGTGTGCATTGAAGATATGCACCTTTTTTCCAATTGAGCTGCGGGATTGGTATTTTTACGATTGAAAACCTAGTAGCCCCCTAGGAGCTGGTATCACTTTTTCGTGTGGCACCAAATAGGCGATAACAGTTGACGCCCAGAGTTTTTTCACAGAGGGAGATGCCTGAGCTCTGACGATGCGAGCTTGTTCTAGGAATTTAATTTTGCTGATAGTACCCAAGAAAAACAGGCACTCAAGGAATCTTTTACATGTCACATAATCACAAGACATGAATGCTGTCGATTTTCTGCATCATGAAAATCCATCTACTTGGGCCGGGGTCGAACCCGCAACCTTAGGTGCAGAAGGCGGGGGACAAACCAACTACGTCAACCAGCCGGCTCAGATGTACAGCTTACATGTATAAAAAATAAAAAGAGGCGAAAATTTTTACAGCAATAACTTGACAGAATACATATACGGATCATTCTGTGTCAATGTAATGCTATGGCATTAATGAGAAATTACGAGCCGCAAATACGTTTGACCTCAACTAACGAATAGTTGCTTATTTTAAAGTTTACTATTTTTAAAACAAGATAATTTACATGCAATAAGGCATGTTTTATTACAGAATATTCCTTTGTATTATCTTTCTTTAATGCAGTGCTAAGGCATTAATGAGAAAATTACGAGCCGTAAATACGTTTGGCCTGAACTAAAGAGGATAGTTCCTTGTTTTAAAATTATTTATTTTTAAAACAAGATAATTTAGTGCTAATAAGGCATGTTTTATTACAGCATATTCCTTTGTTTTATCTTTCTTTGTTCCAAAACATTTAAAACAGTTTCCATATAGAAATAGAAACGAAATTCACACATAGAAAAAATATTATTAGATTAATAGCTTAATAATTTAATCTAACAAGAAACTAAACTGCAAGCTAAAATTTGTTAACTTATGAAAAGTAAAAATGTATTATTCTATAAATTACATGATTGTTTTACTTTGTTTGAATGAAACTAAATCTTATACATTAAAAATATTTTTATGCAGTAATGCAGATTTTTCTAAATTTTAATACAATTTAATATATTTCAATATGGAATAATTTTAATTTTTAATACGAAAATTTTGCTAAAAATTTCCATAAAATTTAATGTCTTTTGATGCAAGTTTGAAGATACTCTTTCAGTAAAAAAAAATAAGTAACCAAATATATACTTTACAAGTAAAACCTCTAATTATAGGTTAAATACTTCCATGTAAACAGTTCACAGAGTGATTAAGCACTTTTTAAAAATTTAAAATTTAATTTAAATAAAATGGTAAATGATAAATACAATTTTTAAAATTTATTTACTTTTTTATTTTAGTTTTTCCCTGCAGTTTTAATTCGAAAATATGACAGTTTGAACCTGCAATATGACGAAATGAAGTGAAAAAAAATCATTTTCGCCCATTATTTTGAAAAGTTATCAATATTTCCACACTGAAGGATTCGAATTCATACTTGTTAATAACACACCTTTTCTTAGAACTCTTTATTTTTGTATCTTCCTTTTCGTTCACAACATTTATTGGAGAATTATCAAAGAAATAAACAGGTAAATGAAGTAAAAAGAGATAAATCTTTCTTCGAAAAGATTTATAACAATTGTTCATCACATTCATTATTGAGCTAATTATTAAAAGATCTCCTTTTTAACAGTTTCTAATTTTTTATTATGTCCTCACGATTTTGCCCACTTATTTCTGGGCAAATATTCTTTATTTAATGAACCCTTTTGTCTTTAAACAGGATGCACTTTTCCTCAGGATATAATTAATGCTAAAGACAAAATAAATTCAATTTTTTTATTGAAGTGTTGAAATAATGGGATTCGATTTCCAATTGGACAAAAGTTCCTGTTTTCTATTTATTCTTATTCGATGTGTATTTTATTTTGCATTGCGTGAAGTTGTAATTCATATTTTGTTTATTTATATTTTCAAGGTATTCTTTAGGAATGGTCAAAAGAAAATTCTGAAAATGTAAAAATACATTTGAGGAGAAAATATTGACAGAAATAAGAGGGAAAAGTATTGACATAAATCTTAGAAACATGGAAAAATCCATGTGCTTGAAAATACAAGAAAACTGATTCACTTTTTCAGCATATTTTTCATTACACTATTTTACCATTCTACAACACTTAACAATACAATATTTGTATTGTAAACTAACCCGCACACACACACACACAACACATATATAATGAATAGTTTTTGCATTTTTTAAAAATCAGATTAAAAAAACTCAGATTGAATTTAAAGCATAGCTTTAATATAGATTTTATTACATAGCTTTAAACATTGCTGCATATGTTTTTTAAATATTATAAAGAAAAAAATTAACTGTCTGAAGTGTTTTATGATAATTTAAAAATAATATAAGAACAATTCGAGATAACTATTTAGAGAGAAAGGGAAAAAGTAATGAGATTTACATACTTTATTGTATGCCTATATATATATATATATATAGTCAAAAAGTAACAATATTTTTATAAAATCACTTGACCAATCATATAAGAAAAAGATCATATTTTTTTAAAAATAAATAGCAATAAATTTTCAAACGTATTAAATAATGAAAAACATATTTCACATATGAATATAAATAAAAAAAATTGTAAAAAAATATTTGATGACCAAATAAATTGTGTAATAAAATGGTTTTCTTTTGTGATTATATTTATGAATAATATATGATTATTATTGTTTCATATATATTTTATTATTAATAACATTCTATTTTTATCATTAATTGTTTATTTGCATGTTCATTTATATGCCACATGCTTAGTTTCTATTCAGAGAGTTATTATTATTCACAATTTCTAATTACAATAGGTCCTCTATAGAATCCCGAAGTCGCAGAATCCCGAAAAGAAGTTCGTTATACGGAAATTTCGTTATATAGAGGTTCATCTTTCAATTTTCTTCGTAAACCACAAAAACAAATTTTAAAAATTCATAAACATTATGTATTAAAAAAAGTAATTTTTCACACCTTGTTGTAAATTAATTTCTATTTATTTTCTATATTTTACCTATCAAAAATTGAAGACTTGACGCCTTTATCCACTTCCTGCAGAGAATTAATTTTTTTTTCATTGGAGCTCAAGCACGTTATGTTTTGACATTTTCGAGCTACAAGAAACGAAGTTACCAGAGCTACTGATCAACACTACAAATGAACGGAGACTAGCTCAAAAACACGGGGACATGAGACAATTCCACTGAGGGTGAAAGGGGATTTCGAAGATGTTTCTAGTGAATTGGACAATGGGCGTTAAATGTCGCACTTTTTGGATGAAATGTCTCAAATTCTACCGCACTCGGCCAGTTGGGCACATAGTAAAACCCGTTCAAAATTTATGGTACCATAAATTGTGCAAAAAGGGAGAACAACTTGAAATACTTAAAAGATATACAAACGAAAAATTGAGTCGCAAGTGAAAAAGTTCATTATAAAGAAAATGTTCTTTGCTATTGGGAGGTTACTTTACGAAGAAAATCGTGAAATGCTTTTGGTTCCGGGAAAAAAATTCGCTATATAAAAAAAATCTCAATATAGAGGTTTATTATATGGAGGTTCGGCTGTATATATATATATATATATATATATATATATATATATATATATATATATATATATATAATATATTCAAAATGTGTGTGTTTTGTTTAAAATAATTATTTTTTACCATAAGATTTACAAACATCATCGACCGTATTTATCTTTTATGCGATGGCAACATGTTCATCTTCAAAGTTGTTTTTGTAATAAGAAACTGTGGAATGGTCATTTGCTGATCTGTCTCTTGCTTGGAGAGATTTGCCGCAATCTTCTTTACCCTGGAGCGGTCGCGCAGAACACAGAGTCACCGTAGGCTCACGAAATATTTTATTCTGGGAAAACAGTTAGTTTGTTACCAATGGCATTGTTAGTATCCTCCTATATGACAGTTCTTATGAAAACTAAAATGCATTTGTGCATATCTCCCTTTTTTTTTGGAAGCAGCAAACTTTATTATTATTTTTTTACAATCTTAAGGTATCCGACTACGTTCGGAACCGTGATTTTGCAAAAGTGTATAAATTGATATTATTTATGATATTAATGTCACTTAGATTAGATAATGTACATAAAATTGTTTTAAGAATAGTATTACAGTAAAAAATTAAGTACAATTTTGACAAAAAATGAACATAGAATGGCGCATTTTCAAAATAGTCTCCTTTTGTGAAAAATGCATAATTTCTTGCCAGTATATAGCTCAGACCTCTGTACAGAGGCTCAACTAGAATTTTTGCAATATATAACTTAGAAGTGGGTTTATCTTTACTTTACGACAACAGAGGGGAGCAATTTTAAGAAAAGAACGCCGATAATTATTTCAATTGGTGGTAACTCTGAAAATAACATGAATTTTCAAAAAAAAAAAGCTCAGATTCTCTGAAGAAGTCTTTACTTTATAAAAGCGAAATATTATTATTTTAGAAGCATTTTTTTTTATAAATGGAGAACATTCTGAAAAAAAAACATTATCCTAAGTTAATTTTTTGCGAAAATATTGTATTTAAGTAAATTTTTTTTGTCAAAATATCCTTAAAACAATTTTATGCTTGTATTCTAATCTAGTGACATTAAATATCAAGAAAATTACCCATTTATACGCTTTTGCAAAATCACGGTTCCGAACATAGTCGGATACATTAAGGTACTTGGAGTGACTGAGTTCCCTGTGCGACCACTTTTGTTCCAATATATTTTCTATGAACAGGATACACATTTTCCCCCTGTGAAAGTCTTTATGGTTTGATTGCTGTGTTGAACGACTCATTATAGTTAATATATGTAAATGAGCAGAATATAAAGAAAGAAATGGGCACATCTGTACGATATCTATTTGTTGAAGTTGAAAGTGATCAAGCCGAAACTATTCGTGTCCGCTTTGTCATAGAATATAATAATGAAATCTTTTTGCTCTAACATCACATGACGTTAAATGTAATACATCTGTCAACAGGCATATGTTTTAATAAGAATTCGGAAGAATGAGGGAATACACTGACTTCAATCGTTTTACAAGGGAGAAACCGAAGAAAATGTTGACATTGGAACACTCAGTAAGCTTACTCTTTACTAACAAAGAAAATTTTCGTATAAACTAGCAGTTACAAATAGGGTTCACGGACTACCGATGATCCGTGTAAAATTTTTAATGACCCGTAGAAAAATCTGGGCATTATTTATATTTTTATGAAGTTTCAGTTTCGAAATGACGATTAATAAAATTTATTATGGAGCAAAAGATTTATACTTTTTTTAAAATTCATCTACTACTTTTAGAGAAAAATCCCTTCAGAGTTAAGCGATTCTTTAGCAACTTTAACCAGTGTATTTAGCGAAATTTAAAAGTGAGAGTTGGCAACCATGGAAAATTTGCGGCATGATATTTTAAATTGCTGATATTGTTTTGCGTTGGTTATTAAGTTCTTGCTTTTCGTTTTTTCAGTGATTTGGAAATGTAAATTGGGAAGTAAACATCAATGACTATATAGTTATAATGGTACGCTATATTCTGGGCAATCATTTAAACGGCCCACCAAGTGTAAAAATATACACTTAATAGTCCAGGAAGTTGCAAAGGGTGACAAAAACTATTTTATAATAGTTTGTTTATAAATATAAATCATTCAATTTCTCTCTGTCCAGTGGCACACACAGAAAATTTTCAAAGCGAGGAGAAACGGGTCGAAAGTCCGCCATTTACGTATCATACGGCAATACGCCGCCCAAAATATTCTTTTGATTTTGTCGATTGTTGGGAACGAAAAAAAGTAAAAATAAACTATTGAATAAATAATTAACCTTAATTAATAAAATTATTAATAACGAATATTTAATTAAATTTTACGTACTATATGCATAAGAATAAAAACAATCGAAAAAAGGGGCTATGGGGGCTCGAATCCCCCCCCCATTGTACGCCACTGTCTTTGTCCATGGTAATTTTAAAGTGTACCTGATCAGAGGTAACCTATGTTTTTCTAAAGCTTTGTGACTGGACTTTGTGGAGAGCACAGTGTTGAGCATCTTATTATATGTTTAACAGAGCTGGGTAGGATGATGGAATAAACTGCTTTAATTTTGAGTGGTATATGCGTCTTCTTTGAGTGGGTAATTCTTTCGCCGCTGAAGTTAATTATATATAAAAGTAGCAAAAGAGAGCTGAAGATGGGGGTACTATAGATTAAGAGAATTTTCTTATATATATTTAGACCTACATGTGACTTTTGCTTGTCATAGTGCCCAGAAAGATCTTAGAAAATGTCTTTGAGTAAATATTAAGAGGTGTTGGAAAGCTAATATCTTATTTTTTTTGACAATTTGAGATTTTTACATTTTCAAATTGCATAGATTCTAACCTTTCTAAAAATACCTTACTTTAACCTATAGGGTAATTAGAAGCCCTTAAAATCTATTTTTAATTAATCGTTGAAACTGGGCCACGCCCATTTGAATGGCAAAAAATGTAAACAAAGTACTTTATTTTTGCTTAAAAAAGTTTAACGTCTAATATAAACCAAAACATGTATCTTTTATTGTAAATTGAGCCTTTTATTTTTTTATTTCCTAGTCGATTAGAAGTATACGTTAAAATCAATTTATCACAAAATGTAAATTTGGATGTTCGATGTACTTTTCTGAGAAACTACTGTTCACAGGTATGTAAATTTTTTATGATAGATATATAATGAAAGCTAATACATACTAAAAAAAGCTTTTGTAAAAAACTCAAAAATTTATTTTTTACAAAATTTTTTATGTGAAAAACAAAAAAAAAATCACTATGTTTGATAAAATATTTTACAAATTATGAAAACATTCAAATTAGCTAAAAGCTAATTTCAGTATAACGAGAAAAATGTACTTTAATTGTATGAAAAAATTCAAGCACGTACAAATAACAGATTTTGAGAAAAAGTACATCGAAAACAGCCAATTTAACATTGTCGGTATAGAGGTTTTCTACTCCCCCTTAATAGTTTAACAAATTAACAAATGATAAGAGAAGTAAACCATACGTTTTTCTAAATAGTTTTAGAAAACTTTCTAAAAATGCGGAAATATCTTGGTTCTAAATATGTTACTTAAGGCAGTGGCGTGGAAAGTCAGCTTAGATAGAATTTAAGTGAAAACTATTACCTAACACGATTTGTCGGAAATTGATTTTCACGTTCCATCAGTCTTTATTACATCCACAGACTTTTTCTTAAAAAATTTAAAGTGAATACCTATTGTTGAGATTTCACACGAGGCCTCATTTAAAAGTAATTATCTCAGCTTGAAATAAGAAAGTCTGTGCTAAATTTAGCATCTTTGAATCACTTTCTAGATCATTTACCAAACTCAGGAAGTAATTTCATCCAACTTTTTTTAAATAGAAAGCTTTGAAACTTATTTCTATAGATTCTCAAAATTCATTGTAGAAAATTTAATGGGATTTTCTGGCTCTTAGGCTTAATTAATATTGAATAAGTCATTTTTATATTCCTACATTAAGGTATCCGACTACTTGCGATAACGTTTTTTTTTAAAAAAATGGAGGTATGGATATTTTTTATTGTTTTTAAATTTATTTAGAACATTTTAAGAAAAATATGCTAAAATTAAGAAGAAAAAAAGTATTATTACTAAAATGGAAAAAAAAATTACATAAACGGGGCAGATTCTGTAACGTTTATGAACAAATTTTCAATTTTAATGTGTTGCTTTGCTATCCATTTTTGAAATGACCTTCATGATAACAGATATTTTAATTTTTGCAAAAACTAGAGCTCTTTATTTTAGTTATATGAAATTGCTTTATAAACAGTGAATATATTCACTTAAGAGGCTGTAGTTCTTCTGATTAAACAGTGATTGATAAATCTGAAGTCTTAACCCTTTTGCTCTTATACAGAATATGCACAAACAATTTCAGTTAACGCAAAATCCGGAGTATAGCGCGCACCTATAAATTCAAGCTTCATTTTTCAATTTTTTGGTATACTCGCTGTATAACGCGCACCTCCTTTTTTACGAAGAAACCTGAAATGTACGTGTGCAAGTGCTTTTATGTTTTGAAATTTATTCGAAGTATTATACCAGGCTCTTGAAAAAGTTTGTTTTTTAAGTACAATTGTTTAAGTTCATATGCGGTATGTCATATATTTTAAGTAAACAGTACTTCTAACTTTGTGGAAGTCTTAGTTTTGTTTATGTTTGACTTTTTTTTTTCACATTTGTAAAGGATCTCGTGTTTATACTCGGTGTATAACCGCAAATTTCATCTTTATTTTTTGTGTGAAAAGTGCGTGTTATACGCCGGATTTTATGGTAATTTTATTCAAAACTTTTTGAGCAATCGTTGACCCCGTTTGAGCATTTAAAAAAAAACACATTTTGAGTGAACCACATTTTAAAGTATGGTATTTAGCCGAAAGTAATGACATTTGCTGTTATTAAAACACTTGTAGTTTTTGTTCTAGTGAATGGAAAATAATAAACTTGGTATTTTTATAAAGCTAGTAAGATGGCCTATAAAATAAAATCATAAAAAATTGGTCAATTTTTGGCAAAATTCACAATTTTAGGGTTGTTTAAAAATATTTTTAATGTCTGCTTATGTACATGTAATATTAATATCCTTTCATGTGTGTTAAAAACATAATCACGTATACTAAATATTAAATTGTATGACATTTTAATTAATTTAGAATGATATAAATATTTTTGAAATGGAAAACCATTGATAAAACCAATATTTTGTTACTTATCATAAAGAAGGAGCCAATACTTTAAATAACATTAATAAACTTAAAATTTTCTTTACGGTTACTTCTAATTTATCTTCAAAATAGATTGTGAAGTGTTGATATTCATTTTACATGTTAGAAGACTTGAGTAATAACTATGTCTGACAAAAATACATTTAAAGTTTATGACATTTTATATAAAATAATTTTTTCATTAGAAAAATTATTTTTGTCGAATATTATGTTCTGTATAAGTTTTATTATGAAGTAAACTTAAAATAGTATATTTTTTAAATGTATAATATTTCTTATAACTATTAATTTCTTCGTAAAAACGTTTTGATATTTCTTTTAAATTAGACAAAATTTAGCGCTCTGTAAAACTTGAAGGATGCTTCATATTATGGCTCGAATTTGAGCTGTCTTAAAATAATATAAAACCAAGATACTTCAATCAATTATGCTAAAATAACAGCATCAAATGTTCAGGATTTAAAAATGTCCTTTTGTATTTATTCTTATTAAAATCTATCCTCTTCAAAGCGATGTTTTGATTATATTTAAGAAGATATAGCTGATTCTAAGAGGAAAGTATATATTCTATAGCACATACAATTCTGAGAAATCTTAGTTGTGATATATATATGTATATATAAAGGGTGTTTTTTTAGAGGTATAGAACTTTAAATTGCAATAAAACAACGATGTATTATTCGATTGACATGCATTTTTTTTATTCGAAAGATAATCTTGTGGCATTACATTTTAAATATGATGTCTGGCATAGGACTGCCACAGCTGGCTTGGATGTAGTCCAATCTGGACGTCCAATTTTCGATGACTTTTTCCAACATTTGTGGCCGTATATCGGCAATAACACGGCGAATGTTGTCTTCCAATTGGTCAAGCGTTTTGTGGCTTATCCGCATAGACCAATGACTTTACATAGCCTCACAGAAAATAGTCTAGTGGTGTTAAATCACAAGATCTTGGAGGCCAATTCACAGGTCCAAAACATGAAATTAGGCGGTCACCAAACGTGTCTTTCAATAAATCGATTGTGTCACGAGCTGTGTGACATGTTGCGCCGTCTTGTTGGAACCACAGCTCCTGAACATCATGATTGTTCAATTCAGGAATGAAAAAGTTAGTAATCAAGGCTCTATATCGATCACCATTGACTTTAACGTTGTGGCCTTCATCGTTTTTAAAGAAGGATTCCACCAGTCAATAAAGCGCACCAAACAGTCAGTTTTTCTGGATGTAACGGTGTTTCGGCATACACTTGTGGATTAGCTTCACTCCAAATGCGGCAGTTTTGTTTGTTGACGTAGCCATTCAACCAGAAGTGCGCTTCATCGCTAAACAAAATTCGCTTATGAAAATCGGGAACAACGGCAATCTCGTTTTGGGCCCATTCGACGAATCTACGCCTTGCTTGATGATCGTTTTGATGAATTGCCAAACCAAACTGAGAATAAATCACTTGACAGCTGTTAAATCGGTCGCCATCTTGGAAAGTAATGCCAACTTAAACTTCTATACCTGAAAAAAAACACTCTTTATATTGATTGATGAATGTTTATCTCTTGTTTGAAGAGAATTAGACTATATTTAGGTCCTAGAATATATATTTTAAAAGTATTCTTGAAATATCTTATTTCAGTTTCGCAATTCCGGGAAAATTTTCTTAAGAGTAATATAATTAAATGAACCACCGATTACAAATAATTGCTACTTCTGCGAAAGAATATTTGTGTATTAAACTTTATAGCCTCAAAAATGTACTAATGTTAATAAAATATTTTTATCCTAACGTAATTAATTTTCTTTATAATCATATCAAAATAACTTTAGGTGATTAATAAATTTTCATTCTGATATTCTAAACAAAAGTAACCATTAATTATTTATTCTAGAAATTACTTTTGCAATCATTGCTTCGTTTTTTTTTAATCTGTTATTTTTTACTACTTTTTAAATCAAATTCCTTAAAGATAATCATTTTTCATAATTTAGAAATGGTTTCATTTAATATCGTTCAGTTTAATTATTAAATGAATTTTGATATATTTATGCGGTACCTACATACTTTTGCAACCATATTGGCAACCTTGGCGATTGTTACATACCATCGCAATTCTATTGGCGAGGGATATGGAGCGCATAGTCGAAGAAGTACTACGTGAAAAATATTAAGTATTTATAAATAAATAATTATAATTCAAAGAAAATAACTGATTTTTATTATTTTATTTTACTTTTTTTAATTTCATTATTAAATTTTATTTTTTGAAGAGAATCCCGAATTTATTTCCAATAAATCCCAGATACGAATTTTAGTATTCAAGCTTGCCATGTCAACAAACGGCTAGGCTTAGAATGATGCCAAGCAGAGTAATTTGAAACGGAGCACATGACTGCCAATTCGGTGCCTACCACACATGCGAAATCGCGGCTACCAATTTGGCGAGTTATCTTGAAAGTGTACATGGTTGTGATAGTATGCAAGTACCATTTATATTAAAGCATATTCTATGATCGTAATTTTTAATATTTTTAAGGCATTATTATTAAATAATGAATGAAGCCTTAACCATAAATCCGCGTTTTTGTATTACAAAGCGAATTAATACTTACTTGAATAAAGAATTCTTTTGATTGGGTACCAGGACTTAAGACTTTGCTTATGTGACCTACATCTTACAAAATTTCAAAATACAACTTAGATTTTTTTGTGATCTTAATAAAAATATTTTAATTATTCTGTAGAAATGCAAACATATTTTTTAGTTAAAATTTTTGAGGAATTGGACTTAATTTTTGCGATTGTATAATGCTTGCTTATGTTTAGGTACCATTTTTTAAAAAAGTATCTCTTAAATATGTAAAATATTTTTTCTACATATATAAAATGACACACAAAAAATAATGAACCTATTTTTAAGTAAAATATTAAGATGGTTTATTTTAAAACAAAATATAAATCTTTGTAATTTTGAATTTTTTTTTATTTTTCTCCTTTTTATACATAAAACTATTTTTTTAAAAAAACTATGTATTGCTTTGATTAAAAAATAGGTTTACTATATGCACAGGTATCCTGCGTAGAAGTATAAAAAATTTGGAACCATATAGTGCAATAGTTATTTTTTTTTTTTAAAGTGTACCTATATATAAAAGCAAAAAAATTATACTTTAGAGGAAAAATGAAAAACTAAACATTTGTAAACGTTTGTTTACGTTTTTGTAAAGTATTTTTTCTTTTATTATTTTAAGGTTATTTTATCAACGAACATATAAGTGTAAAACATTTTTAGATTTTAATACTAAAATAGAAAAATCGATTTTTGAATGTACATGATGTCCTGTTTCCCTTATGGGATTATTATTAAACAATTAATAAAGCATTAACTACAAAACAGCATTTTTATATTACGAAGCGAATGAATACTTACTTGAAAGAAGAATTCTTTCGATTTAAATGAATATTGGATAAATTAATATTTATTTTATAATTAAACTATATCTTAAGTTTATCATAAACGCGATAAAAGCTTTAAAAAATTGTATTTACTTCTTCCTTTAGCAATAAATTAAGTATACTTTACGGCAAACTTTTTTCAGAGTCTAAAAAGTTTCATTTAAAAGCCAGATTTATTTTCAAAAGTGAACATTGTGACACTCTTAACATCGGAGACCTGAACCTTTACTTCGAGGGATGCACTAAATATAAAAAAAGAAAACGTCCCTTGAAAGTCAAGATCCATTTAAAATGTTATATAGTGTAGGGGGATTTTAAAATAAAGTTTCATTGGTTAATACTTGTGTCGCTAGGGAATGATCTATCTCTTGAAATGCTTTTAAAGTGTCGGATAAGATTAGAAGAATTTTCGCAATGGGTTTCGTTCAAACTGATAGACTAAATTACATTTGACTCAGCAAAGTGCAAGGAAATAATATCAGACTAGTTATTTTTTATTCTTTTCTTACTTTACTCTATTTTACGATATTTCACATAAATAAATTTAGTTTGATAGTTGTGGTTCTGATTCTGTTTAATAATTACTGAATGTGTCAAAACTTAAAATTCTTTGAGAAAGACTAAAACAGAAATGTGAAGAAACTTAAAATAGCGTGATTTTCAAATGGATAATCTTTGATATTTAGTGAATTAGAATACATATATAAAAAAGCATTTTGACAAAAAAAAATCTTAAATACAATATTTTGGCAAAAATTAATAGAATAACCTTTTTCAAAATGTTCACCTTGTGTGAAAAAGGCTTCTATTATAATAATATTTTGCCTGTATTAGCTCAGACCTCTGTAAAAAGGCTCAACTATAAATTTTGAAAAATTCCCATTATTTTCAACAACCAATTGAAATACACTGGCCTCAAAAAGTTAAGGTACAACCGGGTTTTTGTGTCTAATTTGCAAATGAATGAATGTAGGAACAAAAATTTGGAGGATATCGTTTTTTATTGAATCGGTCGACTACGGAAAAGTCCATTCTTGAGAAAACAGCACATCACAGTTGGTAAAATGGCATAAAAACAATACAAAAATGGGTTCTATGTTCTTGAATGGAACATGTGATTTTCGGACACCGGAAAAAGCGAAGACCAGACACAAATGGATAACGACTTGGAGGAGGATTTAAAGCAGCAACCCTCTGCCAAGATAGTCCCAAAGATGTTCTATCGGATTTTAGCTGGCCATTGTCAAACCGTGATCCTCCAGAATCAACAATCCGGCTCGGTGAGTTCGTGCATTATCATCCATCAGAAAAACATGACATATAAAATTGTATTGACCAGGATATTTTGACGAGAAAAAATTCCACCACCTCTATAACTGTGTCTTTCAACAGTGTTGGATTGATATTTTGCTGTTCCCTCCAGATCAGTAAAAAATTAAAACGTTATAGAATAACCACAACTGGTCTTTTTACAAAATGTTCACCTGATTTGTGAAAAAGGCTTCTAGAAAACGGTCTTCTATAGCTCGTGATAACAGGTTTTGCGGTTGGTATTGATCCCAAAGTCGCTGAACACATTGTAGCAGCATCATACGACAATCCCATTTCCATCCATCCAACTGCCCGCCACCTCTGTAAACGACGTCTCTGAGACATTTTCTAAACTCAACTATGTCACCAAATTTTGAAAAAATTCCATAAATATACGTTCTTTTCATTATGTTTTTTTCAGAGTTACAACCAATTGAAATAATTATCGGTGTTTTTTTCTTAAAATTTCTCTCCTCTGTTGTCGTAAAACATGGATAAACCCACTTCTCAGTTATATACTTCAAAAATTCTAGTTGATCCTCTGTAAAGAGGTCGGAGCTATATACAGGCAAAATATTATTTTAATAGAAATCTTTTTCACAAAAGAACAATATTTTGAAACTTGGCCATTTTATGTTCATTTTTTTGTCAAAATATTCCACTTAAATAATTTTTTATTGTAATAAAGAGTGTTTTTTCCAGGTATATATATATATATATATATATATATATATATATATATATATATATATAGAAGTTTAAGTTGGCATTTTTTCCAAGATGGCGACCGATTTTAACAGCTGTCAAGTGATTTATTCTCAGTTTGGTTTGGCAATTCATCAAAACGATCATCAAGCAAGGTGTAGATTCGTCGAATGGGCCCAAAACGAGATTGCCGTTGTTCCCGATTTTCATAAGCGAATTTTGTTTAGCGATGAAGCGCACTTCTGGTTGAATGGCTACGTCAACAAACAAAACTGCCGCATTTGGAGTGCAGCTAATCCACAAGTGTATGTCGAAACACCGTTACATCCAGAAAAACTGACTGTTTGGTGCGCTTTATGGGCTGGTGGAATCATTGGTCCGTACTTCTTCAAAAACGATGAAGGCCACAACGTTACAGTCAATGGCGATAGGTATAGAGCCATGATTACTAACTTTTTCTTTCCTCAATTGAACAATCATGATGTCCAGGAGCTGTGGTTCCAACAAGACGGCGCAACATGTCACACAGCTCGTGACTGAATCGATTTATTGAAAGACACGTTTGGTGACCGCCTAATTTAACGTTTTGGACCTGTGAATTGGCCTCCAAGATCTTGTGATTTAACACCGCTAGACTATTTTCGGTGGGGCTATGTTAAAGTCATTGGTCTATGGGATTAGCCACAAACGCTTGACCATTTGGAAGACAACATTCGCCTTGTTATTGCCGATATACAACCACAAATGTTGGAAAAAGTCATCGAAAATTGGACGTCCAGATTGGACTACATCCGAGCCAGCCGTGGCAGTCCTATGCCAGAAATCATATTTTAAAATGTAATGCCACAAGATTATCTTTCGAATAAAAAAAAAAATTCATGTCAATCAAATAATACATCGTTGTTTTATTGAATTTAAATTTCTATACTTCTAAAAAAACACCCTTTACTATTCTTAAAACAATTTTATATACATTTTCTAATCTAAGTGACACTAAATATCATAAATATTATCCATTTATACGCTTTTTCAAAATCACGGTTCCGAACGTAGTTGGATACCTTAACGAATTCGTGGTGTGACCGAACAATATATTATTAAATCGGGGTCCAAACAAAATACAGTTTTTTTTCTTACATTTATCTTTGGAAATTCTACAGCAAACAGCACCACCAAAAACGTCCAGATTTAGCAATTTCACACCTTTTATTCGGCAGCTAAAAATACTACTAGTGAATTATTACCCGCCAGTTAACTGGAAATTTTATAATACTGACTGACTGAGATGTTTGAAAATCTTTTTGGTTCCTGATTCGAAAGAGTAATTTTTTCGACCGTTTACGGACAAGTAAACGCTGTTTCATTTACATCCTGCTGTATAAGGCACGTTTTCACTGTTTCCAAATAATGTAAATCATTAGAAAATGCAACAGTTTTGATAAGAGTTTCATTATCCATTTCTACATCAGAATCGCTATTTATTGGTTTCGACAAATCACCAGTCTCCTGAGCTTCAGTTGCACAAATAGACAGTCCATTATATAATGTAGCATAATTGTTAGAATCTTAAAATATTCCTCTGCATTGTGGAGTGGAATGAGATAAGAAATGAGTTTCCTGTTCTGTTCCAAACTCACATGATAGGTTACACTCCTGACTCATCTGCACCTGGTAAGCTTAACGAAACTCTGCAACTAGGGCCATCGAAAATTGAGACTTACAAGAAAAAATTTCTTCTATTTTGGACAAAAAGAATATTATTTAAAAAAAATCCATGTTTTCTAACACAAATTTAAAAAACAAGTTATTTCTTAAACTATTGATATAATTTGTAAATTCTGAATTTATTATTCGTTAAATACTGTTTTTGCCTTCATTTTAATAGGGGAAAGAAAAAAAAATTCGTTAAATCACGAAATTCGTTTAGAAGGGGCCCGTTAAATCAGTGTCCGACTGTATATAAATTTGAAAATAAATTGTGGTTCATTATATTGAAGACGGGTATGTTGTGTTACAAGTGATATGCAAATACAAGTATTTTTATCTTAACACAAGTAAAATGTTTGGTCTCTCTTTTTTTCCTGCGAAAGCTTTGGTTCTTCCTAGGCTTTATGTTCAATATTTAGATATTTGACTACGTTCGGAACCGGGATTTTGCAAAAGTGTATAAAAGAAGTCCTCGTGTTAGAGAGGTGAGGAAGTGGAGGGTCAATTAAATTGTCCCTGTCACTTGACTATGGATGAAAATTATGAAGTCTTTCGCCATTAATTCTAGTATTACTTTATACCGGCGCTCATACACAACAAATAAAAATTAAGATCAATGTGTGTGCGATTCATGGTTTTTCTTCAATTCTGTAGATTTGTTCATATTTTTAATGCTTGGAATTTATGAATTTTTTTACATGAAATAATAATGAAGAATCTTATGTGTGAAAAATTTTAATAAATGTTATACCTGTGTGAAATTATGATATTATTATTATGAGTATACAGAGAAAATTCCTGGGCTGGGCAAGGTCGAATTAACCTTTCATCCCTACTGCAGTGGATCGATAAATGAGTACCAAGCTTGCTTGGGGACTTAAACACTGGGGTCTCGCTTCAGACTGACCACCTGATCGGGACATCTACTCATGCACCTAGTGGTCACGTATACTGGGATGGGCACAGTAGGCCCTGAACCTCTTAGGCTATTGCGCCACTGAGAAGGAGTTTGTATACTGAGAAAAGTGCGCAAATAAATTTCATTTTAGAAATAGTGTTTTTGTTAGTATTTCATAATCTAAGCAAAACAGCGTTGATAGAATAGAATTATATTGCGATCTTTTTGTAATGAAAACTATTAGAATGGACTTAATTATGTTCAATGGACAGCTGATACATCTTCTGGTATCACGTATATTTTTATGAGTTAACATAAAACAATGTCAAAATAAAATGAAGAATGCACTAAAATTAATTTTTATCATTTGTGTGAAACCAAATGACTTAAAAACGAAACAGATCAATTAAATGTTTAAGATAAACTTATTGCTATATGATATAAATGAATTTGGAAAACTAGAAACACCACAGTGAATTGAAAGAAATTCATGTCATTTTTCAAGGAAGTTATCAATATAAATTTTAAGCCATAATTTAATGACCATAGAATATGGTTTAAATAAACTTGATTTAGCATAGTCTTACACTATATTTTCAAAGAATTTATTTCTTAGAATAATTAAATAAATGTATACTTATCCACAATTTCCAGTGCTTCTCAAACTTTCAATATTTCCGACCCAATATTCAATTATAACTTTCACCGCCCCCTATCTTACAATAACAATGCATTGAATTCAATAACAATATACTTTGACACTAAAGCTACAATACGACTTTAACATCTTAACTGCCACCGGTGTATATAAACGTCTCACTCAGCCAAAGCGTTAATTGCCGCGGACGTATATCTTCGTCTTTCCTAAGTACGAACTTTTCCGTTCACTGCTCTTCATAATATCATTTCGAAGGCTTTGGAATGCAATAAAATGACCTTGACAGTGTTTGCGAAGGATTTACTTATTTCAGAGGAATTGCTTCTTATTCCTTTCCTCCCCCTCTCCCCCCGCTCAATACATCACATTCGTGTGCCGACGTGGATAACGGTGGCATTGGGGAGCGAATCGCGTACCTTTTAATCGGCAGTTAAGAGATTCATTATAAACCGGGCAAATTATCCAGAAAAGTTGTTAATTTTTGTATAGAATTTTATATCTGACAAGTCCATGGGGTCACCGGTAACTATTAAACTTGTTCTTACCTTAGTATTGCTGAATTAATTATAAAACACATTGCGCAGTGTTAATACATTTATGAGTGTAAATGTGTGTTTATTTCTTATTATGTCAGAATGTATTTTATTTGATTACTTTCAGTAAATACCCATGTTTCATCTCCAGTAACGATTCGACTCAACATGTCATTCCCTCCTTCTTCGTAACGAATCAAAGTCCATTGAAGGGACAAACCTCTTCTCTTTGTGTTCCGGTGTGAGGAGCTGGATACCCCCCACCGAGAACACAATTTCTTAAAGTTGAGGTCTTCAGTCACAATTTTGTACACCACCGAGCGAGAAATGTCGGGAAATTCAAATGAAAGTGTGGTTATCGTGAATCTCCTGTTCTCACGAATTTTTGTTTCAACTGCTTGCATCAAATCATCAGTAATTACAGAGGACCGGACTGAGCGTTCTTCCTCATGGACGTTTGTTCGCCCATCTTTAAACTTCCTGTCCCCTTTTCGAACATTTCTATCATTCATTGCTTCAGTTAGTGTCATAAACTTGTGTTATCTGGAGAGGAATGTCTGCAGCCGACATGTTTCTCGCAATCAAAAAGCGGATAACAAACCGTATCTCACACTTGGCAGGTGATTCAATCATCTTAAACATTTTAAAGATGCACAGTGAAGCTTGTATACGACTGCTACAGAATTGGAGGAGGAGGAATGCCCAAAGGAACCGTGCTCACCCGAAAAGGGTTTAGAGCAGTGGTTCTCAAACTTCAACTACTGGCGACCCAATTTTCAGTAATAAATTTTATCGCGCCCCCCAAAATAACAATGTATTTAATGCAATAATAATGCATTTGGGGGGAGGTGCTAAAGCTACAATGCGATCATAATTATAAACCGTACAAATTAACAAGATAAGTATTAAATTTTGTATATGTTACTTTTAAGTAATACATATTTTTATTTTTTTACTTTTTAGTTCGATTCACTATAAAAGCGTGTTTTTTAATTTGTTTTTAAACTATAATTTATTTTATAATTATTTTACTATACACGATAAAAATCCCAAAAAATTCCAGTGAATAATTTAATTAAGAGAAAATATACTTACCCCTACTTTCAAGGACTTTTCAATTTTTCTTTGATTTTTTGAGAAAAAATCCAATAAAAGTAATGAAAATGTTCCAAATCTGCGTGCCCTTAATAAAGGACATAAAGCATGTTCATAGAAAATATTTTTGAACAAAAGTGGTCGAGCACTCGATCAAAACTAGTAACTTGATAGTAAAAAACGTTTGAAACTCCCCAAAAAAGAGGGCGAAATGTGATAAAAATTCAATTTAGTTCCCATTAAGACTGTCTTATTGAGGATACTCTGTCAAAGTCACTGGTAACAAATAAACAGTTTCCCAGAATTAACGATTTCGTGAACATCAGATGACTGCGCATCGCGCGACCAATCCCGTGTTAAAAGTATATTCAGTAAAACATATGTATATTAGTTCTCTAATAAAGAATTGTGTGAAAAGTTTTCCGTTATGCATTGTATGTTGGCCAAATAATCCTGCAAAGTACTCAATATGCTTATCCATATATCATATAACTCATTCACATGGAAAAAAGCAACAGAAAAATATTATTTACAACTTTCCTAAAAGAAAAACAGATGGAGAGAAACATACCAGTAAGTTTGAAGGTCAAATACATGATAGTCAAAAGTAGCATTTTAGGGGTTAAAAGAAACGTAATAAAAAAAAAAATCTCTCATCGTGATTACAGTAAAGCAAACAAAATGTCTTTTTTTATTTGGTTATAGGATCAAAGATAGCTAATGAACATTTGAAGTCGAATGTTTTATTTAATGTTTTTCACCAGATGATATATATAAATTATATCAGTGTAAATGTGCATTTTTTATTAAGTCAGGAAGCATTTTGTTTTTCTTCATTCCAAAAAATTATTTTTTTAAACCTTTTATTTTCAATATGCTCGCGCCCCCCTCGCATAAATACCGCGCCCCACAGTTTGAGAAACACTGGTTTAGAGCCACAATCCGATACCTCGAGAAACAACCACTCCTACGTCCAGACTTTATTGAAAAAAAAATATCAAAGTTTACATTTTTTTTATAAGCATTGGAAATTAGTAAAGTGACAAAATACAAATTTAAAGGTAACTGCATTATACACATACAGGTGCGAGAACGTAATACAAATATACAAAGCAAATATAATAAAAATAATAATAACATTTTATATGAATTCAGTTTCGAGTATTCGTAAACATTTTTATTTTTAATTTTGGTTCGTATGGACATTTGAGCAAGGATGCACAAATGAGTAACTATATGATTTGCTCTCTACAATACAGTGTTCAGTCCAAGTATTACTCTTTCATCAAGCAAAAGCTATTTTGTCTAAAGGAAGTTTGCTATAAGATATGCGTCTATTTTAAGATATTTTATGTTCTATTTGAAGAAATACGCTCCTTTTTATGATTTTTGGCAATTATAGTTTAACTAGTCGTTTCCCATCCGTTTTGCTGGATATTTAATGATGCTGTATGATTATATACAGTTTTTATATATTATTGATGTCTATGTCCCAACATTAAGTACTAGATTGTATTGAAAAATGTATTCTTATAACTCTCTTTTCTTGATTTAAAAAAAAACGAGTTTGAAATTCTAGAACAGATATAAAATTATGTTTTACGCTCCCGTATATATAATTCCCTCCTCGAAATAATTTTGACCTGAAATTTGCAATACCAATTTTTAGATCATCTCTACTCAACAAAATAAACATGCTTGCCAAATTGCAAGGTACAAATCTAATAGTTCAAAAACGGATTTTTTTAATAGTTATGCCCCATAACTCCCTTGAGATTCTATTACCGAAAGATTCATTCTTAGAGAATTTCATCTAAACAAAAGAAACATGCAAACCACATTCCATTGCTGTAGATCAAGTAGTTGGAAAACGAGGAAGTTTTTTTATCTATACGCTTCAGTAGCTCCCTAGAACCCCCTTTTCGAGTAAATTTTATAACAACTCGTTCGTAGCGTATTTTTTTATTCAACAAATGTCAAGTTTGTGGGTGTTAATAGTTCAAAAACAGGAATTTTTATTTATAACGCTCCTATATCCCTTAGTTGACTCCCTTAATGTTGATTTTTGTAAAATCCTGTTTCTACGGATTTCTACTTCATGAAAGAAGCATGCTAGCCGAATTTTATATCTATAGGTTTAATAGTATAGTTCAAAAACTGATTTATTATATATCTGTAACTACCTTCTAACCCTTCTTCGGGTCGATTTTTGCAAAACCCGTTCTTAATGGATCTCAACTCTATCTAATAAGCATGCATACCTAAAAGCCTAAGACAGAAGTGGCCCGCCTTGAATGATTTTGTGGCCTGCGAGATTCATTATAACTTTACAAAACACTACTATACTACTATTTTGTGCATTTTTTTCTGTGTGTGTTTTAGATTTATAAATTTTTTTTAACAAATAAATCTCGTTACTGTTTCTATTTTAGCACGTTGCTTCTGTTACTGTGAATCTTCCCCCCTCCTCGAAATTGACATTTACGAAAGATAATTTGCGCTCAAACATAACGAAAACCTGAACATCAATTACATTGTGCAAATAAACGCATTGAGATCGACTTTCAAAAACTAAGTGAAAGATTTGAAAAAAATATCTCACCAATTAAATAAATTGAACATTATTTGATCATGGCATTTTTATTATCATATAACCTATGTTTGTATACATGAAAAACTATGAAAACAATAACACTATGTCAATTTGTTTTAAATTTTCACACAAATAAATGTTTGTAATGGGTCCAAATCTAATATAAAAATATATCTTTTTTATATACAGCCCGCAGGATTATAATGTTTTTCTGAAGTGGCCCGCGAGTCGTTTGGGTTGGCCACCCCTGGTCTAAGAGTTCTGGAGATATCGTGATGACTGAGTGAATAAGTGAGAGAGTGAGAGAGAGTCGCTTTTTTCTTTATATTATATTATTTGTATATACATCTAATTTAACAGGTATGGGGCTAAATTAAGATTATAACAAAGTATTCACAGTCGTTGTGTTTGCTAAATAATCTGTCCAGAGACATCAATGAAAGTATTATATAAGCAACTAGAAATCTCTAAATCAGTTATCATCAGCCAGTGGGCGATGGACTACTTTTGGGAAAAGTTTTGATGGTCCACGGAAAAATTGGGACATTATTTATATTTTCATGAGGATTTTGTTTTAACTAAAACTGACGAAATATTATTTTTATTTAGCGATCGAAGAAGATTGTATGCAAGTAAATATGTGGAAAACTGATAAATTTTTAGCAAACAATGAAGATAGAAAATTAAGCATGAATGAAAAAAAAAGTCTCGTTGATCTGTGTTGCAATGACAATTTAAAAATTAAATTCCAGTCATTTTTATTAAGGTCTTATTTTTAACTTTACATAAAAAATGAATATTCATCACTGAGTAAAAAAGTAATGAAAATTCTAATCCAATTTCCAACGCAATATACTAAGGGCGAAAATATATTTTCATCTGTAACTACAATTAAAAGTGATCGGTTCCAGGCTTAAAATAAATACCGTTCTTTGCCTTACAGTATCGTCATTAGGACCAAAATTCCACTACTTGATTTCAAACAAACAAGAACAAATATAACATTGAAAATGTGCAATATTTAAATACACTTAAATTTTTCATTTCTGTTTTTAAATAATTACTCTATAGCAGGGGTCGGCAACCTATGGCCCGCATACCATACACATGGGCCCGTGGTACAATTCTCAGTGGCACTCTGGACTATTCTACAAATTTGTCAATTTTTAAATGGTTAGGAGTCGATAAATTAGCAATGGGTCTTTTAGACCAGCGATACTAACCCTGCGGCCTACCGAGCCTTTTTAAGCGGCCCGGTTATGACCCATTTCTCTCAGAAATTTACTTATTTAAGAACAATGTATTAAAAATTTGACGGGGAATTCTTTGACAAAAATCAAATGTATCAATTTTGCTTTTTTGCTCCTGTTACGTACGGTTGCAAATTAATATTATTTTTCAATTTGTAACGGATACGGTTAGTGATAACAGACAACAGTAGAGTAGCTACAATTTTATGGGTGGAACTAATTTTTAACAATCTTTCCTATGTTGCAGGCAAAAATATTCGAACGATTAGAGGCTGACTGTATTGTTGTGAAAAACAAACATGGATCAATAGATGTTTGATTTGTCACGAAAGTGTTGTATTTAAAAATACCAATATACAGGAATCTCTCATTCAATGACACTTTTCCTCCAAGATGTCTTTCAAGATGTGATAAATAGATTTTATTGAATATTCATTGCAAAAGCAATAAAGTGTTTTGTCGGTGGTAACGTCACAGCAGTAACAAAGACAGAAGTAACAGACAAAGTTTGTTATTTTATTGGTAATCATTTGAAACCGCTTACTGATGCAAAACTTGTGAAGGAGAGTTTCTTTAATTCTTTTAATTAATTTTTTTCAGTATAATTTATATATATATATATGAAGTGGACGGCGCTTCGCCCTACTGCAAGCCCCCTTAGCATCCCCCTTCCAGGTGGCTGCGAAAGGAAGCAGAGGCTAACGACTCGGACGAAAGAGGCAGCGAGAGAAGATACATTAGAACACGAGAGAAGACGTTGAGAACGCAAGAGAAGCAGACGCACATGGGCAGAGCCGTAATAACTCTTAAAAAATAATGAAAGCGGATTAGGCAATGACGTGCGTTTAAATGCTTCACTTAGTTCATTAATGGTTTTCCTTCATTTTATTTATTCTTATTTTAAAAATTAACAGGTTATTCTGTCAAAAGAGTTTACGAATTCATCCCATTAACAACATTATATATATATATATATATATATATATATATATATATATATATATATATATATATATATATAATATAGTGACAAAAAAATGAAATAAAAATATAAAAAAAATATTAAAAAAAGCAAAACAGGAGTTATAATATTTTGATCAATTTTCAACATTTAAATTTCTCATGTTATCTTGATCTTAAAGAATTTTTCCCTCCTCCCTTTAATCTCATGTTGCGGCCCGCGTGAAATAGCTAATACATGTACGCGGCTCGCGTGAAATAGCTAATACATGTATGCGGCCCGCGTGAAATGTCTGGCATATGTATGCGGCCCAGCAGAAAAAAAAAAGGTTGAGTACCCCTGTTCTGGACAGATATTATCAGAATTATGGGCATTAAAAGAATAATGAAAAAAATCTAAATAATAATTCTAAAAATAATTTTACTGATATTTTATAAACTATATTAAACGCCATTGCCACAGGGATTCAATTGTTTGAAAAAAGAAAAGTACATGTATTCTGCTTTCAGCTTTCAGTTCTACAAATCTAAGTAAAAATTCTTCCCTCATATGAAAAATTATTCGAGTGCGCAAAGAGATTGTTTAACAACTGAACGCTCAGAATCGTGTCAAATTGAAAGTCTCAAATTACACCCTTGATTTTGAGATATAAAAGATTTTGATTTGGAGATATCCCTGATTTTGAGATATTCGACCTATCGATTGCGTGTGAGAACATATTTTCTATGAACTAAGTTGAATGCAGAAAATATTTTGAATAGAAACTTAAAATTGTTTTGATTAAATGGTAAAAAGGATAAAACTCGAGCTACTTTCATAACAGTTATATTTTTTTAATGCACAAAAAATAAATTTATCGTAATGCCATTGAATGTACAATGTTTTTGGTTAATCCTTGAGGGTGTAACGTTTGAAAAAATAACGGTGATATTCTTGGTTAAATAAAATATGGAATTTATTTACGTCGCAACTATTGAAACTTATTTACAAAATGATACATATTAAAGTTATTAAAATTAATTATAGATTGTTAGAGTCCACTATTTTGTGAGAGGAGGATTCGTTGGTCACCGCTCGCGTGCAAGCAGCATCTCTCCCCTCATCTTCCGGTCGGGTCGCTAGATTCCTCGGGGGGTCAAACAGGGGTTGCGCTGCACCTGAAGCTGCACGTGTGGGCGTCGGATCTACAAAGAAACCGACACCAGATGTTGTTGTTTTCGAGAAGTGACGTTACAGCTCTCGCCCTCTTATGGAACTTTTCCGTTGAGAAAGTTTAATGGGATGACGATGAGACAACTGACAGATTACCGACACATCCCTTCATCAAGCACCACTATATTTTGAGCTGCAATTTTAATTACTAAAGAAAACGCTGAACTAAATTTGGAATTACTTATTTCTAGTGAGTGAGTGTTCTTGCTAGGGAACTTACACAAATCCATATTACGAAATAGCAATGTAAGAAAACATACTATACATTAAATAAAAATACAAACACTCCTATCACAATGAGTATCAATTATACTAACAACATGTTATATCAAATGCTAGTGTAAGACCTTGCACATTTCTTCGCCACAATACTTAAATAAAATTATACTAACGACATGTGTTGATATGATATGCGAAGTGTACAACCTTACACACAAAATATTTTTCACAATATGCCTCTTGCGTAAACTAAATACTCATGTATATTTTAAAACCCTATACACAAAATTAAGCATATTAATACATTTGCTTTTCATGGCTTTATCTTTTTACACGCATCTCCATTCGATATGATATACAGTACTAGTAAATAAATAAAATTTAATACAATTATTAACCTTTAACTAAAAAAAAACATAAGCAACAATTATTATTCATGAGCAAGAGAACATTGTTAACAATCCCTAATTATCTATCACCGATCTGCTGAGACTATCTGCATTTTGTGACTTTTACCCGACCGATGTACAATTTCTAAAATTATATGGTTGCAAAGCCAAAGCCCATCGCATCAATCTAGGGTTAGAACTAACATTTCTATTCAACCACACCAACGGGTTGTGATCGGTCATAACTAAAAATGAATTTCCATCTAAGTAATAATGTAACCTTTTAATTCGAAAACAATACTAGCACATTCCTTCTCCGTCGTACAATAACGCTTCTCTACCCTGAAAATTTCTTACTCAGGTAAAGGATTGGATGCTCCTCACCTTGTTCAGCTAATTGGGTTAAAACTGCTCCCATACCTGCGTTCGAAGCGTCCGTTTGAACAATGAATTCTCGTTCAAAATTTGGCGCGTACAAGACGGGCTTATCAATTAGTTTCCCTTTAGTTCTCGAAATGCGTTTTCACACTCGGTCGTCCACTTAATTTCTCCCTTCTTTGCTCTTCCCTTCAACGCATCCGTCAACGGAGCAGCGATTACCGAGAACAGATTTATATATTTTTGGTAATAACCCGCTAGACCTAAGAAAGCACGTATTTGGGTTTTCGTGCGAGGGGTAGGGAACTCTAGAACAGCCTGAACTTTAATCTCGGAAGGAGTGCGAAAACCCTGACCCACAATGTGAGCCAAAAATTTGACATTTTGTTGCGCAAACTTACACTTTTAAGGTTTTATCGTTAACTTAGCTCTCTTTATTCTCTGCAGAACCGTTTCCATATGTTTAATATGCGACTCCCAAGTATCTGAGAAAATTGCGATATCGTCTAGATACGGGACAACGAAATCCTCTAGTCCGTTAAGTAATTCAGCCATGAGTTTACTAAAGAAATATGGAGCATTCTTTAATCCGAAACTCATCCTTAGGGGTCGGTATGTACCAAAGCTAGTACAGAAGGCTGCGTATCGCTGTGCTGTTTTACACAAAGGTATTTGCGAATATCCCTTAGATAAGTCAAAGACGGTAATAAATTTAGCCGCCGATACTTTTTCTACGCGTTCTTCGATATTCGGAAGAGGAAAATATTCCGTTCTAATGATCCCGTTTAATTTCCTGTAATCTATACATGGACGAGGTTCTTTCCCAGCTACCTCAACTAAAATCATAGGGGATATGTAATCCGATTCTCCTACCTCAATGATTCCTAATTTTAACATTCGGTTAATTTCGTTTTTTAAGATTTTCATTTGTCGGTGCGACATTCGATAGGGCTTCGTCCTAACTGGTTGATCGCTAACTAACTGGATTTCGAGTTCAACCAGATTAGTTAAACCGGGATTGTTTGAAAAGCATTTAGAGTATTTATTTAATAATTCGCGCAGTCGATCCATTTGTTTGTCGTGAAGGTGTTTGTTCAACTCGCTAGCCTGGATTACGTCCTCGAAATCATAAATGAGAGAATTGTTTTCTAAGTATGGGATTTCTAACTCCTGGTCTGCGAGAGAGTTTTTTGTTTCATCATTAATAATTACGTTAACGTGTTCTGGCCTTTTGTAATATGGTTTTAGCATATTTATATGATAGATTTGAGATGTTTCGCGTCTGCCGGGGATTTCGACTAAATAGTTCGTTTCGAAATTTTATTTAAAATTGTCCCAGGACCTATCCACTGCACTGCTAATTTATTTGCTCTGGATGTAGCTAACACTAGGACTAAATCTCCATCCTTAAATTCACGTTTTACTGCGTTTTTGTCATACCAAGTTTTCCGCTTAACTTGCATTTCTCCATTTTATTTATAGCTACTTCTTGACATCTTTTTAATCTATTTATTAACTTAAACATATATTCAGTGACGAGATCACCCTCTTCTTCCGGTTCCATCCAATGTTCCATTACTAACGTCTCTGGGGTTCGCAAATTTTTCCCATACACCAACTCTGACGGTGTATACCCTGTACTTTCGTGCGATACAGTTCGTAACGCTAAAAGAATTGACGGAAGATGTTTGTCCCATTCGAGCCTGCATCTAAACATAAGACTCGTAAGAGTCGTTTCAACGTTCGATGAAATCGCTCAACAGGGTTACTCTGTGGATGATACACAGAACTATGCCTGACAAGTATTCCGAATCTTTCAAAAACTCGGTAGTCAGAGCACTAGTAAAAGAAGTACCCCTGGTCACATTGTATTTCACGGGGAAACACCATCCGACTAAAGATGTTTAACAGCGCATCGGTGACACTAACGGAACTAATATCAGACACCGGAATAGCTTCAGGGAATTTTGATGACATGCAAATGGCCGTGATAAGATATCGATTCCCTTTAGATGTGATCGGGAGAGGCCCACATGCATCAATATTTAGCTTAGTAAAACCTCCTGAATAACAGGGACCAATTTTAGTGGAGCTTTCTTTTTATCATTGGGCTTCCCAGCCTTCTGACACTGATCGCAAGTTTTTACAAACTGTTCCATATCTCTATAGCAATTCGGCCAGTAAAAATATCGGTTTAATTTGTCTTTGGATTTCGTAATTCCCAGGTGTGCAGATGTTCCCTCATGACACAATGATTTAATAGGGTCGCGCAACCCTTCCGGCACTACTATTAACTTCACCACGTTACCTAACTTATCTTCACGATTTTTGACCAATAATTCCTTCTCTAGCGAATAAACCTGATTGGTAACCTGCATGACTGGCTGCCTGTTCGTATAAGGGTTTAATCTCCTCGCTATTTTTTTTTGAGCATTGATTAAATTTTCTCGCGTAACCCTTAGCAGCGCTAATTCCGGAACATATTCCTGGAGTGCAGGTATTAAAATTTCGTCCTCTGCATCCGAAGAAACAATTATAACCTCATCTTCCCCTTTTTAGCATCACCACTATCTATTCCCCCTTTCTTCTCTAGCCGCTTTGACTTGAGACCTTGTTTGGACAGCATTCAATATTTCGACATTTTCACCAGAGAAAGAAGAAGGATTTATGTATTTTGCACATACTAAATCTATTGTCGCTCCCGTATCTCTAAGAATGTCTATCTCGTGACCATTCACAGAGCCCTTTGTTGTATATGAATTAAGAAAATCGGGGTTTTCATTTCCTTCAATATTATTGAGAGTTTCCGTCGCTTTGTTTTTTATTAATTTAGGGCAACCGGCTTTTATATGTCCAGGCATATTGCAATGATAACATCTTTGTATCACGCGTTTTTCAAAAGTTCTCTCTCTAGTACTCTCCGGAACAGAAGCTCCTAATCTGGGGAAGTTTTCCCAAATCTATTTTCTTTTTCCTTGATCCCTGAGTATGTCAAAATTTTATCATTTCTGCCCCACCTATCCATGGGTTTCGAATTTACCTTTCGGACGTCCTCATAATTATCAAAGATTTCTGCTATTTGATTAGCTGATTTAAGGTTTACCCAATTATCTAAAAAATGATCTTTCATAATAGCATTGGCGCGTTTTTTTAATTGATCTACCACCATTAGATCTTTAAGATCTTGAAAGGTATTTATTTCTAAGCCAATCAGCCACTCATCTAGATAATTCGTAATTTCAAAAGTGAAATCCTTCCAGGTGCTATCGGATTTTTCTGGTGTTGGACAAATTTTTGCCGAAAGACCTCCGGACTTAACTTGAATCTTTTAAGTAATAATTTCTTTACATAATCGTAATTTTCGGCTTGTTCCTCCGGTTCGCGAGCAATAAATTGCACGATCTCTAGGGGTAACAAACCCAATAATTGCCCCACCCACTCTTTCTTTTCTATTGACGCCCTTTTAGCCTGGCGTTCAAAGATCACTAGATATAAACTAATATCTGACTGCTTAGGATCGAAATCTGGGATCAATTTTTTTAAGTTTAAATTAGAGGTTACAGAACATGCATTTGTAGAATC
The DNA here is from genome assembly GCA_019973935.1 of Trichonephila clavipes. Lineage (NCBI taxonomy): Eukaryota > Metazoa > Arthropoda > Arachnida > Araneae > Nephilidae > Trichonephila > Trichonephila clavipes. The sequence continues at coordinate 1,188,848 of BMAU01020473.1, forward strand.
GTTTGATTCATCGTTTACCCTAAATCCGGATTCTATTTTAAACCTTTCTAAATCAAATTTCAGCTGTAATTCTTTCTCTTTTAATGCCTGCTCCTTTACTAACTCCTCCAATCTCATTTTTTCAGCCCTTTCTAACTCCTCTAATCTCATTTTTCAGCCCTTTCTAACTCTTCCAATCTTTTTCCGTTTGCAATGATAGTCTCATACAGATTTTTAACAAATTCCTCTTCATAACCTTCACTGTTAGTGATTGCAATTTTTATGCTAGGGACAGTCATATTTAAAGTGGCATTTATTCCTAATTCCTCAGCAAGTTGCAACATGTCTTGCTTTTTCCCTTTACCAAGGAAAGCCATTTTTTAAACAATATCAAATAAATGTCATGCTAAATTTTGCACTATTGTTACTATTCTCTATTAATACAATAACACTGGTCCCATGCATACACAGAAATACACAAAGAAAAACTTAACACTAAAAATAATCAAAATCATTCAAGAGACTTAAAACACAATAAATCTTAAGCTAAAATTGCACACAATGCTTGAAATACAATTACAATTCTCTAGAAACAAAATAAAACTGTTCCCATGCAAGAAAAACACTAAGTATTTCAAAATTTCTAAAGAACACTTTAACCAAAATTCCTAATACAATATGCAGTTTGCAACTCAAAAATATAACAGTACTCACCCATTTGAAGTACTCAGCTTTGTCAGAAGCAAATTATGTGCACTAGTGGTTTTGAACTCTTAACAATAAGTGTGATCAGTTTGACCAGCCTTGAATTCACTCGTGGTACGGCTTCCGAAAATCGCTTTTCCTTCGGACACTCTCGCCGTTAACACTGTAGATCAGTTTGATCTTCTATGAGCAGGACGCTCTCTTTCTCCGAAGCTGAATTTAATTGCAGCACGGCTTCCGAAAATCGCTTTCCTTCGGACACTCTCGCCGTTAACACTATAGATCAGTTTGATCTTTGAGCAGGACGCTCTTTTTCTCCGAAGCTGAATTGAATCGCAGCACGGCTTCCGAAAATCGCTTTCCCTTCGGACACTAGCCGTTAACACTATAGATCAGTTTGATCTTATGAGCAGGACGCTCTCTTCTCCGAAACTGAATTGAATCGCAGCACGGCTCTTCCGAAGATCTCTTTTTCTCCCTGCGTTGCGGTCCGTCCGTAAAAATCCAAAATTTTCCTCCTCTCACGGGTCCTGAATGCTAACTTTTATCCCAAAGCGCTGCCACCAAAACTCTAAGCTGTAACGTTTGAAAAAATAACGGTGATATTCTTGGTTAAATAAAATATGGTATTTATTTACGTCACAACTATTGAAACTTATTTACAAAATGATACATATTAAAGTTATTAAAATTAATTATAGATTGTTAGAGTCCACTATTTTGTGAGAGGAGGATTCGTTGGTCACCGCTCGCGTGCAAGTTCAAAGCATCTCTCCCCTCATCTTCCGGTCGGGTCGCTAGATTCCTCGGGGGTCAAACAGGGTTGCGCTGCACCTGAAGCTGCACGTGTGGGCGACGGATCTACAAAGAAACCGACACCAGATGTTGTTGTTTTCGAGAAGTGACGTTACAAGGGGTATAAACAATCAAATGCGATGGTTTGCCAAATCTCGGACATGCAACATATAATTGGCCGTGCGAAAAGCAAGGGTTTTCTAAATCTAAGCCACAAATTGTCATTGTTTGACCTTGGGACTCTTTAATGGTCATAACAAATGCCAAGCGAGTTGGAAATTGCAAACATTTGATTGGTCAAGAATCATTGGGATCTGTGATAGAACTACAACTTCACCTTGAAGTTTGCCGCTCAAAATAGTGACCTCAAGAATATTGCCCGTGATTTTTTTAGAACAATCACGCGCCCTTACATAATTTTGGCACATTTTAACTAATTGCGATATCGGACCGAATTGTGAATTTAAATCATTCTCAAATCCTTTTGAAACCACACAAAAATATCCAAATCGGTCCAGCCGCTTAGGATGAGTTCAGTCCCATGCACACCCACAGAAGAATTAAATATATAAAGATATATGCCGTAGTGTGGCGAAATGAACAATCTTTCCGATTCTGTAATTATTTTTTGTCTGATTTTCATAGAAAAATTAGATTGAAATTTTAAAAATGGCGAAAATGTCGGAAAATTCTCCCCTCTTATTTCTTTTTATTTCTTGTCGCGCTATAGCAGAATAAACAGAACACACACACACAGGGGTAAAACAATTGTGTGCTTTAAGGTTTTTAATTTATATCTTTTTAACTAATTGTGACATTGGACTGAATTGTGAATCTAAACCATTCTCGAATCCACTTAAACCCATACAGAAAATTTCATCAAAATCGGACCAGCCTTTTAGGAGGAGTTCAGTCACATACACACGCACAGAATTATTTATATAAAGATTATTTGAAAATATATTAATTAAAAATGCCAAAAAGCCTGATTATTCCGCATTTTTGTAACAATGAAGACCCAGTTTTCTCTGAAAATCGATTTTAGGCGCCAACTTACGTCATTTTTATAATTACATTGTTACAACAATGTAGGTAAATATTGAGTTGAATGGTTTTAATTAATATTTTTTAACTAATTGCGATATCGGACCGAATTGTGAATCTATATCATTCTCGAATCCACCTAAACCCTCACAAAATATTTCATAAAAATCGGTCCAGCCGTTTTGGAGAAGTTAAGGAGTGTTGGAAAGCTAAAATCTTACTTTTTGACAATTTGAGATTTTTACATTTTCAAATTGTATAGATTTTAACCTTTCTAAAAATACCTTACTTTAACCTCTAGGGTATTTAGAAGCCCTTAAAACGTATTTTTATATAATCGTTGAATTTGGGCCACGCCCATTTCAATGGCGAAAATTGTAAACAAATTACTTTGTTTTTGCTTAAAACTGTAATGACTGATATAAACCAAAACATGTATCTTTTATTTTAAATTGAGCCTTTTATTTTTTTATTTCCTGGCCGATTAGAAGTCTCACTGTATACATTAAAATCAATTTATCTCAAAATGTAAATTTTAATGTGCGATGTACCTTTTCTGAGAAACTACTGTTCACAGGTATGTAAATTTTTTATGAATTATTAATAATGATGTCTAATATATACTAAAATGAGCTTTTTGTAAAAAACACAAAAATTTAATTTTTACAAATTTTTTAAGTAAAAAATGGGTCAAATTTCGCAATGTTTGATAAAATATTTCATAATTTTTTAAAAAATTCAAAATTAGCTAAAAGCTCATTTTAGTATAATGCGAGAGGTGTGCTTTAATAGTACGAAAAATTTCAAGCATGTACATAAAACGGATTTTGAGAAAAGGTACATCGAAAACAGCCAATTTAACATTGTCAGTATATATATAGAGAGACAGAGGTTTCCAACTCCCCTTAAGTCACATACACACGCACAGAAGGTTTTTATATATAAATACATGAACAATTACAAGTTTTCTTTGTTGTAGAAATAGTTATATATATATATATATATATATATATATATATATATATTTTGTTAAGATATATTTTTAAATGATGCACAGTTAAAATATAATAAAACTGTAATTCTGTATTATTGAACGCTATTCTGTAACTCTGCATGTATTATTTCTGGAATAGGATTGTTTTAAAAATGCCCTAATGTGTTGCATGCTGAATCCTATTGGTAGATTGATTTGACACACCACAGCTAAGAGGTTGCCGACGCTTACACTGTAGCTTTGTTACTTTTAATGGGTGCATTTCACGTTACTAAAATAAATCTTTCTGATTATTATTACATAAATATGTTTACATTTTTTCTTAAATTCTTATTAGTGATATGCCAAATATAAAAATATACACTTAGTTGTCCATGAAGTTCTAATACTTGACTACTGCTACTTTAATGAATAATGAATATAAAAATGAAACTCCTTTACAAGTCCTAATACATGTACCTTGTTTAATGGGAAAACATTAATCTTTATTTTCATTAAGATGTATAACTGAAAGATATAAATACTTAAGGCTCGTCAACTGCAAAATCAATTTTCAAAAATATATTTTGTGACAGAAAAAAATTTAACTGTATTATAATTATCATTTTTAATGTTACGTTTGTCCATTAATGTTTCGTCCTTATAAAAAGTATCATAATTTTGCGATTAATATTTTTCTCGAAAGTTAGAGTAAATAAAAGCATGAAAACTGTTACAAGTTTAAATCATAATAAAAACTCAGTAACGTGCATAAGAGTGAGGTTTGAGGGTCCAAACCCGTTAAATAGACAAACAGAGTTTCAATATTTAGTAAAAGATTAAATCATTGTGTTTTTGTATACTCCACTATAAAACTTTATTTAGATGACAGTTTCAATTTTATCTTGCTGCGCATGTTAAAATAACCTTTAAAATACGTAGTTAAATGCCTAACAAGATAAATCCGATTTTATAAGTGATATAAAAAATGTCTATAGTCAAACTTACACAATAAAAATGTAAAAACTTTCAAAGAACACTATTACAGGCAATAAACAAATAAAATAATACAAAAAAAAATTTTTAAGTCAACTTTAACTTAGGTGAACAAAGAAAAATTTCATTTTACTTACTTTTTATTAAATAATTACATTTACCATAATTATGTTTATACATATGACAGAATCACAGTATTGAGTGGCAAAATAGAAAGCAATTTCCCTTGTAGATTTCCATTTTCCTTTTAATATGTGTTGTTGGACTATTATTTTTGTTTTTTACTATTTATTCACTAATTAAATTTAATTATTTCAAAAAATAATGCAATAAAAATAAATCAAAATCTCAGAAACTAGGCCATCCCAGGTGGGATTCGAACGTACAACCCTTGGGTTCGAAGTCCAACGCGCAGGGCACAACGAATCAGGAGGAACACAATGAGTGATATTACTTTTTTTATATGGTGTTATGGTAATTAATTAAATTAAGTTAATGAATTAGTATTTGAGAAAATGTGTTAACATCAAGTATCATACGCTACAAGTTTAAAAAAATGTTTTTGAACTGGAGTGGATGAATAAGAGGTATTTTATTAACGATTTAAAATTTGAACTATATATATATATATATATATATATATATAGGGAGTGTGATCCATATATAATAGTATGAATTGAATAAATAGGTTGGAAGGATAGGATAATGTTATACTATATAGCCATTCATATTAAACATTTTATCTCTTAGCTGCAATACATTTCATAACAGTTTATCATAATTTACTCCAGAGAAATGCCATGTACTCTTTCAAAATGTTCAGTCACCTTAATGCTAGTCTATTTTAGCAATTGAATTTGTTATGAAATATTACATTAGAAAAGCGTCGGGGCATATATACCCATATAAGCTACCCACAGAAAATGTATACGACCTTCAAGAGATGAGGAGAAAAGAAGCCAATGCCGTTCACTCTCTCCGAAGGATAGAAAAGCTGCATGAGGGATTTTCCACTGTTCCTTCTGTCATATAAACCATCCATCATGCACAAACCGAGACTGGAAGGATTTGTGGTGGGATTTAGCAAAAGATTCTTCTTTTTTTTTCTTTTTCTTCTCCGCCCTTCTCATCCTGCTCTTCTGTGAGATGTTTGATGTGTTTTAATGCCTTGAGATGTTTTGGTTCTCAGTGGGAGGTAAATTCATGTGTATCATTTTTAATATGTATGATCGTATTTTTCATATCTTTTTTGGAAATAGTTAGGTTTGAGGTAAAAGAAGTATGGATCAATACAAGAGGTTTAAGAGGCTTAGTTTTGTTTTCTTTTAATTATTTTGTGTCTTTGAAAATTAGCAAGTTATTATAGCGAAACATTAAAAAAAATAGATATTATAAAATTACTGATTAGGTGAAATATGTATATGGTTTATCATTGATTTATCTTGGGTACTTATAAAAAATAAAGATTTTTGTTGGTTTTTAAAAGCCTGTAAATATAAGTAAAACTCAACAATTTGCATCAAAATGTATTAAAATATTATGATACATTAAAATAATCTTTAGATTCATTAGGATAATTTAGAAATTATTTAACAGGTGAACTTGAAGACTTATGTGATATCTGGCTACTGTTGGCGGTAGGTTATTGAGTGTTTGGTGTCTTTCTCATTACCTGAGCGGGAAGTTGGTTTTTGTAAGAAAGAGAAGGGAGTTGATATGGGAAAGGGATGGTGACAGAAAAAAGGGGGTACCTAGGTTTTTTTTATCATGAGGTACTGGTCGGAATTTTGTATAATGGAAAGAGAGTTTATTTTTGTGTTTTTTTTTATTCAACGTACAGGGCTCAATTTTGTTGTTTTAAGAATATATTGTTTTAATTGTATTGAGAAACGAAATAATTATGTTGTGTTTTTAATGCGACATACAACGCTGAGAAGTATTGATGAAAATAATAGAAATATATTACAACTTATATGCATGCAATGTACAAAATGAGAGTTCAATACAGTAGATAAGCCCAGAAGGGATATGTATTACGAATGTATATGAATATTATTAATTGTGAGAAGCATGTAGATATATTGGCATATATATCTTTCTTTTCATCACCTTGGGGAAGATGGATTGAACCATCGCAAAGGAATCTGATTTAAGATATACGAATCACTACAAGATTTATTTGTGGTTATCAGAACATGAACCATATCACATTATTTTGCATATGAATAGATTAATCTGAATTTCATATGATTTGTGATATACGAATCAAGATTATATTCCATTTACGTGTTACATAAATTAGAAATAGTGCATAGCAATCCAGTATAAGTGTCAAGATTTTAATCGAAAACGAATCGTGAAAATTGATCGAGCTATTTTATTGTTACAAACATAAATAAAGATTTGAAATCTTTACTTCTTTCCCTACCATCTTTTCGGAAGAAAAAATTTGGTTGAAATGTTTATTATATGACTGATGGGATTTAAGTCACGATGAGATTATTTTGCGTAATTCGTGCAATATGAATTACATTTTGCAGTTTTGAAAATCACATGGATTTGCTGTATATGATTGCCACTGATATCCTTATTTAGTTGAATATTAAAAAAATACCGTAAACATAACATTATACTTAACACATTACAAAAACATACATTGAAATTATGCTTAAGAATTTTTTCTTTAAAATTTCGATAATGCATCGAGTTATACAAATCCAGAAATATTTATACATAAAAAGAGTTTGTATAATTGAGATATAAACGTAGAAGAGAGAAGATGTGACCTTAAAATAAGGATACAACTCCCTTATTAGGATTACACAGAATTTTACTGTGAATTCTATGGTCAAAACATTTTTGTTTGGAAGCTCTTTGTATTATCTTTATTACATGCATAATTATTTCTTTTCTCAATACAACCAAATCATGTAGTCCTAAGAACAAAGAAATTATTTTTCCTTTAGGCAAAATTCAGTTCCGCGCCTACCCTTTGCGTTCACATAACCAAGGGATTTTCTTTTGACCTTTGAATGACACTATCCCATTCAAAGATCAACCTTCTTTTTTATAAAATAGCAGTCTCCACAGCAGGGGCAGAAAATGGAGCCAAATACTCCAAAATCTACCAACAACAGTAGCCAGACACTACACTCTTGCCTGAAAATCCTGAAACAATAAATTTGCACTCCCCAAAAGCTGAAAAAATTTACGGAAGTAATCTTGAAATAGATTTTAAAGCCAAGTTTTTGTTGAAAATTTAGTTTTTAAATACGACATAAATTTCAACGGGAAACTGATAATGTAATAATGTGTACTTTTTTAGGTTTAGAGGAATGTTACAACGGAGCTTAACTCTTTATCGACCGCATTATGATTTACTGTAGTTTTTTCATGCAATATTTTTGTTTGGATCACTACATTGAAAATTAAGAGATATAGTTGTGGGAAATTTCCACATGAACATTTTTTAGAGGGCGCTGGCAACGCAGCCACCAGCGAATTAACGAGGGAGATGGGGAATCAGTGAGCATACTCTAGACGCGGAGGTCGAAGATCCGGTGCTGAGAAAAAGGAGCAACGAGAATAGTGGCCGAGTAGGAGCCCACCACCCGTTGTTCGCAAGATAGACGCGTAGGTCAATCTCAAACCCAAATACCAGAGACTATCGTGAAGATTAAGTGTCATCAATTGTACCAGAACTGTCGTTAAGAGCCAGAGGTGTTGAATCGAATTGTAAATCTTTTATTATATGTGTAAACGTCTGTCTTAGTGAGTAGAACTGTATCTACTGTCCAACATTAAACGTTAGTTTAGCAAAAAACGAGTGTAATCATTGAATACCCCTAGAACTGAGCAATAATCCTACATACATAAACAAATTACTCAACTTTGGGAAATTTAATCCATTACAGCTAATCAATTAATTAAAAAGATTCAACGGTAAAATTAATAAAATACGATGTTCACTTAAAACAAACAGTCAAATCGTTTTCTAAGGTCTTCATTAACATACATAAAAAAATAAGACACTTAAATTTTGACATTAACTATTTTTTCGGGACGAAAAGGATAATCTTCGCAATCCGGTGAAAACGCACTTTCTGCTATAAAACTATTCGCCTTCTCCGCTAAAATACTCACCATAGAACCCGAGCTGCCATATATCTAAGGTAGAATGGATTTCAAAGAATATTCCTGCTAAGTATCGTCAGAATATTAGTAAAAATGGTTATTCTATGTAATTTTAAAGTGAGTGGTACTTATAAGTACCGTCGGTCAATAAAGGGTTAAATTGGAACCGGAATCTATTCACTCGGGAGTTCGGAATTTACAGTTACGTTTACTCACATAAAAGGGGAGAATATTATCGATGAATGGATTCATTTTATGTCAAATACTACACTCATGCAGTGGTTTAATATTAAAAATAAAGATTTTTTTCCCCCCATTGTACCATCGACAACGTTGCCAAATGTTGCAATATGCAGCCAACAATAGAAAACGTTGCTACTTACGTTAGAAAATAAAAATAATACCGATGACAACATTTGGCGATATTTTTTTAATTGGTGACGTATTTTGATTCAGCGAAATGAGTCAACGTAATAATACGCAAGTACGTGAAAAAAAAGCAGTTATATTCGACACTTTCAGAATGTTTTTTACTGAAAAATATTTTTTTATTACTTCATAATTTTTTCTTTACAGTTCTGTGAGAAAAGAAAATTATAAAACTTAGAATCTGTCAAAAAATATAAATTTTTTCGGCTATATCTGCAAAGAAAAAAGGTATTCCGAGGAAGTATTTTCATTAAAATATCACTTTTAGAAAAAAATTTCCATCTCTTCATCCCACAAAATTTCTCAATGACATTAGGGAGACAATCCAATCAGACTTGTTCTTGAATCTCACCGAAAGTTTCTTTGGTGACAAATCTACACATTCTCAGTCTTGGAAACACTCCAACTATGCAAAGAACTATTAACTTCAGCTGTCAGGATAAGTTGTCCTTTGTGAGAATGATTACCGGCAGCCGATTTAGAAGAACGGCAAGGAATTCAACTCCGAAGAAAGGTATTCTTTTAGCTTGAAGTGATAAGTTTTCTTGAAAAGAATACATCTACAGCACAGATGGAGTAAATTTTTCTTGATACCAGTGAAAGCAATCTAACTATTTCTAGAACCTATTTTGAAAAGCAGTGAAAGAAATATGATTGTTTATTTTTGACAGAAAGACGAATGGAAACTGAGTTAAAGAAGCACGTATAAACATTGTTTAAATTTCTCCATTCTAATTTTTTGTTTTTGTTTTAGGGGTTTCTAGATATGTCATGTTTTTTAAATTTTGCATAACTAATATAGTACGTATCTTTTGGAGTTTTTGAGAAAAGATTTTGTGGCGATAATTTATGAATTTAAAAAAATGACTTTATTATTCCTACATTTCAATTTTCTATGTACAATCTCAACTACAATGCAAGGCAAGATTATAAATCTCAGTATACACATATTGCTATAATCTGGTAAAAAAAATCATTTATCGCATATCATTGCACTTATCTTCAACTTAAAAACTGCGCATATGTTTTTTCTTAACTTTTTTCTTACAGATTTTAATTTACTTTAACAAGAGACTGCCTTACTTCAAAACTGCCATCCCAAGAAGTGTTTTTCTGAAGTTTTTAGTTTTATTTAGTTGTGCATTTTGCCTATTCAAGTTTTTAAAAAAATCAAATATTTTATTTTTGATTGCAAAATTCTCTATTAAAATATACTTTCAGCATTTATTTTGTTAGTTGTGGTGGGATTATATAGTAAATGGAAAAAAAGAAGCTGAGAAATGGCGTGAGAGACAAATGGAAGAAGTTTAAGTAGGTTTGGTGTTAGGTGGAAAGTCAGACGATCATGTTCGAACAGGCTTAAGTAGTTTATAGCAAATGTGGAGGAATATAGTAATTCGCAGAGTTGAGTATGTTTCAACGTGTTCTCTGAAGGTTTTAGGAGTAAGTATCAATATTTATATATAAAAACAACAAAAAAAAGCCGCAGCTATTTTATTAGATCATATTTTAAAGAGATGAATACATTCAATAAAGCATGCACTCCTCTTAAAATATGCAAACGTTGGACAAAAATATTCCTCGTGGTTTCAAGATGAAAAAAAAAACAAAACGTATAGGCATTTCTATGACATAACGTAAGCAAAAAACGTACACTACTGACTGCTGTTAAGGGCGGCTCTAGGGCCGGACAAAGCAGACGACTGCACGGGGTGGCATTTGGATAGAATTTGAAAAATATATTTTTTTTTGTAACAAAAAATTTGATATATTTTCTGAAATACTGATGGGTGTGAATTTGGTTTTTCATTTTTATTGTATCTTACTTTCTTAATTTATGTTCTATATGGTTAGTCAGTTTTTTATGTTGAAACTTTAGAGTACGATGCGGGATTATATGTTAAAACGTGAAATTATATAAATTTACACATCCTTTACCAGAAACTTTCTTTCCACCCCAGAGTGAGGTCACTATGGACATTCTTTTCATGCATACGACGCCCGATGTCAGCTGTGCAGTGGCGTAATGTACACCCTCGCAACCCTCATATCAAGGGGGAGTCCAAAACCTGATTGATGTCAAGGACATATTTGGGCTTGGACCCACAAACCTGACTTTGCAGGGAGGCTCTAATATTCTCTGTTAAGCCACTGCAGGTATTCAAAAGGGGGACAGAGACAATACTAGTTTTCTGTTGATAGAGAGCCACAGGATAGATGTTTTATTTTAGTCTTGAGTGTGGTTAATATAAGGTAAATTAAACGTATGTGATCCCCACCATCAGTAGCAACTGTTCGAAAGAAATTGACATGCTGTAATGGTCGATTCTTTCCCTTACATTTTACTCGCTTGAATTAATAGAAGGTAATTATGTTTTTAATTTCGATTTATTTCGTATTTGACTTAAAATAACACACACACACACATCTAATTGTTATATATAATATTGTTAAGATGCGTTTTTGTTCGCAAGACTTATTCAAGCTTTATAGGTGTGTATTTGTATGTGTGAACAATATTCCTTTTTTAATTATAATTTTTTGCTTCAGAGGGGGGGTCAAAACTGCTAGAGACAGTCTTGCTGCTGTCTATTCTGTAGACGTAAAAAGATTTAATAAAAAAATAAGAACATATTTTATCTTAACTCAGTAATTCTTCCAATGTACCATAGTTCTGAAAAACCAGTTTCATAGTCAGTTTCAATCCTGAGTGAATCGCAGGAGGAAGACATATTACCTCCCTAAGAAGCTCATACTTTTTTCTGTAGACGAAAAACCTTAACAATTTTTTCTCTCACATTGAGCTAGTAGAGGGTTCTCACGCGATTCTATACTTTCAACTCACATTTGCCATTTTTGTTGATAGATTGATTGGGTTCAGAACCTCATTCTGTGAAGTAACCGTGACATGCAAATTTACATTAAATAGATCTCAGGAAATAATAAAGGAGATGATTGCTAGATGTGATAGTGAACTGAAGATTAGATGTGTAACCGACATATTAGATGGAAGCTCACAAATAGGACTCAAACTTGTCTACCGATGTCAGAATTATTCAAAAAATTTCAACTTGAGTGTTTCTGCCTCATTTCTGTTAAATGTAGGGGAATATATTTATTATTTTGGATAGTATATTTACTTGTTAATTTAACTCTTACTGCATAGTTCTCATAGAGATAGCTGTAATTGACTGAAACGTATTGACGTTGGAATATCAATGTTCAAAAGTTAATGAAATGCTTTGAAATAACATAGGATTCATCTTCACAGTGCCTTTTCAGTGATCATCCTAAATTTGCCTCAAAGTAATCTTGTTGAATAATGCAAACGTATTTGCATCTGTTTCTATGGGACATTTGGTGCTTATGGAAGAAAGCTGTAATGACTTGGAAATAATTCTTGATAAAAGCTAACATCAAGGGCACAAATTAATGATTTATGGGGAATTGAACATATTAATCCTCTTAGGCTAAAAACCCGCGTATACAAAATATCCTTGATATCTAATCTTGTGAATAGTAGGGCCAGAGTTTTGCACAAAAACTGGCTGACCACACAAAGGTACCTTAACCCTTGACGAAAAATGCATCATCGATACAACCTGGGTTCTATCAGAGACAAATTTATCACCAACTTTTCATATGGATTTGGAGTTTACGAAGCAGTTTTATTGAGTCGTTACCAAAAGATAGGGAATGTTTTAGATATGTGTTCCAAGACCCCGAAAATGCTTAAAGCTAAGTTAAAAACAATTGTACTTACTGGCCCTGCGTCCAAAGTTTTTATCTGACCCTTTATTTTTCGAAATAATAGGAGAAAAAGAAAAAGAATTTGATACTCGTTCAATATATTGCACATACTTTTGAGAAATACGAAATATCTTTCTATTAAGGCATTGTAAAGAGTATTTTTTTCCAGGTATAGAAGATTAAGTTGGCTTTACTTTCCAAGATGGCGACCGATTTAACAGCTGTCAAGTGATTTATTCTCAGTTTGGTTTGGCAATTCATCAAAACGATCATCAAGCAAGGCGTAGATTCGTCGAATGGGCCCAAAACGAGATTGCCGTTGTTCCCGATTTTCATAAGCGAATTTTGTTTAGCGATGAAGCGCACTTCTGGTTGAATGGCTACGTCAACAAACAAAACTGCCGCATTTGGAGTGAAGCTAATCCACAAGTGTATGTCGAAACACCGTTACATCCAGAAAAACTGACTGTTTGGTGCGCTTTATGGACTGGTGGAATCCTTCTTTAAAAAAGATAAAGGCCACAACGTCACAGTCAATGGTGATCGGTATAGAGCCATGATTACTAACTTTTTCATTCCTGAATTGAACAATCATGATGTCCAGGAGCTGTGGTTCCAACAAGACGGCGCAACATGTCACGCAGCTCGTGCCACAATCGATTTATTGAAAGACACGTTTGGTGACCGCCTACTTTCACGTTTTGGACCTGTGAATTGGCCTCCGAGATCTTGTGATTTAATACCGCTAGACTATTTTTGTGGGGCTATGTAAAGTCAGTGGTCTATGCGGATACGCCACAAACACTTGACCATTTGGAAGACAACATTCGCCGTGTTATTGCCGATATACGGCCACAAATGTTGGAAAAAGTCATCGAAAATTGGACGTACAGATTGGACTACATCCGAGCCAGCCGTGGCAGTCCTATGCCAGAAATCACATTTAAAATGTAATGCCACAAGATTATCTTTCGAATAAAAATAATTCATGTCAATCGAATAATACATCGTTGTTTTATTGCAATTTAAAGTTCTATACTTCTAAAAAAACACCCTTTACTACGCATGCTGGTTGCGTATTAACCTTAAGAATGTAAGATGTGTTTAAAAACTCATATCCTACACTCCCATATTGACTATTTTCCTCAAAATTTGGGGGTCTGCATTAAGAGTAGGGTTACTGATTTCAGGAAGACATCGAGAAATACTGCTTTGGCGACAACAAAAAAAAAGAAAGATGAGAAGTCAATAAACTACTTGAATTTATTTGGATGCTTACAGCAAAAACCAGATTCGGAAAGTGAAAGTGAATTCATTCAAAGAAGCATCAAATAGAAAAAAAAGGCTTCATCAGAAAAATATTAAAACGTAAGAGTTTGAATATATATCGTAAAAATTGATTAAAATGAGGTCCAGCACGTCCTTAAATTGCGTAAGTTTATGTACCTTTTTCTCAGAAACTCCATACTTTTCATGCATAAAAATTTTACAGTAACTTATGTGCACTAACATAAACACTTTAACGGAGGATTTTGTCCTTTTATTAAAAATTAAATTAATTATGAATTTTTTAAAAAATTATCCAATTTTTTTCTCTAAAATTTAGTTTAAAAAGTCATATCCAAAAAGTTTTGTTAGATGTATCTAATTCCCTCCGTTTAAATGTGCCAATGTATTAAAAGTCTGCTTACTGAAAATTTCAGGATGATATGATTTGTAGTTATTGAGTAAAAGGTACATAAAGTGAAAAATATCACATTTTGTGAAAATCGGCTTTTAAGTACAAATTTGTCATTTTTGATCGTTTACTTTTTTTTAGTACTTTCCAGAAACTTATTAAGCATTTTTATAACTCTGCTCATACAAAAGACTCTTCTAATCTTTCTTTTTCATTATTTTCAACAATGTTGCCTCTTTTGGGGATCTCAAGATGCTTTCGTTGGGGTACACGAATTTTACGTGCATCTAGTTTCTTAAGCATGGCACACAGTTATAACTCAGATCAGCATCAGAATGTTATAAGATAATTTATTTTGCTTCATGACTCATATTGAAATCTGAAATAGCCAGATTAACCTCTAATTTTAGTTTGTTTTAAATTTCACAAATGTAGATCTTGATATCACTGACCATGTGTGGAGCTATTAAGTAACTCATTTGGGTTCTTAGTATTTCCATGTAAATATTTTCTTAATAACATAGAATCACCTAGATCTCTAAAAAATAGGTCTAACTTAATTCATTATGGTATATAGAACGTGTATATGCTTTTATGATCATAGTGCATTTCGTTACTTTCAGTTTCTGTCTTTTGAAACTTGCACTAGGCATTTATACCCGGGAGACCCAATCGAGGGCTCTCGTTTGAAGTCAGAAGATGAAAATAAACAGCCCAAACAGAAGTTTTCATGCTGTGTAGATCAGTGATAGTATTTCTAATAGCCATACCACAATATCTTTGATTTTTTTTTTATATTAAAAATGTCGATGAGTCAGTTACGACCACTTAACTATTTTCTTCCTGTTTCGCTTTTAAGATCTTACAGACTTGTACCCATACACTTTTGGATAAGCCTAATTCAGTCAATTTTTTTTCCACTTGGACATCATATGGATTCGCGCTCATCAGAAACCTATACAAGGGGAAAAGGTGCTCCTAGCAGAGGTCATTTTGATGCGCGTCAAAGAAGTTAATTTATTTTAAAAATAAAAATACTTTTAATCATCGTATTTTCACGTGCCATATATCATTTTAGACAGAAATATTTAGACTTTTAGAAAATATAAAAAAGTGAAAATCACAATAATTTTTCGAAAATTCAAGTGCCGTACCCTCTTAATTAATTATGTATGTAATACATTTAGGCTATTGTAATACAATAGTAAATTTTTAAAATGACTGTGTGTGTATGTTTTTTTTTAAACTTTTTTTTATTTTGCAGGAAAACAATACCTCATGGGAAGAAGGTACGGGGACCATTTTCTGACAAAGTATTTAAAACATTTAATTCAGCAGAAGTGTCTTGCACAGCTGATATTTTTTTAACACCTGTGTTACTTCATACATAAAACATATGGGTTGCATGAACCACTGTTCCAACCTAATTTATATAAAGAATAATTAAAAATAAATTTTCAAAAATTACAAATAACAATGTAAATATCATCTTAAAACCCTATTTGAATATTAAATACATTTAGAATTTCTTTTCAAATAGATCGATGAATTAGAGATGGAGAACAGAGGAGGCTGTATATACCTATAATTAAAAATCCAAGAAATAAATAGGTTTAAATTATTCAATAATAGAATAAATTTGCGGAATTATCTTTTCATCACAAGGCATTAAAATTTTTTCAAAATTGGACCAAATCTTTTGCATCTCTGGGCTCCCTAATGTTTCATAAAGGTAGTACCTATTGAGTTTGGATATAACAAATATTGAATCCGTGATAATAAATGGAATTTGTAGCTATATACTTTGTACTGATTTTATATTTTAACTATCCATTGCATTCCTTGAAAATGAAATGTATATTGTTAAATCGAAAGAAAATATTACACTTAAGACCTTTTCATGAAATTTTCTGTTAATTTTTTCACATATGTATAAATTAAAAACTCAGCATTTTGTTATTTTATTTTCTTTTAACTTCTAAGTAACGAATTCCGTTTCAAAGTTTAAACTTCATTCAGTAAATATTTGTCATAAAATATGCTTTCCTTGAAGAAAATTGCTTATAACTAAGCCTATTTATATAATATACAAATAAATTAAAAAGAAGTATAGGTACTGAAATAAGATAAACATATATAGTCATAGAAAAAAAATTTGCAATATATATATATATATATATATATATATACATTTCCTGGTAGTTTTAAAATTATCTGTTACTTTAACTGTGGCAGTAATTACATCTTGCAAAATAACGTTGATCGCACAAATGCAGATATTTATAAACAGACGCGCATATTTAATTTAACAAATGGTAAAAAACTATGTGTTTTTAGAAAATATGTTTTATTTTTTAATTCGGACGGGAATTTATAAGTTAATACTCAAGTTTTATCTTATTATGAAAATGTATTTGCGTGTAAATGGATCATTTAATTAAAAAATACTTTTGTATGAATTCTCTGAAGATTTTCAGAATATCAAAGTAGAGTTAATCCGAGAAAAAAAATCTATCATCAAAGAAGGAGGAAGTATATTTTTATTACTTCTGCAATTCTAGTGGTACTAAATTAATCACTGAGTTAATAAATCAAAGGGAACTAAATTATGGTGTAATAATATTCCTTAATTAAACTAGGAAAAATAGTTAATTCACTTACCCGAAGCATTTTTTTGTGCTGTAAATGTTATTCTTGTAGCATAACTGATTTATCATCTTAATTTAGACTCAATATAAAATTAGTAAATTTCTGCGAAAAAAATTCCTATTTTCTGTGGATTTTAACTTTAAAGGAGCGTTTTAAATATCTGACTATGTAAAATTTCAAATAAAACATTTTTCAAATAATTTCACACAAATCAACAGATAATTAGTTTCCAAATCTAAGTATAAACTGTTTCTAAAACTAATTCGTAATTCAAACTGACCCGTCGGACCCCGATTAAACGAACCCCTGTTTAACGAATTTCCAGATTTAACGAATTTTCTCTATCCCCTATGAAAAAGAAGGTAAAAAAACCCGTTCAACGAATCCTATACCCCGAATTAACGAGTTATTTCAACAGCTGAATTTTTTTATTGAGTATTATTAGCAAAAACTGAATTTTTTTTTCAAATCACATATCTTTTTTGTTTGGAACAGAAACAGACTTTTCTTGTAAGCAGCAAGTTTCGACGGGAAAGGTGCTATTTGAATTATTAGACTTTACAGATGCAGAAGAATCATGAGTGTAATATATCGTGTGAGATTTGAATAGGATTGGAAATTTCTTTCGTATGTCAATACACTCCACAACGCAGGAGATATTATAAGATTTTAACGAATACGCGTTATATTTGATGGCGAAATGTTTGTGCTATTGAGAAATTGAGATTTTTGTTGATTTGTCGGAGCCAAAATGAATAACAATTCTGATGTAGAAATCACCATTGAAACTATTATCAAAACTGCTACATTTTTAATGCTTTACCTTGTTTGAAAACTGTGAAAACATACCTCATGGAGCAGGATGTAAATAACGCAATATTTTCCTCTCTCGAAAGAACTTTTTCGAGTCGGGAATCAAAGATGTTTTCAAACGTTTATTAGTCAGTATTTTAAAATTTCTAATTTACTTATGCGTTATAATTTTCACTAACAATATTTTTAGAGATTGAATAAAAAATGTGTGGTTTTTAAGAATGGATATTTTTTGCGTAGTTGTTTGTTATAGAATTTCCAAAAGATAAGAGCAAACAATTTGTATTTTCTTCAGAACCCGATGTAACAAATAATCCCGATGTAACAAACAAAATGCTCGGTTCCGATGAATTTACTAAATCGGGGTCCGACTGTATTTCAAATACACATGTCAATTTTTCCATAAATTTATTAAATGGTTTTATAGAAAAAAATATTCATTTTTTTTATTTTATACGGTCATAACCATAACGCACTAAATAACTTTAAAATGTGAACCTTGTGAAACCTTTCAGCACATGAATCGCTTGGTATTCATAAAATATGAAGAAATACAGCTTAGTACTCTACTAATATAACTATACAAAAGAGTCCGATACTTAAGAAACGATAAAAGTATACTTAAGGTCTCTACATTTGTGAAGGAAAAGGACATTTCTCCGAGAGGGATAAAGGACTTATATCCTTTCCTGAGATGTAACCGATGTTCCTAATCGGCTGTTACGTACACCTGTGACCGGCGAAAGTGGACCTTTCTTATTTTTAATAAATATATCGACAGTTACCATATTGATGACGTAAAAGGAGTTCGTAAACTCTGGATGTTCGCAAAAAAATCAATTTTCGAAATGCAAAGAACAAGAATGAGTGAAATATGTGTTCATTTTGTAAAAGGGAATTTTCCCTGGAGTCTTCATTTTCTACAGTTTCTCGATGTTGATGCAATTTTATATTTGCAGAACCATATTTCTTTTTCTATTTTTATCTTTTTCATTGGAGGAGAAAAAAATGTTCTTTCACGAGCAGTTTTTCATTTGTGAAATATGGCTTTCTTCTCTTTCTTTAAAATTGGATCTGTAATGATTTGTGTTCATACACAACATTGAATTTTAACTTTATTATTACAAGGGACATATTTTGAAAAGTTAAAGGTAATCGATGTTGGCAGCTTTTTTTTGTCAATCCCTTTGTAGTTCTTTTTTTTCATTTCTTTAATAAATGTCACCAGTTTATGTGAGCTTAAAATTTTTATTTGTGCTAGGATTCAAAACCACATATCATGTTCATTAATCATTTATCAGATATGAAACATGAATTTGGGTGAATAGATTTCAAATACATTTAAAATAAATTGAAGTAATGTACCAAAGAGTTGAAACAATTGAGTTTCTTACTTTTTAAACGCATTCGTTTAAAATATTTTACTATCGTATTATAATGAAATACACTCAGGAACATTGAAAATAGCGACCCAAGAAGGAAGCTAAGTACAATCGCGAAACTTTGCAAATAAGTGCAGCGTAATGTGATATGTAAATGATCTAAGTTTTGTGCCAATACGCATGCTCATACACGCCGAGGTGGTGCTACAATCAGGAAGAGGGTGCTATATAAGCCAGCGCCAATTCGAAGATTCATAAACGTGCCGATTACCCGCCGATAGGAAGACTTTGGTAAGCGAAGCATGCCAGGTAAACGTGCTAGAAGACATTTCTCACAGTTAAGCGAGTTTTAGAGAGGCCTGATCATCGGGATGAAAACTGCAGGCTGGTCAGCGCGCCGTGTTGCTGGCTAAGTGGATCGTTCGGAGTGTGCC
This sequence comes from Trichonephila clavipes, assembly GCA_019973935.1. Lineage (NCBI taxonomy): Eukaryota > Metazoa > Arthropoda > Arachnida > Araneae > Nephilidae > Trichonephila > Trichonephila clavipes. The sequence goes on from BMAU01020473.1 coordinate 1,208,609, forward strand.
GTTAGAATTTTTTGGGAGCAGTGGACACGAGAAGGTACCCACGCGCGGAAAACCGGGTCTGGAGCGACCAGGAAGACCACGAGGAGAGAGTATCAAAGGATCGTGCGGCATGCACTTGTGGACCCGACAGTGACTCGTTCAACGATACGAGCAGACGTAGGAGTAGCAATTGTTCCACAAACAATTTCCAGACACCTTGGAGAAGCAAATCTTAAATCCAAGCGCCGTTTCCGTGCACTTCCTTTAACACCGGAACATCGGCAACTGCGTCTACAGTGGTGCCGAGCGAGAAGCTGGTTGATTCATCAAACGTATTAGATATGGCGTATAGTATTTAAATGAGGTATAACATTTTAAACATAATGTCACTACATTTCTGTTTTCGATCGTCAACAAAAGCTCGAGCGGAATACAAGAAATAATATTGGATGTTCGTTTTTCAAAGCAGAAAAATTGGGGAGTCATTTTTCAATGTGAAGTTAGGGCGCGGCTGACGTCAAAGCGTGTCGTTTTGTTTAAGGCAACCCTTCACCCTCACAGCTACTTGAAACGGTTGTTTGAAAGATACTCCGGTTGTTTCGAGAAATGGTGTGTAATAAGGCTTCGGCAATGCCTTTAACGGTAATGTCAACATGCCGCAATTGTGTGTTGGTGCATCTCTCTGACTATAGCTCATCTTATATACTATTTGCATGCGGCGTCACAGACATCACACCAGTTTTGCACTTTTTTTCGGTTTCAATAAAACCTCCATGTCTCTTTAAGTATGTGCGCCAATTTTTACGTCTCTTCCTACATTATTCCGTGAATTATTGAGTTTTTAAATGTTAACGGACTTTTAGGTAACTTACCTAAATTACCTCAAGAATTAGTGTTCTATTTTTACTATAGATATTTCTTTACATTTTTGGGGTGCAAATTTATCCTTATTTCCAAAAATGTTGCGTTCATTAGTAGATACCTAAAATATAAATAAAGCAGAAAAGCGTATGTGATATTTGATTTATTTATGATTTTGATAAAAATTTTAAATTTCAATACGGTTTTTATAATTGGGTTTTAGAGTTGCTTTTAATTCGGAAAAGTACAATAAAAAAAAAAGAAACCATTCAAAATTAAATAACTCTCATATGGGGGATATAATGAAATATAAGTTAGAGGGGTATTTCATTTTTCTTCTATTAAAATGCTATAATTACTGATATACATAATCGTTTACTTATTCCTTTATATTATTATTTAACGAAAAGAAACAGTAGGAATGTGCACAGTAAATACATTTTAACAGTTGATAAAACGAAAACGATACATATTATAAACATTTTTAATAAATTATTAGTTCTCAATCCTACATAATTTTACATAAAATGGTACATTTTGAATAAGCTATTAATTAGTTGAAAATTTGATCAATCTTGAGAATAGTTTTGCAAGAATAGCAACATTTCTGTCTTTAATTTCAATTTGTTTGTTTTTTTTTGACACCAAAAACTCAATTTTCTTATGCATCCAAACTGTTTTCTTGTACATCATATTACATATTTTTTTAAAATAATTCTCTTTACTTTTAATTACAAAGAATCAAAAAACATAAACAACTTCATAAAAGAAAATTGCATCATGTAATTAATGACCATCTTCATGAATTTAAAATTACTGGAATAATGTCTGAAAAAGAAAGAGGGGGAAATGACAGGAAGAAAAGCTATGTTAGTACTTTCAAACTTCCTAAGCCTTAAATTTGGTACTTTCTCTCAAAGTAAAAAAAAGAATGTTTAAACATCCAAGAAACACTGATTTACCCCGAAAGTTACCTATCAACTTAATTGCTGACAAGTAACTTTCTTTTCCGGTTTAATGAAAGAATGGTGGTAGAACAATTATTTTTGAATAAGACATAAACCTCTCAATGACCTTAAGCACCAATAAGATTGAATAAATGAATGGCAAAAAATATATTACGACATTCCTCACAATGTTGAAAAACCCCCAAAGATTAAATTCTATATTGATCACCTCCATTGTTATCGTGCTTTTCATAGTCCTGACATATAACTCATCGTATTAAGGTATTCAACTACGTTCGGAACCCTGATTTTGCAAAAGCGCATAAATCGATAATTTTCATGATATTTAGTGTCGTTAGATTAGAATATATGCATAAAATTGTTTTAAGGATATTTTGACAAAAAAATTTATTTAAACATAATATTTTGGCAAAAAATTAACTTAGAATAATCTTTTTTCCAAATGTTCTCCTTTTGTGAAAATGAATCTTATTATAATAATATTTTGCCTGTATATAGTTCAGATCTCTCTACAGAGGCTCAACTATAATTTTTGAAATATATAACTTAGAAGTGGGTTTATTCATATTTTACGATAACAGAGGAGAGCAATTTTAAGAAAAAAAACGCCTATAATTATTTCAACTGGTGGTAACTCTGAAAATATGTGAATTATTCAAAAATTCTAGTTAAGCCTCTGTAGAGAGGTCTAAGCTTCATACAGGCAAAATAGTATTATAATAGAACCATTTTTCACAAAAGGAGAAGTGGCCGCGGTAGCCGAGTGGTATAGGTATCGGACGGTGGCTTGCTTCGTCACGGGTTCGAGCCCAATACCACTAAAGACCCGCCGTGCAGGGCAGTGATGCACGTTAAATCTGTCGAGAGCTGAAATTTCTTCCCGTTGGTGTGGTGTGGTAGTTAGGAGAGGGGGTGTCAGCTCAGGTGTCGTCCATGTCACTTGACCATGGTTCAAAATTACGTGGTCCGTCGTCAAAAGCCCTCGTGTAGCTGAACAGTGCGACGTTAATATTCAATCAATCAATCACAAAAGGAGAACATTTGGAAAAAAGATTAATCTAACTTAATTTTGTGCTAAAATTTTAAGTTTAAATAATTTTTTTTGTCAAAATCTCTTTAAAACAATTTTATGCATGTATTCTAATCTAAGTGACACTAAATATCATGAAAATTATCCATTTATGCGCTTTTTTAAAATCATGGTTCCGAACGTAGTCGGATACCTTAAATGGAAATATTTATATTGATCTTTGCTTTTTGTATTTAGAATCACTTTGTGATTCTGCAGACAATATTTTTTTATACAATACAAACAATACATTTTATACAATACTTTTTTCCTTATGGTATCGACTAAGCTCGGAAAAGTGATTTAAAAAAAGTGTATAAATGGATAATTTCTATGATATTAAGTGTCACTTGGATTATAATACATGTATAAAATTGTTTTATAAAAAATATTATTAAAATAAAAAGTATTTAAATGCAATATTTTGGCGAAAAATTGAACTTAGAATTACCTATTTTCTAAACATTCTTATTTGATGAAAAATGAATATATAACAATAATATTTTGCTTACATAAAGTAATGAATTCTCTAGAGAGCCTAAACTAGGACTTTTGAAAAATTCACATTATTTTCAGAATTACTACCAATTGAAATAATTATTGGTGTTTTTTTTTCTTAAAATTTCTCCACTCTGTTGCATTAAAATATGGATAAATACATTTCTAACTTATGTACTTCAAAAAAATCCTAGTTCAGGCGCTGTACAGATGTCTGAGCTCTTTATGGGCAAAATATTATTGTTATAGAAGCAGTTTCCACAAAAGAAGAACGTTTTGAAAATAGGTAATTCTATGTTAATTTTTTGCATAAATATTACATTTAAATAACTTTTCATTCTAATAATATTCTTAAAACAATTTTATGCATGTATTCTAAACTAAGTGATACGAAATATCATAAAAATCATCCATTTATAGCTTTTGCAAAATAACAGTTCCGAACGTAGTCGGATACACCTTAACACAGTGTATCTTAAACTTTCAATATTTGCGCGACCCAAAATTCAATCATAATTGTCATCGCTCCCTCCTCTTTACAATAACAATGTATTGAATTCAAAAATACTGTACTTTGATGCCAAAGCTAAAATACGTCTTAAATATCTTAAGTGCCACCGGCGTATATAAACGTCTCGCTCAGCTAAAGCGTTATTTTCCAAGGACGTACATATACGTCTGTTTGAAGTATGACCTTTTCTGGGCACTGCTATCCATAATGTTATTAAGAAAGCTTTGGAATGCAATAAAAGAACCTTGACAGAGTGTTTGAGAAGGATGTACTTATTTCAGAGGATTTGCTTATTTATTCCTTTTCCCCCCCAATACATCACATACACATGCATGCGTGGAAAACGGTGGCATTGGGGAGCGAATCGCGTAACTTTTAATCGACAGTTAAGAGATTAATTATAAAACATAAAAATTATCAAGATGAGTATTAAATTTTGTACATCATTTTGTATACGATCTGACCTCGTGGGGGCACTGGTAATTATACTTGGTCTTAACTTAGAATTGTTAAATTAACTATAAAATACATTGTGTAGTACTGATACATTTATAAGTGTATTATATCAATGTAAAAGTGTATTTTAGTTTTTAATATGTCAAACCTTTTTTTCCTTTCAGAAAAAAAGTAATTTTTAAAAAATAATCTTATGTTTCAAGATGCTCGCGCCACGCAAAGTGGCGAGCCCCACAGTTTGAGAAACACTGTCTTAACACACTGCTGGCCACACAAAATGTAAAAAACCCTGAAGGAAGCATGCAAACTATGTGAAATTTGCATCATGCGTTGCTGGCGATGAAATATGCAAATCATTAGCATTATAGCACAGTCGCACATCACGGGCGATTTTAGCGCAAACCGCAAGCGCTATATAAGGGGGAAAGAGATTGGAGATTTGAAATACGGCATTTTTTTCTTTTTTTTTTTGGCGTACGCTGTTTATCTATGCCTCGTGGAATACACCAAACATATTTTGACCAAATTTCTGAATTCAACCGATGAAGAATAGTAGGCTATAAGGCAGGAATGGCGAAAAAATGACACGCGTGGCACAATATTTTGGGCACGTAACTGATCAAAACGGTTTGCATTTTAATTCAAAATAACAAAGTACAATATGAAGTATTACGAACAAACGGGATTGATCGGTTGAAGTTTTCAGAGAGATTTTCTTTCAATTCAAAGAATTATCGAAAACGCTCAACCTCATATCAGTAGGTATTTGAGTGACTGTACATCATTGACTTTTGCCATTTATTAAGTTTAAATGCTTTAAATATAAAATAAAAATGCTGGGGATATTGAGAAAATAAAAAAATTAAAATATTAAAATGCATTAAAATTGAGAAAAGAAGCTTCAAAGTCGGCACAAAGTACCGAAAATAAAGTTACACTTTTGATCTTAGGTGGGCGGGGCTAGACCGACCAATGGGAATGCAGCTAGGATCACGAAAAAGTAGTTGACAATAAAACAGAAAACGGCTTTTTTAAAAGCTATTAAAAATGTAGTATCATGAATGAAAATAGTAGAGGAACATTTAAATAAAAAGAGGTCAGTCGGAATAATTTTCCGAGGAAAATTAAAAAGTAAAAATTGAAAAATACGAAGAATCTGGGGATCGAACCCGATGCAAAGCATTGGAAGTGAATGACGGGGGACTCGGCGAAAGGGGTGAAAAAAGCATTTAAGTTGGAGGAAGTGAAATTTGAAAGGAGAAAATAATTACATGAAGAGGGGAGTCTCTAAGAGAATATTTATAGGTCTGCTGAAATTTGGATCAGGGATATATTTTTCAATATATATATATATCCATGATCGAGAGTCTACTAGAACTATCAATATTTTGAAAGAAGTTCGTTGCATTCTTTTTAATGAACTGTCTAATTGAAAGCATTTTACTTACGATCCTGAGATCAGCGTTCCTAATGAACCATTGAGCTTTTAAGATTAGACGCAGAATGATGCTTTGAGAAGCTTCTATTTGATTAATATGGAATCTAGCTGCATGTGTCCAGATTGGAGTGGCATATGTGAGAATTGGTCGGATGATGAGTTTGTAGAGAAGCAGTTTATTTTCTCTGCTCAAAGCAGAGTTTCTTGCAATTAAGAGGTAAATTTTACATATCGATTGTTTAAATTTATTTCTAATTTATGTTATGTGTTGTTTGAAAGTGAGGTGATTATCTAGTATAACGTCTAGGTACTTGGTGTGTTGAGACCAGGGTATTAGTAGATCGATTTAGAGTCAAACGCTTGATGTGTGCTTGATGGCTACTTGAGTTGGATCCCCATGCGAGGGTAGCAAAAAGACACAGCCACGCACTCTCATTGGTCAAATCAAGTAGCGCGCGCTTACGTCACATCCGGTTACACACATCCGTCCCTTTTCACGAAATCACTCCTAACAAATATCCAGCAACCGAGAGGAAAGATGTTACACACCAAAAACTCATGTAGATATTAAGATTTCTTCTATTAATTCATAGTGCCTGACACAAATGCTACGAATTATTAACTTGGAATAATTTTTATTATAAATTTGTCTTTCTTAATAAATGAATATATATTGTCTTCATTTAATAAATTTCACTTCAATGAATCAAAAGTATACTTTTTACATAATGCCGCTTCCAATTTATTAAAGAATTTATTCAAGCTATAATTTATTTTCCAAAAACTAGTTACAATTTTAAGAAAAAGGTGTTCAATGTAACATTTAGAATGACTTGTTTTTAAACCCATTAATTCTTTTAAAAGAAACAACATTGGTAACTGACTATTTGCATTAGCAAAAGAAATAAATCTAATTAGTGTTTTAAAACAACTTATTTAGTTTACTAAGCCAATATATTTTATCGCTTTTTTGTTCGTTTCCCATTAAATTTATAATCTTTGTTTTAAATTGTACCGTTGCCGAGGATTTTTTTTCTCGAATATCTAACTATTTGTAAGACACATTCTAGTTTAAATGAGCAATTCATTTTCATTTGTGCTTGCGTAAATTTTAAAGATGCTCTCCGTGAAATTTTATTTACGAGCAAATCCTACCATTACATACTAGCTGACATATATTAGACCATTATTGCTTAAAAAAAGATCTTACATGTGTTTATTTATTTTAGCCAATTTTTTTTCGTTCAAAGTAAACCTATTCATTTTCTCCTATTTTCGTTGAAAAATGTAAGGAGGAAGCGAACTCCGGATGAAAAAAAATAATGCATCTTCGAATTAGACGACGCACAAGCGATTTTGGGAAACTTCCAAACTACTATCCAAAAGAGAATAAAAATGGCAGTGTAAATCATTTCAGTTTTTAAACGAAAAATATTTTTCAAGTAAGCTCTAATGATCCTTCTGTCGTTTCTTGACTGCTCACCCGAGATCTATGTCATCCATCAAAGCGTAACCATGGCTACCAGTGTTTATGGGGATCAAGCGGACTCAAAGAAGCAAGATATGTGTGTTATGTAACGCTTAGTTTTTGGCTGCAATCATGTATCGGGGAAGTTAAAATACATTGTATGGAAATGAGTTAGATTCGGAGTAATAAATGAAATAGTATTAGAATTGAAAAGTAAAACGGGCTTATATTTGTTATTTAAGTTTCCCATCCATAAAGCAATATACTTATTATTTTTTTCATTTTTAAACCTTTTTCTCTAGATGCGAGATTTGTGGTAAAGTATTTCAAATATGTAATGAGAGTCAAAAATGTAATGGAATGAAAAATATTTGGAAAACTTTAAATCTTGAAATTTATCCTTAAATGAATAATGATCTTGTATTTTTTCTGAATAAATATCTATTATACGATTTCCGGGTACTAGTCATATTTATAATGCTCAAAATTTATATGTATACTGAGTTTGTGTGTGTGTGTGTGTGAGAGGATTCGAGTAAGCAACATACAAGATCTAAAGTAAACTACTTTTATTCAACCTTCAGCACTTATGAGAATTTATGAGAACGCATTTTGATTACTAAACCCGAGGAACAATAAAACTTATTAATCCTGTTAGATATATGAAAGCATTTATTTTAATTATTCTCTTGAATGCTGCTGTTTCCAACTTGCGAATTCGTCAGCCTTTAAATAGACGTCTTCCACCTTTCAATAAATCTTTCTCTTTAGATTTAATAGTTCGAAGTGCGACAATCGGTCGCTCACACTATACTTTGCACTTAGGAATAACTTTCAACCATCATCTCGCCTTCTCAACGATTGGCACTTAAATAAAAGTTTGCATTTGCATAAAATCTGGTCTTCTCTACGGAAAGTGGTTTTCAACTAAAATCACAGTTAAAAAGAGTGTTTACCCCCCCAAGAGGATTAGTAAAAGCCTGAATAGAACCTGTTACAATTTCTTTTTAGAATTTTTAAAATTTAATTTCGGAATGATTCTTTATAGTTTTGGCAATATGACATCATCATGTTCATCTCTGATTGCGACAAATTATTCTTCGAGTATTTTGTTAGAGATTATATATATATATATATATATATATATATATATATATATATATATATATATATATATATATGTGTGTGTTTACTATTGTATTTACTTCTCGTTACATTTAGTATTTCTTATTTTCTATCGCGTAGGTGACATAGTTCGCTATGCACTGGCCTTGTACGCCCAAGTTTGCGGATTTGACCCAGACACAAGTTGGTAGATTGTCTTCATGCAAAAAATCGACAGCGTCCATCTTGTATGATTATGCAACATGTTAAAGATCCCTAGAGTGCCTATTTGTTTTGGGTGCTTTCAGCGAAATTAGATTCCTAGTACAATTTTGCAATGGTTTGAACTCAGCTTGATTGGTTTACATTGTGACAATTAGTATCTACCTATATGGTTCCCCAATAAAAAGTTCTACCGGGTTCCAGGAAATGTACTAGGTCTGTATTGGTAATTACCAATCAGCAAATCTCTATTCGTAATAAATTATCTTTAAAAATCCTTCAATGATTTAGTTTCTTAGCAACCCAATTTGTGTTTACAGTTTTGTGTCTACGCTTAGGGATGTGGTTTACGAATATCCTGCATATTTTATCTTTTTCAGTATTCCTAAACTAAATTTTTATTTGAATTTATTTGTTTTATATAGTTTTTAACTCAAAATAATGTTAATATAGTAATTTCCTTTTCCATTGATATCTTTGCACTGTTGATGATAGTTTAATCAAATCTAGACCCACTATTTCATATATGCTTCAAATTCTTTTACTTCAGTTAAGATCAATATTCTTTTTCAGTTTATCTTAAAGTTAAACTAATTCGAGTTATGTTTTATATATTTTTAACTTTGAATTTAATCTTAGTTTTGTTACTTCATTTCCAGTTAAGAACTACTCGATGTAGTATATTATTTTGTATGCTTAGATCCTATTTTTAGTGTGATCCTGTATTTGTCATCATATTGACTAAATACTGTTCTCGTATTGATAGAAGTCCATAATTTGGAGAATTTCTTTACCTTTCATCACTAAAGATGTGGACTATGTTAGGGTTTACTTTGATCTTTATTTGGTAAAGATTCGACAAAGATAAGCTTACTTTAGCTACATTTATGGAAACGATTTTGAAAGTTAATTTTTATCAATAAATACCGTATTTTTTGTGGAAATTTGTTTCTATATCAGATTCTTGACGATAACTCTAGCTGGAATTTGCAAGGAAAATAATTTTTTTCTTAATACCGTTATGCCAATTTTTGCTCCATTCCTCTTGGATCGTTTTCCAAAGTCCGTCCAGTATTCTCAGACGCTGTTTTTCTAAGGCTCATTTTAGTAAACCGAAAGCACAGAATTTCATTGTAGAAGCGTAGCGTTGTAACGGCGTGGCACATAGTACACTAGGAGGCTTGACACATAGCACACGATAGACTAGAAAGAGGGCGCTGCTGTGAACTGTTTTTGGCCTTTGAGAGGGAAGGAGAGAAGAAGAGTATCGAACGAAAAATGGACGAAGCTGCCTGTAGTTCCCGATGTGACTTTGAATTGTAAATGGATATATTAATATAGTGATGTGTTTTGAAGGAAATAATAAAAACGGTAAATCCGGTTAAATAGAGCTGATTAATTCAACTACAAGACGATCTTACACACTGGTGGCAGCGATGGCACGAAACTAAAAACAGTGTCTTTAACAACAAAAGAAATAGTTGGAGTAAGTACTTTTTCTATCTGAAAGTACCTTCTGGCGTATTTTAAATTTGATCTCAATTTTTGTATTAAAATATGGGTACAAATTAAATACAGAAATCATTCTTAATTTACTATTTGTATTAAATGCTGGAATTTGATTATTTTAAAACCTTTTACTTATCCCTGCTATTCTCCTTAATTTACGATTTGTTTTTAAATAAAAACAAAAATTTATCCTATATAAAGGAAGAAAATTTATTTTGTCTGTGGTTGAATTGAGTACATAAAATTGCTCTTTTTGGTTTTATATGAAGTTAGTGTATTCTGGATTTAAAACTGTGTTTTCTATGTATGAGATATAAATTTAAAGATTCCTCAACGGTGTTTAAAAATCTGTATTGTAAACACAATATTAAGAATTTGAGAAGAGTGAATGATAAATAACTTATGAAAACTGGTGCAATTTAGCAATTGAAATAAAGCAGTAAAGAATATATAATGTACTTAAATAGAAAATATTTAATTTGCTTGTTTCCACCAAATACACCTCTGCCTATGGAGTAAGCTTCTGATCTCAATACGGCTTCAAAAAGCCCCATGCCAAACAAAACGTAGCCATCCATTCCAACAGTAGTAAGGCGCGATGCTTAGCTTCTTCTTTAGGAAGTAAAGCTATTCATAAAACTTCTTTTTGCTTCGTGGATCCGTAAATTTGCACTCCAGCAAACAGTTTCGCAAGAAATTTCTTCACTTGCTGAACTTTGAAAGATAAGATATTTCTTTTTTTGTTTGCGAATGCGAGAAGCGCCTAGCTTCTTCTTTGAGCGCAACTCGTGACTTCTTACTCGTCGTAGTCATCAAAGGTCTACACTAAAAACATTACTTTTATAAAATGTGTGCTTTTCATTACAAACAGTAAATAGAATTTCATACAGCTTATAGCTTCTAAAGTTAAGGTAAACAGTGTTCCCCGTGATATCTTTTTGCTTTATAAATATTCTGTAGCTTCCGCATTTCAGTTTGTGTTTGTCCCGGAAAAAACAGTTCAATAAGCACCTGAATGATGAACAAATTAAATTCCTAAGAGACCTCATAAATAGAGATAAACTGACTCACAAAAAGGCTGTCGCTTCAGAAATTGTGCCCAGCCACTTCTTTACTTTTAAAAGCCGGTTTGGATTACCCTGGCATTAGCACAAACATTTCTGAACGAACACTTCCTGAAACTTTTCAAGAAAAATGTAGAACGAAAATGAGGTACCCAAATAGTGAACTAAAAAAAGTATTCGCGCACAGTGTTAAAAAAACCAGACTGTTTTTGCCGTAAAACAACATACTGAAAATGCAGCTTCCTCTTTACTCCACCCGTGCCTTGCCTTATAAGCGTATTCTTGACCTTGCTAAAATCCCAAACATGGTAAGTATTCAGCTAAAGGTATAAACTGATAAACTTTTAAATGTACTTATGAAACAAAGTGAAGTGAACAGTCCAGTGCGTGTAGATGAGAAAATTATTTCAAAGTAATACTATGCCAAATATAAATAAAGATTTCTTATAAGTCATTATGACAGGTTATCAGAAGTGAGCCAGGCAATAAAGAAAAAGTAGCAATAAAGCAAATGTAAAGGAAAAGGAAAATAGCAGCGGAAGGAAGAGACTGAAACAAAAATTTCCAGTAGTTTGCGCCACCAAAGTTTCAATGAATTAGAATCGAGAAAATTAGAATTACCGCAACAGAATCAAACATTAAATGATGAATTTGGAAGAAGAGTTGAAATTGACCCAAGATTCAATTGACACAAATCACAACTAAATTTGATGAAAAACATGATGAGATTAGTTTATATTAGATTAATTTTGAAAGGAAGGCGGAATTAGCTCAAGTACCAAAGAAGATTGGGTGGCCTACTTGTTGGCGGTTTTACCAGCAGAACTCTAATATGCTAGCTAGAGATCCTACCGAAAGGGCAAATAATTATGATTTTGTAAAAGATCTTATATTGAAGGGGTAGGTACATGTGTTGAACAGCGAAAAGTTGAAGCAATGTTTTTACAGACATAAGAAATCAGCAGAGAAGTCTTGGAAGAATTATGCTCATGAGCTGAATAGTTATGTTACAGAATGGATAGCTGAATTGCAGGTTAAAACTTGAGCAACTGAAAAATCTATTAATAACTAAACAATTGAAGTACCGTGTTCCAGCTGAAGTAAGAGAGCATTTTCTTGATGACTGATCAAGTTAAAAACTCCCCTATGAACTTGCAGAGAAATTAGACGAATATGAAAAAGCATCAAATAGAGTTTCAGAAGAGAAATCCCAAAGAAAAATAGTTACAAATTCCAAGGTGGTGTAAATTATAGTGGTGCCAGAGCAAAAGGAAACCCTAAAAAGATTTCAAGTCAAAATTTCAAATAAAAAAAGGAACCTGTCCATGAAAAATCACGAGAAAGACTTTTGAGAAGAGAAGACAGCTTCGATGTTATGAATGCGGGTCTTATTCACATCTCCTGTACCATCACAATGTGATAAACTAAAGAAGAATTACGAAACAGTCGCGTCTAATGAAACAGTTAGAAATGGTACTGATGTATTGGCTCCATATACAAGTTTAGGGAACAGTGAATGGAATTGAAATGCATATACTGCGAGATACTGGTGCAACTCTCGATTTAATATGTAAAAAATACGTAAAGCCTTCCATGTTTATAAATGAAACTGTGTGGATTCGAACTCCTCTGGAGGAAACCGCAGTGTGTGTCTTCCAATGGCTGAAGTTGAGTTGACCGTGTGTTTGGTTATGTGATTACGAAAGCTGCTGTTTTAAGAGATTCACTAGATCAAGGAAAATATCTTTGGGAAATAAGACTGCTGCATTGTTTGAAGAAGTGAAGAAGAATAAAAGAAAATACAAGGTATATGGTGAACGCTGTTGAAACACGTTCGCAGAAGAAATTGACTGAAGAGAGCAAACAAGATCTTAATATGGCTTCAAAGAAACTATTCCTGAAAGTAACGAAAAGAATACAGAATCTCCGGACGAACTGATGATATTTTGCCTTTAATTCAACCTGAAATTTCTGAATCAAACCTTATAAAATTATCTCATAAAGATTTTGCAAAGGAACAAATGAACAGTGTTGAATTAAAAAACACTGTTTGAAGAAGCTAAAAGCGTCTTCAAAGAAAATCATTATTTTGTCGAAAATAACTTACTATTTTTCCAAAAAGAAGATAAGGATGGCACTAAACGTAAATGTTTGGTTGTTCCCGAAAAAGTATAGAAAAATTTAATGACGATAGGTCACGAGGCGGTTGCAGCTCATCTTAGGGAGTAACTAAAACGAAAGATGCCATATTCAAAACATTTTACTGGCCTAAATGTTTTTAGTGATGTTGAGGACTTTGTAAAGACATGCGACAAATGTCAAAGGGTGGCAACCGCAAGATAAAAAAGAAGGCCCCACTAAAAATTGTTCCCGTAATAACTGAAATTTTCACAAAAAGATTAAACATCGATGCTGGACTCTTTTACCAATGACACCGTCAGTAAATAAATATATAATTGGCGTTATGTATGTCATCAAGGTATCCTGATGCCATTCCTGTTGCAAACCTTTGCTCAACAACTGTTGTAAATGCATTGTTAAAGATTTTCAGTCGAATAGGATCCCAAAAGAATTACAGATCGACCAAGGCACGTCATTCATAAATGCACTACCACGGAATTTTTAGAAAGATTTGGAGCCAAAAGTAGTTAGAAGTTCTGTGTATCAATCCACAGTAATCCTGTGGAAAGAATGCACAGAACATTGAAGAGGATTCTTCGTGTCCTGTGTCTGGAGGCAATTCCAGAATGGGAGAGAATTCTGGCCTCAAGCCCTTCCCTTGCCCTAAGGACTGTTATACACGATAGTACTGGGTTTTCACCAACTGAACTAGTTCACGGAAAAAATCTAAGGACTCCCAGATGTTATTGTAATGAGAAACTGACAGAAGAAGAGCATGCGTAAGCAGTGTTGTGGATTATGTATTTGAACTCATAAATAATGAAAAGATGTCAGGAATTGGCAAATCCTACTATTAGAAGATGCCAAACAAAAAACAGTCGTGGCGATCGCCGACCGTTAAGCGTCAATTTCAACTTTGTGAACTGGTTTTGGTCATAGCTCCGTCCAGGCCTAGCAAGTTATCTGTTCAGTGGGTTGGCCCTGGAGAAATAGTAACAACTCCTCGAGACAAATTATGTGATCAAATTCCCAGAGAAGGATAAAACCCACGTTTATCATGTTAATATGCTAAACCTTATATCACTAACGAGATGAAAATATTAACTTATTGTGCATTAATCATTTAAAGCATGACGAAGTTGAAGAAGACATACATAGTTTAGAACTTGAAAACGAAAGGTCGGGATATCCAAAAATCATCAGCGATGTGCAGTTAAATTCAAAATTATCTCAAATTCAACGAGATGTAGCTCAAAGAACTTTTGTATGAATATAGTAATCTTTTTTCGAATATTCCTGAATGTACCGATTTAGCGAACATGATATTAATTAAGAACTGAACGAGCAATGTCGTTGTTAAGTCTCATCGTATGTCTCCTCGACAAATTGAAATTCTCAAATCAGAAGTTAATAAGATGTTAGAACTGAAAATACAATAGGAGCTACGCAGAATCCGATTTTACATCTCCATTAATACTTGTTGAAGCCTGTGGCGCGTAGCAAGGCCCCGTATCGATTACAGAAAGTTGAATAAAGTAATCCCGGACACAATTCTTTCCATTGCCTTAATATCGAAGCCAGGGAATCCTTTAGGAAAGCGGTATCGGCAGCCAATATCTCTATCTTGATTCTACTTGAGGTGCTGGCAAATCCCTGAGTCCCAGAGCGCAAAGGTACTCATCAGGTTTGTGACAACATTTGGAACTTTAAACCATTGAAGTTACCTTTCGGTCTCGAAAAATGCGCCCTATTACTCAGTCGACTATGGCTAACTTATCAAGAAATTGTGAAGACTTTGCAGTTCCCTTACCTAGATGATATAGCTTTATCTTTTCACTCAGCCTGATGATCACCCAAAAACATCCAAAAAGATGTATTTGATCGCCTACGCCCGCTAAATTACATATCATGCCATCCAAATGTCAATTTGCCCGCCATACGACAAATATCTTGAAAATTTGGTAGGCCAAGGCTTAAGAACACCTGGAGAATTAAAGGTTCAGGTCATTAAAGATTTCCCA